>BTPG01000003.1:245275089-245322589 GCA_036245525.1 Semisulcospira habei
GCACAGTTTGGGCCACAAAGGTGTCCACTTGCTGTGGAAAGATTAATAATATCAATGTGAAATTAGACACTTTCCATAACTGGCAAGTCAAACAACTCGTACCTTCTTGACAGAGCGGTTCCTGTAATGCCAGTGGACAGCTGTCGCAGTATCCAGTCGTTTTGTTACACGCCGCGTCATTGGTACACTTTCCACAGACATAAGAACAGTTGTGGCCGTAGGTACCGTCAGCACATTCTGGATAAAATAAAAGATACAGGTAGATATATACATGTTCTAACGATACCTCACAGTTTTTGGCCACATTGGTGACAACTTGCTGTGGAAAGATAAATACACTGATAGAGTCCTTTGTTTTGATTTTACATCGGCTTTAATAAAATGCAGCCCCATCTCCTCTTTAAACGCTTGCTTGATCTTCATGTAAACTCTACTCTTGTCCTCTAGATCAGGGATTTCCTATGCGATAGGCCACAGCGCGTTAGCATTACTAGAGATGTTGTGTACCTTTTGTAGTACACGGTGACATGCCTGAGGATGTCGGAATCAGCTGTGATGATTTTTCTTATGGTGAACTGGTGCTGAGCACAGAAATCTTCCAGGGGTGCGGTTTATCACCTATGCTCTTCTCAGTTTACTCCAATAGAATCATGCTCACAAACCAGATAGGTGAGGCTAGCGCTGGCAGAATTGTACAAACCAAGGGGAATGCAAATGATCGTCTTAGTCTATACCTGCGTATTTCTCTGTGGGCTGGCGATTGGGTGCCTGATAGGCGTGAGGCAGAGGATCTAACTGTTGTCCGTCCAGCGCTGAGTGATTCCCCTTGGTTTGTACAATAGAATCTTGCGTAACACAGCCATCCTCAAGCTCGTCAAAGAATGCCGACGACTTGACCCTATCTGCCCGTTTGAGAGATGAACATTCCCTCGCGCAATATTTTGATTATGTCAGCACCCTGGTGACTTGGTTTGATGACAGTTGTCTTGAACTCAGTGTGCGAAAACCAAGGAGATGTGCTTCAGTATAGCACGGGCACTAGACTCGTTTAGCGCTTCTTCCAAGCCACTTGTAATAAAGCGCGAAAAGCGTGGACACAGTGACATTCAGATACCTTGGAACTGGTTTAGATCAAAATTTAAGTTTTACTGAAAATGTTGATCATGCCGATAAGAAGGCTCAACAATGACTGTACTTGATGAGAAAGCTTATGAGTTTTAATGTTAGCACAGGAATTTAAATGACAGTTTATTATTCACTTGTGGACAGCGTTTTGATCTGTAACCTTGTGTTGTGGAATAGAGGTCTCACTGTGAAAAACAAGCAAAGCTGGCACGGGTCGTCAACCAGGCGAGCAATATAGTCGGCATGAAACAGACACAGTTGTCCGACTTGTATTATCGGGCCTTGAGGAGGAAAGCAGTCCAACTACTCGGTGATTCTCACCACTCTCTCAATGGCGCTTTTGAATTCCTCCCGTCTGGTTAGCGACACAAGGTGCCACTTCTCGTAAAAAACATCTACGAGGTCATTTGCGCCATTAGCTGTGAACGTGCTTAACTCATAACTAGTCTATATGTACCCACAGGTCTGTGATAAAGACGGCCCACGATACTGTATTCCGACTGGTAAACATTACCGTGATATATGATAGTAAGTGTGATATAATAAGTTATTGGTAGCAGGAGTTTGCTGCACGGACCCTTGTAGACCTGCGGGAGGTCAAAGTAACCATTGTACCCCGAAGGCCAAAGGCCTAAAGGGTACAATGATTTCTTTGACCTCTCGAAGGCCTACAAGGGTCCGTGCAGCAAACCCCTGCTACCAATAACGTATCTGTTTTCATTCATCCACTATATTCGTAAAAGAAAGCAAGAAGAAATCTTCCGACCTGCATCACGCCATACATGACTGACGTCAAAGGAATATACATAATAGACTGTCTCCTATAGTGTGCCTGCTGTTTTGAACAACACTAAGTAACTTTTTACTCTAGAACGTCTTAGTAATCTTTTATAGAACAAAACTCGCATGCAAGATGCGTCAAAAAACGGTTGATTGATTGATTGATTGATTGTACATTGCTTAACGTCCCGACAGCAACAAGGGTTTCTCAGGACGTGCCTGCACTGCTTGTGAAAAAAACAGAATATTGAATGTATGTCGCCAGCCGGTCCAATACGTTAAATAAACCTACATCATGGGGCATAAATAAAGCTAAACCCATTTGGCAACACAAATCCAATATCAAGAGCTACAGGCAGTGCAGACACTATAAAGAGTTTTAAAAAGACAAATACAGGTGAATGGATTAAGGGTAGACAGAAACACATGCCCCAGAATAGAGGGGAAAACCGTCACAAAACGGGCTACAAAAAGGCCGCAATTTGTCGCTTCAAGGTTTTTTTTTTTTTTTTAGCTCGGACATTTTGTACATTTTGCGCTTAAAGAGATTGGTCGTGTGACATAAGGATGAAAAGAAATGATATAGCATATGTGATTATGATATTATGAGTAATCTAAGCTTCGGTGTTTATAAAGGCAATGACATTTGTACAGTTTACACACTGGATTTAATAACGGAGGTCTATTATATTTTTTAATGATTTGTGATTGATAATACAGAGTGCTATTTCTATGCATTGTGTTGTTTTTGTTGTTGTTGTTTTTTTCTTTCTTTTTTTCTTCTTTTTCTTTTATTCCCCCCTCTTTTTGTTTGGGGGAAATCAGTCAAGATGGGCGACAAATGCTCTAGTTAGAAGGTGTCCATTCTTTCTTTCTTTCTTTTTTGTTTGTTTGTTTGTTTGTTTGTTTGTTTCCTTCTGACATCATTTTTCCCTTATTTTTATTTATTTCAAGTTGTTTGTTTGTTTGTTTGTTTGTTTGTTTCCTTCTGACATCATTTTTCCCTTATTTTTATTTTATTTCAAGGATAAATGTTATTTACTCAACCAAATAACTGTGGAGCAACCAACACACTAGACATGACAACAGTTCACCTTGCACTCTCAAAAAGGAGATTTGATGGACAGCCCGTTTTAGTTCGTTATAATGGACGCATTTCATTCGCAACATCGGCACAGTACAAAGTACAGCCACAAGTTGTTAACACGTATCAGGTACGTGACAATGTACAAGCATGCACAACACATCCACACTCACCCAAGCGCAGACCGAGAGGGAGCTCCTGCACGCCTGTGAGTTCGTGAGCGTGCATGTGCGTGTGTGTGCGAGTGTGCGTGTGTGTGCGTGTGTGTGTGTGTGTGTGAGAGAGAGAGAGAGAGAGAGAGAGAGAGAGAGAGAGAGAGAGAGAGAGAGAGGGTGAGGGAGAGAGAGAGAGAGAGAGAGAGGGGGGGTGAGGGAGGGAGAGAGAGAGAGAGAGAGAGAGAGAGAGAGAGAGAGAGAGAGAGAGAGAGAGAGAGAGAGATTAGTTTCACAGTTACTGTAATTCGAGATGTGAGTCATGTGCAACTATTACGTGAATCTGCGGGAAACGTTATTGTCTCTACCACAGAAACTTTCTTATTCTAAGTTCAGATTCAAACAAAAATATGATATCTATTGGTGTACCATACTTGTACTTGCTAATACACAGCTTAGCTACTAAGGAGACGTGGTTAATAAATGCAATTTCTGCTGCTCCTAACACGTTATCACGGTATCCCAATAAGCTTGGGCAGGGGTTATGCGTATCTGTACATTGCATTTTCCTGAACAAAGTTGTTCAACTCTTTTCCAGATTCGAGATACTGAATCACAAAAGTAGAAAAAAATGCCCAATGAAGTTAACTTCATGAGGACAAAGCTGCAGGATCTATTATTAACGACGCCCATTTTAGACAATAAAATATTGGTTGGGTAAATATTGTGTAGGATTTTCCACTGCAGTTCTCGCAACCTCACTTCCTTTGTTGCTCTATTCACAATACCCCATTGCCATTCACTTAATTGGACATCAAACTTTATCGCCCAGAAATGAACGGCACAAGGGGGACTGTATATCTGCTGCACAATTGTTATCCTAAACTCCTTTGCTGAAGATGGCGTTATACTCTCTGACATAGAGTCAGCTTTAAAATATTAAGGCATCGCATGTACAAGGTAAGGACACTTTTTACAAGGTTGTATTCCAGCAGTCTCCCAGGGGAATATCCAACAATACGACAGACATTTTCAAACGACATAATCTCGCCATCTCCCTTCACATCCTCCACTCGACAGACACCTGCGCGGACCCAGTCTTTAAAAAACAGGACGTTAGACTCGTACATTAATAACTTGTTATTCCACAGGACCGTACTTTGTTTGTTTTTAACAGTATCCAACCATGACATTATGACGTCTCTCCAGAAGGTCGACTTAATGTTTTCAAGCCCTTTACATTTTTTTGGAATTGATATTAAATTCAAAGCATATCAAGTCATGACCAAATACACCTAGCGCATGTTTGGGCATGACAGTATCTCTCGTTGGTTTTATGGCTGTACCCAGCCTCGCTGCCCACTCACAGAGAAAGGAGGCTTGCATATCCCTCATGTTAATCATTTTAATTCCCCCCTCACAATAATCACTGCACATAACTGAACGTTTTACCTTCTCAAAGGCCTTCTTATTCAAATTTTTGTTCTTCCATAAATATCTGAAAAGCAAAGTGTTAATTTCGTCTAGTACGTCTGATGGGATACTGAGCGCTTCCATTGCATGTACCATCTGTGAGATAATAAATGTTTTTACAACGCAAACTTTCCCCCGAATGCTTAATTTCCGCTTTTTCCATTTCGATATTATATTTCTCATGTTTTGAATTCTACCGGTCCAGTTTTCCTCAACCTGTGACGCTGGCCGGTCATTTTTAAAGTAGATTCCAAGAATTGTAACCTTTTTGTTCCAACGGAGTACTCCATATTGTTCATTACAGTTCTTTTACGAGCCTAGCCACATGGCTTCTGATTTATTCTTATTAAGCTGTTGGCCCGAAAACTTTGAGAAATGAGCAACTATGGCAAGAGTGTTTCTTAGGTCATGTTCGTCTTTCAAGAATATGGTTACATCATCAGCGCAGAGAAGAATCTTTAATAACTTCAGTTTGTCGGATCCATCATACGGCATTACAAGTCCCTTTATTTCTTTGCATTGTCGAATTTTAATTGCAAAGAGTTCCATCGCAACGACAAAAGCTAATGGTGAGAACGGACAACCTTGACGGATTCCACGTTCTGCTGGGAAGAACCCTGACAACCAGCCACAGTAATTAACACAACTCTTAGCGTCTGACATAATAACAGATACCCACCGAACATAAAATAAATTCCTTTGATATACTATCATAGACAGATTGGTAATCGAGCGTCAGCAGTAATCCTGGTGAGTTTATTTGGTTCATGTACTCAACGGTGTCATCAACTAACCTTATTGCTGTAGAGATTTTGCGACCTCTGATAAAATCTTTTTGATCTTCGTGGACAATATCTCCGACCAAGTTGGCCAGTCTGAGAACAAGACACTTTGCCAAAATTTTTAATCTGTATTTGTTAGGGAGATGGGACGCCAGTTTCTCAAAGTATCTCGACTTAGATTTTTTCCCTTTATGTATTAGAGTAATGACGGCTTTGGTCTGTGAAGGAGACAATTGTATTGTTTATAAAATACAGTGCCAGATACTAGCCAGTGTTATAATTATACGAGTGATGTTGTTTTATGCTTGTCGTTTAATGGACAATAAAATGTATTCAATTCAATTCAATAATATCAACGTGATACTTGATACTGCCATAACAGACGAGTCAAACAAGTCGTACCTTCTTGACAGAGCGGTTCCTGTAGCCCCGGTGGACAGCTGTCACAGTGTCCAATCGTTTTGGTACACGCCGCGTCATTGGTACACTTCCCACAGACAGAGGAACAGTTCTGGCCGTAGGTACCGTTAGCACATTCTGGATAAAATAAAAGATACAAGTAGATAATTATACGCATGTAATAACGAATAACTTGCACAGTTTGGGCCACAGCGGTGACACTTGCTGTGGAAAGATTAATAATATCAACGTGATACTTGACACTTTCCATACATGGCAAGTCAAACAACTTGTACCTTCTTGACAGAGCGGTGCTTGTAGTCCCGGTAGACAGCTGTCACAGTGTCCAGTCGTCTTGTTACACGCCGCGTTATTGGTACAATTCCCACAGACAGAGAAACAGTTCTGGCCGTAGGTACCGTTAGCACATTCTGGATAAAATAAAAGATACAAGTAGATAATTATATGCATGTTGTAACGAATAACTCGCACAGTTTAAGCCACAGCGGTGACACTTGTTGTGGGAAGATTAATAATATCAACGTGATACTTGACACTTTCCATACATGACAAGTCAAACAACTTGTACCTTTTTGACAGAGCGCTGCCTGTAGTCCCGGTAGACAGCTTTCACAGTGTCCAGTCGTCTTGTTACACGCCGCGTTATTGGTACAATTCCCACAGACAGAGGAACAGTTCTGGCCGTAGGTACCGTTAGCACATTCTGGATAAAATAAAAGATACAAGCAGATAATTATATGCATGTTAAAACGAATAACTCGCACAGTTTGGGCCACAGCGGTGACACTTGTTGTGGAAAGATTAATAATATCAATGTGATACTTGACACTTTCCATACATGGCAAGTCAAACAACTTGTACCTTCTTGACAGAGCGGCGCCTGTAATCCCGGTAGACAGCTGTCACAGTGTCCAGTCGTCTTGTTACACGCCGCGTTATTGGTACAATTCCCACAGACAGAGGAACAGTTCTGGCCGTAGGTACCGTTAACACATTCTAGATAAAATAAAAGATACAAGTAGATAATTATATGCATGTTATAACGAATAACTCGCACAGTTTAAGCCACAGCGGTGACACTTGTTGTGGAAAGATTAATAATATCAACGTGATACTTGACACTTTCCATACATGGCAAGTCAAACAACTTGTACCTTCTTGACAGAGCGGTGCCTGTAGTCCCGGTAGACAGCTGTCACAGTGTCCAGTCGTCTTGTTACACGCCGCGTTATTGGTACAATTCCCACAGACAGAGGAACAGTTCTGGCCGTAGGTACCGTTAACACATTCTAGATAAAATAAAAGATACAAGTAGATAATTATATGCATGTTATAACGAATAACTCGCACAGTTTAAGCCACAGCGGTGACACTTGTTGTGGAAAGATTAATAATATCAACGTGATACTTGACACTTTCCATACATGGCAAGTCAAACAACTTGTACCTTCTTGACAGAGCGGTGCCTGTAGTCCCGGTAGACAGCTGTCACAGTGTCCAGTCGTCTTGTTACACGCCGCGTTATTGGTACAATTCCCACAGACAGAGGAACAGTTATGGCCGTAGGTACCATTAGTACATTCTGGATAAAATAGCAGGCACAAGTAGACTTATACATGTAGCCTGAAATAACCCGCCGAGAAAAGTGTAGAGAAATCAAACTAAACTAAACCCTTTGGTTGTCGGTACAGCTTTTAATCGCGATGATTCCTGTAGGAATCATCGCGACAAAAAGTGTGATCGACAGCCAGCGGGTAATAACAATGGTGTAATCTTGTGATAAAATGAAACAGCTGAATTGTAAATTAGATTGGTTAAACAGTTGCACGTGAAGAGCAACGTTAAACGTTTAGGGCTTAATGTCTGTTGTCCACCACAAAGGTGATTTAAAAGACGGGACACAGGAAAGAGGTCTGTACAAATTTTGACCCCCAGCTAGATTCGAACCTACGACCTTTCGGGCGAGTCGAACGATCTACTACCGAGGCACCCAGCTTCCCTGCACGTAAAGATCTATGTTACATTTGTGGTTGTGTTATTCTTTGAGAGCATGTATGTGTTGGTCTTGGGAAGGATCCGATACTGATGTGAGTTATTTTTGTTGAGAATTGCGTACAATTTTAGTAGGATTCATTTTCGTTTGCGCCGAGAATCGCGATCGATTTTTGTTGTGACGCGTAGTTTCGCTACAATGTTGTAAAGTTTTACATATATTAGACGGGAGTGTTTGAGCAGTGTCGCGATCTTTCAAGTGACCTCAAATATGACGTCAAAAAATATCGACAACATTTCGTAATCGTAATATTGTATCTAAGGCGTTTAGATGGTAATGGAAATTTTTCGTTATTTCTAAAACATTTTTTTTTCATGAATATTAGTAAGTTATGGTTACATTTTCTTTTCTGATTGGTGGTGTTGTGCGAATTTGCTGGATTATTCTTGAAATCTGTAACAGTAAAAAAGAGCGTATTAGGAAATATGTGTGTACATTGTATGCGAGACACAGTGTGTGAAAAGTGTTAATGCATTGCAGAGGAGACAGTGTATCAGTGTTGGTGCATTTGTGGATGCATTGTGCGGAGATCGCATCGCTGCAATAAAATAATGTTGAAACTGTTACTCAATTGTGGTCTACAACCTTGGGCCACGTATGACGTGTTGCAGCTGAATGAAGTTTCTTGACTAGAACCCTACGTGCGTGCGTCTGGTGTGATTACATCATACTACGACTACGACTACCACATAACATTTGGCACCTCCGACGGGACTTCTTCAGTTGGCTCAGTAGAAAGGGTAGCCGGAGACAACAGCCAGCAGTGAAACGCAGAGATGGCGACATCGGAAATGCAGATATTCATGAGAATTGGAAATGAATGTGGACTCGAGGGAGTTAAGCTCCTAGAGTTTGTGTAGGAGAGAGATAGGGAAAAAATGGAGAGAGAAAAGGAAAAAATGGAGAGAGAAGAAAAGAGACAGGAGAGAGAAGAAAAGGAGAGACTGGAGAGGGAATAACAAAAGTGACTCGAAAAAAGGAGAAATTGGAGAGAGACGAAAGAGGCAAAGAGCGTGAGATCAAGAAACTCGAAATTCAGCGAAAAGAGGCAGAGAAACTGTGAGAAGAGGAGCGACTAGAGACAGAGAGGCGGCGAGAACACGTAATTCAACTCAAGAGAATTAAGTTAGAGGCACATAGCTCAAAGATACATGGACGCCCACAACATGAAGCTTGGGCCCGGTATGCCGCAGCGTGTGTCTACACCAGCAGGGGAAAATCACGATGTCAGAGACAACCCGAAACACATGCCGATGGGGAGCCTGCCATGTTTCCTTTGAGGAAAGAATGGACACAAGGCGATACGGTGTTCTTCCAAGGGTGTTCCCCGAGGTGATAACACCAGAAGGCCCAACCAAGACCGCGGGACAAGAGGCAGAAGTGGTACCACGTCTCAAACACAGAGTCGCCGCTGTACTGGCCATTGATGTGACGTTACCTGGAGAAAGGCGGGCGATACCAGAGCAGATCGAGTCTTTCAGACGGAGTGGACGCATTCCAGTTGTCGATGGGGCTACGTTCGTACCAGTTTCCAACATCGCGCTGCCTGAGAGTGAAGTACCCAGCATGCCGGTGGTGTCAGGATTCGTCGGCAACACGTCAGTGAGAGTGCTAAGAGAAACGGGTTGTAGCAGCGTCATTGTAAGAGGAACTAGTATCTGAAGACCAGAAGCTACGGGAGTGGACAATCCTAATCCTGGCCGACGGAACTGTGAGAATTATCCCCCTTGCCAAGGTCAGTGTCAACTCCCCGTACCTGACATGAGATGTGAAAGTGTTATGCGTGAAGACCCCAGTCTATCCAGATCCGCATTTGAGACTTGAAACCTGTGCCGTTACCACGAGAAGTCAAGCAAAGAAGAGTCACCAGACCATCCCTCTACAAGTAGCTGACAGCACAGAAGCAGCCGTGGTGAATAGGGACAAGCTGGTGGAACTACCTAGCTGATCGTACGCTTGACAAGTTCCGAGGTCTGATCGAGCGCGTGACACGAAGATGTAAGGAGGTAACCTTCGAGACCAGAAAGGATATCCTGTACCGGATATTCAACAGCCATGGAGACAAGCCTGTCCGTCAAGTGGTGGTTCCTGAACCCTTGAGGATGCAGGTGACGAAACTGGCCCATGATTCCATCTTGGGTCACCTGGGAATTAGCAAGACCCTCGACAGGATCAGAGCAGTCTTCTACTGGCCTGATAGGGGGTGGGGGGAGGGGGGGGACGTCACTCGATTCTGCACATCGTTCGCCAAATGCCAGAAGACAATCTGCAAGGGAAAGGTGCCCAAGGTGCCTCTCGAGAAGATGCCACTCATCGATATGCCTTTTAAGCGGGTATCTGTGGATCTGATGAGGCCAATATATATACCCCCAAGTGAAGATGATCATCGCTATATTCTAACCCTGGTGGATTACGCTACTAGATATGCTGAGGTCATACCATTAATGAAGATAGACACTCCAATAGTAGCAGAGGCGCTCGTGGACAAGTTCAGCCGTCTGTGGATGCCGGAGGAAATCCTGGGTGATCTAGGGACCCAGTTCGTATCCGACTGCATGGAGGAGGGCAATCGCCCGTTGAGCATCCAACACATCACTACGACCCCGTACCACCCTATGTGTAACGGTTTGGTTGAAACGTTTAACGGAACATTGAAGGCTATGCTGAAGAAACTATGTACTGAGCAGCCACGGTTGAGGCAAAAGTAAATCAATGCCTTGTTCTTCGCATACCGTTAGTTCCTCAATATTCGACAGGATTCTCCCCATTTGACTTACTGTACGAAAGGACTGTAAGGGGACCCATGCACATCTTGAAGGAGCTGTGGACCAAGGTCGTCGATGCGCCTGACGAGAAGACCTATGAGAGAAGCTGGATGAAAACCTCAGGATGGCTCGAGAAGAATTGGAGAAGGCGCAGAACAAGGGGAAGAATTATTATGACGTAAAGCCAAACCACGACTGTTCCAGCCCGGTGACCAGGTGTTAGTTCTTCTACCCACCGACAACAACAAGCTCCTGATGCAGTGGAAGGGACCGTACATTGTTGACACAATGGTTGGCAACAACGCCTACACGCGAATCTACTAAGATAAACATCGAGAGACTTCGTCAGGACAAACCACAACAAGCGGCGTCGGTGCGTCTGGCTGCTGACGAGAGACTAGACGACGAGAACCTGTTTGACCTTAATGAACTCCGCCACAAGGAGTGTGTAGAAGACACCCAGTTCGGTCAAAACTTGACCTAGACACAACAAGAAGAGCTGAGAGCCCAAACTATGGAGTTTAAGCATCGGTTTACACCTGACCCGGGGACAAAGACACCATCCAGTATGAAGTTAATCTAACGTCCAACAAGCCGTATCGTCTACCTTACAACACAAGGGAAGAACTGAAGAAAGACTAAAAGGAGATTCTGGACCTGGGAATCATCAGGGAGTCCACGTCACAAGTGGTCATCGTGAAGAAACCAGATGAGTCCAATTTGGTGTGTGTGGACTATCGTAAACGCATTAAGCGGACAGTATTCGACCCTGGATCATCAACCCTTGAACTATCTGAATACTGTGCCCATCTCATGTTTTGGCGATGTTCGTGCAGAACTTTGACATTAAGTTAGAGTCTATCAAGGGTCTGCAGACATGTGGAGCTGATTACTTGAGCAGAGCAGTTTAAAGGAACATTTCTTTGTTCAGGACCGTTAAAGGAAATTTGAGACAGTTATTCCAGAGCAGTTTATTTGATTTACGTTTTGATGTGAGATTGTTAGTGTTTATCATTCTGTGAAGCTTGACACAGCCACAACCGTGTTTTGAGAGTTGAGAAGAAATTTTGTGGAATTTAATTCTAAAACGGGAGGTAATGTTACGTTTGTGGTTGTGTTATTCATTGAGAGCATTTGTGTGATGGTCGTGGGAAGGATCAAATATTCATTTGAGTAGTTTTAGATAGGAATTGCGTAGCTTTTTAGTAGTATTTGTTTTCTTTTGCGCGGAAAATTGCGGTCGATTTTTGTTGTGACGCGTAGTTTCGCTACAATGTTGTAAAGTTTAACCTACATTAGACTGGAAGGTTCAGTCAGGGTCGCGATCTTTTTAGTGACCTCAGACATGACGTCAAAGTTGTCGGCAACATTTCGCATCATTGTATCACAGGCGCTTAGATGGTAGTGAAAATTTGTAGTTATTTCTAGAGCATTCTTTTTCATGAATATTAACAAGTTTTGGTTGCGTTTTCTTTTCTGATTGGTTGTGTTGTGCGAATTTGCTGGAATATTTTGGAAATCTGTAATAGTTTTAAATTGTATTGATTGTACATTGCTTAACGTCCCGACAGCAACAAGGCTTTTTCAGGACGTGCCTGCACTGCTCGTGAAAAACAAACAAAAAAAAACAAAACCAGAATATTGAATGTATGTCGCCAGCCGGTCCAATACGTTAAATAAACCTACGCCATGGGGCCTAAATAAAGCTAAGACCATTTAGCAACACACATCCAATATCAAGAGCTACAGGCAGTGCAGACAGTTGGGAGAGTTTTTAAAAAGACAAATACAGGTGAATGGACCAAGGGTAGACAGAAACACATGCCCCAGAATCGTAAAGGAAACCCACCCTGTGGGGCTGACCAGGGTGACCCTGAGAACTAAAAAGTAGTTAACCCCACCCAAGTCCCCCAGGGCAGACCCGGGTGGGGGATGTAATAGTTTTAAAGAGCGTGTTCGGAAATATGTGTGTACATTGTATGAGAGACGCAGTGTGTCAAACGTGTTGATGCATTGTAGATGAGACGGTGTATCGGTGTTGGTGCATTGACATCGCTGCAATAAACTATTGTTGGAACTGTTACTCCATTGTGGTCTACAACCTTGATGCATGGAAAGTTAGATCTAAGTCTACCAAGGGGGTCCAAATTGTATTTCCGGTGTGTACAGTTGTTTCGGTTTAGGCGACCTGTGCAGCAAACCAACGGCGTAACTGTAAGACGAGAATCCAGATTTTCGTGAAAATGTAAAATCCTTTGTTTAAAGGCCATAAGTGTTCCCGGGATAGTATCATCATTGCATAAAACTGTTTGACGAATAGCAACATTATTAATACAATGTGTTATAATGCCTAGTAAAAAGCGGCTTCAATCTTTATTTCGTTTGTAACTGCGTGATTACATAGCGTTTTACCGCTGAAGCGTATGCGCCGCTCAACTCCACCAAGCGTCAGAGCCCAGGAAAAAGGTATTTATATCTAAGTTGTTCTCCAAAATTGGTAACCAAAATGTGGAAATCATGTCAAAAATAAAATTGCATATAAGATTGTTCAACTCCTGCGTTTCAGCAGTCTAGATATCAATAAAATCGTATACCATCATAGAAAAATCAGTGCCTTGTTTTTTTTTTCTCTCTTTGGCCGTTGGAAGTAAGGGTTTGCTGTAGTGCCCCATGCATCACGGTGTGACATAAAGATGATTGCAAATGCAATATTATCGACAATGAACCAATTGTTCGTGTTGGTTGGTGACGTACACTATTAAAGAAAGCAGTGGAAGCAGAATGCATAGCATCAGCACCAACCATGGCACCATGTACTGACGTAAAGTGAAGTTATGACAATGTAAATTACGGGGCGACGCTTTAAAATGTTTCCATATATCCTTATTTTCAATGAATTTCCATCCATTTCATCTACAACGTTATTCAGCACAATGCAGTAAAAGGCAGGAAAAACAATTTACGAGAAAGCAAAAGTAATGGTTGCTGTCACAGTGTTACATGCGACATAAACAAGGGGAAAATAATTGAAAATAGAACAAAACTACTATCCATCCATCCATCCATCCATCCATCCATCCATCCATCCATCCATCAACCCACCCACCCAACACCCTCCCACCCACCCACCCACCCATCCATATCTCTCTCTCTCTCTCTCTCTCTCTCTCTCTCTCTCTCTCTCTCTCTCTCTCTCTCTCTATCTATCTCTCTATCTATCTATCTCCACGAGGTAGGCAAATACATTTCCATCCTAAAAAAGAAAACGTCTTCGGGCAGTGATGGTATCAATGGATATATCCTTGACCTGTCGCAACCATACATAGTGGAACCTCTTACATATATTTATAACCTATGTCTACAAAAAATGTCTTCCCAATAGCTTTCAAAAAATCAAAAATAGTTCCTGTTCCTAAAGCAAACGATTCTTCTGAAATTAATAACTTTCGCCCAATTTCCCTTCTATCAGTTCTCTCGAAGCCTCTGGAAAAGCATGTTCACAAACATCTTCTGGAATTTCTTGAAAAAAGGTCCCTATTATATCATTACCAGTCAGGTTTTCGTCCCAAGCATTCATGTCACACTGGACTCGCACGAGTAGTGAATTCGTGGGTCAACAGCATAAATGATAATAAAATGGCTGGTGCTGTCTTCTTGGATCTAAGAAAAGCGGTTGATCTTATCGATCATACCATCTTATTGAAAAAGCTTGCCACCTACTTAAACAAAAAGAGCCCCTCGGCTCTTTCGTTTCTGAACTCATATCTTACAAAAAGAACACAAACAGTCTACGTCAATGGAAAATGTTCTTCTGAACAATTTGTGGAGTATGGAGTGCACCAGGGATCTATTTTAGGCCCACTACTGTTCTGTATCTTCGTTAACGATCTACCGTTACATGTAACGTGTAGTGAGACTGAGTGCGACATGTTTGCAGACGACTCAACATTACATTCCGCTGGTAAAACTGTGCCTGAAATTGCAAATAATCTTCAAGAGAGTCTTCATGAAGTCTCTCGGTGGTGTAATGAAAATCGCATGCTTGTAAATCCCACAAAAACAAAAAGCATGCTTATCACAACCCGCCAGAAACATCAGCTCAAACCTCCATCACTCAACCTTTCTTTGGACTCCATCCCAATTGAGCTGGTCAGTCAACACCGCCTGCTTGGAGTAATAATAGATGATGATCTAAGCTGGCATAACCACCTATACTATATGAGAAAACAGTCGTCCAAAAAGTTGTTTTTACTTTCCAATCTTAAAACGATCATTGACCTTAAGACGCGCAAACTATTTTTTAATGCCTACATTAAACCACACATTGATTATGCCTCAACAATATGGGATGGCTGCAGTGAAAATCACTTCAAGAAGATAAACTCATTATACAAGCGCGCTGCTAAGCTTATCCTCCCTGATCCGTCTCTATCCACTGATGCCAAGCTGCAGGCCATCGGACTTCTCCCTCTGGTTAAGCACCTCGCACTAAACAAATATGTACTGATGCACAAAATTCTTAACGAGAAAGCTCCCCTTTACTTATCTAGGCTCTTTTCGCCAACTGAAAAAAAATACAGCACCTCCAGAAACAGTCTCTCTATAAAAAGGCCCCGTATAGACCTGTTCAAATCTAGCCTGTCTTATTCAGGTGCTCTTTTATGGAATTCCATTCCTCCCAATATTCAACCAACCACGTCCCTCTCTCTGTTTAAAAGTAGAGTACATGATTACCTTTCTAAGATAAAGTTATGCTGATCCTTTCTTCTTCTTTTTTTCTCGACATGATACGTTTCATGTTTTTAAATTTGTGCTATTTTGTTTTCCATCTAGCCTCCAAATTGTTTGTTCTGTTTTCTAACTTGTTTCTGATAGTACACAAAATATCATACCTACTTATATGTTAGATAATTATGTGCGCACGTACGTGTGTATGTGGATGTACAAAAGTGCGCATGTGCACGGGTACATGTATATGTATGTATGAGTGCGTGTGTGTATGCGTGTGTGTGTCCTTTATTATTAGTTAGTTTTTGTTGTTTTAGTTGGTGTTCCTTTTTTAAGTAGCTTAGCAAGGACAGATTGTAAGAAAGGCCTGCGCGCCTAATATCTCAATCCTTGGAAAATAAAGTTTCGTTCGTTCGTTCGTTCGTTCTCCCGCAGTCTTGCCGATCGTTGGGGCACCACTGATAATTTGGCGACCAGCTCCCTCAATTCCTCTCTGTTTGCCATTTGTAGAGTATCGCCCAGCGTCAGTACTGTCCACCCTGAAATATTTTCCTCCCATCTTTTCCTCTATCTTCGTCTCCTTCGTCCTCTATGCACAGTGCCTTGCATGATTGTTTTGGCAATCCCTGCTGAACGCGTGACATGACCATACCACTTCAGTTTGCGTTTTTTTCGTAATGGCTAATAGGTCTTCATAGGGCCCGACGGCTTGCCTGATTCTGCTTCCCACTTCCTCGTTCGTGGTGTGATCTTTGTATGAAATGCCAAGCAGCCTTCGAAAATATCTCATTTCAGTGGCTTGCATCCTCCTTTCAAGGTCTGCTGTGAGGGTTCATGACTCGCAGGCATACAAGAACACTGAGATGACTAAGGAGCGCATCAGTCTGATCTTGGAGCAGAGCGTGATGTTTCTGGCCTTCCATATGGTCTTACATTTTGTCAGTGCTGTTGTTGTCTGCTCAATCCTGGACAGTATTTCTGGTTTTGATCCCTCATCTGTCACAATGGCTCCTAAGTATGTCAACTTATTGTTTCCAGTTTTGGGCTTGCAATCATGGCGTCATTGTCCATGCCACTGATGTTATTTGTCATCAGTTTAGTCTTCTCTGCACTAATTTCCATTCCATACACATTGGCGGTACCGTCCAGCTTTTCCACCAGCTGAGTCAGCTCCTTCTCTGTTCCTGCAAGGCCATCAATGTCGACCGCAAAGCGCAAGTTCGTGATTGTTCTGCCTCCAATACTGACAGTTCCATCGTGATCTTTCAGAGCGTCTGTCATTATTCTTTCCAGGAAGATGTTGAGGTGAGACCAAGCAGCCTTGTCTGACTCCGACTGTTCTTAAACCAGTTTCCTAATTTGCCGTTGAAGCAGACTGCGCTAGTGGCCTTGTAAAGGTTTGCTATGATTTTGATCAGGTTGGCATGTGTGTTGTATAGCTTCATGGTGGACCAAAGGGCTGCATGTCACACCCTGTCAAACGCATTCTTAAAATCCACAAAGATATGATAGAGGTCTTGCTGGTGCTGGAGGTACCTCTCACACAGAACTGTCAGGTTGAAGATCTGCTCAGCTGTGCTGCGCCCTGGTCTGAAGCCTGCCTGTTCCGCAGCTATGATTTCCTCTGCTGTGGCTTCCGCCTTTTCAGTAGGATCTTTAATATGACTTTGCCTGGGTGATATATAAGACTGATCATGCGATAATTCTGGCATTGATGTAAGTTGCCTTTTTTTTTTTTTTTTTTTTTTTGGGGGGGGGGGGGGGGAAGAGTTATTATAAGTGATTGGGTCCATGGTGTGGGCCAATCCCCTGACTGCCAGATCTTATTGCAGGTTGTTAGTAAGGCGCTTATCATGTCTTCTCCCCCTTCTCGGACTAGTTCTGCACGGATGTTGTCTGCTCCTACTGCCTACCCTTTTTCAGCGATTTCACAGCAGCCTCTACTTCTTCTCGGAGGATGGGATAGTTGCCATTGTTGGTCACGGGTTGACAAGTATCCCTGGGTCCCCTGTAGCTCGGTGGTTGTACAAATCTGAAAATTACTCTCTCCATGTCTTCAGTGTGTCTTGGTCTTCCCTTCAGTTCCCTTCACTATCTTGAATGACGGAGGAGCGCCCTTGTTTTACACTGGTCAAGTCTTTCACCAGCTGGTATGCAATTTTGCTATTATTTTTGTTCAGATTTTTTTTCTACGTGCTTACACTGATCTTCAATCCACTTATAGAAAGGCAGGTAATCAAGACAACAACATGCCAATGTAAGACTCGGCTTCTCAGTCTGTTGTGGTCTAGGGCGCCAGTGATGTCAGTTGCTTCAACCCATGCGATTTCCTCTTATCCTCGGTCTCCGTCAGGAAACCTCGCACTTCAAATTCACCCTCCTTCTCAACTTTGAATAGTATCGAAATATTAAAAAATAGTTTACATGTTTAACATTAATTATTACTGAACAGACACAAATATAAAAATAGAGATAATCAATTACGGCTACTGCAATGACAGACCGCCGGAAGCAAGTCTTGATGTCGCGCAATTGACATCGCTTCGCGATATATTACAGTTTCGGCCTGTAAATGGGTCGATGAAAACAGATTAACATTCCTGAAGAACTAATGTGTCATGAATACCATGCCAGAAAACGAGCTCATATGATTTAATAATGAGTTCCTGACACGTGTGGCAGTCCCGATTCTTACTTGCGACAATAATGCGACCAAGCTGAAAACCTTTACGACTTTACGACTGAATAAAAAACATAAATCAAACTAATACAGGTGTACAATATTTCCAATACAACCAAACTTGTCTATAACGACCACACTGGAAACGGCGGAAAACTGGTCGCCGCTACATAAAAAATAAAGAAACAAACTCTAATAAACAGCCAGCATCTGACGTACACTTGTTTGCTTAATTTTATCACTTTACTTGTCTAGTTCAATAATTTTCTTTCAGGACTGTTTCTATGACTTTTAGGAAATGCGACAATACTATCACTTAACAAACTGAACATAATAATATACCGAATGTACTGCGACCACACTCTGAAACACAGTGTGCATGTCAAACAAACAGTTTTAATTTGTCAAAGATTTATTTACAAGCCTAACGGTATTCTTCCAAAAGCCTTATGATGAACAGAGCTCATACAAATTCACCCTGAGGAAAAAAGGTCTATGCTCCTTTAACCGAGGTGTGAGAGACGTGAACGGCCGGGCTATGAAGAACAAAGTAACCTGCCCTGCTTGACTTAGCAAACACGACTGGCATAAAGGCGCATCGGAACCTCAGGTGTAAAACTTGTCCTTTCATTTTTGACCGAGATTACACAAGTTACGCTCGGACTCGAAGCTATATGGACAAGTGGAGGTCGGGAATGACAACAGCTGACCGCAAGCGTTATGCACAGGTAAGAGAGATAACAATCTACAATACAAAGGCAACAATAATGATATTGCCACATCAATCACAAAATCACGACATTTTTGACAATGAACCCCCATCGTCTCCGCTACCACCCCGAAATTTCTCAATTTACTCTGTTTGTTTTAAACAAAACACAACCATGTCCATGGCGATTGATTTGTTTTACCTATGAAAAATCTGAACCATGCTCATGCAAATAGTAACCAGTTCTGAAGAACAACTTATCTCCAAACTTCAGGTCCTCGAGCAATACAGAAAGTAGATGCCGATCTGATATAACGGCCTTTGTAGGGCTATATCACAGTCAGAGTCTAAGTTTATTTGTCCATATGTGAAACATAAGGTTATTTCCGGGAACCAGTGTAATAAGTTTGTACAGTCACCGCGGAGGCATAGTTAGTTTAATATTAAGCTGCACCCCCATCATGATGAAGATGTCACTATTTTCACATTCATCACAGTTCTTTTAAATTAATCACATGTTAACTGACATTCTACTGAGAAACTGACCCTGACACAGCCATGTTCCTATTCTCGGGACGGATGGGGTTCGCTGACAGAAGCGTAACTCGTGACCACTGGCAGTGAAAAAGTACATAATTGTCATACCTGACACTTCCCGTAACTGGCACTTCAAACAAATCGTACCTTCTTCACAGAGCGGTTCCTGTAGTCCCGGAGGACAGCTGTCACAGTGTCCAGTCGTTTTGTTACACGCCGTGTCATTGGTACACCTTCCACAATCACTGGAACAGTTCTGGCCGTAGGTACCGTTATCACATTCTGGATAAAATAAAAGATACAAGTAAATGATATGCATGTTATAACGAATAACTCGCACAGTTTTTGGCCACAATGGTGACCACTTGCTGTAGAAAGATTAATAATATCAACGTGACTTTTGACACTTTCCGTAACTGGCAAGTCAAACAACTCGCACCTTCTTGACAGAGCGGTGCCTGTAGTCCCGGTAGACAGGTGGCACAATGTCCAGTCGTCTTGTTACACGCCGCGTCATTGGTACACCTTCCACAGACAGAGGAACAGTTCTGGCCGTAGGTACCCTCAGCACATTCTGGATAAAATAGCAGGTACAAGTAGATTTATACTTGTAACCAGGAAAACTCGCCAAGATACGCGTACAGAAAACATACCAAATTAACCCTTTCGTTGTCGGTGGAGCTTTTAGTCGTAATGATTCCTGCAAGAATCAATGCGAGCAAAGGCGCCATCGATAGGCAATGGGTTACAAAATAGTGTAATTTGTGAGAATTATGAATCAAGAGAATTGTAAATGAGATTGGTTAAACGAAACGTTGCACATATAAAACGAATGCATTGATGGCATAATTGACAGGTCACTGACTAGAGGAACAGACAGAGCTGTAGGTGGGTGGTTGGGGGGTGGTAGGTGGGTGGATTGGTAGATAAACAGTTGGACTTTTTAACTGACTGACAAATGATGTACAGCAAATTTACAACCCATGCAGCTGTAATCGAATGGTAACGAGTGCGTGGACAATTCAGACTCCGACTCCTTTGAGTATTGGTGATAGTATTTACTTGTCATGCTTGCATTGACGTTGCATTGCACCATCGTTGTCATTCATTACGTAATATTGCTAGTAAACTGCGGCATACGCTGCTGATTAGACACACCGTCCTGACACAGTGGTTGATACCATCCAAGTTCACAACTATCACAGTGTCCGTCTTGTTTGTCACATCGAGCCCCTACAGTACAATGACCACACACAATGGCGCAATTCACTCCTAAGACTCCGTCTGTACATTCTGGGAAACAAATTCAGCGCTATTAATTTCTCGACCTCTTAAAATTATTGCTGTTTCTTGCTGTATTGTGGACTGGGTTTTGATTTCGTACATGTGTGCAACGTACACAACCTTTTATTTGTTGTAAAACAAGGATACACTATCACATATCAGGGCTCACCACGACATATATATTAGGTTAGGTTAGGCTAGGCTAGGTTAGGCTAGGCTAGGTTAGGCTAGGCTAGGTTAGGCTAGGCTAGGCTAGGGTAGGGTAGGGTAGGGTAGGGTAGGGTAGGGTAGGGTAGGGTAGGGTAGGGTAGGGTAGGGTAGGGAGATAGATTAGATTAGGATAGGATAGGATAAGATAGGATAAGATAGGATAAGATAGGATAAGATAGGATAAGATAGGATAAGATAGGATAAGATAGGATAAGATAGGATAAGATAGGATAAGATAGGATAAGATAGGATAAGATAAGATAAGATAAGATAAGATAGGATAAGATAGGATAAGATAAGATAGGATAAGATAGGATAAGATAGGATAAGATAGGATAAGATAGGATAAGATAGGATAAGATAGGATAAGATAGGATAAGATAGGATAAGATAGGATAAGATAGGATAAGATAGGATAAGATAGGATAAGATAGGATAAGATAGGATAGGATAGGATAGGATAGGATAGGATAGGATAGGATAGGATAGGATAGGATAGGATAGGATAGGATAGGATAGGATAGGATAGGATAGGATAGGATAAGATAAGATAAGATAAGATAAGATAAGATAAGATAAGATAAGATAAGATAAGATAAGATAAGATAAGATAAGATAAGATAGGATAGGATAAGATAGGATAAGATAGGATAAGATAGGATAAGATAGGATAAGATAGGATAAGATAGGATAAGATAGGATAAGATAAGATAAGATAAGATAAGATAAGATAGATACATACATACATACATACATACATACATACATACATACAAACATACATACATACTCACACACACACACACACACACACATATATATATATATATATATATATATATATATATATATATATATATATATATATATACC
Organism: Semisulcospira habei; assembly: GCA_036245525.1. NCBI lineage: Eukaryota > Metazoa > Mollusca > Gastropoda > Semisulcospiridae > Semisulcospira > Semisulcospira habei. Next base: position 245,296,745 of record BTPG01000003.1, read on the forward strand.
CTAGCCTAGCCTAGCCTAGCCTAGCCTAACCTAACCTAACCTAACCTAATATATATATATATATATATTATATATATATATATATATATATATATATATATATATATATATATATATATATATATATATATATATCCCGGGCTGTCTTCATTTCAATATAAAAATGATGCAGTTTGTGATAAAAACGTTTAAAATCCGTGTGAAAAAGAGATACAGGCTATAACAAAAATCACATGTAGAACCTTTGTACCCTCTGCCTGAAAAGGCCAGAGTGACTATTTTTAGACATGCAGCTGGGCAAAACGCGTGCCGCGGTTTATCATAATCTGCTTCAGAAAAGACTAAATGACCAATACCGACGCAAAACACGACTTTAACCCTTAATCTGTTGATTTAGATATATAATTTATGTGTATATAGTTTAGTAATTACTACCGAAGTGGTCACAAAACGGCACTACAACAGGTATACGTTGCCTTATCGGTCTGACATAGAGGTAGAGACCATCCCGTCCGACATTCGTCACAGTGTCCGTCCTGTTTGTTACAGGCCTCATCAAGAGCACAGTGACCACACGCAGTACAGTTTTGGCCGTAATAATGGTCCGCACAGTCTGTGAAACACACATGGATATAATGACAAGGGGCGGTAAACACATAATGTCCTGTTCCTGAGGACTAATAAAGTTAATGACGACCATCGACCAGGTTGTAGACGTTCACATTTGAAGTATCCTGATGGGTTTGTCAACATAATCTTATAGTTCATGTCAGGAAAATCTGGTGTAATTGTGACATTTAGTAAAAGTGCATACCGTGACACAGTGGTGGGGCCCATCCTGGTGCACAGCTGTCACAGTGTCCGTCCTGTTTGTTACATGGCGCTCCTCCAGCACAGTGACCACACACACCAGTACAGTTCTGGCCGTAAGAGTGGTCTTCACATGCTGAAGAACAAGAATTAAGATAACGGTTGTGGTGTTTGTGGCAATTAACCTTTTTAGCCCCAAGGTCCCATTTCTCAAATTTTGGAGGTGTTGCCTAATGACGATGTACCAGTTGCAGGAGATGGATTCACCATGATAATTAAAAACGTCAAGCTAATCTGGCACTACCCTTGACGATGTACCAGTTGTAGGAGATGGATTGACCATGATAATTCAAGGGTAGTGCCAGATTAGCTTGGCGCCTGAAAGCTTAGCTTGAACAAGAATTAACCCCTTCAATGCATATAAATATTGAACACAATCCAACTGCAGGAGCCCCGTCTGTCGCGGGGCTCCTAAAGATCTATTTATTATGCTGAGAGCAATTTGCATCCATGTTCCTAGCACGGTTGTGGGTTTTCGTACTTGAATAAATACAGACTTCAGTATACAATGTACGTACAGTAGCAGGGAAGGGGTTAAGATAATGGTAGATGTGTTTATAACAAAACATCCAAATAACATTTTTAGGCTCAAGCAATGGACAAGAAGAACACATGTATCTGGTCAATGTATTCACCTGTCTGACAAAGAGGTGGCGCCCATCCTGGTTCACAGCTGTCACAGTGTCCGTCCTGTTTGTTACATGCAACACCTCCAGCACAGTGACCACACAGAGCCTGACAGTCGGAACCGTAATGGCCGTCAGTACATTCTGGACAAGGAAATGTAATACTTCAGTTAACCCCTTAATTGAGGAAAAGTGAACACAATCCGACAGCAAGACACAGATCCCCTTGAGCTACCGCAGTCGCGGGGGCTCATGTAGATCAATCCCTTTTGCCTAACTCATTCGAGACGTGCCATCTCCGGATACGCGGCGTACGCCGCGTATCCGTAGGCGGCATGTTTCGAATGAGTTAAACCACTTTGTATCCATGTTCTTTTGATGGCTTGGGATCTTAGACTTTGAACTGACAATGATTTCATAACACTTTTCGCGACCATGGACAGTAGGACGGGGTGGAGTACTCCTCACTTTTTGTCAACAACATCCAATTTCAGAGTGAGGATGATCTTCCAGTCTATGGAGCAAATGGAAATGACAGTGTATTTTTTTTTTTTTTTTTTTTTTTGGGGAAATCAGTCAATATGGGCGACCAGTGCCCTAGTTAGGAGGGTTTTTTTTTTTTTTTTTTTTTTTTTTTTTACTTTTCATTTCTTTCTGTTTCCTTCTGACATCATATTTCCCTTATTTTTATTTTATTTCAAGGATACATTTTTTTTTAATTCAACTATATCACAGTACAGCACCAGTGAAAACGTTAAGAGGTCATTAACACACTAGATAAGACAACAGCTTACGCTGTATAATGGACTCTCAAAAAGGTTATTTGATGGACAGTTTGTTATAATGAAACGCATTTCATTCGCAACATCGGTATAGCACAAAGTACAGCCACACAAGTCGTGAACTCATGGGTCAGGTATGTGGCAATATATTAGCATGCACAGCACATATACACGTACAAGCGCAAGCTGAGTGGGCACTCCTGCATGCCTGTGAATTCGTCAGCGTACATGTGTGTATGTGCAAGTGTGCATGTGTGTCTGTGTGCGCGTGTAAGAGTGTGCGCGCGTGTGCGTGTGTGTGTGCGTGTGTGTGTGCGTGAGAGAGAGAGAGAGAGAGAGAGAGAGAGAGAGAGAGAGAGAGAGAGAGAGAGAGAGAGAGAGAGAGAGAGAGAGAGAGGTTACAATCGGTTTCACAGTTATTGTAGCGCGAGATGTGAGTCGCGTGTACCTGTTACGTGAGTCGGCAGGAGACGTTATTGTCCCTGCCACATAAGCTTTCTGATTCTAAGTTCGGATTCAAACAAAAATATGATATCTATTGGTGTACCATACTTGTACTTGCTAATACACAGCTTAGCTACTAAGGAGACGTGGTCATAAATGCAATTTCTGCTGCTCCTAAGACGTTATCACGGTATCCCAATAAGGCTTGGGCAGGGGTTATACGTATCTGTACATTGCATTTTCCGGAACAAAGTTGTTAAACTCTTTTCCAGATTTGAGATACTGACTCACAAAAGTAAAAGAAATGCTCAATAAAGTCAACTTCATGAGGACAAAAACTGCAGTATCTATTATTAACGACTCCCATTTTAGACAATAAATATTGGTTGGGTAAATATTGTGTAGAATTTTCCACTGCAGTTCTCGCAACCTCACTTCCTTTGTTGCTCTATTCACAATACCCCATTGCCATTCACCTAATTGGACATCAAACTTCATCGCCCAAAAATGAAGGGCACATGGGGGACTGTATTTCTGTTGCACAATTGTTATCCTAAACTCCTTTGCTGTAGTTGGTGTTATACTCTCTGACATGGCGTTAGCGTTGTTGTTAAAGCATCGCATGTACGAGGTAAGTACACCTTTCACAACATTGTATTCCAGCAGCCTCCCAGGGGAATGTCCAACAATGCAACAGACATTTTCAAACGACATAATCTCGCCGTCTTCCTTTACGTCCTCCACTCGATATACGCCTGCGCGGACCCAGTCTTTAAAAAACAGAACATTAGACCTGTACATTAATAACTTGTTATTCCACAGGACCGTACTGGGTTTGTTTTTAACATTATCCAACCATGACATTATGACGTCTCTCCAAAATGTCGATTTAATATTTTCAAGCCCTTTACATTTTTTGGAATTAATATTAAATTCAAAGCATATCAAATCATGACCAAATATGCCTAACGCATGTTTGGGCAAGACAGTATATCTCGTGGGTTTTATGGCTGTACGCAGCCTCGCTGCCCACTCACATAGAAAGGAGGCTTGCATATCCCTCATGTTAATCATTTTAATTCCCCCTAAACAATGATCACTGCACATAACTGACCAATCCAGACCAAAAAGGTGACTGCCAAGCGTGTAATATGCAAAGAAGTACCCAACGGAGAAAGAAACACGCTTAGAAAAGACGGGTACAACACAATTTATTAATATTTCGGGTAAATACCATTTGTCAAAATAGACAAACAAACAAACATAGAAATTAGCCGCTACTTATCTTCAATGGCAGAAGGAATGTGGCAACTGACATAACTGACCGTTTTACCTTTTCAAAGGCCTTCTTATTCAAATTTTTGTTCTTCCATAAATATCTGAAAAGCAAAGTGTTTATTTCGTCTAGAACGTCTGAGGGGATACTGAGCGCGTGCATTGCATACACCATCTGTGAGATAATAAATGTTTTAACAACGCAAGCTTTCCCTGGAATGCTTAATTTCGGCTTTTTCCATTTCGATATTATACTTCTCATGTTTTGAATTCTGCCGGTCAAATTTTCCTCAACCTGTGACGCTGGCCGGTCATTTGTAAAGTAGATCCCAAGAATTTTAACCTTTTTACTCCAACGGAGTACTCCATATTGTTCGTCACAGTTTTTTTTTGAGCCTAGCCACATGGCTTCTGATTTATTCTTATTAAGCTGTAAGCCCGAAAACTGTGAGAACTGAGCAACTAAAGCAAGAGTGTTTCTTAGGTCATGTTCGTCTTTCAAGAACATGGTTACATCATCGGCGTAGAGAAGAATCTTTAATAACTTCAGTTCGTCGGATCTCTCATACGGCATTACAAGTCCCTTTATTTCTTTACATTGTCGAATTTTAATTGCAAACAGTTCCATCGCAACGACAAAGGCTAATGGTGAGAACGGACAACCTTGACGGATTGCGCGTGCTGCTGGGAAGAACCCTAACAACCAGCCACAGTAATTAACACAACTCTTAGCGTCTGACATAACAACAGATACCCACCGAACAAATTCACGACCAAACCCAAATTTTTCTAAAGTATATAAAATAAATTCCTTTGATATACTATCATAGGCTGCTTCGTAGTCGAGCGCCAGCAGTAATCCTGGTGAGTTTATTAGATTCATGTACTCAACTGTGTCATCAATTAACCTTATAGCTGAAGAGATTTTGCGACCTCTGATAAAACCTTTTTGATCTTCGTGGACAATATCTCCGACCACGTTGGCCAGTCTGAGAACAAGACACTTGCCAAAATTTTATAATCTGTATTTGTTAGGGAGATGGGATGCCAGTTTCTCAAAGTATCTCGACTTAGATTTTTCCCTTTATGTATTAGAGTAATGACTGCTTTGGTCTGTGAAGGAGACAAAGCGCCATTTTCATAGGCCTTATTCAAGTAGTCCACCACAAGATCCTTCAAATGGATCCAAAACATTTTCATGAATTCTACTGTAATACCATCACAGCCAGGGGCCGACCCGTTATTTAAATGTTTCAAGCCAATAGAGGCTTCATCTACTGTTATTAAACCTTCACATGGCTCACTTTCAGGGGGTGAGAGTTTTGGGATTGCAGAGTCACTTATGAAATCATCCGCCAAGCGATTCATGCGGGACTGGTCTGTGCGAGATGCATACAGCAATGTGAAGTGTTTTGTCTGTTCCTCCAGTATCTTGTTTTGATCTGTAACTACTGATCCATCTTCCAGCCTTAATTTATCCATTACTTTGGAATTCGCGCAAGCCTTTTCTAAATTAAAAAAATACTTCGTATTTTTTTCGCCTTCTTCTATCCACTTTACTCGAGCACGGACTCGAGCGCTATTTGCAGCGTGCTGTTCAAAGATTTCAAGTTCAATCTTTGTTTTCTGACGCAGTTGCTGAATATCAGTGTTACTGGGATTGTTGGCAAGTGCTATATCAAAAGTATTCAGCCTTCTTTGTAAATCTTCTAACCTTTTGCTTTCCTTTCGTTTCTTAATTTTGCAAAAGTTTATACTGAATTCACGTATTTGAATTTTTAATAACTCCCACTCTGACTATCCGTTTCATCTGTCGTAGCCTTAAAACTAGAGATTAATGCGTTCACCATTTTAACGTACTGCTCATCTTTCAGAAGGCTGTTATTATATTTCCAGTAGCCTGGGCCTCTAGTAACATTAGATATACAGTACTGTAAAGTGACACATCTATGGTCAGAGAAAGACACCGACTCATGCTCACAGGAGAGAATTCTGTCAAACACTTCATCAGAAGACAGCGCGTAGTCTAACCGTCTAGCTTGAGTGGGGTTATTTCTAGACCATGTAAACTCCGTCCGCTGTGGGTTCAGTAATCTCCACGTGTCGTTCAAATCACTGTCAATCAGAAAGTCGTTAAAAGAGGTAGTGTTCTTCACTGAGTGCTTTTCTCCACTAATTATGTCTTTACTGTTGTCCAAAACACAGTTAAAGTCTCCACACACCAAGACAGACGATATGGGATAATAATTCAAATGTTGTACCAGCTGCTCAAAGAAAGGAACCTTTTTCCCTGAAGCCGGGGCATAAACGTTGTGTACCATAAGTCTATTGGCTTGACTTCGCGAACGAAGATTCTATAGGGCTTGCCCACTTCGTCTGCAGGCATTTTCGTGGCTGCGGAGGCCAATCCGGGACAGGCAGGTTCGACCGCAGTGGCTGCAGGGGAAGGTCTGGTCAGGGTTCTGAGTTACGACAACTCTGTTTTTTCTTCTATGCCGCTTGTCCTTAAGGTTAGTTCTGCGAGAGTCCTCAAAGGAGACGGCTGCCTTGTGAATGGTGGAGCGCCAGGTGTCACGGTCCGCAGCAAGCGAAGACCACTGGCGGTGGTCGATTTGACAGGCACTAAGTGACTTCTTGAGACCGTCTTTGTATATCTTCTCTGTATCGGTGTCCAGTGGCGAGCTCGCCGAACAGAGTGATCTTGGGTAGGCGATGATCCTCCATCCTGGAGACGTGCCCCGCCCAGCGAAGCTGTGTCCGCAGCAGCAAAGCCTCGATGCTCACAGTTTCCGCCTGTTCAAGGACCTCGACGTTGGTGACATAGTCACTCCAGTGAATGCCCAGGATGGTACGCAGGCAGCGCTGGTGAAAGCGTTCGAGGAGTCGTAGTTGGCTGCGGTAGAGGGCCCAGGACTCGGAACCGTACAGCAGGGTGGTGAGGACCACAGCTCTGTACACGCTGATCTTGGTGCCTTTTTTCAGCTGTTGATTGTGCCACACCCGCTTGAATAGTCGCCCGAAAGCACTGTTCACTTCACGAGTGTTGTATCGTATATAAAATCTCTCCGCAATAAGATAACCTGACCCATTGAATGGCTGCTAACATAACAACAGAACAGTTGACCACCCCATTCATCCTGCCACTCCTCCTTCACGTCGTCAGTAATATACGTTTCTTGTAAACATGCAATATCCACTTTTTTCTGTCTAAGAAATCGAAACACTACATTTCGTTTTCGCTTCTTTCTAATTCCTCTTACATTGAGCGTTATAACATTAATATTTGATATAGCATCCATAACGGCCCTAACAATGTTTATTTATTAATCTATTCATAAAGATAATACTTTAACTCGTGTCTCAGTCTCATAGTCCAGGGACGGGTGCGAGGTCCGGACCGGGAAAGAACCACATATTCGACCAATTTAACTAGGTCAGGCCCTGTGCAAGAGACACAGAGTCGGACTCGGAAGTTTCTGTGGTTCCAGTCTCCCGACCATCCTTTGTTGGCAGTAGAGTGCGTGCATTTTTACCTGGAGAATGAGGAGCAAAATCAAATTCCGACCTCAGTCTTTTGTTAGGTGTTTCCGATCGGTGTCTACGTTGGACAAGACTGGTAAGCTTCGTTTGTTTTGTTGGAAATGACAGTGTAAGCTACAGCTGTGTTACTACATGACTGACAGTTTCACAGTGTCCGTTAAGTTGTTTTCATGGCGCCCCTCCACTACAATGATCACACATACCGCAGTCTGAATCGTCTATTCTGATATTATATTACCTCTGCTCACAAAACGATTATTTATTTATTTATTTATTTATTTATTTATTTATTTATTTGTTAACTAAACTTCCTCCCTGCAGAAGACGCTGATACATTCCTTATATAATTCTACTATATAGTCTGCAATATTTGACACATTGTATAGTTTATTAATTTGTAATGTTTGTTTAGTTGTGTTTTTGTGGGAGTTTTTTTACTTGTAAGTTGCATTGAGCCTGTTTGGGGATCCCTTTATACACAAAACTGTGTGAAACGCCTCACATCTAGACCGCCCAAAAATCTGACACAAATCGCCTAGCCTCCCCCCTCCCTTATCTTCCCCCCTCCCCGAATCCCGCCCCCTCCCCTCGGTTTCCCTCCCCACCCCACCCCCGGCCAACCCCGCATGTCCCCCGCCCACAACCCCCTCCCCAATCACACCCAACAACAAAAAAATGCTTCCCTTTTCTTGTTTGTTGTTGTTGTTCTTCTTCTTGTTGTTCTTGTTGTTGTTTAAATATCCACAATGACATATGGAAGTAACCTCGGGAAGGCCACAGTGGGTGGGAATTAAGTAATTCCTAAACATACGTTTGAAGTCAGCAAGTAGGAATAAGTTTTGAAGTCGTTAATAAGCACAATCTGGGCTCGGGAAACGTACTTTCGTGATGTGCATGATTATAGCTGATTGTCAAAGAATACAGAGTACAGCGATATTGTACATTCATATTCATCGTCAAGACACGTTTCTTGACGTCAGGTGGTGAAATATTCTATATGAAACAATTCTCCACTGATTGTTGTTTCCTCTTGAATGCACCACCAATAAGAAGCACATCAGCAGCGGTCATCTGCACAGGAATTATAACTCAACTAAACAAAATCAAAACAAATTCGTCGTAAATAAACGATCCTAACCTGTACATAGCGGTGCAATAAAATTGCCGTCACACTGCTGACAAGATCCCGTGTTCCTGTCACACTGTCCAGGTGAACACTGGTGGGTACACTCCTGGTCACACTGCCTGCCCCACCAGCCGGCTTTACACCCTGCACATTAGAAAGATGATAATAATCACAGCGTTTCAAACTTTTTTTTACGATACCTGTATATGTTAAACCATAAGTAGCGATGGGTTACAGGTGCCGAGACTTGCTCTGACACACTATTTCTGGCTCCGAGGCTATGCCCAGAAGATAAAACTATATCAAAAAGCAGTTCGATGCGCGCAAACCGTCACCACACATGGTTTAACGTATTTACCCCGCTGTCCTAAGATCCCTGTTCCATGTCAAGCCAGTTTGATGGTTGAGTTCACTGTTAAAACGTTTTGCTTACTTTGGTTTTCCCTATAATTACCCTCAACGGGCCCCGCAACACTTAGCTGTGCAGCTGCAACTAAAGCAAACCTGTATCGATTCTTACCGTGACACCAACAATATTTGCCTGAGGTACGGTAAAACAACCGACTTCATTTCTTACCGGACGCGAAACAGCATCAGTATTTTCTGTGTACCTTTAGCCGGTTTCGACGGTACTGGAGATGCCTGCAAAGCATTTCTACAGTGGCATAAACTACGCTTCCATGACAACTACTCCGATACGAACTTGATCCGAATCCGAAGCGGGTCCGAAACAGAAATGTTCGTGCAAGTCGTTTTCATGTTTGTGTGTTTCCATGTGCCCGACGCGGAAACAAATTCTCATCCGACGTCCAACGAAAATGACGCAATTTTTTAAAATGAAAATTGCCTCACCGTATCGGGTTCGGGTCGTAGTCGTATCGGATTCGTGCTTATGGAACTGTAGCTTAACTCATTCTACCCCAACACCATAATCCTTAAATTTTGCCCCCTGTCCTCTCAAGACTGCATTGCAGCGCTGGACACAGATCGACTATGATAGTTCAAGGGTGATGCCAGAATAGCTTGGCGCCCGAAGGCGCCAAGCTATTCTGGCATCACCTTTGAACTATCATGGTCGATCTTTATCCTGCTGTGGTGTGTCTGGGGTAGAATGAGTTAAGTCACATTCCGATACCCTGATCAATATCCAGATGTGCACCCTTCCATTCCCGAAGACTTTTTCAAGACTGGAAGACACAAGTGAGTAGATTAAAGCTTGCAGTCGGCTAGATGATTAACTGAACACTGAGAGATTCACATCACTACGTATGCTCGAAAGCAAACTTCTGCTTATCCGTGTTCCACCACATTCTTCACAGACTGACATGATCACTTGTATTTACATTTGGTCTGCTAAAATCTGTCAGTTGAGTGTGAAGCATTAGTGCATGGACGCTGACCCCGTATGGCGGGGGTGAGACGCCTCATTGATGTACACGTAAACAGACTAGCAATAGCAGCACATAAGTTTTCGGGGGGGGTGGGGGGGGGGGGGACTTTTTTTAGACAGACTGAAATTTTAAGATTTTTTTGCTGCTAGTGGTTGATGTGCACACAGAAAAGTGTCGTGATGATTGCCTGTACGATAATTTCTTTTAGACACTCAGTAGTGAGTACGCCCACATGTAGGTAGGATCACCCATATTTCAGAATGTAAACACATAAAACTGATATTACGACTGGGAAGTGCACACAATAATATATGGTCTTGCAAAATTCAAAACGCTAGCTTTATATTTAATTTTAAAAAGTCACAATTTTGTAAAAATGAGACTACTTTAGCATTTCATGCCAAGATAAGGGTTACATATCGAAATAATTTCTAGACTGACAATACCCCCACGTGCTGTATTGATTAAATCCAATACCTAGTTTCTACTGATTCTTGTGCAGCTCCTATAATGGTATACTTTAGGCGAAATGCCATCGTAAAAATGGTAAAAAGATCAACGTCGAATGGCGCTCTTTATCTATTCTAGCAGACCACACTCGCGCTATTTTCCGTGAAGCCCGAGCAGCACTCTTGCCTGACCCCGATTAGAGGGGCGGAGCCGTAATCGTCTCGGAAAGAAAATGGGTCGGTCTGTATTTTATCGGTTCCGCTGCATGCTGTTTCAAAATTTACTTCCAGTGTGGTTCTGCTTTCAGTGCATGGTTCCATAGGGCACATGGTCACAAGATCCCGGGACGCAGGACGTAGTCGCAGAAAATAATAAAGAACTTTTATGACATTTGACGCAACCGCGGCACAAACTGAACTCAAGTTACAGCTGTGCTAAAAAGAGGTGTAACGATGAAAGGAAAACCTGGCGACAGTGGGATAACATTGACATTGTTCCATAGTTTACTGGCCTTATTACACTGTTCACTGTTCTATAATCCTTTCAGTCGAAGTCGTAGTTTTTGCTGAATTTATAGAGACGGTCTAAAAATGTCATATTGATTTTATTACAGTTGTATTTCTTGTAAAGCGGCACCGCACGTGGGCTGTCCACTGTCACCCTATCTCGTCTGACTAGGTCACACGAGCTCTGTCGCCTTCTGGAGACGGCTCGCCTTTGAGGTCACGCAAGCACTCAGTATAAGGGAACTCTTACAGGGTACTGATGCACTAGCCTTTTCCATGGTACCATGGTATATTACCACTACGAAAAGTAAGCGCTGGATATATGATTTACTGACAAGTAAGTCACTCATTGTGGCGGGAAACCCCACTATAAAAGGGTGGTGAGCCCCAAATCTTCCAGGCCGCAGACCCGTATGTCCTCTCTCCCAACCATGCTGTGCTGAACGGCCCTTCTGGGCTGCTTAGTAGCTTTTGGTCTGATCAGTGCTATGTAGACTTCCGTTATATTAAGACAACAGTCCCTAAGAGGTTATATATTAGGAACTAAGACTAGTAGTGTACGGTTCTTTTAAACGGACTATAGTCACACCTCCAGTGACAACTCTGACCCCGCACTATAACTACCACGGTTTTTAGCACCACGGCTGGGATACCTCTTGGATTATATATGTATTGGAACAGCGTTTTATTCACGGACAAACAGGTGAACTAAAGTAATGATTCTTTCCTAGTATTTGTATAGACCAGTTTAAAAACTCAGAGACTCCCAATGTTGTACCGTTAGAGCTATAAACCTGTTGGTTCTCTTTAGTAACCATACAGTGTCTATTCAGTTCACACGTAGACTGCGTGTCGAACTTGTGCATATTCTGATTATGGTGATGATTGATCATCGTCTGATTTTGTATATATACATTTCATGGAATAAGTTAATTCGTTTAGTTTACATTTCATCGCAGTCTTTGTTGCATGAGAGTGGGTGAGTGTGTGTGGAGTTTGGAATGCTATGCCTCTGGAAGTGCGTACGTTTTATAAACGCGCATATGTGTGTGTGTGTGTGTGTGTGGGGGGGGGGGATATTGAGAGTGTAGATGTGAACATCAGTGTGTGTCTGTCAGTGTCTTCATTCTAGGTCGCACGCACTAGAAAGCCCAGCACGCAACACTTTCTAAATGTAGTGGCTTAGGATAGGACTAAATACATTCGACCAGCCGTCTGGCGGCTACACTTTTGGCGTCGCCGACAGGTTGATAGATTTAAATTTTAGGTCTAGTTACAATTTTAGTTGCCCTTGAGAGAACAAATTTTAAAGTGGAAATGTTCTTTCCTACATTTATTTAAGTTGATAAGAGCACTTTGGTTTTGCATTTCTGGTTTAAGGCGGTATGAGTACTTAAATTACTTAAGTTAAGTTAGCACAGCAGGACTGGGATAGAGTGCGTCACTCGGCACACACGAGAGTCTTGTCGGCCGGCAACCCATAACCGTCGGTTTGGCTTGTAAATGCAACTGACAGTACATAACGACAGTTGAGACCACATTTTCCTTTACCTGTCCTGCTGCACAAGCGACTCGGACGGTTGAAAGTGGTATGAATAAACATCACCTCCAGCACACCATGTCCAGGCAGCCACATCAAGACATGTACGTGACGGAGAGTGATCACAGGAAACACGTATGCCTTATGAAGGAAGAACAGATAGCTCAGGTTGACGCAAGGCGGGGTGACACCTTCATGTATCAGTGGACAATACCATGTCCCAACCCACTCACACGCTGCAGCGAAATTGTATGTAGTAAAGGATAGACCACATGCCATGAGCTAACCACTCGTGGAACCAGTGTCAACCCAGGAAGCTGAATTACGCCCCCTCTGTCAATCTCCTTAGAGTGTTGGGAGGAAACTCTCTACCAACACGCACGGAGATGACAATCACGAGCTTTGACTTCTGCACTCTGGCGCGTCTCGTTATAAGTATGACAGAATCAGCACGGGAGGCAAGGAAGGCTTAACACGGTGTTTATCTCACTGGTAATTGTCGGGAGTCACCCTATACAAGGCGTGACAAACACGACCGGTCTTCCTTTTTTGCGGATGTCGGGGACCGATCACCTCTGACACTGCTAAACGTGCCTGTCTGTGTTAGACAGGTAGCGCAGCGGAAACAAGACTGAACAAAAGCCGGAGAACAAGATAAGTTCAAATCTATTGCGACATACATTGTGGTTAACTCCACACAGGCTGTGATAAGCTGTAAGTCACACCATGACACACAAAGCTCTTAGCTCCCATTACAATATAGTAAGAAGCTGTATAACTAAGGCTGAGTTGGTGTGCCTCGCCTTGTGCCTAATTAAACGCACCAGCGGCGCCATTGTTGCTATTTTCGCACCAGACCGGTCGCTCGGTCATGTGCACCAGATCGGTTTAGAGCGTGTAATGAGAAATCTCGAAAAAAAAAAAAAAAAAAAAATCACGTGACGTATGAATGCTGCAAAATAAGACGAATAAAGAATAAACCCTTTCCCATATGCAATCCGACAATAATGCAAGGTAGCACCACAAAACATTACACGATTTGGCAGATTTGACAAATAGATTTTTCATCAATGGTGCTGATTTTGCGACATCTGCGTCACTTTGTGGCAGCCAACACCGTCGTAGTTGTAGTACGAGAGATGAGCGCAATACAAGTACAATGGACTTTATTCAGGGGCGTGGGGCGTGACACAAGCCTCCCCCATCTCTACACAAAACTGGCGCGTTAGGAGAGGTAGCGCTAAAAGTGAACCCGGAAACGAACCGTTTTTCGACTGCGATCACAATCTTCCGCTTTAAACGTACGAGACCACACTACAAGGGCAGAATCCTACGTGCGCGCGCAGTTCTGGTGCACATGACCGATCCGAGCGACCGGTCTGGTGCGAAAATAGCAACAATGGCGCCGCTGATGCGTATAACCTAGGTACAGGGCGAGGTATACCAACTCGGTATAACTAAGCCTTGATGTTAGTCATACTGTCATCAGACACTCAAGGATGCCATTGCCGGTAAGTCCCTTGCCAAGGTTTTACTCTCAGACTGAACTCCATTCAGCTGCCAGGTATGTCTTAACAGACAGACACCAGCCAGGGGTAACACGCGGCATCCATTAAAAGTCCTACAGGGAAGGACCTAAAGGAATACATTCGGCCAGCCATCTGGGCGCTACAAACTCCATCCACAACGACATTTCATAATCTCGAAATCAAATTATTCATAATTTCTACTCCGATTGATATTTCTGTCTGAGTCATAATTTTGTCAAATCTGGTTTGTTAACTGCAAAGTATAATACCTTTACAGAAAAAGTATTGGGAAAATTCTACGGCCAGCATGGTATCCCGATGTTAACACACAAATTACCATTGGTACAGTTGCCACCGATAGAGTCACAAGTTGTCTCCCCTTTGTTATCGTTACAGTTCACACTGCAGTTGTACTCACAGTCCGGCCCGCCATATTTGTTCACCGGACATCCTGTCATCAAACAAGGATATTGTGTCAATACAATGCATTTGCAACCACTACACATATGAAAACAGAGATGATACATGTACAGTGACATAAAACGAAGTCTTTTATATTGCACCAGCCAACATGTAACGAAAAGACAAAAAGTCCATCAGGCCGTTGTCGGTCGCAGTTGGCCCGCGCACAGCTGTGCGCGGGCCACCTGCAGCCGACGTTGGCCCGATAGACATTTGCTTCCTGGGTTAGTAATTATAACCTATGAACTCTACAACGTCTTGGTACATCAGTGGTGTCAAACGTTAGTTGTATACGCGAAAAACACAAATATCAACTATATCATGCAGCGTAAGAACATATTATACAATAAAGCAAAGTTCAATATCAACATGACTTACCCCATACTTGCACCTCACAAAGCACCACGTACGCATCTTTATTGTAGTCTTGATGATACTGAACGGAAATGTTACGAGCTGCACGCGGCAAAAGACGAAGTGTGTACTGGTTCGACTTGTTGCTGGGTAAAGGAAAGTCGAAGATCTGTTGACCATCCAGATTGACGATGGAATAGTTCAAATAGTTTGCATCTGTACAACAGAATCACTTAAGGTGACTGAAGTACTTTACCAGTTGATAATACAAACACGTACTTTCTAATACGGCCCTTATTGAATGATGGTACAAACATGTACGTGTCTAATACGGCCCCTACTGAGTGTTAATACAAACATGTACGTGTCTAATACGGCCCTTATTGAGTTTTAATAAAACATGTGCGTGTCTAAAACGACCCTTACTGGGTGATAATACAAATATGTACGTGTCTAGTACGACCTTTACTGAGTGCTAATGCAAATATGTACGTGTCTAATACGAGCCTTACTGAGTGCTAATACAAACATGTTCGTGTCTAAAACGGCCCGTATTGAGTCTGACAGATGCTGACCGCCTGACAGACTTATGGCCCCAGAATATTTGTGTAAATGCCATTTGTTTATTTGGCCTGTCTTTATAAAGCATGTAACCTGAAGGCGGCTAAAGTGCTGTATTCCTTGATCATATAAACAGGTCTCGTGTTCAATTAGTCTCTTACTGCGGACCACTCCACAAACCCATGGTTCCATTTTTTTTTTAATGTCATTTGTTTCTTCGGCCTTTCTTGCGTACCCCTCTTCCCCACCAATCTAAAAGAAACGTATTTGAGGTACCATATGTAGGCCATGTTAATAAGTTTAGCTAGATTATTATATTAACCTATTTAACACCAAGGCGCATTTCCCAAATATCGGAGGCGTCACCTAACGACTATGTGCCAGTTGCAGGGGATGGAATGGCCATGAAAATTCAAAGGTAGTGCCAGATTAGCTTGGCGCCTGAAGGAGCCAAGCTACTCTGCCACTACCCTTGAATTATCATGGTCATTCAATCTCCTGCTGTAGGGTGTCGGGGCTAAATTGGTTAACATCTCACTTCACGTTAATGTCATGGGCCACACAAACAATGACCTAATCCTAAAGAGATTAGACAGAGAGTCATTTAGCAATATCCCATGATTAATGTCAGCAGGAACGTCACGTGACTCACTCTCGGTGTATATGACGATCTTGTGGATGTTGACAGTGCGTCCCAGGTCCACCCACCAGTACGGGTGTTGCTGTAAAGGTGTAGAAAAACAGTTTGGAGGACCTGTTCCGTTGACGTTCACCCAGGTGTGGCTTGTGTTGCCGTTTATGGCTGCGTGGCAGTCTGCCGAGGTTCCCGAACTGCCCGAGTATATCGAGCTTTGACCGCAGCTTACGTTTTCTGAAAAAGCGAGGATTGAGGAAACCTCAAAGATGACCTATTATACATCATCAATCATATGTAGCTCACATGAACACTTTATACGTGCTTATGTGTGTGTGTTATTAGCCGTCATTCAATGTGTAGTGTGTTGGGTAAGTTGCTCACAAATTCGCTACTTCAGAGCGCTAGGAAACCCAAGCAACCCGCTCTATGTAGCGGTCCAAGATTTAAAAAAATAATAAATAAAAAGCAAAAACCAACAACAACAACAAAACGCCAGCAGTCTCACAAGGGGCACATCATGGATGAGTCAAGCTAAACTTTCAATATGAGTGTTCTAGGAAATGACAGAACTAAACCAACTTAAACAAGAAAGGCAAAGCCCTTATGGCTTAGGTGTACCGACCGATCCACACATGTCTGACAACAAGTAAAAGGATGTCTTCTGCAGTAACAAAATCCATGTTTTCTCAAAATTTAATCAGTTTTAAAACATCTGTGAAACCCCCGTGACCCTTGACCTTTGCGACGAGTCAACTACATTAGGATACATAGGAAGGTTTTATCATCAGCTACCTTTGTGCCAAATTCGATTGAAACGTTTGCAAAAATGTTGATAATTAGTACAATTATTGGCATTTTATACACATTTGTCGACCTCTCGTGACCCTTGCCATTTCCGACGGGTCTTCCAAATTAGTATGCATAGATAGGTCTCACCGTCAGGTATCTCTGTAGCAAGTTTGGGTTTTAAGTTTTGAATAGTAATTGAGAAAAAACATATTTTGTCAAAATATAGCTATTTGTTACCTATTTCGTGAGACCTTGTGACCCTTGACCTTTCCGAAGGGTCATCAAAATAAAATACATAGATAGGATGTACCATCAGGTATCTTTGTAGCACGTTTGGATTTAGAGTTGTGAATAGTAATTGAGAAAAAACATTTATTATCAAAATATGGCTATTTTTTACCTATTTCCTGAGCTCTTGTCTTCTTTTTCTTGTTATTGTTCTCGAACGCCGTCAACACTTGGAGTTTGGCTCTCAAAATGAAATCCGTGGTCTTCTGTAGCACCTCCAAAGGCCCCTACAGTTTTTCTTGTGGAGTGGCGGGCTTCGGCCCTGAGCTCTTGTGACCTTGACCTTTCCGAGGGTCACCCAAATTAGCATGCATAGATAGGTCTTACCATCAGGTATCTCCGTAGCAAGTTTGGGTTTAAAGTTGTAAATACTATTTTAGAAAAAAATCATCTTGTCAAAATATGGCTACTTTCGACCTCGACCTCTTGTGACGCTTGACCTTTCCAAGGGATCAACCAAATCAGGTATCTTTGTACCAATTTTGGGTTTGAAGTTGTAAATAGAATTTGAGAAAAAGTAAATTATGTCCAAAAATAGCTGAGACGGTATTAGCCAATATCACCACACAGCCGATCGCCTCCAGTAGAGGTGTGGAGAAAGGCAGCGGGCTTTGGGCAGACTTGAAAGGACATGAGAGATCCACAGTAAACCATACCAATATTGGCACGATCTCGAAGGAAACTCTAGGAAGATTTATAATGGCTGGGTGTAGCGCGAATGGGCCATTCAAATCGCAGAGAAATTGAACTTAACTAATCACAAATGATAATGAATTAGTTCTAAACATAATTGATGACTCTGACGCATCAGCATATTTTTAATGGCCCTTCTCTCTCTCTCTCTCTCTCTCTCTCTCTCTCTTTAATCGTGTGTGTGAGAGAGAGAGAGAGAGAGAGAGAGAGAAGGAGAGAGGGGGAGAGGGAGGGGGAGAGAGGGAGGGGAGAGAGGGAGAGGGAGGGAGAAGGGAGGGAGGGAGAGGGGAGGGACAATGAACAATGAACAATGAACCTTTATTTTCCAACGGTAGAAGTTATTGGTAACAGGACCAGTTTTCAAACTTGCCGTTGCTACATCTACTACATAAATGACATAGACATGTAAACATACACATACCACACACTGACGCATGTATGCACTCGCTCACGCACGCACGCCCGCACATACGCACGCACACGCACGCTCACACACACACAAACACAAACTTGCACACGCACGCACTTAGACGCACACGCACACATATCCACACACGCTCTCGGACACGCACTCCAGACATACGTACGCGCATAACGCGTACGCACAAAAATATAAAATGAGTAAAAATGCAAAGTAAAGCAATACACAGAGAATCGTTAAGTACATTAGAATTCATACAGCAAAGGCAAATAATGTATATATGTGCTCTCTCTCTCTCTCTCTCTCTCTCTCTCTCTCTCTCTCTCTCTCTCTCTCTCTCTCTCTCTCTCTCTCTCTCTGTGTCTCACACACACACACACACACACACACACACACACACACAGCATGCACGCGCGCGCACACACACACACACACACACACACACACACACACACACACACACACACACACACGCACAGACATTCTCACACACACAAACATTCACACACCTGAACACACGCGCAATTTATCTCTGTACTGTAATGATTAGATTACGTCAGAGATTCTAGGTGTTTGAAGAGGCTGACCCTAAATGAGGTGAGCGTCTTTGCGTTTCTGATTTCTGCAGGAATAGAATTCCAGAATGAACTTCCCGAGAATGACAAACTGGTTTTGAATAAATCAATACGCGGCAGGGGTACGTTGAAATGGTGTCCATGTCTAGAAGCTACAGATATCCGTTCTGAGAAAAAAGAACTCAAGTAC
Source organism: Semisulcospira habei (assembly GCA_036245525.1). NCBI lineage: Eukaryota > Metazoa > Mollusca > Gastropoda > Semisulcospiridae > Semisulcospira > Semisulcospira habei. The sequence continues at coordinate 245,315,794 of BTPG01000003.1, forward strand.
AGTGGACATGATTGCTTGTACAGCTTGTACATCAATACACCTTTATTGAACTGAAGGTGATGGGATAGAGGGAGCATTTTTAAAGTTTTAAGCTTTTCGTCAGTTGAGAGTTCGGGATCGGGAAATATAAGCTTAGCAGCTCTCCTATGTAGGGAGTTCAGCCTCTTCAAATGTACATCACTAGAACCATCCCACACTGTTGATGCATAGTCTATGTGCGATTTGACATGAGCATTGTAGAAAAGAAGACGCGCATCTGTGTCAGTAATTGTTTTCAATTTTGACAACATATACAGGCCGCTGGAAATCCTTTTGCACACATTATTAATATGCAGTTGCCATTTAAGCTGATCATCTATAGTGACCCCCAAGAGGCGGTGGTGTAAAACTTGCTCAATTGGGCTGTCGTTTATACACAGACTAAGAGAGAGCGGGCATAGCTGGTGCTTTTGACGTATGGTTATAACCATACATTCTGTTTTTGACGGATTCAGGGACATGGAGTTGGAATGACACCAGTCGGTGACCTCATGCAGGCTTTCCTGCAGACGCGTGCTAATTGCAGCTACATCTTTGTGAGGAGTATGTAGTGTGCAGTCGTCAGCAAACATGTCACAAGAAATATCACGGCAACTAATATGCAGTGGAAGGTCATTGATAAATATGCAGAACAGCAATGGCCCGAGGACAGAGCCCTGAGGCACTCCGCTTTTGACGAAACCATACGAGGAGTAGGATCCATTTAACAGTACTCTTTGCTTCCTTCCGCTTAAATATGAAGTAAACAATGAGACAGCACCTGCATTGCAGAGATATGCTTGAAGTTTTGACAAAAGAATGTTATGATTAACAAGGTCAAAAGCTTTCTTAAAATCAATAAAGATCGACCCAGTTATTTGGGAGTTATTCATGGATGCTAGCCACGCATCAATAAGTCTTGTCAGTGCCGTGTGGCAAGAATGCTTGGGGCGAAAGCCGGACTGAAATACGTGCAAAAGACTGCGACTCTCCAAATATTGATAAAGGTGTTTGTGCACGTGTCTTTCAAGAGGTTTGGAAAGGCTGGATAATATTGAAATGGGTCTATAGTTATTAACATCAGACAGATCTTTTGATTTAGGCAAAGAGAACTTGGCTTGCTTCAGTTCTGATGGAAACATATTTTGTTGGATACATAAGTTATAAATATACGTTAACGATTCTACTGTATAGGGAAGGGACAGTTTCAGTATTTTAGGGCTGATCTCGTCAGGTCCCGATGACTTTTTGTTTTTCAGTGACCCTATCAGTTTTCCTACTTCATACACAGCTAGAGGCAGTATAGAGAATGGGGGTTTGTCCTTAGTTTTCTGCTTACAGAAGTTAAGTAGGGCCTCCGGGCATGTGTAAGACGCGTTACCGCTTGAGGGTATGATTGACTCGGCAACGGACAGAAAATGTTTATTAAAAGTGTCTGCAGTAACACTAGAAGGAATGGGTGACGATTTCTTGCTGTTACCTCGGGTGACGAGATTAACCGCGCGCCAGAGTGCGGCAGTATCTCTTTCTTGTTTAATCATTCGTTCAAAGAGAGACTTTTGAGCCCTGCGTACCATAGACTTGACACGGTTACGTCGTTTTTTTGTATTCGCTAAATAGCTTGTGCCTCCTTAAGTCATTTCTCAATCTCATAGCTTCGATTATTTCTTGGCTTAGCCAAGGCGGTAACGTGTGGTTTTTTACCCGCTTTTGCCGCAAAGGGGCGTGTTTGTTAAGTACTCTTGTAAAGAGTCCATACCAAACAGCCAGAGCCTTTTCAGGGTCAGTTTCGTTATTAACGACATTAAATGGTGTTTGATCAAGGTCTGCTAGAAAAGCAGACTGATTAAACTGTTTAAATGAGCGATACGTTATAGTTGTGTGCCCGTTCTTACGATGCACTGGCAGTTTTGTTGACCATGAACACACAGTAGGAAAGTGATCACTGATGCTGAGGTCAGGAACACTAACATTGAATACACTAAGGTAACGGTTGGTGTAAATGTGATCAATGAGTGTTGCGGTTGTTTTTGTGATCCTAGTAGGGGCCGAAACTAACTGTTCTAAGCCTGTTTGTTTGGTTATGCAATCCCATGCGGTATGGGGCTTCAACATATCTATGTTAAAGTCGCCTAGTAGCAGGAGAGAGGGAGAGAGGGGGAGAGGGAGGGGAGAAAGGGAGAGGGAGGGAGAGGAGAGGAAGGGAGAGGGGAGGAGGGAGCGGGGATGGAGGGAGAGGGGAGGGATGGAGAGGGGAGGGAGGGGTAGAGAGAGAGAGAGGCAGCGGACGAGGGGAGGGGGATGGATAGGGGGAGGGGAGGGAGGGGAGAGGGAGCAGGGGGAGAGGGAGGGGAGGGAGAGAGAGAGAGAGAGAGAGGGAGGGAGAGAGATGATGATGACGATGAAACTTTATTTTTCAACGGTAAAAAGTTTTGACAGAAAACAAATCGTCATTTTACAAACTTGCCGTTGCTAACATATACAGGATTACAAAAAAACAGGATCTACAGGATAAAAAAGAAGGGAAACTAAAAAAAATGTATATGTACATACAAAACCCAATAGCATCATTATATACAGAAAAAATAGTAACACTCATCACACACACATGCACACACGCACGCTCGCGCGCGCCGCTAACACATACACCCACACGCACAAACAAAAACAAACACAAACACACACACACACACACACACACACACACACACACACACACACACACACACGCGCACACATATAAAAACCATCTGTATGTACATGAGGTACAGAAGATATTACAGTACCTGAAAAACGTACTACGAGAGAGAGAGAGAGAGAGAGAGAGAGAGAGAGAGAGAGAGAGAGAGAGAGAGAGAGAGAGAGAGAGAGAGAGAGAGAGAGAGAGAGAGAGAGAGATTGATTGATTGATTGTACATTGCTTAACGTCCCGACAGCAACAAGGCTTTCTCAGGACGTGCCTGCACTGCTTGTGAAAAAACACACAAAAAAAAACAGAAAATTGAATGTATGTCGCCAGCCGGTCAAATACGTTAAATAAACCTACAACATGGGGCCTAACTAAAGCTAAGACCATTTAGCAACACACATCCAATATCAAGAGCTACAGGCAGTGCAGACAGTAGGGAGAGTTTTAAAAAGGCAAAAACAGGTGAATGGACAAAGGGTAGACAGAAACACATGCCCCAGAATAGAGAGAAAAACCCACCCTGTGGGGCTGACCAGGGTGACCCTGGGAACTAAAAAATACCTAACCCCACCCAAGTCCCCCAGGGCAGACCCGGGTGGGGTAGAGAGAGAGAGAGAGAGAGAGAGAGAGAGAGAGAGAGAGAGAGAGAGAGAGACAGGGAGGGAGGGAGGGGGAGGGAAGGATAGAGGGTGAGGGAGGCGAGAAGGGAGGGAATGAGATTGATTGTACATTGCTTAACGTCCCGACAGCAACAAGGCTTTCTCAGGACGTGCCTGCACTGCTTGTGAAAAAAAAAACTAAACAGAAAATCGAATGTATGTCGCCAGCCGGTCAAATACATTAAATAAACCTACAACATGGGGCATAAATAAAGCTAAGACCATTTAGCAACACACATCCAATATCAAGAGCTACAGGCAGTGCAGACAGTAGGGAGAGTTTTAAAAAGGCAAATACAGGTGAATGGACAAAGGGTAGACAGAAACACATGCCCCAGAATAGAGAGAAAAACCCACCCTGTGGGGCTGACCAGGGTGACCCTGGGAACTAAAAAATACCTAACCCCACCCAAGTCCCCCAGGGCAGACCCGGGTGGGGTGGGAGGGAATGAGAGGAAGGAAGGGGAGGGGGTATGGGGATGGGAGGGGAAGGTGGGAGAGGGAGAGGGAGGGGAGGGGGGATGTGTGGGGGAGGGGGAGTAAGGGGGAGTGAGTGAGGGTGATAGAAAAGGGGGTGAGGGGTGGGGGGAGGGGGGGAGGGGGTGATGAGGGGAAGAGGGGCGAAAAGGGGATGTAGAGGGATGGAGGGGGGGAGGGGGGCGGGAAAGAAATGGGGGAAGAGAGGGAGGGAAATAAAATGGAGAGAGGGAGGGAGAGGGGAGGGGGAAAGAGAGGGAGGGTAGGAGAAAGGGGGGGAAAGGTGAACAAGGGGGGGGGAGGGGGGGAGGTGAGCGGGGGGGGGAAGATATGGGAGGGGAGGGGAGATAGGGAGGGGGCGAGGGAGAGAGGGGGATTGAGCGAGGTGGGGAGGGGGAGGGGGAGAGGGAGGGGGGGGAGAAAGGGAGAGAGAGAGATGGGGAGGGAGAGAGGGAGAGGGGGAGAGAGATAGAGGGGGGAGGGAAAGGGGGAGGGAGAGAGGGGGAGGGAGAGAAGGGGAGGGAGAGAGGGGGAGAGGGAGAGGGGGAGATGGGTAGGGAGAGGGAGAGGGGGAAAGATAGAGAGAGAGGGGGGGGGAGGGAGAGAGAGAATGAATGATACTTTATGAATGATACTTTCTTTCTCAAGGATGGAAACAATAGGCGCACAGGCCTCTTTTCATGTTTGTCATTGCTAAACTACAACATTAAAAGCACCATTAAAACAATATGTTAACAGCACAAAACAAGCGGCTACACCCACAGGTCACTTGCGTTTCATTCCGATACAAGTTCCAAAGTCGCTGATGATTACACACACACACAGCAAAATGACAAGGGGGGGGGGGGGGGGGTGTGCGATATAAAATATGTTTAGAGAGAGAGAGAGAGAGAGAGATTGATTGATTGATTGTACATTGTTTAACGTCCCGACAGCAACAAGGTTTTCTCAGGACGTGCCTGCACTGCTTGTGAAAAAAAAAATAAACAGAAAATTGAATGTATGTCGCCAGCCGGTCAAATACATTAAATAAACCTACAACATGGGGCATAAATAAAGTTAAGACCATTTAGCAACACACATCCAATATCAAGAGCTACAGGCAGTGCAGACAGCAGGGAGAGTTTTAAAAAGGCAAATACAGGTGAATGGACAAAGGGTAGAGAGAAACACATGCCCCAGAATAGAGAGAAAAACCCACCCTGTGGGGCTGACCAGGGTGACCCTGGAAACTAAAAAATACCTAACCCCACCCAAGTCCCCCAGGGCAGACCCGGGTGGGGGGGGGGGGAGAGAGAGAGAGAGAGAGAGAGAGAGAGAGAGAGAGAGAGAGGGGGGTTTGTTTGTTTGTACATTGCTTAACGTCCCGACAGCAACAAGGCTTTCTCAGGACGTGCCTGCACTGCTTGTGAAAAAAACACTAAACAGAACATTGAATGTATGTCGCCAGCCGGTCAAATACATTAAATAAACCTAACACATGGGGCCTAAATAAAGCTAAGACCATTTAGCAACACACATCCAATATCAAGAGCTACAGGCAGTGCAGACAGTAGGGAGAGTTTTAAAAAGGCAAATACAGGTGAATGGACCTCGGGTAGACAGAAACACATGCCCCAGAATAGAGAAAAAAACCCACCCTGTGGGGCTGACCAGGGTGACCCTGGGAACTAAAAAGTAGTTAACCCCACCCAAGTCCCCCAGGGCAGACCCGGGTGGGGCTGAGAGAGAGAGGGGGGGGGGGAAGACAGAGACAGAGACATAGACAGAGAGAGAACGAACAAACGAACGAACGAACGAACGAAAGAAACTTCTTTTTTTCCCAAGTATTGAGATATTAGGCGCGCAGGCCATTCTTACAATCTGCCCTGGCTAAGCTACTTAAGGAACACCAACCAAACAACAAAAACTAACTAATAATAAACGTCACACACACGCATACACACACGCACACAGACACACATATACATGTACTCGTGCACATGCGCACTTTTGTACATACACATACACACGTACGTGCACACATAATTATCTAACATATGAGTAGGTACGATATTTTTTGTACAATCATAAACAAGTTAGAAAACTGAACAAACAATTTGGAGGCTAGATGTAAAAAAAAACCAAAAAACATGAAGCGTATTATGTCGAAAAACAAAGAAGAAGAATGGATCAGCATAACGATGTCTTAGAAAGGTTATTGATTGTACATTGCTTAACGTCCCGACAGCAACAAGGCTTTCTCAGGACGTGCCTGCACTGCTTGTGAAAAAAAAAAACTAAACAGAACATTGAATGTATGTCACCAGCCGGTCAAATACATTAAATAAACCTAACACATGGGGCCTAAATAAAGCTAAGACCATTTAGCAACACACATCCAATATCAAGAGCTACAGGCAGTGCAGACAGTAGGCAGAGTTTTAAAAAGGCAAATACAGGTGAATGGACCTCGGGTAGACAGAAACACATGCCCCAGAATAGAGAGAAAAACTCACCCTGTGGGGCTGACCAGGGTGACCCTGAGAACTAAAAAGTACCTAACCCCACCCAAGTCCCCCAGGGCAGACCCGGGTGGGGGGTCTTAGAAAGGTAATCATGTACTCTACTTTTAAACAAAGAGAGGGACGTGGTTTGTTGAATAGTGGGAGGAAGGGAATTCCATGAAAGAGCACCTGAATAAGATAGGCTAGATTTGAACAGGTCTATACGGGGCCTTTTTATAGAGAGACTGTTCCTGGAGGTGCTGTATTTTTTGTCAGTTTGCGAAAAAGCCTAGATAAGTAAGGTGGAGCTTTCCCGTTAAGAATTTTGTGCATCAGTACACATTTGTTTAGTGCGAGGTGCTTAACCAAAGGGAGAAGTCCGATGGCCTGCAGCTTGGCATCGGTGGATAAAGACGGATCAGGGAGGATAAGCTTAGCAGCGCGCTTGTATAATGAGTTTATCTTCT
>BTPG01000003.1:245327589-245331908 GCA_036245525.1 Semisulcospira habei
CCATGCATAATCAGCCCCTCATAGGATGATTTGCCATTTACGCTGACATACTGTCGTCGGCCTTCAAGATAGGATTTAAAAAAGGATACAGCTCGGTCACTTACGCGGTAGACTGAAATGGTTAACTAAATCGAAGGCTTTGGTAAAGTCTAAAAAGACCACTCCAGTCAACAGTCCTTTATTTATTGATGTGAGCCAACGATCCGTTAAATGTGAGAGAGCTGTTTGACAAGAGTGCCGCGGGCGAAATCCCGACTGTAAGGGATGAATAAGGTCGTGTGTGTCAAGAAAGTGCTGTAAGTGTTTGTGTATGTGCTTTTCTATGGGTTTTGAAAGTGAAGACAAGATAGAAATTGGCCTGAATTTATTGGGATCTGTAAGATCTTTGTTCTTAGGAAGCGGAATAACTTTGGCTTTTTTCAGATCAGAGGGGAATTCGCCACGCTCGATACAACGGTTGTAGATGTACGTTAAAGATTCTACTATGAACGGTAGTGATAGTTTTAACACATCAGTACTAATTTCATCATGTCCTGAAGTGCGCTTACTTTTGAGACATTCAATCGCTTTACCGACATCGTGCACTGTCATGCAAGGTATGTGGAAAGATGAACGAGAAGAAAGTTTGCCATCACAATATTTGACAAGGATTGGGGATACAAACGGTGCCTTGGACGTAGTGTTTTGCAGCAACGACTGGGCGGCAGAAAGAAAATGATTATTAAAAGTTTCTGCAGAAATAGAGGTATGTGTTGGGCTATAGTTAGATTTTGTAAGGGCATTAAGCGCTCTCCAAACAGAGACTGTATCCTTTTTGTCATTCATTATTCGTTTAAAGAGTGACTTTTTGGCATCAAGAACTAATTTTTTTAACACGGTTGCGTTGCTTACGGTAAGCAGGGAAATCTTTTTTCTGTTTTAATTCATCTCTCAGTTGCATGGCATCGATCAAACCTTTGTTTAGCCAAGGCGGCAGTTGCGGGTTTTTTACTCGTTTTTCCCTAATCGGGGCATGCCTATCAAGAACACTGAGGAACAACCTGTACCACTCAGACAACGCACCATCAGGCTCGTAATGATGATAAACAGTATCAAAAGAAACGGAACTAAGGTCAAACAAAAAAGCCTCTTTGTTAAAATGTTTAAGCGATCTATACTTGATGGTAGTGTGCTGGTGTTTACGGATAGGTTTATCTGCTTTCACGGTCCAGTTACAGCACACAGGGTAATGGTCGCTGATTCCAACTTGTAGTACTTCCGTCTCCAACACTCGGCTCTTGTTCGTTGTATATATATGATCAATGAGTGTAGAGGACGTAGACGTAACACGAGTTGGAGATGTTATCAGCTGTTTGAGCCCAAAAAGTGTAATAGTGGACTCCCATGTAGGGTTAGCGGAAAACATGTTAATGTTAAAATCCCCTAACAAAAGCACATCAGATGTACAGTTTTTAACTTGATCTAGCATGTCAGTGAAATCATCAAGCCATACATTTGGTGCAGAGGGGTTCCTGTAAATAAAACCAACTAATACAGGGCTTGACTTGTTTTTTTATTTCAACCCAAACACTTTCCACTGTGTCTGATTCAAGATCCGGTCTTCTACGGGTGATGTCTTTTATGGAATCATGAATATACACCGCAATGCCGGTATGTGTGGGGCATTGTGGGTCGCGGCGTATAAGGGAAAAATCAGGTATAGAAATGACGTCATCGCTGATATTGGAGCTAAGACGGGTTTCCGTGAAACCAAACAAGTGGAAAGGGTTGGGTTGACTCAAAAGAACACACACATCGGGAGTCTTGTTACATAGATGATAGATATTGAGATGACCTATATGAATATTAGAGGAGTCTGACATGTTGAAATGAGAAATATTGTGAACAAAACAGTTCAGAAACAGGTAATACGCACTGAGCTGCACAGGCAATAAACCTAATAAGGATCATAAGGACTGGCAGTAACGCCAAATGTTTGTCACAGTAAAGCACTGTCGTGTAATTTAAAAACAATGACGAGAAAATCGAGTTGAAACTGGATCAGTGTCCACGCAGTTTTGCAGTCTAACACCTGAAAGTCAAAAGTCCAGTTTCACAGTCGTAAAGTCTATGGCAAAGGGAAGCACAAAAGAGTTAATAGAACCAGCTACAAACGCTTAGACAGGCTGCAAGGTCTGGTTGAACGGAGGGTACATCGATAAAGTACTGTACTGAAAGCCATGGGACGGGGCCCAGGGATACTGGCGTGTAGGCGACAAATTGTAGAGACCGTAGGGGTTCGGGATCTGGTGAAGCCAGGGTGTAGGGTACCACTGTGGTTGCAGAAAGGGCTGCTCATGCTGCTGTTGTTGCTGATGGTTAGGTGGTCTGTTTTGTTGGTCGACCTCTATATTTGTCTGTGACAGTACATCCGTACTCGCTGCAGAGTATGATGGTTCGCTGTGGGACTGGCTGTGCGGATGCGGCTGGTGTTTGACCACACTAGAGTATGTCTGTTTTACTTCAGTCTGCGAGTGGGCCTCTTTCACTGCAGTCTCGGAGTGGTTGTCGTCTGCTGTGTGCCCACCCCACTTTATTCTGTAGGCCAGTCGAACAATTCCCTGGCCACTGGGGTGGATTGTGTCGCTATAAAGTGACTTCCTAGGTAGCCCTTTTGCAGTAGTGAAGGACTGCGTGTTGTCTAGGAACGTGGCCCCAAACTTGCGACAAACATGGCATAGATTGGCATTGGACTGGCCAATTGCGATGTTCATGGCATGTCTGGGACCACGCCTGGCAGGCAGAATGGACGAAGCCTGCATGAATCGCGCCTACGTTACCAGTTAATTCTAATCAACCCTTTGATTTTAAAAAAGTGACGAGCATGACGGATGCGGCCTTATTGATCTGATTATCTTACGGGTCTCCTATTATCTTTCTCTATAACTATTGTCTCTATAAAAACCTAATCATGAACCTGATCAAGTGATGCCAAGTGAAACTTAATACTTATTAACAAGTTGCAACTAACTTTTAGGAACCTGCAGAGGTAACCTTTAAGTGTGTTGCCATAAGAACTTATTAATTACTTACCCTAAGTTCTTACAAGTACTTACCCTAAGTTCTTACAAGTACTTACCCTAAGTTCTTACAACAACTTGACTTAAGTCCACAAACTTACTGAGACAGTTTTATCAAGATACAAGGACAATAAAAAAAACTTTTTTTTCTCAGTAGTACTCTGGCTGGTGGTGCAGATGGGGTTAAATAATCAGGCACAAGTGGTGTAAATGACGTGTCATCTCTCTTGCGAAGCATATGACAAAAATATTGATGATTACCAAATCTGATTTTTATTTGTTTAAAAGATTGTGTAGTTTTTCTGTGGTTTCCTGTACCCCTATCCTTTTTCCCTCTGCTAAAAAACTAGCCTTCAGTTCTTCAACATTCACAGGAGATTGACTACGCATCTTATTTCTGTATTTCAGATTTCTGTTTCTTGTAGATTATTTAAATCATCCTGGACCCGCTTAAATTCTTCGTCATCAATAAAATTATCATTCAATGCCTTACTGATAATAAGTTTCATACTGCTCAGCTTTTGCACCAGCAAGCGTACTCAATGCTTCATGTTTCTGTAATTTGTGTGTGAAAACCTCTTGTTCAAGGCCTCCAAACCAAAGCAAGCCAGGCATGTAGCAACGCTAACACCCTCAACTGCTATTCCAGCCAAACTCCCAATTCCTGTGGCGAACAGAACGATACCCCCTACAGAACATGAAGCTGAAACTGCACCAATAGCCATAGAAGTGTTTTGAACAGAATTAAAAAACGGTCTGATTATACCGTCTTTTGCACCGTGAGTATTTCGCCTCCTCACTCTCCAAATATTTCAAAGCTTCTGTAATATTATTTAATCTGAATGCATCTGCCTGTAATGTTTTATCTGAAGCAATTGGCATATGTCCTGTGATCAGGCGCAAGTGTTGTTTTAGTCGTCACATTTGTTTTCAGTCGGCTCAAGCGTTCGGTAGTTGCGGATAGAAGTTTACCATTTTTTTTATTGACAAATATTTTTTTTTATTTAATCAGCAATTACATTTTGCAACTCTTCAAAAGTATACAATTTGCTGGCATAATAAAATGCAACAAGATCAATGTGTTCAAGGTTTATGTAAGTTAGACGAACAAAAGTTGTTTTGTCGACCACCACCTTGACAGCTGGAACACTGCTCGAAACATTAATAACATCATTATTTTTTGTAATGCAATAAAGACCTTTGTGATTCTGTACTGTGTCATTCCATGTAAGTTTAATTCCTTGTGCAATTTGGCCTCTT
>BTPG01000003.1:245332408-245339908 GCA_036245525.1 Semisulcospira habei
ATAAGACCGAGTTTTTGACCAACACCTGCAACAATGATTTCATTGTTATAATTTGTTATTGTCCCCATTTGGAGTTGAAGGTCAGATGGTAACATGTATAACCCGACGCCAACTACAAAGTCATCTTTTGATCTGGCATATCTGAGAACGTCTTGGTAGTGTTGTATGCTTGATGGGAGATCTACTGTTGAATTAATTGAATCTTCCAGGTTTGCGAGAAATTGTTTTTGTGCTTCAAATTTGCCACTTCCATTCAAAATATTTGATTTTGTTAGTGATTGTGCTCCTAGTATACACCAGACATATGTTCTGATAGACTCATTGATGCGCTCGACTCCTGCTTGAGTATACCCGCCAGTTTTATCTAAAATAAATGTGGTCCAGGCGTTTGACTGTTTCTGCTCTATGGAACCTATCCAGACTTGTGATTTAGATGAGAATGAAGTGCACCCAGGGTAGTAATCTTGAGGGTATTGTCTGTGACTCATAGCATAATACAATGTGCCCATACCGTTGTGATCATCAAGTTTTTGTGTGAAGTCATACCGGGGGCTGATGTTAAATTCATTAAAGATGCGTTCAAACGCTTTCATATCTATGGGGTTGTTAAACCTGTTGAAACTGGATTCAGTTGGCAGTGGTGTATGAAGTTCTGACAGTATACGTCTAAGCTGGTAATAAACATGGAAACGGTAGACAGATCTAATCAGTTTGTTTGAGTGATTCAAATGGTCTGTAAGTGAAACACCACAGCCTGTAGTTGAACATAGTATGACAAAGTTGAGTTGGTTTTGAAACATCTGTAGTGGACTTGAGGACCACTTTCTTGCAGTAGCATCGTCTGTTATTGGAGGGTTTATATAATGGTCAAATGGATTCGGTACTTTCACTTGAAATAGGTCTTGTTCAGACACAGCAAGATCAAGCTGGTTTAGTTGAATTATTTTCTGTTCATAAGTAGGTGCAACATTGTATTTAGAATTCACATTAAATTGAAATGCGTTTGTAGTGGTAATGGTTGGTGATTTAAATTCCATCCTTTTTATATGAGATAATAAAAATGTTTATCACATTAACAAATCTTGACACTAGCAAACCAGTGTGGTTAACTAATGGGATTGATAATCGTGATGGTAGCAAGGCTGTAGCTATCCATGAAATGTTTTATAGTGTAAGGTGGTTTAATGTAGATGATGATATAAATTATAAAGTAATTTTTGGTGGTAAGACTGAAGCTTTACCACCTGGGTATTATGACTTTTGTACTATAGCTGAATGGTTTCTTAGTAAATTTAGTATTAAAACAACTTTAAATCCAGCTAACCTACTTGTTACATTAGAATCTTCGAAACAAGATTGGTTAAAAATGTCAATTAATTTTGCTTATTTACTTGGTTTTTATTTGGATAAAGAAGATTGGTATATGGCTGAAGAAGATGTTTTTTCTCATATTATAACATTGAAGACAAATAAACTTAATATAACTGGAAAACGTCCTGCCAATTGTCAGTACACACAATGCTAAATGTTTATTTGAAAGAACTAAACACAACTGAGAATGTTCACAATGGAAAGCCTTCAACTTTGTTGAGATGCTTACCAACTGGAACTGCTCCATATTGTGATAGTGTGGTTGCTAGATTTCCTAATTTACAGTTTAAGAAATTAAGTTCTAGTTTCTTTGAGTCACTGTGTATATCTGTTACTAATCAAGATGACAAACCAGTTGTTATGCATGATTTTAGTGTAGTGTTAGAAGTTAAATAATTTTATTTTTGTTTATAAAAAATGAGTGGCCTTGGTCCAAAGCGAACAATCATACCAACTGCGTGTCCGGTAACAGAGTTAAAAGATTTGGCTGATGTACAGGATTTTGAGAAGGAGGGAGACGTAGGGGAGGTGTATGGTTTTGAACTTGATTCCACTGGTATGTACAAGTGAAAAGTAATTGTTGACATGAAAGACGGTGAAAGACAGATTCCTAAACTTGGTCAGCTGCGTGATGTTACTGTACCTACTCCACCTGTAAATAACGTGCCCTACAACTTAATACATGTGGGTAGTAAGTTGGTTGTTTCACCTGTGCCGGCACCAGCACCAACAATTGACTGGGACATAAAGATTGAATTTATTAGTCCTTATGTATACACTGATGATGAAGGCGCCTTAGTGTTTAGGAAAGTTGTTAATTCTGGGCCGCTTATTGTAAGCCTTGTTCCAAGCTTTGCCCCAGACAACAATAGCAGAGATAAACTGAAAGTTGAAAATTATGAGAGACGACGGTATCTTCTTACAACTAGAAAGGGTAGATCAGATATTTCTGTTGTGTTTATGCCAGCAAGCTTTGTCGTGGCTAGAGAAACGACAATAGTATTTGAAATTATCATTTAATCTGTAACTTCTGCAAAAGAGGCAAATATTGCACAGGGAATAAAACTTACATGGGATGAAACAGTATCAGAATCATCAAAGGTTTTTATTGCTATTAGAAAAAATGTAGATGTTTTTGAAGTTTCGAGCAGTATTACCGCTGTCAAGGTGGTGGTCGACAAAACAACTTTTGTTCGTCTAAGTTACATAAACCTTGAACACATTGATCTTGTTGCATTTTATTATGCTAGCAAATTGTATACTTTTGAAGAGTTGCAAAATGTAATTGATGATTAAATAAAAAATATTTGTCAATAAAAAAATATGGTAAAATTTTATCCAATACTACCGACGTTGAGCCGACTGAATCAATTGCGACGACTAAAACAACGCTTGCGCCTGATCCGCATGCGACAGCTGTGCCAATTGCATCAGATAAAACATTACAGGCAGATGCAGTTCGTTTAATGAATATTACAGGAGCAATTAAATATTTGGAAAGTGAAGAGGCGAGGTACTCCAGATGTAAGAGACGGTATAAGACCGTTTTTAATTCTGTTCAAAACACTTCTATGGCTATTGGTGCAGTTTCAGCTGGATGTTCTGTAGGAGGTATTGTTCTGTTTGCCACGGGGATTGGAAGTTTGGTTGGAATAGCAGTTGAGGGTGTTAGCGTTGCTACATGCCTGGCTTGCTTTGGTTTGGAGGCCTTGAACAAAAGATTTCACACGAAATTACAGAAACATGAAGCGTTGAGTACGCTTGCTGGTGCAAAGCTGAGCAGTATGAAACTTATTTTCAGTAAGGCATTGAATGATAATTTTATTGATGACGAAGAATTTAAGCAAGTCCAGGATGATTTAAATAATTACAAGAAACAGAAGTCAGAAATTCAGAATAAAATGCGTAGTCAATCTCCTGTGAATGTTGAAGAGCTAAAAGCCAGTTTTTTAGAGATGGGAAAACAGATCGGTGTTCAGGAAACCACAGAAAAACTACACAATCTTTTAAACAAATAAAAATCAGATTTGGTAATCAATCAATATTTTTGTCATATGCTTCGCAGAGAGATGACACGTCATTTACACCACTTGTGCCTGATTGTTTAGCCCCATCTGCACCACCGCCAGAGTACTACTGAGAAAAAAAAAAGTTTTTTTTATTGTCCTTGTATCTTGTCAAATCTTACCGAGTAAGTTGTGACTTAAGTCAAGTTGTTTTAAGAACTTAGGGTAAGTACTTGTAAGAACTTAGGGTAAGTAATTAATAAGTTCTTATGGCAACACACTTAAAGGTTACCTCTGCAGGTTCCTAAAAGTTAGTTGCAACTTGTTAATAAGTATTAAGTTTCACTTGGCATCACTTGATCAGGTAAATGATTAGGTATTGTGAGAGACAATAGTTATAGAGAGAGACAATAGGAGACCCGTAAGATAATTAGATCAATAAAGCCACATCAGTCATGCTCGTCAGTTTTTTTAAAATCAAAGGGTTGATTGGGTAATAACGGGGGCGTAATGGGGTCAAAAATGTTATTATTAAAAATGACGTAATTTAATGACGGATGTGGCTTTATTGAATTCATTGTCTTACGGGTCTCCTATTGTCTCTCTCTCTCGCACACACACACACACACACACACACACACACACACACACACACACACACACACACACACACACACACACACACACCTTCCCCCCCCCCCCCCAACCCCACCCCAGTCAACGAGTACGTGCTTCCACAACAGCAGGGTCTGGCTGAAGACAACCGCGCACCTAGGGCACCTGACTGGGCTGAGGTCAACATGAAGCGGAGACTTGATTGATCAGAAACATGGAACAACAGTTTTCATTATGAATGATGAGGAGGAGGAGGGTATGATGATGCTATGGTGGACCATGTTGTCGGGGACTGCCTGACAGCGCCGCATTTCACGTTTCCTGTCATAAATATCCTGGTGTTAACCAGGTCCGGGAACTCCGGACACCTGAGGTGCCAGCCATGTAATCATTCACACCTTGCGATGTGTCATAACGCGGGTAGCACCTCCAAAGTCGCACCCGTGAAGTGGGTGAGTCTCGGCTGCGTGGCATCAGCCTTCCCATTGGATCCATGGGTAGAAGCTGAACCAGGTAGGAAAACTTCCGCTTGACTCGGCTGGGATTCTAACCCGGATCTCCCTGCCGCCAGTCAATGGGGAAGTGTAGCAGCGCGCCTAGAAGGAGAAGGGGGAAGGGGGGTAACGCCCGATAGTTCAGCTTCCTAAAACTCAGGCATAGTGACCGTTTACACTCGTAAGCTGGGGTTGAACAGAGTTTCAGCCTGAGTTGATGCGTTCACACTTGAGCCAATACGGAAAGATTTCAACCCTGATCCGAAGCAAAGTTTGAATGGGTTTGGATCTAAATCGCACTCCGTTCTGCGTCATTGTTGTGAAGATACATTTCAAAGAAAATGAATGTGACTTTATTTGGCGGAAGTTTCAATACACACATTAGCCGTGTACAGTGAAAAAGATTGGTTCAGATCGGAAGATGAGACTGGACTCTTGATACAATGGGTCAATGAATCTTTCTTTTTTAATAGGTTAGAATATTAACACGGTCAGCGTCAATGTCATTTTTCACACCTGCCGTTGCTACAGCTACAGCTAAGTACAAAACACCGACATAAACAGGGAAATTAAAGCACAGTGATAAAAGTATTTCGTTCACTAACCACAAACACGCTCATACACACGCGCACGCACGCACTCGCGCGCGCACGTGTGTGTGTGTGTGTGTGTGTGTGTGTGTGTGTGTGTGTGTGCGTGCACGTGCGCGCGCACGCACACACACACACACACACACACACGCACACACAAAGGATTTTTAAAATGATAATGTGAATATTCTTTCGTGTGTCTATGTACAGAGATATCGTTATAAGAGCGATGTCATTTTACTACATTATCTGACGCCCGAAGCAACTACCACCCGTGTCTCCTCTTTTGTTTTATCACGGTAGACTACTGTAACTTCCTCCTTTCCGGCCTGCCCAAAACACAGCTAGATAAACTGCAGAGAGTCCAAAACTGTGCTACCCGTTAGGTTCTGCGCGTGAGTAAGAGTGACCATATCCGCCCCGCCCTTAAAAAAATCCACTGGCTGCCCGTACAAGAACGCATTCTGTATAAACTGTCCTTCATGAGCTTTAACTCTTTCAACCTGACGGGCTTCTCCTGCCTATATCTCTGACTTACTCCATCTGTATACTCCATCTCGCACCCTCGGCTCATCCTCTGACAAAAGTAAATTTCGCCTTCCCAATTTCAAATGTAAAACATGTGGCGGTCGTGCCTTCTCCCATCTTGACCCCGCCACTTGGAACAACCTCCCGGCTCTGTCCGTAACTGTCAAACGCTCTCCTCATTCAAATCACTTCTCAAAACCCACCTCTAAACGCTTTTTTACTAGTTCATTTCCCCAGCCATTCACAATTCATCACCACTGTCACGTATGTGTGTGTGTGTATGTGTGTGTGTGTGTGTGTGTGTGTGTGTGTGTGTGTGTGTGTGTGTGTGTGTGTGTGTGTGTGTGCGTGTTAGCTGTTAGATTTTCATTGTATCAGCGCTTAGAGCTACTTTTAGAATAAGCGCTTAACAAATCTCCGTTATTATTATTATTATTATTATTATTATTATTATTATTATTATTATTATTATTATTATTATTATTATTATATTATTATATTATTATTATTATTATTATTATTATTATTATTATTATTATTATTATTATTATTATTATTATTATTATTATTATTATTATTATTATTAAGACGTAATACGAGATAATGTCGTAGTGGCTTTAACGTGATGTGGAAGTGAATTCCACAGTGTTTCGTCCTCAAATTATAGGGTAGATTTAGATACATCTAATCGGGGTTTTGGAACAATATAAAGACCCCTCGTCTCAGCAATCTGATTTTCTAAACAGCTCGAGTACATATATTTTAGTGCTATGGTTCCACACAAAACATCAATACAGATTTGGGCAGCAGATCTCGCTGGTTCTAACCGGCCTACAGCTACCTAACTGAGGACGCCATGATGCTTTCCTAAATGCTTTGACAGGGTCACGTGTACCGGTCAACCCCGGTTCCAAATGCAATTGATAGCAAGGTCACGTGATATGGTTTGTGCTAAAGGGATTGGTCGTGTGACGCAAGGATGAAAGCAAAATACGTTAAACCATAATTAGTGATGATTTACGACCCTAGGCTTTTCTAGACACACAGTTCTGGTTCCTCGGCATAGCCACGGAGACAGAACTTGTGGGTCAAAAATACGTATGGTCACGTAAATCATCACCACTCATGCTTCAAAATATGCGTAAACACATCGTTCCATATGTTTTAACACTGTGGTTGGTCGTATCTAACGCGTAGGGCGTACGTCTTGAGCAGGTAGCGTCGGACATACGCATGTTTCAAGTTCGTTTTTACAAGCAATAGCACATTTTAAAAGTGAAAACAGAAAGAAAAAACTATGTAAACATATTATAGAAAAATCTATCTGTGACCAATAGATTTTGTAGGGAAGAGGTTCTTGTGAGGCACCTGGAGGTGTCCCATTTTAGAAAGCGCTGCTTTTCGCCGCTCCTTAGACTTCCTTAACACCGAATTGGTGTAATGTGTAGTTATCAAAACAATTTTATCATCATTTTCTCTTCAGATTGCACTTTCTCAAATTAGCATAAGACAAATAAACTACTGACTCAGATACATAAACACAAACAGGTCCTGTTACATCACAATCATCAGATTCAAACGCCAACACAGTTACAAAAAAACACAACATTGACATAACTAAGAACAACATATCCGGCACTGCAACATCAGCAAACCACGTCACATACGGAATACCTGAAAATCAACAGAAAATAAATGACAATATAAACAAGCATGACAATGCCATCCTGGGACAATTCCGCACAAACAGTATTTAGTACTATATCTGAGAACAGATCAATATAGAACAACTAAGCATACAACAGCCCCGCACCCACGACATGGTGACTTTTAGGTACACACAAAGGCGAGGGCTGGAGGGGAGGGGGGGGGGGGCAGGTGTAGACAAAGACAGCA
>BTPG01000003.1:245344908-245390309 GCA_036245525.1 Semisulcospira habei
CAGTAAACAAACACTCTTCTGTAAGTTACAACAAACATTAAAGCGACCAGCACCAGGGCGGACCTTCACCGATACAACGTACTCAGTGTTGTCTTGCGTTAACGAAGAATTATGTGCCTTTCTTTTCAAATTTATCTGAGAAGGCACACGAAACAATGGCCTTCTACTGCTTCTCGTACTCCTGGGGAGGGGGGAGGGAGTGGGTGGAAGGGGGGAGGGGAAGGGGAAGGGGGTACGGGGGGACGTGGGAGGCTGAAACATACGGATTTTGGGAGGTACTGTTCACTGGCCCACGAAATTGAAATTGTCTGACGTTCGTTTCGTTTGCCCTCCATACAGTACAGACTTCAGACAAAACCCGTGATATAAACTCTATCTCAAAATAGTCATATGGAGGGTCTGATCGGGGGAGAGGGGATTCCAGAGCGTCCGGACACTCGCCAGCCAACA
This sequence comes from Semisulcospira habei, assembly GCA_036245525.1. NCBI lineage: Eukaryota > Metazoa > Mollusca > Gastropoda > Semisulcospiridae > Semisulcospira > Semisulcospira habei. The sequence continues at coordinate 245,345,359 of BTPG01000003.1, forward strand.
CCAACGCCCCCGCCCAAACATTCCTTAAAATGCAATAACAAAGTCCCTTTATGTGGTGTATGGACCCCCCCCCACCCCCCCCCCACACCCCCGCCTGCCCTCCATACACACACACACCCGTCCCCTCGCCTCCCTGCCTCCGTTGTTTGATATTTTGGTGAGTGGTGAGGGTCTTGTACTTATAATAATAATAACAATAATACTGGTTATTATATAGGCGCTTTTCCGCAATTCTACGAATCGGCTCAAAGCGCCGCGAACTGCACTCATCACGCACGCTCACGTGACACACACTCTGAAGACAAACACAGTACAAGGCAAACACAGGACATTCACGTGGTGCGAAGAGTCAGTTCAGCGACTGAGGTTTCGGAAATTTTGATCGCTTGTATTTGAAATTTATAAAGTGGTCTGAAACCGGTACCGTAGGGGAGGGGGAGAAAGAGCCGGAGTACCCGGAGAAAGAACACCAGACGGTTCGCCCGAATCAATGGTGACACTTACTAGAGGAGAAAAGTCCGACGCCGGAACCCGGTCTCGAACCTCGCAACTTTAGCATTAGTGGCAGCCGCCTTAACCACGGACGCCCCAAATATAACTATTGTACAAATGATACCAAAAAAACTTTATTACAAAAGTTACAAAACGCACAAACATTTTCACTCATAAAGTAGAGGTTGTGCAAATCTGGTTAGCTTGTCAGTGACTTCTGCAAGTCCAGCTATGTGCAAAATATCAAGTAAGTAATTATGGCCTGATATGCGGACTTTTATCATAAAACGGCAAATTTCTCGTGAATGAGCTCTCCAGTGTCAATACCCATAGAGTCCTGCTCGACGACTAGGTACAACGGAGACAAATTTGATTTATTTACGTCACTGTCTGCTCGAATTTTAAGTTTTTCTTAATTTATTTTTCTTTTATCGGGCCAAATAAAGTAATCGTTACTCACTGCTGGCTAACGAACGCGTTCATTGTTATATGAAACTTATCTGGTAACTGTGATTAAAATACGGACTCCAATGCAGGTCAACAGGTTTTCTTCAATACACCGGACAGGTACAACGTCAAGCATTATTGTGGAAGTCATTCTCAAGAAGAACAAAACTTGACCTGTTTTAAAGAATGATCTGTAATTTCTTCAAACATTCATATATGTATATAAGTAGCAGAACCAGGGCAATGGGACCAAATACGAAAGGTCTGCTCAGGCAGGTGGTTGCCTTGTAAGGTGGTCGACATGACAGGTTTGATTGTAACAAGCTCAATCGAATCAGTCGGCTGTGCAAAAAAATGTGTAGACGCTAAACAAAAAGCAACAACAACAACAACAACAAATCCCTTTGTACAAACTCAAGCATTATTGTGAAAGTCATATCTCTCTCTCTCTTGGCTTGACTTCGCGAACGAAGATTTTATAGGAGTTGCCCACGACGTCTGCAGGCTTGTTCGTGGCTGCGGAGGCCAATCCGAGACAGACAGGTTCGACCGCAGTGGCTGCAGGGGAAGGTATGGCCGGGGTTCTGAGCTGCGGCATCTCTGTTTTTTCTCCTGAGCCGCTTGTCCTTAAGGCTAGCTCTGTGAGAGTCCTCAAAGGAGACAGCTGCCTTGTAAATGGTGGAGCGCCAGGTGTCACGGTCCGCAGCAAGCGAAGACCACTGGTGGTGGTCGATTTGGCAGGCACTAAGTGACTTCTTGAGACAGTCTTTGTATCTCTTCTTTGGTGCTCCTCTGTCACGGTGTCCAGTAGCAAGCTCGCCGAACAGGGTGATCTTTGGTAGGCGATGATCCTCCATCCTGGAGACATGCCCCGCCCAGCGGAGCTGTGTCCGCAACAGCAAAGCCTCGATGCTCACAGTTTCAGCCTGTTCAAGGACCTCGACGTTGGTGACATAGTCACTCCAGTGAATGCCCAGGATGGTACGCAGGCAGCGCTGGTGGAAGCGTTCGAGGAGTCGTAGTTGGCTGCGGTAGAGGGCCCAGGACTCGGAACCATACAGCAGAGTGGAGAGGACCACAGCTCTGTACACGCTGATCTTGGTGCCTGTTTTCAGCTGTTGATTGTGCCACACCCGCTTGAAAAGTCGCCCGAAAGCGCTGTTCGCTTTTGCCAGCCTGCTGTCAAGCTCCTTGTCCAGCTTGGCGTCCGACGTGATAATGCAGCCAAGGTAAGTAAACTGGTGCACTGACTTTAGTTCAGACTCGCCAATGGTGATGTGAGGAGGGCGATACACTGTCTCGGGTGCCGGCTGATGGAGGACCTCTGTCTTTTTCAGACTGACCTCGAGTCCAAAGAGCTGGGCAGCATCTGCGAAGCAAGACGTGATGCGCTGCAGGGCTCTCTCTGTGTGTGCAACGAGGGCAGCATCATCAGCAAAAAGCAGCTCACGAATCAGCTGGTCTAGGGTTTTCGTGTGGGCCTGCAGTCGTCTGAGGTTGAACAGGCTGCCATCGAGACGATACCTGATGTACACTGCATCGTCATCATCAAGGTCCAATGTGGCCTGCTTCAACATCATGCTAAAAAAGATGGTGAAGAGGGTCGGTGCCAGCACGCAGCCCTGCTTTACGCCGTTGAGAATAGGGAATGGTTCTGAGAGGTCATTGTTGAGTCTGACCTGGCCTTGCTGGTCCTCGTGTAGCTGGACAATCATGTTGAGGAACTTTGGGGGACAGCCAAGTCGCTCCAGGATCTGCCACATGCCTTGCCTGCTCACAGTGTCGAACGCTTTTGTTAGGTCGACAAATGTTACGTACAGCCCTTTGTTCTGCTCGCGGCACTTCTCCTGTAGCTGTCTCAGCACAAAGACCATATCGGTGGTGCTCCTGTTTGCTCTGAAGCCACACTGGCCCTCTGGGAGTTGGTCTTCAGCGATGGCAGGTACCAGCCGATTCAGGAGCAGCCTTGCAAGGATTTTCCCAGCAATGGACAGCAGGGTAATTCCCCGATAGTTGGAACAGTCAGACTTCTCGCCTTTGTTCTTGTACAGGGTGATAACGACTGCATCACGGAGATCTTTTGGTAGTGTTCCTTCCTCCCATCAGCAGAGAAAGAGGTCATGGAGCTTGTTGTGCAGTGCTGTGCCTCCATGTTTCCAGATCTCTGGCGGTATTCCATCAATGCCTGCTGCTTTGCCACTCTTGAGCTGGTGGATGGCTGTGAGGGTCTCTTCAGCGGTGGGCGGTTCGTCCAATTCAACCTTTACTGGGAGGTGTGGGATTTGTATGACGACTGCTTCTTGAACAGTGCGCTCAGCGCTGAAGAGGCTCTGAAAGTATTCCGACCAGCGGTTCAAGATGGAGGTATTATCTGTGAGGAGTGCCTGGCCATTCGCGCTTCGCAGGGGACTTTGTACCAGGTGCCTGGGGCCATACACTGCTTTCAGTGCTTCGTCACCATTGTCAGCACAAAGCTGGGTCCTCTGTGCAAGTCTGGTCCACCACTCATTCTGGAGATCTCTGAGCTTGCGCTGGAGACTGCTGCAGACGAGGCGGAAGGCAGACTTCTTCACAGGGCAGGAAGGCTGGGCTAGGTGGGCCTGATGGGCGGCTCTTTTTTTTTGCTAGGTGTTCCTGGATCTCTACATTGTTTTCGTCAAACCAGTCTTTGTTCTTCTTTCTGGCGAAACCCAAAACTTCTGCAGAGGATTTTGTAATAGCAGTTTTCAGTTGTTCCCAAAGTGTTTCAGGGGAGGAGTCTACTGGGTCCGCTGTGTCTTTGAGCCTGCGCTGTAAATCTGTCTGAAAGGCGGCTTTCACATCGTCACGCTGAAGGCTGGCAACATCAAGCTTTTTCTTGGGGGGCCCCCATTTCTTGGGTTTTGGCCTGAAATGGAGCCTGAGTTTGCAGCGGACAAGTCGGTGGTCAGTGTGGCACTCTGCGCTGGGCATCACTCTGGTGAGGAGGACGTCACTGCGGTCCCTCTGACGCACTAGGACATAGTCGATAAGGTGCCAGTGTTTGGAGCGAGGATGCATCCAGGTGGTCTTTCGACTGTCCTTTTGCTGAAAAGTAGTGTTGGTGATGACCAGTTGCTGCTCCGCACAGAACTCCAACAGTAGGCGGCCATTGTCATTGCAGTTCCCCACGCCATGCTTGCCGAGGACTCCTTTCCAGGCTTCAGAGTCCTGGCCCACTCTGGCGTTGAAGTCGCCAAGGATGATGACTTTGTCGTCTGCAGGGGTACTCTGTAGGAGGCTGCGCAGGTCAGTGTAAAATTTGTCCTTTTTCAGCAGGCTCTGCCAGGAGGGTTGGGGAGTACACACTGAGAAGGGTGACGTGTTGCTGGTGTCTCAGTGGGAGGCGCATGGACATGATGCGGTCTGAGTGGCCCGTTGGTAGGTTTTCCAGCTTAGTCAACCGTCGGTGGCGCACCCTGCCGGAGGAGGAGACTCATGGAGTCAACTCTACCAAAAGTGCACCACCGGCAACCCAAGGGATGGGCGAGGTGCTCTGTAGGCTGGTCACACAATTCCATGCACATACTTACTCTCACTCAGTGGGCAGTGGGCAGATGTTCACATCTGCACGGGACATAGACGACCCCGCCCTCCACGAGTCGCCTGCTGCCTTGCAGGCCTGGCCGCTTGGCTGCGGAAAGGCTAAGGGAGGAAACCCCTGACATCAAAGCCCCCGTGTCTCCGGGGAAGGCTTTTTAGCCAGAGACTAGGACAAGGACAGTCTGATATAAAACCTACGACCCAAGGACCTCGATGCCATCGTCCCAGCTTGCTAGGCCATGGCAGATGAACCAAGGGTTTAAAGGGTGGGGCCAGTACTGCGCACACTGCACTCCACCAAAAAGCTCCACCGCGCAGCTTTAGGAAACGTCCACGGACCATGACACTGACCATTCCAAGTCCTGTAGCGACGGGCGAGGGGCGAAACGGCAGGTGAAAGATGTCACTGGAAGCCGCAGTCTCAAACCTGCATGCAGGCGGTTCAGGATATTGGTCGCCTGATGTTGACCTGGGGATGACAACATCACTCGGCACACCCTGAACGACCAAGCAGCCTTCTCTAGGGACAGCACTGCTTGCTCCACACGGAGAGGGGCCTAGAAAAGGTGGCCTAACCAAAGTTCGTCCCCTCGCAACCCCAGTTGGCTAGCCGCGGTCAACGGGCATCTTCTCCTGCGGTCAAAAAACAAGAAAGAATAACGGATCCACTCTCATGACGACCACGACCGGACTCAACGTAGCATGCTGGAACGTCCGAACCATGCTCGACAAAGCAGACAGCGGACGCCCTGAACGTCGCTCCGCCCTCATTGCCCATGAATTGCGGAGGTTAAACATCGACATCGCCGCGCTCAGCGAAGTACGCCTTCCGGACGAAGGCAGCCTCCAAGAACTTGGTGCTGGGTACACCCTCTACTGGTCAGGCAGGCCTGCATCAGAATGACGGCTCTCAGGCGTGGGTTTCATGGTCAAGACATCCATTGGAAGTCATATAGTCCATATGTTAACCAGGTCTATCGTGCACACTCCCTACCCCCTCCAACAGGACTCAATAAGATGGATTTCAAACTTTATCTTAGTATGTCCTGAGATGTTTAAGCCATGTTCCCTGAAAATCTTTAGGAACATACCAGCGCTAGCCTCACCTATCTGGTTTGTGAATACCAGAGATGTAGCTGATGGCGCAAGGGTACCTCCATTCACGCTCTACGCACATGCTAAAATGAGGTTGAAAAACATTATTCTCTAAATAAATCAGAATTCATTCCAGAAGCCCAAAATCAGGCAATATTATGTTAAGGCACACATTCTGCATCCTCTGCAAATAAACAGAATGAAAACATATTGAATCTCTGGCTCACAGTTAAGGTATTTGTGCACCCATTAAACTGCCATTTTGCGAAATCGCAAAAAAGACATAAATGATGTGTCAGATGTTTTCAGGCATTTACTCTAGCACTGACAGTCCATTTTAAGGCTTACGTCATTAAACCAGGATGTTACAATTATTATAAACTTGACTAAGTGATGCTGTGATTACTGTGAGAGTCACGGTGGTTGATTTTGTATCCCTACCCCCAAGTTTTAAAAATACACAAAATTAATATAAACAAATTACTAAAGTTATTCCATTTCATTTTGACCTCTCTTTACCTATTACGTTTCAATAATGTGAGCATAAAGTGCAAAAAATGATGAAAGTCGGCATCCTTTACGGTACGTTCGTGGTAAATGATAGCTTTTCCCAATTAAAATTGCCGAATTGGGAAACGTACGTTGTTTCCGATGCCTTCAGAAATTCTATATACAATTGATAGGTCATATTTAGGTTTATTGGTTAGGATAAAGTACCACAGTTACTCCCAACCTGATTTTATGATGCTGTGATGCATGTAGAGGTCACAGTGACTGAATTTGCTGCCCTACCCCCATTTTAAGAGGACACAAAGGAACGCAAAATGATCATAAAAATTGTTAACGTTATACTCCTCTGTTTAAATATTTTTTGTTGCCATTTTTATTTTTTTTAAAAGTATGCATATTGAGCATAAAAATTTGTGAGCATTTCATTAATTTCAATGTGACCAATCAATTTAATTGTAACTATTTTTAACAGGCTGGTCTTTTAGGTGATATTTTACCTAGTGTAAGGCGTGTGTAGTAAGGTCTCTCCTTTTCCTTTCGTTTATTTTCGTCTAGAAATGTGTAAATATGAATATGCGTAATAAAGTTTTATGTTTCCTAACAACCAAAACAATGTTATCAAAATACTTAGTTCCCTCATGTCCACCATGAGATCACCACTTCCTCCTTCTTCTTCTGCAACGTTAATTTCCTTGAATCTTATATTGTTCTGGCTGCCAATAAGTGAGCTGTCATGAGCTCGGCAGCATGTTTTCAGAGTTTGTTGCACAGGGGCATCTCTTCTGGTCAAAACTGCCAGCGGACCGCTTCTCTGTATGGACATGTTTGGAGAATGTGCTAAGGAGATTGATTTTCTACGCCACATTCGCATAGGTCTGTTTCTGCATGACCCAGTCTCACGAGGTGAGTCCAGCAGGGTCAGTAGGGTATGTGAACGTTTGTGAAAGTTGTTAAAAAATGACAAGGCTTTTTCAGGGCTCTGGGAGGACTGTCAAATTCAGTCTTTTTCCTTAAAGTCTTTGAAAGCTTGTAAAAAATGACAAAGTGATGGCAGAATTTTGACTACTTTTTTTCTCCCCCAATTTGAAACTATTCCATTGCAAAGGATCATGATGGTGCTTGTTGCAAGTGATCTATATTTAGGTCTGATCATAAAGTGACTGCATGGCCGTTCTGCCGAACATTCTGATTGGAGGTTTATGCTTCTAAGAGATCTTTTATTATGGTATATCTTCATGCAATAGGCACGAAAGCTTCAAATGAGCTGCTGATACAGAGTGATCTAATTAAAGTGTGTAAAACTTTAGGCTTCAGTTTGGGTGTGTGAAACGTTATGAAAAGTTCGTGAACTTCGTCCCTGCTTTCTGTACGGACCCTGTCCAGAGTAATCAGTGCTTAGATGAAAGATGGTGGCCTGACTCTCCCTGTACAGCTTGTTGATGTCTTCTGCCCACGGGCTGCAGCCGCCATTCTGCTGTTGCCAATCACTTTGTTGCTGTAGTGTCTTGGTTTCTTTACAGGAGGTAGTCTGGCGCCTGCTTTGGCCAGGCTGTCACCCTCTCCATTCCCAGCTACTCCAGAATGCACTGGAATCCACTGCAGCACTATTTTGTGGGCAGGGCATCTAGTCTATCTTCAAGCTTCCTGGTGAGATCTGTGGATCACGCTGCTGCCTTTCCCTAGCTAGTACTCTGCTGCTGTGTTGAGCTCCTGCAGATCTGTACGATAGTTGGAGCTGCTGCCGCCATCAGGTAAAGAGAGGGAGGTAGTAAGGTGGTCTGCACAACAGATGTACACGCCACTTCCTTCATTCCGAACGGCGTCTTGTGCGGTACCACAGCTGCTGTGAGGGTAGCGCTTGTACATAATCTCCAGCGAGTTGGCTTTGTGCAGTGCCGCGACCTTTCGCAAAGAGTCCTGGAATATTGTTTATGTTGTCTAGAAGGCTCTTTCGAGATGTCCATGTATCTGAAGGGAGCTCTTCACACAATTGGGGCTTGGATTCAGGACATAATTTTAAGCCCTTTGCAGAACCTTCAGTTGTCGGTTCAGACTTGGGCGTTTCTGACGGTTCTTGTTCTGCTCATGTAGTCTCCCACCCTGTCGGTGTTCAGTAAGTCTCTTCATCGTGTGTGCTGTTCTGCGTTGCAGCGGCTCCAATGTCCTCCATTTCCTAAATTGGGGTGCTCCAGATGGCTCTAAGAATGTCATTGCAGCATGAGAATGACCCATGTTCTGCATCTTGTCAAGCCTGGCTTTTTTTGGTTTTGCAGGAAGTGTTTCATGTTGTCGATGTATCTTGGTACCGCACTACTGGTCTGACCGAGCAGGTGTTTGCTTGCGCCAGGATGCTGTAATTTGCACCAATGTGGTCCCCACCAGTTTTTTCGTCACATACTTTATTTTCCGCAGCTCTAGCTTCCATGGCTTCGATGTGAGGCCTCCACGTGAATCCAATAATTTATTTGTTGCCAGTGAAGTTGGCCTGTCTGTCTTTGGTACTGGACGGTCTCCAGTTTCAAGGTGGCCTCTTCCATCTGATTGAAAGACATGGTCTAGCTCAGTTTGAGTGGCCATCGTTCAGTCCAGCTGCTGGCTCTATTGGCAGCATCCTGGATTCTGCAGGATGCTATTTCTTTATGTTCTGCCGCGCTCCACACTGAAAAGTCATCCGCATGGAGGATGTTCGAGATGAACCTTGGTACTGCTGGACGGAGGTCATTAATGCAGACCAAAAACAGCATCAGACACAACATCTCCCTGAGGTACAGCTTCCCAGAGTTTGACAAGACTGCTGAATGTTCAGAAGATAGAAACTTTATGGCAGCCCCTGTTAAAAATACCTTAACTAAATTAACTAAATTACATCAAAGATGCCTACAGACAGTTAGAGAACCCAGAACACTACCAACACCTTGACGAAAGCTCCCTCCAAGCTGATCAAAAGCGCATCTCAAAGACAGTCAAAGAGATGATTCTTAAAGGAAAGCTTCCTTCAACAGCTATTCTCCTCATAAAAAGGCGGCCTAAGCAACCTAACTTTTACCTTCTCCCCAAAATTCACAAACTCAACAATCCCGGCCGCCCATAGTGTAAGCTTGCAGCTGTCCCACAGAACACATCTCCGAATATCTGGACATCATCTTCCAACCCTTTGTCCAGTCTCTACCTACCTACATTAAAGACACCAACCATGCTCTAGAGATCATAGACCAAGTCAACCAGAAACAACTTTTCAAACCTGAACTGTTGTTTTCCCTTGATGTTACTTCACTATATACGGTCAAACCGCACAATGATGGCCTCAATGCACTTGCATACTTCCTCAACCAAAGAAGTCATAAACAACCTCCTACTCATACACTTCGACGTCTGGCTGAATTTGTTCTCTCTCTTAACAGTTTCACCTTTGATGGCGTCACCTTCGCTCAGTGCAGTGGCGTAGCGATGGGCACAAAAATAGGACCCAGCTATGCTTGCCTCTTCATGGGTTTCCTTGAGCAACAAATACTTCAGCAATACACCGGGCCTGTCCCTGAGATGTATAAACGCTACACCAATGACGGTTTAGGAGCTACACACATGACCCAAGCTACTCGTTTAGACTTTATTCACTTCCTGCAGGACTTCCACCCATCCATCCAGTTCACATACACTATATCAGCTACTTCAGTCGACTTTCTGGACATGAATTTCAGGATTGACTACGGAATGTTTAAAACTTCAATACATTACAAACCTACGGACTCACATTCCTACCTCGACTACCGATCTTCTCACAACCCCAAAACTAAAAACGGCATCCCATATTCCCAGTTTCTTCTGCTAAAAAGAATATTTCCGAAGAATCAGATTTTGATGTTCAATCCAAAGAAATGGCTGGATTTTTCATCGACAGACATTACCCACACACTGTTGTTCAAGGATCTCTCAAAACGGTACAAAAACTTAGTCGCGCGAGAATACTGCAGACTAAACCTACCGCTGATAGTGACAGGCCTATCGTAACCATGATCTATCATCCCCACACCAATCCGGTTCGTAAAATCCTTCTTTCTAACTGGGGTCTTTTGTCATCCAGTAAAGAGTCTGCTGCTATGTTTTCTGAACCTCCGTTGGTAGCTTTCAAGAGGGATATTAATTTACTGGACATGCTTGTTCGCTCTACTCTCAAGACTCGTCATACCACCAGATCCTCCGGCTCCACTCCGTGCAATGTTCCTAATTGCAAGACGTGTCCTTTTATTTGCCCTTCCACCGTGGTGAATGGTCCACGTTACAAATTCAACATAGACAGATATTTCACGTGTCAAACCACCAACGTGATTTATGTCATCTTCTGTGTGAAATGCGGCCAACTCTATGTTGGAGAGACGGAAAGAACCATCAACGAACGTGTCAAAGAACATCTTCAGTCTGTCAAGTACCAATACAACAGACCGGTCGGACGACATTTCAATCAGGCCGACCACTCCGTCTCGGACATTCGGGTTAAAGCCAGTTCTGTCTGGGCCAGGAAAGACCGTGAAAAAATTCTGATTAATAAACTGGGCACTGTGGCGCCACTCTAGATGAATATGAAAGATTAACATTTTTTACCTTGTTTGTGTCTGCTACCTGTACCTTTACCTCACTGTGTCGCTTCTATTTTACTACTCAATAACCAGATAGGTGAGCCTGGCGTTGGTTGATATGTACACATCCCTTGGGGACTTTCTCAGCGCTGGCCGAACGTTTAGTTGGATCCCTTGCCCTTCCCTTTCGGGCGCCCGGTCTCCGGATCATGGAGTGATGCGCGGTTGTGGAGCGGGAGGATCGTGTGCATCTCTAGGGGATGTATGTGGTCGTCTTGATGCGTGCCTGTGTGTTTTTCTGTGGGCTGGTGGGTGCCTGTTCGGTGTGGCTGGTGTCTCTAGCTGGTTGTTTTCCTCCCCCCTTTTCTTTTCTTTTGCTCTTTCTATCTCTCTCCCTCTTTCTCTCTCTCTCCCCCCCCCCCTACCCCCCTTAATACTTCGCTCTAGCCCGCTTTCTCTCTTTACGCTTTTTCCTTTACCCTTCTTTCCCTTCCTCCTTCCCCCCCCCCCCCCTCCCTTATTTTCAAATGGCATTGCCTCTGGCATTGTTAGCATCTTTACCGTTGTAAAATAAAGATTCATTGATTCATTGATTCTCTCTCTCCCCCGCCTCTCATATATATATATATATATATATATATATATATATATATATATATATATATATATATATATATATATATATATATATATATATATATATATATATATATAATATATATATATATATATATATATATATATATATATATATATATATATATATATTTGTTTTGAGTTACACTTGAAGACGGTTTCACAACTACCTACTCTCCACTTATACCAATATTCTCTTACTGAATTTGATTATTTGCTTTGTTTCAATGACTTATTACTTGTTGTGTACCGTGCTAATCGTGGGGGGACTCGTGTCCCCTGCTGCCTTGCAGGCTTGGCCGCTTGGCTGCGGAAAGGCTAAGGGAGGAAACCCCTGAAATCAAAGCCCCCGTGTCTCCGGGGAAGGCTTTTGAGCCAGAGACTAAGACAAGGACAGTCTGATATAAAACCTACGACCCGAGGACCTCGATGCCACCGTCCCAGCTTGCTAGGCCATGGCAAACGAACCAAGGGTTTAAAGGGTGGGGCCAGTACTGCGCACACTGCACTCCACCAAAAAGCTCCACCGCGCAGGCTTTAGGAAACGCCCACGGACTATGACACTGAACTTTCCAAGTCCTGTAGCGATGGGCAAGGGGCAAAACGGCAGGTGAAAGATGTCACTGGAAGCCGCAGTCTCAAACCTGCATGCAGGCGGTTCAGGATATTGGTCGCCTGATGTTGACCTGGGGATGACAACGTCACTCGGCACACCCTGAACGACCAAGCAGCCTTCTCTAGGGACAGCACTGCTTGCTCCACACGGAGAGGGGCCTAGAAAAGGTGGCCTAACCAAAGCTTATCCCCTCGTAACCCAGTTGGCTAGCCGCGGTCAACGGGCATCTTCTCATGCGGTCAGAAAACAAGAAAAAAAAACAATGGATCTACTCTCATGACGACCACGACCGGACTCAACGTAGCATGCTGGAACATCCGAACCATGCTCGACACAGCAGACAGCGGACGCCCTGAACGTCGCTCCGCCCTCATTGCCCATGAATTGCGGAGGTTAAACATCGACATCGCCGCGCTCAGCGAAGTACGCCTCCCGGAGGAAGGCAGCCTCCAAGAACTTGGCGCTGGCTACACCCTCTACTGGTCAGGCAGGCCTGCATCAGAAAGACGGCTCTCAGGCGTGGGCTTCATGGTGAAGACCCACATTGCGACTAAGTTGGAAAACCTACCAACGGGTCACTCCGACCGCATCATGTCCATGCGCCTCCCACTGAGACACCAGCAATACGTCACCCTTCTCAGTGTGTACTCCCCAACCCTCCTGGCAGAGCCTGCAGAGAAAGACAAGTTCTACTCTGACCTGCGCAGCCTCCTGCAGAGCACCCCTGCAGACGACAAAGTCATCATCCTTGGCGACTTCAACGCCAGAGTGGGCCAAGACTCAGAAGCCTGGAAAGGAGTCCTCGGCAAGCATGGCGTTGGGAACTGCAACGACAATGGTCGCCTACTGTTGGAGCTCTGTGCAGAGCAGCAACTTGTCATCACCAACACTACTTTCCAGCAAAAGGACAGTCGAAAGACCACCTGTATGCATCCTCGCTCCAAGCACTGGCACCTTATCGACTATGTCCTAGTGCGTCAGAGGGACCGCAGTGACGTCCTCCTCACCAGAGTGATGCCCAGCGCAGAGTGCCACACTGACCACCGCCTTGTTCGCTGCAAACTAAGGCTCCGCCTCAAGCTGAAACCCAAGAAATGGGGCCCCCCCAAGAAAAAGCTTGATGTTGCCAGCCTTCAGCGTGACGACAAGAAAGCTGCCCTTCAGGCCGATTTACAGCGCATGCTCAAAGACACAGTTGATCCAGCAGACTCCTCCCCTGAAACACTCTGGGAACAACTGAAAACTGCTATTGTAAAATCTTCTGTGGAAGTCTTGGGCTTTGCTAGAAAGAGGAACAAAGACTGGTTTGACGAAAACGACGTAGAGATCCAGGAACTTCTAGCAAAAAAAAGAGCCGCCCACCAGGCCCACCTAGCCCAGCCTTCCTGCCCTGTGAAGAAGTCTGCCTTCCGCCTCATCTGCAGCAGTCTCCAGCTCAAGCTTAGAGAGCTCCAGAACGAGTGGTGGTCCAGACTCGCACAGAGGACCCAGCTCTGCGCTGACAACGGTGACTACAGGGGCTTCTACGAAGCACTGAAAGCAGTGTATGGCCCTAGGCACCTGGTACAAAGTCCCCTGCGAAGCGCTGATGGACAGGCACTCCTCACTGATAATACCTCCATCTTGAACCGCTGGTCGGAATACTTTCAGGACCTCTTCGGCGCTGAGCGCACTGTTCAAGAAACAGTCATCCTCCAAATCCCACACCTTCCACTAAAGGTTGAATTGGACGAACCGCCCACCGCCGAAGAGACCCTCACAGCCATCCACCAGCTCAAGAGTGGCAAAGCAGCAGGCATTGACGGAATCCCGCCAGAGATCTGGAAACATGGAGGCCCAGCACTGCACAACAAGCTCCACGACCTCTTTCTCTGCTGCTGGGAAAAAGGAACACTACCAAAGGATCTCCGTGATGCAGTCATCATCACCCTGTACAAGAACAAAGGAGAGAAGTCTGCCTGCTCTAATTATCGTGGAATTACCCTGCTGTCCATTGCCGGGAAAATTCTCGCAAGGTTGCTCCTGAATCGGCTGGTACCTGCCATCGCTGAGGACCACCTCCCAGAGGGCCAGTGTGGCTTCAGAGCCAACAGGAGTACCACCGACATGGTCTTTGTGCTGAGACAGCTTCAGGAGAAGTGCCGCGAGCAGAACAAAGGGCTGTACGTAACGTTTGTCGACCTAACAAAAGCGTTTGACACTGTGAGCAGGCAAGGTATGTGGCAGATCCTGGAGCGACTAGGCTGTCCCCCAAAGTTCCTCAACATGATCGTCCAGCTCCACGAGGACCAGCAAGGCCAAGTCAGACTAAACAGTGACCTCTCAGAACCATTCCCCATTCGCAACGGCGTGAAGCAAGGCTGCGTGCTGGCACCGACCCTCTTCACCATCTTCTTCAGCATGATGTTGAAGCAGGCCACAGTGGACCTCGACGATGACGACGCAGTGTACATCAGGTATCGTCTCGATGGCAGCCTGTTCAACCTCAGACGACTGCAGGCCCACACGAAAACCCTAGACCAACTGATTCGTGAGCTGCTCTTTGCTGATGACGCTGCCCTCGTTGCACACACAGAGAGAGCCTTGCAGCGCATTACGTCCTGCTTCGCAGATGCCGCCCAGCTCTTTGGACTTGAGGTCAGTCTGAAAAAGACAGAGGTCCTTCATCAGCCGGCACCCAAGGAAGAGCATCACCCTCCCCACATCACCATCGGCGAGTCCGAACTGAAGTCTGTACACCAGTTTACCTACCTTGGCTGCATCATTACGTCAGACGCCAAGCTGGACAAGGAGCTGGACAACAGGCTGGCAAAAGCGAACAGTGCTTTCGGGCGACTATTCAAGCGGGTGTGGCACAATCAACAGCTGAAAAAAGGCACCAAGATCAGCGTGTACAGAGCTGTCGTCCTCACCACCCTGCTGTACGGTTCCGAGTCCTGGGCCCTCTACCGCAGCCAACTACGACTCCTCGAACGCTTTCACCAGCGCTGCCTGCGTACCATCCTCAGCATTCACTGGAGTGACTATGTCACCAACGTCGAGGTCCTTGAACAGGCGGAAACTGTGAGCATCGAGGCTTTGCTGCTGCGGACACAGCTTCGCTGGGCGGGGCACGTCTCCAGGATGGAGGATCATCGCCTACCCAAGATCACTCTGTTTGGCGAGCTCGCCACTGGACACCGAGACAGAGGGGCACCAAAGAAGAGATACAAAGACGGTCTCAAGAAGTCACTTAGTGCCTGCCAAATCGACCACCGCCAATGGTCTTTGCTTGCTGCGGACCGTGACACCTGGCGCTCCACCATTCACAAGGCAGCCGTCTCCTTTGAGGACTCTCGCAGAGCTAACCTTAAAGACAAGCGGCTCAGAAGAAAAAACAGAGCTGTCGTAACTCAGAACCCTGACCAGACCTTCCCCTGCAGCCACTGCGGTCGAACCTGCCTGTCTCGGATTGGCCTCCGCAGCCACGAAAATGCCTGCAGACGACGTGGGCAAGCCCTATAGAATCTTCGTTCGCGAAGTCAAGCCAAGAGACCGTGCTACAAAAAAAAAAATCTTTCTTCCCCCGGGGTCCTCCCGTTTTCCCCCGAGGTAGTCAGCTTAAAGGTGATATAAATGATATAAAGTTTGCCTTCAGGCTGCTGTTTAGCAGGCTTTGTGTATTAGACACTCAGCCTGCTTCGTGCCCAAGGGTACTCCCCGTTCTCTCTCTCTCTCTCTCTCTCTCTCTCTCTCTCTCTCTCTCTCTCTCTCTCTCTCTCTCTCTCTCTCTCTCTCTCTCTCTCTCTTTCTCTGGCCTCACATACACGCATTTACTTTTGCTCGCTCCTGCACGTACTTACACACACTCTTGTCTCTCGTGTTCAGTATCTCTCCGAGTCTCTCTCTCTCTCTCTCTCTCTCTCTCTCTCTCTCTCTCTCTCTCTCTCTCTCTCTCTCTCTCTCTCTTATGATTTGTTCGTTGACGTCATTCTTACTTTTTACGCACTTTTGTTCTTTATTTTATTTTATTTTATATTACGTCACCTCCTTCAGTTGCCACATTCCTTCTGCAAATGAAGATAAGTAGCGGCTAATCTCTCTGTTTGTATGTCTATTTTGACAAAGGGTATTTACCCGAAATATTAATAAATTGCGTTGTACCCGTCTTTTCTAAGCGTGTTTTTTCCCGTTGGGTACTTCTTAACTAAATATAATTACAATTAAATTGATGGGTCAGATTAAAATTAATGAAATGATCACAAATTTTATGTTCAATGTGCATACTTTGTTAAAAAAAAAACAAAAAAAAAAAACTGGCAACAAAAATATTTAAACAGAGGAGTATGACATAAGCAATTGTTATAATCATTTTGCATTCCTTTGCGTACTGGTGAAATGGTGGTAGAGCTAGCCACTGGGGCCCCTAGATGCACCACACCATCACAAAAGCAGGTTGTGAGTAACTTTGGTACTCTATCCAAACAAATAAAACTAAAAAAGACCTATCAGTTGTATACACAATTTCTGAGAGCATCGGAAACAACGTACGTTTCCCAATTCGGCAAGTTTAAATGGGAAAAAGCTATCATTCACTACGAACGTACCGTAAAGGATGCCGACTTTTATTATTTTCTTGCACTTTATGCTCACATTATTGAAATTTAATAGGTAAAGAGAGGTCACAATGAAATGGAATAACTTCAGTAAATTATTTAAATTAGTTTTGAGTATTTTTAAAACTTGGGGGAAGGGATACAAAATCAACCACTGTGCTCTCACAGTGATCACAGCATCTAATAATTGCGTCATCCTCTTTTAATGATGTAAGCCTTAAAATGGACTGTCAGTGCTATAGAGAAGGTGTGAAGGATTCTGACACATTATTTTTGTCTTTTATTCATTTTTGCAATTTCGCGGAAATGGCCGTTTACTGGGTGCACAAATGCCTTCACTGTGAGCCAGAGATTCAATATTGTTTCATTCTGTTTTGTTTTTTTTTTTGCAGAGGATGCAGAAGGTGTGTTTTACCATAATAGTGCTGATTTGGCCATATGGAATGAATTCTGATTTATTTAGAGAATAATGTTTCTCAACCTCATTTAGCATGTGCGAAGAGCGTGAATGCGGGTACACTTGCGCCATTGGCTATATCTCTGGTGTGTTCCTAAGGATTTTCGGGGAACATGGCCTAAGCATCTCAGGACATACCAAGGTACATTTTTAAACCCATCTTATTGAGTACTGGGGGGAGGGGGGGGGGGGTTACGGTAGACCTGGCTAACGTATGGACTATGAACAAAACTTGATCTCTTTTAAAGAATGATCTGTAATTTATCCAGATATCTCCAAATAAACTGTACAGACATGCTGCTGTTTCCACATTTGCAAAATATTTTGGCACAATTGAAATGCATTCATCAGCTCATTTTAAAGCTCACCCAAAGTAAGTTTTTGTGCATAAGTTTGCGAATCAAAATTGTTGTGATGAGTGTGAACTCTGTATCGTAATCTTGAGTTTGATATCCAGACCTAAAATGTGAAAGCCAAGCGTTTAACTCATTGGAGACGTGCCGTATACGATGCTTTTTTAATGAGATAACACGAAGAGAAGAACCCAACGGAGAAGAAACACGCATAGCAAAAGCGAGTTACTACACCATTATTAATATTTCGAAATAGTAATAAATTGTGTTGTGAATATCTTTTCTAAGTGTGCTTCTTTTTTTCCTTGAGTTATTCACTGGAGTTTGATAAACTAGCATAACGGTGCAGCGTCTCCTGACTGGCAACATTTATTTCGCTTGACAGACCGACTTTTGACATTCAGCGTGTTTTTTGTCTGTTGCCTTTGTTTTCTAACGCACGTCGCGGGAACTTCCAAAACGCCTTTGTTGTCCAGACGCTGAACAAGCAAAAAACAAACAAACAAACACACCAATCTAAATGATCTAGCACAAACTATAGGTCAGTGGTGATAACTTTTCAACCCGTTTCCTTTATAAATCGTCAGTGCATGATAACAGGTTATTACGACTACAACTTTGTTATGTTACAATTATCAGTCATTATGCTTTTGGGTTTCTTTGTTAAACTTTAAATCAGCAGGAACATGAAAATATGGCCTCCTTTCTTTCAGTTTGCGACGGAAACTTGGCATCGCCGTATTGCTCAGGTATGTAGACTTACATTCACAGCTGACAAAGTTTCCAGGAGATTTCTCTCTCTCTCTCTCTCTCTCTCTCTCTCTCTCTCTCTCTCTCTCTCTCTCTCTCTCTCTCTCTCTCTCTCTCTCTCTCTCCCTTTCTCTCCATCAGGTCAGCATTTGCATATTGGTCACTTAAACATATATCATTTGTATAGCAACATCCCTGATCTCTGTGTGCTCTTGACGCAACCCAGTCCTTTTCATTTGTTTGTCATTGAATCGCGCCTTAATCCTGACATCAATGATGAGGACATTTCCATCCAGGACTTTGCTGTCTTGCGCCGCGATGCTGAATACTCGGGACAGAGAGGTATATCAGTGTATATATACAATTCAGTCAGCGGTATCACCCGCAGGGGTAAGGACCTGGAATCAACAACGGTAGAATGTGTCTAGATTGAGTTGAGGGCAGACAAATCTAGTCCCGAGCTCGTCGGATACTGTTACGATAGTGGTTGTTTGTCCTGTGAGAGCATACATGTGTTATTCGTAGGAAACGATCCGATATTTTATTTGAGCTATCATGATTATGATTCACGTATCTTTTTAGTAAAATTTTCTTTCAGTCGCGCAGCGCGGATTTCATTTCATTCATATGTTAAGTTTCGTCCAGAACGTTCTAGAAGGGTCGCACTGTCTAGTGACCTCGTATGTGTGACGTCTAGTAGTTGGCAACAGTTCGTAACAGTTCGCTACATTCTGTTTTTCAGTGCGCGTGAATTGAGCAGCCTTTATTTTGTTTTGGGAATGTTCTCGTACCTTCTAGAGCTATCATAGAACGTGGTGATAGGGCTACCATACTTTTATGCGTCTTCATTATACATTAGGATTTAGAGCTGAAGTAAGCAGCCGAGTTTTTGTAGCCTATTTTAGTGATTCCAGATAGATAGAGAGAGAGAGAGAGAGAGAGAGAGAGAGAGAGAGAGAGAGAGAGAGAGAGAGAGAGAGCACCTGTATACATATTTGCCCTTGCTGTATGAACTCTAATGTACTTCATGATTTTTCGTTTATTGCTTTACTTGGTATTTTTTATCATTTTATATTTTGTGCGTTTGCGTGTGCCCGTATGTATGTCTGGAGTGCGTGTCAGCGAGCGTGTGTTTGTTTTTGTGCGTGTGTGCCTGAGCGCGTGTGTGTGTAAGTTTGTGTGTGTGTGTGTGTGTGTGAGTGTGTTCGTGCGTGCGTGCATGCGTAATTGCGATGTGTGTATACGTGTGTGTGTGTGTGCATGTGCGTGTGTGTGTGTGTGTGTACGTGCATGTGCGTTTGTGTGTATGTGTGTGTGTGTGTTTGTGTGTGTGTGTGTTCCTGTGCGTCCATGCGCGAGTTGGGGTGTACATGCGTGCGTACCTGAGTGCGTGTGTGTGTGGGTATGTGTGTGTTTGTGCGTACGAGCGTGCGTGTGCGTGCGTGCGTATGTGGGTGCGTGCGTGATTGAATGCATGCATGCGGTAGTGTGTGGTATGTGCATGTTTACTTGTCTATGTCACTTATGTAGTAGATGTAGCAACGGCAAGTTTGAAAACTGGTCCTGTTACCAATAACTTCTACTGTTGGAAAATAAAGGTTCATTGTTCATTGTTCATTGTTCAACTTGTCCCTTCAAGGCAAATCTATCAGCCAGGTAACGGAACATCATCGTCTCGTTGTTACTGTAGATTACCCTAACTCAACAACAGATAATAAACTGAAAACCTTAGAAATTATCCCCCTGAAAAATCATTTATTATACAATAAAGGAATAACGATGTTCAAAGTAACAAAGCAACAAACTCCCCGATTATATTAAGAAATGTTTTCCCTCCCGGCATCAACATACTCCAGATCAAGGCAGTCCATTAATGTGCCATGACCTAGAATCGATCTCTGCAAGACAAGTTTAGCGTTCACGGGTGCTAGCATGTGGAACTTACTTACTTATTTACTTACTTACGCCTGTCACCCCTGCCCGGGTATAGGCCGTCGACGAGAGACCTCCAGCGACTCCTGTCCTGTGCTTCTCCTTTGATTTTACTCCAGGTGGTTCCCAGTCTCTTGATGTCTGCTTGGAGGTCTCGACGCCAGGTGTTTCTCGGCCTGCCTCTTTTCCTCTTTCCCTGGGGTTTCCATGACAATGCCTGCATTGTGATACTGGAAACTGGCTTTCTCAGACTGTGACCAATCCATCCCCATCTTCTTCGTCCAATTTCATTATCTGCTGTTATCTGCTCTGTTCTCTTCCAGAGTCTGACGTTGCTGATCTTCTCTGGACAGTGGATTTTCAAGATTCTTCTAAAGCAACTGTTTATGAAGATCTGTACTCGGTTGACTGTGGTTTTTGTCAACCTCCAAGTCTCTGCACCATATAGGAGAACTGCTTTTACGTTTGAGTTGAAAATCCGGACTTTGGTGTGTTGTGACAGCTCTCTGGAACTTCACCCTTTTTTCAACTGGAGAAAGGCTGCTCTGGCTTTATTGATTCGTGCTCTGACACCTGCATCAGTGCCACCTTTATTTTCAATGACGCTCCCGAGATAGGTGAAGGACTCCACCTCCTCCAACGGGATGCCAGCAAGCAAGACTGGTTCTTCCATGTTGCGTTCAGCCTCATTGTCTTTGCTTTCTTTTTGTGGATGGTGAGGCCCACTTGGGAAGAGATGTCAGCAAGCCTCGTGGTCTTGTCCTGCAGTCGTTGATGAGTGTGGGACAGTAAAGCCAAGTCGACTGCAAAATCGAAGTCGTCAAGCTGTGTCCACAGTGTCCACAGTATTCTGCTTCTTCTCTGCTCTGTGGTCCTCTTCATGACCCAGTCTATGGCCAGTAGGAAGAGGAACGGAGAAAGCAAACACCCCTGCCTGGCACCGGTTCTGACCTGGAGCTCCCTGGTGAACTGCCCTTTATGGATCACGCGACATATCATGCCATCGTAGCTGCTCATGATCAGGCGGACGAGCTTTGTAGGTACACCATAGGAGTTTCCACAAAGTCTCTCGGTCAACGCTGTCAAATGCTTTCTCGTAATCCACAAAGTTGACGTACAGCGGGGAGCTCCACTCCAGAGACTGCTCGACGATGATGCGGAGAGTGGCAATTTGGTCTATACATGATCGGTGTATCCGGAATCCTGCTTGCTGGTCTCTCAGCTGGGGGTCGACGGAGCTCTTCGTTCTCTCCAGGATGATCCTGTTTAAGAACTTTCCTGGTACTGACAGCAAGGTGATTCCTCTGTAGTTGGAACACTTGCTGAGGTCGCCTTTCTTGGGAAGCTTGGTTAGGTACCCCTCATTCCAGTCAGCCGGCATCACCTCCTCTTCCCAGATCTTTCTAAACAGTTGGTACAGCATCCCTACTGTTGTTTCTAGGTCTGCTTTCAGAGCCTCCGTTGGGATGCCATCTGGCCCTGCTGCTTTGCCGTTCTTCAAAAATGCCACTGCTTGTGATGAAGCTCTATGCTCGTGCATAGTGCTCGAACAGTAGGATTAGTACGGTACGGTTTTTGTTAACGAGTAGGATTAGTACGGTACGGTTTTTGTTAACGGATTGTTGCCGAAAGTCCGTGTGGCATTAGACGCACGTGGAAATCTGTAAGACATGGTTAGCACGGGTCTTTTTAGTGAGTTCTAGGTGGAAGCTGTGACTGTCAGAGGTCTAGATCGGGAGTGCTGGCTGGTTTGTTGTATGGAACGGTTGTGTTCGAGTTACCTAGCCCGCATTCCAAGACTCTGAAGCCTAGATTTCAGGTATGTTTCTATATGTAGTATTGATAGTTGTTTAGTTAAAGACAGTATGCGTGGTAAGATTAATGTGGTTGTATAGCGGTGTTCCGGTTTGGTTTAGTTATGTATGTTTAGAATTCGGTGAAGTAACCGGTGTTTTGTATACAGTTGTTTACCGAGATAGATGACTAAAGGAATATGAAGTGTGTATGTCTAAGCTGCTATGAAGATAGTACGTGGTTGGGTAAGCATAGTCTTTTCCAGGGTATAGAGTAATGTATAGCAAGAGTGTCAGTTAGGCTATAGTCTGTTTCAAGATAGTGACAGAGATATGGGGGTGATACGAAAATAGATAGTTTATGAAGCACGTGTGTGTGTGTGTGAATGAACGTGTGAGTTATTTGTATCAGCCAGGTTACGTGACGTTTCTCAATGACCCAATATGTTGTGTGTTTAGCAAGTGTTACGTTGGGAGTTTTGTTGTCTATTTAGAGTTCTTGTGTAAAGAGTAGGAAGACGGACGCCGAGACGTCGAGTCGCAGGTGGGACCTACGTGAGGTCATCCCTCCAGCTCTTCTGAGAGTGAGTCTGACTGGGAACCAAGACACCCAAGTCCAAGCGAGAACTGAGTACCGTACGAGAACGAGGACGTCCGTGCCCGAAGAGACAGGACGGCAATAAGCGTACGACGAAGGACTTTCACGCCTAGACGTGAGAAGGACCAACGTAACCAGGCAACATCAAACAGGTTGGAGACATTGAGAGACTAAAACCTAGCCTGGCAAAGATACTGTGATTTGAGTGTGTGATAGGAGAGCACCGTATATAGTTGATAGTCATTTAAGTTATTATATTTTTCATTTATAGTGTATAAAGGTTACTTTAGAAAGGGAGCCCGTGTGTTTGTTTTACCGCATGAATGCGCCCGTCTGAGTCAGTGGCGGTGTATGCGTCTGTTGCGTGAGAGTCTGTGCGTACGACTGTGGGCAAGTCTTCGTGCGTTACAGTGGTGACCCTGTTTTAGCGGTAGCTTGATATTGTTGTAAGTTCTTATTTTCAGTTTTTTGTTGATTTGGTTGTGGTATTTGTATTTTTACGTGCTCAAGTTTGGGAAGTTGTAGCAAATATGGAGGTAGACCCGGTAGAGGCTTACATTAAACAGAGTGAAAGGTTAGGACTTAGGGATGAGAAGCTTTTTGATTATGTGGAGAAGTGTAGGGATAGAGAAGATAGGGCGAGAGAGAGAGAAGAGAGAGTACTAAAAGAGGAGTTAGAGGTTCAGAGGGTGAGGGACGAGAAAGAGTTAGAGATTCGTAAACTTAAAGAGGAGAAAGAGTTAGAAATGCAGATACTGAGAGAAGAGAAGGAGTTAGAAGCTCAGAGAGAGCGAGAAGAGAAAGAAAGAGTCTTTAAGGAGAAGGAATTAGAAGTACAGAGAGAGAGAGAAAGAGAGGAGAGAGCGTTTCAGAGAGAGAAAGACGAGAAGTCTCTAGCGTTTCAGAGAGAAAGACGAGAAGTCTCTAGCGTTTCAGAGAGAAAGACGAGAAGTCTCTAGCGTTTCAGAGAGAGAAGGACGAGAGAGAACATGCCTTAAGAGAGAAATAATTGGAATACCAGAGAGAGAAAGAAGAGAAAGATAGGGAGGTACAAATGCAGTTAGCTCGGGATGCGGGATCTAGACCAGATAGTGATTCAGTAGGCCGAGGCATACGGAATTTTCCTAAACTGCCGATGTTTAAAGAGTCCGTGGACTCTATTGACGCTTTTTTGTGTCGTTTTGAGTCTCATGCGCAGGCGTTGAGTTGGCCTCCTGCCAGCTGGCCCGTTTTGCTTTCATCTGTGCTTGAGGGACAGGCCTTGAGTCTTTACCATAGTTTAACCGTTTCGGGGACCATAGATTACGAGACTTTGAAGGAGTGTCTCTTGCAGAAGTTCCAGTGTAATGCGGAAGGTTTTAGAGAACGCTTGAGAGCTTGTCGGCCAGAGACAGGGGAATCGTTTATGTCGTTTGGCAAACGATTGTCCCATTTGCTCGTACGTTGGGTCGAACTGTCAAAGATCGACCACACGTACGACGCATTGTTCGATCTCATGTTGGCTGAACAGTTCTTTGGTAGCGTTTCCAATGATCTAGCGGTATTCTTGAGAGAGCGTAACCTCAAGACTACGGACGAGTTAGTGCAGCACGCGGAGGCTTTTCGGATGGCGCATCCTACGAAAAACCTCGCGCGTAGGACCGAGACACCGCCAGTCGGGTTGGTCGCTGCTGACACGTCTGAGGGTTACCGAGGGGTCAATACTTTACGTGGAGCGCAGTTGGGTAACGGTAGAGGTACTTTGCGTTTTCGACGCGGTGATCGAGGTAACCGCAATGGCGGTAGCGATTCGTACGCACGTGGAGGGACTTCTTTGCGTGGGTATGGTCGTGGTCGTGTTGCGAGTTCGGACACTCAGTGTTTTTCTTGTCGTGGGTATGGGCACTTCAGTCGGAGCTGTCCGTACTACAGTGCAGGCGCGCAATATGCTAGTTATCAGGAGCACGGCCATCTGGCTCATCAAGGTCCTAATAATCCTGGTATGGTGGAGGGTGCGGTGCAGCCCACTCACGTAGCCAGTTTTGCGGTCCCAGTCGGGGAGGTACCACACTGAGCTGGGCGCAGGGTGTTCAGATGACGGTGGTTGCCTACCGCTGGTAGACGGTGTTGTTAATGGATGTCTTGCTTCTGTTCTCCGTGACTCAGGTACGACGACCGCAGGGGTCAGGCGTAGCCTTGTTAGACCAGATCAGTTCACAGGCGAGTCACAGAAAGTAGTTTCGTTTGGAGAAAGATAGAAGTTTTTCCGTTAGCAAAGATAGAGATTAACACAGAGTTTTTTACAGGTAATCTGGTTTCGTGTGTCATCGACGAGCCAGTAGTTGATTTAGTTCTGGGTAACATGAAGGGTGTGCAGCCAGTCATCGCGAAAGTTGGAGCGATTAAGGTTGTATACTATACCTACATTTTTTAATTGAAAACTGCCGCTTATAGGGTTTTTTGAGAGCCTTATTGAGTCTGGAGGCTATTGCCACCCTGAAAGACCCATGGTCCCGGGCATATTTGTAAGTTTTAGCCTTTTGCGTGACCTACCCCATCAGCAAAAACACGCAAAATAGCTGATTTCAGAACACAATAATAATTTATCGAATAGTGTGTTAAAATGATAAAGAAACATTTCGGTCACTTCATAAAGTATGTTAGTATTTTCTCGTAAAAAAGTGTGTTCTGATAATTGGAATTCTAAGTGCAATCGAGAAAAGTTTATGTTGTAAATTCGCAAATTGCCCGGATGTTATCAATACATTACAAGTGTTTGCAATGTTGGGCAATTGCTCAGGCCCTTTTTATTCGATAAAGTCGTACTTTATGTTATAACTATCACATTGATTATGAAGAAAATATGGGGTCCCGCACAAAATTTGGCACTTTGGGTCGTTTTCGAGTGCGTATTCAATAAGGGATACAAGCGATGTCTGACTTCCGGCAGATCATATCTCCGCCGTAGCTGGTCACAAGCCTGCATCAGAAAGAAGGAAAAACCTAAGCCCAAACTGTTGCAAACTACGCCCAAACTGCTAGTCCTCAACTACTATTTGTGACAGTAAACTGGAACAAACAACAACGGCAGATACGGGATGAAAACGTTTACCTATAAGTAATTAAATGCACGAGCTTTTTCTTAGTAATTTAGTTAGTGCAGTGGTAAGATACTTTTTTTGCCACGCAGGTGACCAGGGTTCGAGTCCTGTAGATGGCGACATTTTTTTCCTGCTCACATTTGAAACCCATACAGTTTCTACTTCGCTAAATGAAACAAACACACTTTAAACCCAAAGCAAAAAAAAAAAAAAAATTAACGCGTGGTATTTTTTTAAATTTATTTTTTAAATATGCGATTATCATCACTGTGGTAATGTGAGTGAATGTTAAACTATAAACCAAACAACCGGATTCAGTCTTGGATAAAAATGCACACTGGTTACCTCGGTACATTTGTTCATTCATTTTTTCAGCCAGGCATTGTGTGAGCATGTTTACATTCATTCAATCATTCACAGCTTCACTGATGAAAAAGCACACCAAAGAGTGTTGTCAGTTTTTTTTTTTTAATTTTTACTGGCATCATCTACAAACATTAATTGATGTGAATTTGTTTTAATATACCTGCTGCAAGAAATGCTACATGCTCCTTTGGTGTCTCCGTGAAAGCAGGTCGATGAACATCTCTGGTTGAAAGATGTTTGTAAACAGATTGGTAGTGGATGTACCTATCTCTCTAGCTGAATCTCAGTTTCCCAGCAGTTTTTGGTGACAAATTATAAGGAAACAAAAACACACTACCACCGAGCCACCCAGCTCCCCCTCAAAATACAGCTTTACTGCAGAACATATTTCAACTACATGTAACATTATTCACATTTACATTGACAAAGTGCTGGCTGTATACAAGCTATTTGGGAGAAAAGTGGAGCTGATGTCATTTTTAGTTGTATGCATGCCAACGGAGACCGACACCGGCAACCACTTGCTCATGAGGTATTTATGTGGGAGCCAACTACACAGTATATAAAAAAAGGGGGATATGAGAGAAGGAATGACAGACTTATCATTTAGAGCCTTTCACTACATATATTATTTTGCTCATATATATATATATATATATATATATATATATATATATATATATATATATATATATATATATATATATATATATATATATATATAGAGAGAGAGAGAGAGAGAGAGAGAGAGAGATGATGATGATGATGATGAAACTTTATTTATCAACGGTAAAAAGTTTTGACAGAAACAAATCGCCATTTTACAAACTTGCCGTTGCTAACATCTACAACATAAAATAAATTAAAAGATAATAATAATAAAAAAATTTAAAAAAAAAATTATATTTACACATATTATTTCAAGCAACAATAAATTTTTTTTTAAAAATGACACAAAATAATAATAACACTTAACATTCATCTTATACCATACACACACACACACACACACACACACACACACACACACACACACACACACACACACACACACCAACAATATAGATAAATGCATAATTATATTACATAAAAGCATTAACCATCAGGGTTTGTTTAAATGCCCAGTGTTGTTATGTTTGGCTCATCAGGTAATCGAAAAGTTTCGTTTTAAACATTCCAAGTGAGGCTATAGTCTTCAAATGTGCAGGAATAGTGTTCCATACAAACGGTCCAGAAAAGGATAAACTAGTTTTAAAGAGGTCAATTCTAGGCAGAGGTAGGGGTAAAGTATTGTTCCTTGAGGACCGTTCGCGTTCTTGCTGTGGCACAAATTTGGTGGTTAGATACTGCGGTGTCATGTTATTTAATATCTTGTGCACGAGGATGCATTTGTTGAACTTAAGTTGTTGACGCAGGCCGAGAATGTTTAGATGTCTAAATTTGTCTATGGTAGGAATGGGCCGCGTATCTATCATTTTGACAGCTCTTTTATATATAGAGTTTAACCTGTTCATGTGAACATCACTACAACCGTCCCACACTGTGGAGACATAATCAACGTGAGACTTGATATGGGAATGAAAAAACAGTTTACGAGTATGTGTATCCGTTACTTGTCTAAGCTGGGACAACAGGAAAGTGTTTTTAGCAATGGTTTTACAGACTGTATTTATATGCGTCTCCCAACATAATTGTTCGTCAACGTGTATTCCCAAGAATTTACGCTCTGTGACTTGTTCTATCGGTTTAGCGTTCAGTTGTAAATGTAACGGCTGTGGTCGGCGTTGGTGTTTTTGTCGTGTAGTGATTAAAATACTCTTTGTTTTTCCTGGATGAAGAACCATATGATTCTCTCTACACCAGTCGGAAACCTCGCTGAGACTACTTTGTAAGCTAATGTTAATGTCAGCTGTTTTTTTACCCGAAACATGGAGGCTCGTATCGTCCGCAAACAGATTGCAATTAACATCAGTGTTAGTAATATGCAAAGGCAAATCATTAATGAATATTATAAATAGAAGAGGTCCCAAGATCGACCCCTGGGGGACACCGTAGTTAACTTGTCCTTGTTTAGAGTATTTTCCATTAGTATATACCTTTTGTTTTCTGTCTTTTAGGTATGATCTAAAAAATGCTATGGCAGTTTCACTTATATGGTATGCTGCTAGCTTCTTTAAGAGAATGTCATGGTCGACAAGATCAAATGCTTTTTGTAGGTCTAAGAAAACAGCTCCAGACATCAGGTTTTTATTTATTGATTCCAGCCAGCTGTCTACAATGTGTGCCAGTGCTGACTGACATGAGTGTTTCGGTCTAAAGCCGGACTGATGAATATTTATGAAATTGCCCTTTTCTAGAAAATCGAGGAGGTGTTTTTGTATGTGTTTTTCAAGGGGCTTTGACAGGGCCGACAAAAGTGAGATAGGACGGTAGTTATTGACATCTTCAAGATCTTTTGATTTAGGGATTGGAATTACCTTGGCCTCTTTGAAAATAGTTGGAAACGTGCTGTGTTTTATACAGAGGTTAAAGATATAAGTGAGTGCCTCTACCGTATATGGTAGTGACATTTTCAGAATTTTGTTGTCTATACCATCCATCCCGGTGGACTTTTTGTTCGGCATGCTAGAGATGAATTTGCCGACTTCAGCGACGGTAATATCAGGAATGATGAATGTCTGCAGTATATTTTTGGCCTCACAGTATTTTTCCAGTACACTAGGAACTTGGTACTCTGCGTTACTACTTGCAGCTGACTGAGCAAGTGTTTCAGCTGTCGATAGGAAGTGCTTATTTAATATATCAGCTGACAAATGGGATGGTATTTCAGGGGCTGATTTACCCTTTGTTATAACATTCAGGGCTTTCCACACCGATGCTGTATCTTTTTTGTCCCTAATCATTTCCTGGAAGAACAGTTTTTTTGACGCTCTCACTAAGTATTTAACACGATTTCGTTGTTTCTTATATTCATCAAACTGTTTTTCTTTCTTAAGTTTGTCTCTAAATGACATGGCCTGTTTGACATCTACTGTTAACCAGGGTGGCAGGGTAGAGTGCTTAACTCGTTTTTCTCGTATGGGCGCATGCTTATCTAGGACTCCAAGGAATAGATCCATCCAGTACGACAGGGCACTGTCAGGAGAAGTGTGGTTATACACGTCCCTGAAAGGAGTATTGCGCAGATCCCGCAGAAAGTCGCCGTTATTAAATGTTTTGAAAGAACGATATTTAATTGTTTTATGTCTCTTTTTGTTCTCTTTGTCTAGTTTCATGGAGACTGTGCAACATACTGGGTTATGGTCACTGACAGCTAAGGAGGGAACATGTACATTTGATATTTTATCATCATTTGTCACAGAGAGAGAGAGAGAGAGAGAGAGAGAGAGAGAGAGAGAGAGAGAGAGAGAGAGAGAGAGAGAGAGAGACCATCACTGTAGTCCTGATATAATTCAACATTGCACATCCCACAACATAATAACAGTGAAATGCAGTATCCAGGCACCACACTACATTAGACAGATACTGTGCACAATGTTGGCATGAAAATCAAACAATACTGTTACCAGTACCACACTGTGTCCAATTGCAGCACAACAAAGTGAAATGCAGTCTCAAGCCCCATAACTTGCACTGCACAATGCTGATGTCAACACAAAATACCATAACAACTGAATAACAAGGGTACAATGCACTGTGTCACCTAGTCTGCATAATATAGGCATGCACACCAAACAATACCTGTACTGCTCTTGATACAAAATCGACCATATAACAATACAAAATACGCATGTTCCTTAGCACAAATCACAAATGGACACGGATCATAGTCAGGTCATTCTGTTTGCTGGCGTGTGTCATGTACAGTACATCTGTAAAACTTGTGAAATGAACCATGTGGTTAGCAATTAACTCCCTCTTGAGAAGTATTGCGTTTTTCATTGAGCAAGTCCACATTTGCACAACATTTTAAGCTGAGGGTTTAATGACATAAATATACATCCCCACGTTTCTATATTTCCGCACATCCCCTCTTCAGAAAGGACCCGTGGGTTTTATACTCTGAGGCCACTGACCATTTTCAGAATGAACCCTGTATATCATTTTGAATCATGCAAAGCGGAGCAGTGATAAGTTTTCTCCTTGTCTCACACCGATGCTGCACAAAATCTATCTGTACCACTGTTTCCTACCCCATAACTGTCAGCTGTGGAGTACATATTTTGAATGACTGATGTATGCCAGTATTTAGGAACTTGTCACAAAAAAGATCTGTTCATATGATGAAATGTCTTCGAAAAATGAACACATTGTCAGTAAAGGGGTTTTCCTTGGATAATCAAAAACTAATACATTAAGCTGCATTTCCAAATTGCGACATGACAGGAGAGTGACAAAAAGTAACTTTTATGAGGGGGTCAACCAAATAAATATGCATAGGAAGGTCTTACCATCAGGTATCTCTTTACCAAGTTTAGGGTTACAGTTAGGAATACTTGGGAAAAAAAATCTTTGGGCAATATATGGCCATCTTGTACCTATTTTCCGATTTCTTGTGACCCTTGACCTTTCTGACCTTTCATGCATACGAAATTAGTATGCATGAAAAGTTCTTACCACCTTGTACCAAGTCTGGGTTTGAAGTTGTGTATACTTGAGAAAACATCTTTTTGGTCAAAATACAGATATTTTTCCCCTTTTTACTGCACTACAAATTACAACATGGGTGTCAAATCGCTTTGTCACATTGTTATATGAAAACACACAAAGCACACCCCCATCACTGTACAATAGCCCCTGAACTGCTCGACTGCACGTTACAATTTTGTCGCCCCGCTGCTTCTATGTCGGGCTTATGGAAACACTCCCTCTTTATTTCTATTTTCTCGAGTTTTGTCATTGTCACTTTGTTGTCACTGCCCCACTGCTGTTGTGTCTGCAGTTGAATAGCCAGGCCTAAAGCCTGCTTGCCCTGCTCCTAATATATGGCTATGCATCAGCTCAGGCAGTAAGGCACAGGCTTTTGCTGCATTGCGAATGATGTGACTGTCCAAAACCTTGACATAGTGGCCAGCCTGGTGGATGGACATCAAAATAACAGGACGTCTGCCCTCCTACACAGGACAATCAGTTCACTGCCTTTGCCTTCTCGTCGGTTGGCCATCGCGGAGAGATGTACCCGCTGAACTCTTATTCCCTCATCTTTCGCAACCTGCAAAAGATAATTTTGTATAAAAAAATGTTCTGACATGCACATATTGCGTGCATATATGTTTGCAAGTATTTATACAAAGTACATACATGCATAATATGACAGTAGTCAGAACATGAACAAGAAAGGCAATGTCCTTATGGTTCACGTGTATGACCAATCCACATAATGTCTGTCCTTTTTGACCTTGGCTTGACTCCTCCAACAGGTCTCTGAAAATGTCTAAACATAAATATAGGGCTGGATTTTGTCAGTGAAACCTGAGTATTTTTCCAAATCCCTTCATTTTTCACACATTTGTCAACCCTCTGTGACCCTTGACCTTTGTGAGGGGCTGATTACATTAGTAGCACAGAAAAGTGTTATCATCATGCCAAATTTTATTGAAAAGTTTGCAAAAACATTGATAAAAACTACAACTCTACCCGAAACTAACTTTTGTCACCCTTATCATGTGGTATCTCCATAGCAAGTTTGAGTTTGAAGTTGAAAATACTACTTGAGATGACCTTTGAAAGGTCACAGAAATTGGTATGTTTAGAATTATTTTACCACAAAGTACCCTTGTGCCAAGTTTGAAGTCTGAGGCTTGCATAGTCTTCGAGGAAATGCCAATGTTAAAGTTGCCCACAGGAAACAGACAGTTGACGGACGACCCATTACAAACACTTACTTTTGCTATCACACGTGTGCCAAAAATTAGACGCCATTGAGCTTGAAATGACCACAAAGGGTGTATACATATATCTAGAATCAGCATCAATATTCAAAGTGTAACTTGCAGAAATTGTCTGAAACAGGACACAACGCATTGCTGTTTAGCAACAGCACACACTGGACCAAATGGGTAGTATTCAGATTTTTCTAGTCTTTTTGTATGCACTAAGTGCTTATTAAAGAAAACGACAGTATTTAGAGACTTGCCCAACCCTCTAGTTTTCAAATCAAATGCAATATGGTGCCACTTGTTGACAGCAAGTGATTTTAGCATTCGGTGTTGTTGAGAATGCTGGTACTACTACTACACCATCTTCAACATAAAAGAAAGCATTACAGTGTGATGTGTTTATCCCAACCAGTTGTGTTTTGTTATGAACCTGATTCTATTCACAAATCAATCGGTATGCTTTACCTCGAGTCCAGGACAATAAGTGGTGCCTTCTCTCACTTTAGTTGATCCGCTGGAACTGGAATTGCCTGCTTTTAGCTGTGGCCTTCTCCTTTGAGCAAACATGACCTGTCTAGCTCTTGCCTCTTCTTGGTGTAGGCATCATTCTTCTGTGCTTGTTTGCAAGTATACCCTCTGGGCGTGACTCTGCAGTGAGACGTCAACAGCAGCACTGACCTGAAATGAAATACATGTTTATTATCGTGTTATTCGGCAGCATGGCAATTTCACTTCTGATCTTATTTCAGGGTGGGTCGGTTCCAAACTCCACAAACAGGGACTTTGTTATACAGTCTATAACTCAACGGACAGAGAAAAAAAAGGTCCCTGAATTCTGGCAAGTATGAGTGCGAGTCAGTTATCATCAAGCTGTCGTGAGAGATATCTGGCACATATCAAACCAGCCGGGACCGTATTTCCTCCCCTCCTTTTTTGCTCCTGCGACTCCCTGACCAAAAGCTTTTCGAGTTTTTCAGTTCACGGATAGTACGACTGTGTCTTCACTTGGCCGTGTATACACTATTTAGTTATAACCATTTTACACATTATTATCACTAGGCTGTTGTTTTCTCTCTCTCTTAATAAAGTTTCATTTCATCTCTCTTTTTCTCTCTGAGAATGTTGTAGTTTAGCAAGGACAAACACGAAAAGAGGCCTGTGTGCCTATTGTTTCCCAAAAAATGCGGGACCCGTACACACACTAAAAAATTCTAAAGTTCATTTAGAACGCTGTAATATAAACAATTCCGCGATAACGCGGATGCTAAGGAGCTCGTGGGGCCATGTGTTTTTGGAGCTGTAGCGACTACCTCAGTTCAGAGTAATCTCCGAGCGGTTCAGGATATAACTGTATAGCATTATAAACAATTCGGGGCCGGTGGGGGGGGGGGGAGTCCCCCCCCCCCCCCCCAATTCGTCCCTACATTTAGTTTACACATTACTACCTTCAAACTAATGTGAAATAAACTGAACACCACAAACAAGAATGGTGAAGCCTGGATCGTTCGTGTGCATTTAAAACTGATCATTTTCTTAATCTGAACTGTGTGACCTTTCCAAAAGGCGACTGAAATTTAAGTGCCATGCGTCTAAGCATAAGTAAAGGGCTGGCTTATGTACAGTTGTGAATAGTATTGGAGAAAAAATATCTTTTGTCAAAATATGTCTTTATTTTTTCTTACCTATTTCTTGCTTTCTCATGACCCTTGGCCTGAACTCAAACTGGTAGGCTAAGAGTAAGAAAGGTCTTGCCACAAAGTATCCTTCGGCTACGTTTGAAGACTGTGGTTTGAATAGTCTCCGAGAAAATGCCAACATTAAAGTTTACCATGGACGACCAATGGCCCAGAACATAGCCTTACACTTGCTTCGCACATGAGCCAATGAAAGAAGGCATTACAGTATGATGTGTTCATTCACACCATAGTTGTGTTGTGTTCTGCACCTGATTCTCATCACAGATCTACTGGTATGATTTACCTCGAGTCCAGGAGAATAAGTGTCACCTTTCCTCACTTCACTTGCGCTGTGAGTGTGACCTTGGTCAGTTGGTGTAGACGTCATACTTCTGCGCTTGTTTGCAAGTATGTACTCTGGGTGAAAGTACTGAGACTCCACAGCGAGAGGTCAACAGCAGTATTAGCCTGAAATTAAATACATGATTATTACTGTGTTGTTCGGCAGCATGACAATTTCACTTTGCGTGAACGAAATGCAGGGGCAGATTATTACTTTCAAAATAAATGCGACAAAAACTGTGTAAACCGCAAAGAACAAACAACAATGGCAAAGTCACGTCTGTACGCCTCATGCGCATAACTGATTCACAACCTGTGTGAACTTTCCAAAAGGTAGCTGAAATACGTGTCACGAGTCTCAACATAAAGGCTTGCTTTTGTACTAGTCAAATTTGTATTTTTCACACATTCTACGGTCATCCAAAATGGTAGTCAACAAATATTAGGGGTTCAGTCAAAGTAGCGTTTTACTAGGTAACCTTTTAATCCTGATACACCCACTGCTTGAAATAAATGTGACTATGATAGTTCAAGGGTGGTCTTGTCTTGTCTTGCCGTATACGCCCACAATCAATCGTGTTGATCATTATGGCACTTGAACAGAAGGTTTTGTATGCATGTCAAGTACGAATGCGGAGCTAATAATAAATCATGTCGCTACATGAATCATTGGCGTCTCATCCGCCAAGCTATTCTGGCACCATCCTTGAACTAAAAAAAATGCTGGACCTATCTCCTAATCTGTAATATAGCCTTCATAAGACAGAGAATGGATGAGAAAACTAAGTTACTAAGTACTGAAAGCAGTTACTGAGTTAGTAATGCAAAATTCTCCCTTAGCAGGACTTTTTACTACACACAGTATGTTTTCCTAAATAATAAGCACTGGCACTGGTTTAATATCACTACAATGTGGACTACATTCCTTTCACCGTATTAGTAAAGGCTCTCTGAGAATGTATGGAAATGTTCTACTTCTAGGTGGTGACTGACATACATGGAATGCATGCCCCTGTGAACCCACAATAAAATGTAGTCTTCTTCATTGCAGGTAGGCTGTAACTGAATTTCCATGCATAAAAGGAAAGTTAGCTATTGGGGTTTTACGCCGTGCAGGTGACATCTCACGGCGGTGCATACAACTTTTTTTCTACTTTAATTTACCTTGTCTGAAGATTTTGTTGTTTTCCTGGCTGCCACGTATACGGCCCGTTCATTTTTTTTTTCTTCTTCTGAGAAATGGTTATGCGTTACTACTGACGCTCGATGACTTGTCGCAACTTATGCAAAAGTATCTTATTTCTGAGGAAACACAACATTTTATGCATAGAAACAGTCAGCTTACACACCTATTTCAGACAGTATATATCTTTTGTCAATTATCGATAAATTGAGCTTGTTTGCAATACGACTTGCCGTACGGCGTTTTTTTTTCGGTGACCTCTAGTCTCAGGTCACGGCAGACGCAAGATAGCGGTATCTAAATGCGCAGAAAAGATGCGCGAAACAGGTGTGTCCTACAACCTTAAGCGAGCTCA
Source organism: Semisulcospira habei (assembly GCA_036245525.1). Lineage (NCBI taxonomy): Eukaryota > Metazoa > Mollusca > Gastropoda > Semisulcospiridae > Semisulcospira > Semisulcospira habei. Next base: position 245,380,649 of record BTPG01000003.1, read on the forward strand.
CGTTCCTAGCGGTGCAGTCGCATCAGTCGTAACGAGAGCTCAGAGCAAGCGTGCTCGTGGACAGAGGGAGCGTGGTATTTCCGTCCAGAAACAGGGATCCGGTCAGCGGGTGTGGCCCAATAGTCGGGTTGGCTGGAGACGGCATACTTCTGTTGAGCACAGAAATGCGGCTCAGCACCCAATAATATGTAGGTAGATCGGAGATCAAAGTCTCGCGATTGTGTGTTTGTGTGTGGGCAGTCGTTGGATCTTTTTCATTTCTGGAGGTTTTAACGCGTTAATTCGGTTTTCAAGTTCGCGGTGTGATCTGACGGTGTGCGTTAAGGCGTAAGGCTGTAATTTTCTTTCTTGTACTCTAGATAGTCAGTTAGTCCTTTCCTGTTTTCGGATAACATTACGTCGAGTAGTCTTAAAAAGAAACTCGGTCGTTTCTTTTTTCCCGAGGAAGGGGGAATTGTGATGAAGCTCTATGCTCGTGCATAGTGCTCGCACAGTAGGATTAGTACGTTACGGTTTTTGTTAACGAGTAGGATTAGTACGGTACGGTTTTTGTTAACGGTTTGTTGCCGAAAGTTCGTGTGGCATTAGACGCACGTGGAAATCTGTAAGACATGGTTAGCACGGGTCTTTTTAGTGAGTTCTAGGCGGAAGCTGTGACTGTCAGAGGTCTAGATCGGGAGTGCTGGCTGTTTTGTTGTATGGAACGGTTGTGTTCGAGTTACCTAGCCCGCATTCCAAGACTCTGAAGCCTAGATTTCAGGTATGTTTCTATATGTAGTATTGATAGTTGTTTAGTTAAAGACAGTATGCGTGGTAAGATTAATGTGGTTGTATAGCGGTGTTCCGGTTTGGTTTAGTTATGTATGTTTAGAATTCGGTGAAGTAACCGGTGTTTTGTATACAGTTGTTTACCGAGATAGATGACTAAAGGAATATGAAGTGTGTATGTCTAAGCCGCTATGAAGATAGTACGTGGTTGGGTAAGCATAGTCTTTTCCAGGGTATAGAGTAATGTATAGCAAGAGTGTCAGTTAGGCTAAAGTCTGTTTCAAGATAGTGACAGAGATATGGGGGTGATACGAAAATAGATAGTTTATGAAGCACGTGTGTGTGTGTGTGAATGAACGTGTGAGTTATTTGTATCGGCCAGGTTACGTGACGTTTCTCATTGACCCAATATGTTGTGTGTTTAGCAAGTGTTACGTTGGGAGTTTTGTTGTCTATTTAGAGTTCTTGTGTAAAGAGTAGGAAGACGGACGCCGAGACGTCGAGTCGCAGGTGGGACCTACGTGAGGTCATCCCTCCAGCTCTTCTGAGAGTGAGTCTGACTGGGAACCAAGACACCCAAGTCCAAGCGAGAACTGAGTACCGTACGAGAACGAGGACGTCCGTGCCCGAAGAGACAGGACGGCAATAAGCGTACGACGAAGGACTTTCACGCCTAGACGTGAGAAGGACCAACGTAACCAGGCAACAACATCAAACAGGTTGGAGACATTGAGAGACTAAAACCTAGCCTGGCAAAGATACTGTGATTTGAGTGTGTGATAGGAGAGCACCGTATATAGTTGATAGTCATTTAAGTTATTATTTTTTTCATTTATAGTGTATAAAGGTTACTTTAGAAAGGGAGCCCGTGTGTTTGTTTTACCGCATGAATGCGCCCGTCTGAGTCAGTGGCGGTGTATGCGTCTGTTGCGTGAGAGTCTGTGCGTACGACTGTGGGCACGTCTGCGTGCGTTACACTGCTCTTCTGATCTCTTTCCGGCTGGGTCTGTCACAGCTGATGGGTAGGTCGGTCTCTGCTGGCTGGATGTCTGGGGGGTTGGGTTTTGGTGGGTCTGTTCAGTTACTCTTCAAAATACTCTGCCCATCTGTCGAGTTGGTCTGCTCTGTCTGCAATAGGCTTGCCTTCTTTGTCTTTTACTGTTTTTTTCTGTATGGCCATACTTGCCAGACAATCTTCTGGTAATGTCGTAGAGCTGTTTCATGTTGCCGCTGCCTGCTGCCTTTTCTGCCTCTGCTGCTAGGCCGTCTGTGTAGGCTATCTTGTCTGCCCTTATACTTCTCTTGACCTCGCGGTTGGCTTCTGAGTATTCCTCATGTGCCCTTGCTTTGGCTGCTCTCGTGCGACTTTTGTTGACAACTGCTTTCTTCTGCTTTTTCACTTCTATCTTCTTCAAGGTCTGTGCAGACAGCCAGTCTTTGTGATGGTATTTCTTGAACCCCACAGTTTCTTTGCAGGTTGAGTTCAGTGCCTTTCTAACTGTCTTCCACTGCTGCTCTGTGATGACCGCCTCCTCTTCATTTACTAGCGCCTGTAGCGCTTGAAACCGGATGAACAGCACCAGTTTGAACTCTTTTCTCACTCCAGTCTCTTAACAGGAGGCCTACATTATAGTGCTGTCTTCTTGTTGTCCCTGTGCTGCTTTTCTTTAACTTGAGCTTTATTCTTAAGATGTCTGAGCGACATCTGCTCCCCTCCTCACTCGGACATCTTGTAGGGATCTTCTAAATTTCATGCTAATGCAGATATGGTCTATTTGGTTCTTTGTAGTATGGTCAGGTGAGACCCACGTTGCTTTGTGTATTATTCTGTGTTGGAAGATGCTGCCTCCAATGACATGTCTATTTAGAGCACAAATGTCTACGAACCTCTTCCCGTTCTCACTCATCTCCCCTAATCCCTGTCTCCCGTCACCTCTTCGTATCCGGTGTTGTCCTCCAATATTTTGGCATTAAAATCGCCCATGATGATGGTGATGTCTCGCTCTGCACATTTGTCCAGAGCACTCTGGAGTCGGTTGTAGAACTCCTGTTTCTCTTCCTCGTCACTGTCATTAGTGGGCGCATAACACTGGATGACGTTCAGCTTGATCTTTTTCCTGGTTCTAAAGGCTGCTGTGATAATTCTTGGCCCAAGAGTTTTCCAGCCCATCAGCGCTCTCTGTGCCACTGGTGACAGCATGAATGCTACTCCTTCTGTATGGGGGGCATTCTCCTCTTCATGACCTGAATACAGAATCATTCCCCACTTAACAGCCTTTTCTGGCCAGACTGCGTCCATCTGGCTTCACTGATACCTAGCATGGAATAATTGTATTTCTGCATTTCCCCTGCTATCTGGGCGGACTTCCCGCTCTGGTACATGGTCTTGACATTCCATGTGCCCATGATTTTGTACCTGGATAGAGAGAGGCGGCTCAGTCCTGTGGCTTCCGAAGACATCCGGCTTTCACCACACGACGTCATAAATCTTCTGACAGAAAAACCTTCCTCCTTATTGCTCTTTGACTATTCATCGGCGTTTTTGTAGCTATTTCATTATTTGCAGGGTGGGGAAGCTACCCCCACGCTCAACCCCCTTACTAGGAGGACCAGGGACTTTCTGTCGGGGTCTCCTTCCCTTAGACCATGTCTGAACGGCACCTTATTTCATTCGGTGCACCCCTCTCGCGACAGACCCCCTATCCACCACCCAGGGGTCGCGCGCTCAACGCCATATGGTCCCAGCGCGAGAACATGACGCGTCACGTGGCTCATGATGTTTGTGGGCCCTTGCAGTTTGATTGTAACCAGTCTTTCTTTTTATCTTTCATGTATTATTTCTTGCGGCATAGAAATAGGTGATATTGAATACCAGATTCACGCTACTTGTACAGCAAAATTTGCAAAAAAAAAGAGAGAAAGTTTTCCTTACAGATCATGACCTTTATAACAATGTTGCTGATTAACAGCGCTCTTACACTGTCAGTTTGGCAAACACATTTTTATTTTCAGAAATGTTTGTTCTCTGTATGGTCTTAAGACTGCTGGAGGCAAATCGTGCCGCACCGAAACTTATAATGAGCATCTTTAGCCCAGACATGGATAAAAAGCGGTAGAAACATCTCATCATGGATTTAAAAAAAAAAAAAAGCCGTAGAAACATCTCATGTTCACTGTCGATGTGCACAATCAACGTCGAAATCTGCTGAGTCAACGGTACTGAAATTCCTGCCAGTGACGTTACGTCCCCGATTTGGGGGGCAATATGCACAGTGATGACGCACAATGGAATGCGGTTTAGATCTAACCCGGGTTCAACCCCGCTTCGAACTCTATCCTGCTCCAACCCCGGTTGGGTCAAGTGTAAGCGCTCCAACCCGTGTTGTACTCTGGTTCAACCCGGGTTGGTGTGCAAGTCGGTGCCAACGACCTCAACCCCCTCACACACACCTCCCCCTCCCCAAGTCAAAGAGTACGTCCTTCCACAATAGCAGGGTCTGGCTGAAGACAACCGCGCACCTAGGCGCACCTGACTGGACTGAGATCAACATGAAGCGGAGTTTTGATTGATCAGAAACCTGGAACAACATTTTTTATTATGAATGATGATGAGGAGGAGGGTATGATGATGCTATGGGGGTCCATGTGGTCGGGAACTGCGTGACAGGGCCGCACTTCACGGGTCTATTTTAGGTCCTCACTTGTTTTTAATATTTATTAATGATTTGCCTTTGTGTATCTCACAATCAAATGTGCGATGCAATTTGTTTGCAGACGACGCTACTCTCAACGTGTCGTGGGCAAAAATATCTACAATTAATTCTTCTTTGCAACATAGTCTGTTAAACGTCTCAAATTGGTGCCGAGACAACTACATGATACCTAACCCATCTAAACCAGAGTGCATGTTAATCATTACACGTCAAAAGCACCAGCTAAACCCACCGCCACTTAGCCTTTCCCTTAACTGTGAGCCGATTAAACAAGTTAAGGAGCGACGGCTGTTAGGCGTCATTATAGACGATCAATAGACATGGCATGCGCATGTAAACAGTGTGTGCAAAATTGTGTCCAGAAAACTATTTCTCCTTTCAAAACTTATTTACTTTACGAATTCACCAACTAGAAAACTCTTCTTCAGCTCTCACATCCAGTCCCACATGGACTACGCATCTACAGTCTGAGACGGGTGTAGTGATGCGTGTTTATCGAGGCTTAATTCCCTCCACCGGAGGGCAACCAAGCTAATCCTTCCTAATAGCAGAGACAGCACTGACGTGCAAATCAGGACCCTTGACATGCTTCCGTTACGTAACTTCTTTCTGTTAAATAAGGGTGTGTTAATGTTTAAAGTCCGCATATACAAAACACCGGGGTACGTCTCGGATTTTAAGTATTCTAACACTCCAAACAAGGCATCAAGGAACAAACTGACAGTACCTAGGCCACGACTGGATATATTCAAAACTAGTCTGTTTTACTCAGGGGCCAAACTTTGGAACACGTTTCCGGCCAATATTACCTAGGCATGTTTATTGTCTAACTTCAAGGCAAGACTATTCCAGCACTTAATTGAGCCGCCGAACACAGCGCACGCGACTACTGCGTTTCGAATAATGACTGTTATCAAACATGTAAGTGTGTGAGCGCGTGTGTATGTGTGTGCGGAACAGTTTGTTTTCTGCATGTTTGTTTATGCTGGTGTGCGTGTGTGTGCGTGAGTGAGTGTACGTGTGTGTGTGTCTGTGTGAGTGTGTGTGTGTGTGTGTGTGTGTGTGTGTGTGTGTGTGTGTGTGTGTTCTTGCGTGCATGTATGTGTGTGTTTGGTTAGTCAGGAGGAAGTAAAACGTCTAGATAATCTTGACGTTTATGCTTACAGTTTTGCGTTCAATGTACCAGATGTTGTTTCGACAGTGTGCAATGTATATGTATGTGTTTATTATGTAGTTGTATTTCATGTACCGTGTGTAGTGCAAGCCAGTCGTGGGTCGGGACTGTGCTTCGTCTGACGCGGGCATTGATTGAAGGCCCAGGACATTCATCACGATCCCACGTTTGTCCGGGCCTTTAATCCAATGTTTGAGCCGTAGCGGGGTCTGACCTAACTCTGATTTACGTACTTCCGTATGTTTGTGTGTGTGTGTGTGTGTGTGTGTGTGTGTGTGTGTGTGTGTGTGTGTGTGTGTGTGTGTGTGTGTGCAAGCGTGTGTGCGTGCCGGTGTGTGTGTGTGTGTGCGCGTGTTTTCATGTAGTTTGTAGCAAGTACAAGAATGATAAAAGGTCTGCTCACCTATTCTTTTATCTTTGGAATATAAAGTTTCATTTCATTTCATTTCTCTCCCTCTCCCTCTCCCTCTCTCTCTCTCTCTCTCTCTCTCTCTCTCTCTCTCTCTCTCTCTCTCTCTCTCTCTCTCTCTCTCTCTCTCTCTCTCTCTCACCCCACCCGGGTCTGCCCTGGGGGACTTGGGTGGGGTTAGGTATTTTTTAGTTCCCAGGGTCACCCTGGTCAGCCCCACAGGGTGGGTTTTTCTCTCTATTCTGGGGCATGTGTTTCTGTCTACCCTTTGTCCATTCACCTGTATTTGCCTTTTTAAAACTCTCCCTACTGTCTGCACTGCCTGTAGCTCTTGATATTGGATGTGTGTTGCTAAATGGTCTTAGCTTTATTTAGGCCCCATGTGTTAGGTTTATTTAACGTATTTGACCGGCTGGCGACATACATTCAATGTTCTGTTTCTTTTTTATTTTTTCACAAGCAGTGCAGGCACGTCCTGAGAAAGCCTTGTTGCTGTCGGGACGTTAAGCAATGTACAATCAATCAATCAATCTCTCTCTCTCTCCCCGCCCGGGTCTGCCCTGGGGGACTTGGGTGGGGTTAAGTATTTTTTTTTATTTCCCAGGGTCACCCTGGTCAGCCACACAGGGTGGGTTTTTTTCTCTATTCTGGGGCATGTGTTTCTGTCTACCCAAGGTCCAATCACCTGTATTTGCCTTTTTAAAACTCTCCCTACTGACTGCACTGCTTGTAGCTCTTGATATTGGATGTGTGTTGCTAAATGGTCTTAGCTTTATTTAGGCCCCATGTGTTAGGTTTATTTAACGTATTTGACCGGCTGGCGACATACATTCAATGTTCTGTTTATTTATTTATTTTTATTTTTTTCACAAGCAGTGCAGGCACGTCCTGAGAAAGCCTTGTTGCTGTCGGGACATTAAGCAATGTACAATCAATCTCTCTCTCTCTCTCTCTCTCTCTCTCTCTCTCTCTCTCTCTCTCTCTCTCTCTCTCTCTCTCTCTCTCTCTCTCTCTCTCTCTCTCTCTCTCTCTCATTCTCTCATACAATGCTCATGTCAAGTCGCACATAGACTATGCATCAACAGTGTGGGATGGTTCTAGTGATGTACATTTGAAGAGGTTGAACTCCCTACATAGGAGAGCTGCTAAGCTTATATTTCCCGATCCCGAACTCTCAACTGACGAAAAGCTTACAACTTTAAAAATTCTCCCTCTATCCCAGCACTTTCAGTTCAATAAAGGTGTATTGATGTACAAGCTGTACAAGCAATCATGTCCACTGTACTTGAGTTCTTTTTTATCAGAACGGACATCTGTAGCTTCTAGACATGGACAACAATTCAAAGTACCCCTGCCGCGTATTGATTTATTCAAAACCAGCTTGTCATTCTCGGGAAGTTCATTCTGGAATTCTATTCCTGCAGAAATTAGAAACGCAAAGACGCTCACCTCATATAGGGACAGCCTCTTCAAACACCTAGAATCTCTGACGTAATCAAATCATTACAGTATTGGGATAACTTGCACGTGTGTTCAGATGTGTACATGTGCGTGTGTGTGAGTTTGTGTGTGTGTGTGTGTGTGTGTGTGTATGTGTGTGTGTATGTGTGAGAGAGAGAGAGAGAGAGAGTCCCTTTTTCCCATAGCCGTACCATAATATTTGAATGCCAAAGAGTACCTTTGAATACTGCATGTACTGTGTATAATGTTTTTGCCTTCATATGTGTGTGCTCGATATGTTGGGCGCGCGCTCGCGTATGTGTGTGTGTGTGTGTGTGTGTGTACTGTATGTGTGACTGTGTGTGTGTGTGTGTGTGTGTGTGTGTGTGTGTGCGCGCGTGCGCGCGTGCGTGCATGCTGTGTGTGTGTGTATGTGTGTGTGTGTCGGCGTGAGAGAGAGAGAGAGAGAGAGAGAGAGGGGGGGGGAGATAGCACCTGCATACATATTTACCCTTGCTGTATGAACTTTAATGTACTTAATGATTCTTTGTTTATTGCTTTACTTTGTACTTTTACTCATTTTATATTTTTGTGCGTACGCGTATGCGGGTAGGTATGTCTGGAGTGCGTGTCCGAGAGCGTGTGTTTGTTTTTGTGTGCGTATGTGCCTGAGTGCGTGCGTGTGCAAGTGTGTGTGTGTGTGTGTGAGTGTTCGTGCGTGTGTGCATGCGTACTGAATTGCGGTGTACATGAGTGTGTGTGTGTACGTGTGTGTGTGCGTGCGTGCATGCGCGAGTTGTGATGTGCATGCGTGCGTACCTGAGTGCGTGTGTGGGTATGTGTGTGTGTATGTGCGTGGTGCTTGCGTGCGTGCGTGAGCGAATGCAGCAGTGCATGCAGCAGTGTGTGGTATGTGTATGTTTACATGTCTATGTCACTTATGTAGTAGATGTAGCAACGGCAAGTTTGAAAACTGGTCCTGTTACCAATAACTTCTACCGTTGGAAAATAAAGGTTCATTGTTCATTGTTCATTGTTCTCTCACTCACTTTCTCTCTCACTCTCTCTCGCTCACTCTCTCTCTCTCTCTCTCCTTATGTTATTGAAACAATAACCTATATTTATAACTTGTGCATTAAAACGAATATTTTCCCAAAGGAACTTAAAAAGGCCAAGGTTATACCCCTCACGAAAAGAAGAGACATGACTGATGTTAATAACTATCGCCCCATCTCACTATTGTCCATCCTTAGTAAACCACTGGAACGGCATATCCATAAACATCTCTTTGAATATTTAGAAAATCATACATTAATCCATCCCCTTCAGTCGGGATTCAGACCAAAGCACAGCTGTCACGGCCCTAGCACGTCTAACTGATGTGTGGATCCGCTCAATAAATCAGGGCGAAATTACTGGCGCTGTATTTATTGACTTACGAAAAGCCTGTGATCTTGTGGACCATAAACTTCTACTTTCCAAGCTAAATGTGTATTTCGGTAGTTAGTTTGGCAATAAATGCATTTCTTCCTCAAATAACTACAGCCAGAAATCTCTTTACCACCATGGCACAACTCCACTTTTCGCCTCATATCTTAGCGACAGACAGCAGCGCGTCATGGTCAATGGATCATACTCCTCAGGCGGATTAGTAACACGGGGAGTTCCCCAGGGTTCAGTCCTAGGGCCTCTTCTGTTTTGCCTCTTTATAAATGACCTGCCGCTACATTTGACTAGCGACAAAATTTCATGTGATTTATTCGCTGATGACGCTACTATTCACACCCCGGACAAGAGTATTGATTCTTTAAATGACCATTTACAGCAGGGTTTGAGGGAAATTTCCACTTGGTGTTCAAACAATGAAACGATTTTAAATCCTTCCAAAACGGAATACATGACGATAGCAACCCGTCAGAAGCACCAGCTCAAGCCACTTACACTCAGCCTGACTATCCATAACGACATCGTTACACAGGTCACGAAACGCCGATTACTTGGTGTAGTTGTTGATGACCAGATGAAGTGGCAATCGCACATAAATGCTGTATGTAAAACTGTTGCCAGAAATGTTTTTATGCTTTCAAAGTTGAAGTACTTTATCAATGTTGATGCCCGCAAGTTATTTTACACTGCACATGTCAAATCCCACATCGA
>BTPG01000003.1:245390809-245472761 GCA_036245525.1 Semisulcospira habei
GATCGCATCCAGGGGTGGGTGTCTCTCAACGGATTCAGGTTCTCGCCCTCCAAGACAGTCTGTGTGCATTTTACTAACCAGACGAAATTTTTTCCAAAACCTACCCTGAGCATTGCTGGAGTGCCAATTCAGGTGGCCGAAGAGGCAAAGTTTCTGGGGATCATCTTTGACAAAAGATTGACCTTCCGCAACCATGTTAACTACCTTAGAACCTCTTGTCAGAAGGCCCTCGTCATTCTTCGTGTCGTTGGTCGTACTGACTGGGGTGCAGACCGCATTGTCTTACTTCGACTGTACCGAGCCCTTGTTCGGTCCAAACTGGATTACGGCTCTGTGGTATATGGCTCGGCTTCCAAGTCTGTTCTACAGCGTCTGAACACAATTCACCATCAAGGTCTCCGCATATGTCTAGGGGCCTTCAGGACATCTCCAGTTCCTAGTCTGTATGCCGAGGCCGGGGAGCCTTCTCTCAGGCTCCGCCGCATCAGCCTCATGCTCAGCTACGTTCTAAAGCTGAAGGCCCATCCAGACAATCCTGCCTATGATTGTGTTTTTAACCCGTCGTTTGCAGAGATTTACGATGCCCATCCGGGAGCTGTCCGTCCACTTTCCTTCCGTGTCCGACCTCATCTGCAGGCGGCCGGAGTGGACCTGGACAAAGTTTCGGAATCTCTGCAACACGTCACTCCACCCTGGCTACTACCAGTTCCTGACATCTTGCTGGACTTGACCGCCCACAAGAAGGATTGTACTCCACCAGCCATATACCAACAGAGCCTCAATGAACTCCTTTCAAGTTTTCCTGGCTATTGTCGTCTTTATACGGATGGGTCCAAGTCTGAGGATGGGAGAGTGGCTGCGGCTGCAGTGTCCTCTCGCCATCCTAGACGCCCATTTAAGCTCCGCCTACCTGACCATTCCTCTGTATTTAGTGCAGAACTGCAGGCAATTCTGCTAGCACTCAAGCATGCCTATTCCACCATACCACCGTGGTTAACAGCGGATATCAAGCAGGCCATGTCATTTAGAGACAAACTGAAAAAAGAGCAAAAGTATGAAGAATACAAAAAACAACGCAATCGTGTCAAATATTTAGTTAGAGCGTCTAAGAAGTCTTTTTTCCAACAAATGATTCGAGACAAAAAGGACACGGCATCTGTTTGGAAAGCTCTGAACGTCATAACGAAGGGTAAATCAGCACCCGAAATCCCATCTCATATGTCAGCTGATATATTAAATAACCATTTCTTAACGACAGCCGAAATATTGGCATTGTCAGCTGCAAATAACAGTAACCGTATGAAGTGCCGAGTTCTCTCAGAGAACACTTTAAAAAAAAAACCTATATCAAATACTTTCACCATCCCTGATATTACAGTTGCGGAAGTCGGCAGATATATTTCTAGCATGCCCAACAAAACGTCTGCTGGCATTGATGGTATTGATAATGAAACCCTAAAAATCTCATTACCGTATACAGTAGAATCACTAACATATATTTTCAACCTCTGCATAAAGCAAAGTACATTTCCAATCATTCTTAAAGAAGCAAAGGTAATCCCAATCCCTAAATCAAAAGATCTTGAAGATATTAATAACTATCGTCCAATCTCCCTTCTGTCAGCGTTGTCAAAACCCCTTGAAAAGCACATTCAAAAACATCTCCTTGATTTTCTGGAAAAAGGTAAATTACTTAATATTCACCAGTCTGGTTTTAGACCGAAACATTCTTGTCAGTCAGCACTGACACATATTGTAGACAGCTGGCTGGAATCAATCAATAAAAGCCTGATGTCAGGAGCAGTTTTCTTAGACCTTAAAAAGGCGTTTGACCTTGTGGACCATGACATTCTCCTAAATAAGCTAACAGTTTATCACTTGGACGCAACCGCTATAGCATTCTTCCGATCATACCTCGAAGACAGAAAACAAATGGTGTACGCCCATGGAAGATACTCTAAGCAAGGAAATGTAAAATACGGCGTCCCCCAGGGATCTATTTTGGGCCCTCTTCTATTCATACTATTTATTAATGATCTACCGTTGCAAATCACTAATTCTGACGTTAATTGTAATCTATTTGCTGACGATACGAGTCTTCATGTTTCTGGCAAAAATACGACGGACATTAGCCATAGTTTACAATGCAGTCTCAATGAGGTATCTGACTGGTGTAGACAGAACCATATGGTTCTTCACCCAGCAAAAACAAAGAGTATCTTAATCGCCACGCGGCAAAAACATCAACGCCGACTACAGCCATTACAATTACAATTAAACGCTGAGCCTGTTGAACAAGTCACTGAGGGTAAATTCTTAGGAATACATGTTGATGATCAACTGTGCTGGGAGACCCATATAAATGCTGTTTGTAAGACCATTGCTAAAAACACTTTCTTATTGTCCCAGCTTAGACATGTAACGGATACATATACCCGTAAATTGTTTTTTCATGCTCATATAAAGTCCCACGTTGATTATGTCTCCACAGTGTGGGACGGCTGCAGTGATGTCCACATGAAGAGATTAAACTCCATATACAAAAGAGCTGTAAAAATGATAGATAGACGCCCCATCCCTACCACAGACAAATTTAGACATTTAAACATTCTCGGTCTGCGTCAGCAACTTACATTAAACAAATGCGTCTATATGCATAAGATACTGAATAATATGACACCCTAGTATCTAATCACTAAATTTATATCTCACCAAGAACGTGAACGGACCTCAAGAAACAATACCTTACCCCTACCACTGCCAAGAATTGACCTTTTTAAAACTAGTTTGTCATTCTCTGGTCCGTTTGCTTGGAATTCCATCCCTGCACATTTGAAAACTATTACCTCACCAGGAAGTTTTAAAACAAAACTTTTTGATTACCTGAAGAGTCAGACTTAGTACGTTTCTCAGGTACTGTAATATTTCCTGTACCTCATGTATTTCATACAGGTGGTTTTTATATGTGTGTGCGCGTGTGTGTGTGTGCTCGTGTTTGTTTGTGCGTGTGGGTGTATGTGTGAGCGGCGCGCGTGCGTGCGTGTGTGCATGTGTGTGTGATGAGTATTATTATTTTTTCTGTATATAATGATGCTATTGGGTTTTGTATGTACATATTTTATAGTTTCCTTTCTTTTTTATCCTGTAGATGTTAGCAACGGCAAGTTTGTAAAATGACGATTTGTTTTTTGTCAAAACTTTTTACCGTTGAAAAATAAAGTTTCATCATCATCATCAGTCTCGGGAACGGAACTTCCTGATTCTGTCTGACTCTCTTTCTGCCCTGCAGGCCCTTCAGGGCGCGGGAACAGACCACCCACTGCTGGTACGGATTAGAGAGCTCTATGCAGACTTGATGAAGGAATATTATGACATCATTTTTATTTGGGTCATGTGGGCATCGAAGTCAACAGAATCGCAGATTCTGCTGCCAACAGTGCCCGCAGTGACCCTGTCCCTGACACACAGACTGTTTTTAGTGATTTTAAAGCTGTGATTAGTGCGTACATAGGCCGCGAGTGGCAGTCCGAGTGAGACAAAGAGGAAGGGAACAAGCTTCATGAAGCTCTTCCTACGTTGTCCGACAGTCTACCTTTCCGCTGCGGCAGCCGCCGTGAGGAGACTGTCCTTGCTCGGCTCCACATCGGGCACACTTATGTTATGCACTCTTACTTACTTAAACAGGATGAGCGTCCATGGTGTTTTGCCTGTGATGAGCAGTTTTCTGTTCGACACTTTTTGCTGTATTGTGCTGACCTCATTGACACCAGATATAAACACTTCACAGCAGACTCCTTGAATGTTTTGTTCCGGGATGTTTCCCCGGACAAAATCTTCAATTTCTTGCGAGCATGCAATATTTTTAACAAGATCTGAGCATTCATAGACTATGTGAATCTTTTTTATTTGCCCTTTTTGAGAATCTGTAGACGTTTCTATTAAAGACATGTGCGACATTTTAGCCTGAGATTTTTAATCTATATTTACATCTTGTCTTAAGACCTTGCTTTTAGTCTGGCTGACCAGATTTTTACCCATCCCGCCGTGAGATGGCCTTAGTCGCCTGCACGGCGTTAAACCCAAATAACTAACTAACTAACTATCTTTTGCTTCTCCCCTTCCTCCCCCTTCTCTCCCATCCTCTTTCTTGTCCGGTTCTCCTTCCTCATCTTTTCCTCCTCCCCCTCTCCCCCTTCCTCCACTTTCCCCCTTTTCACCCTCCTCCTCCTTTGTCCTCTTCTTCGTCCGTTTCTTCTCCCTCTTCTTCTTCTGCCTCACCCAACCTAAAACTGCATCTGCACAGTCTGTCTGCAAAGATGGCAAAGACGACGTGATTTCAGATTTCATCCTTCTTCTCTCATTTCTTTTCCTGTCTTCCTCATCTACTGCTCCCTGTTCTCCTCGACCGCCCCCTCCCACCCCGCCCTCCTCCCCCTTCCTCCCCTCACCCCCTCCTCCTTCGCCTGCTTTTTCCTCCTCGTCCCCTCTCCCCCCTTTCTCATCCCCTTCGCCCTCCCCCTCCCTCAGCTTTTCCTACTCATCTTCCTCCTCTTCCCCCTCCCCTCCTCACCCTCCTCTCGCATCCTCTTTCTTGCACGGTTCTCCTTCCCCGTCTTTTCCTCCTCCCCTTTTTCCCCCTCCCCCGTCCTATCCCCTTCCATCCTCTTTCCCCCCCTTCCCACCCTCCTCTTCTTTGTCCGTTTCTTCTCCCTCTTCTTCTTCTGGCTCATCCAACCTAAAACTATGCCTGTTCAATGCACAGTCTGTCTGCAAAGATGGCAAAGCCGACGTGATTTCAGATTTCATTCTAGAGAATGACCTAGATGTTGTCGTGATCACCGAAACGTGGCTCCGCTCAGCTGGCGATGAACCCATCATCGCCAGCGTCACTCCAAGTGGCTACAGCCTGGCCTCCTTCCCACGTGCTTTCAGAGGGGGTGGCATTGCCATCATCTACAGGGACTGTCTTTCTGCTCACCTCTCCTTCTCTCAGTCTCTCCCTTTTGCTCATCCCTCCTTTGAATCTGTCGAGGCCGTAGCAACACTCCCTGGCCAGTCCCTCATCTTCTCATGTATCTATCGCTCCCCTCCAAGCTCTCAAAACAAACTCACAAACTCCATGTTCCTCACCGAGTTTGACCTCCTCCTCGACCACTACAGCACACGACCCAGAAAACACATCCTTCTTGGCGAATTCAACTTCCTCTTTGACAAACCCGACCACCCTGACACAAAACGCCTTTGCACGTCCCTTTCAAACCACAATCTTACACAACACATCACTAAACTCACCCACCGACTCGGTCACACCCTCGACTGGATCATCACCCGCACCTCCGATCAACTCTTCCTCGACTCTGACACCTCGTCTGTGCTTCCCTCTGACCACCTCGCTATTCTCGTCGCCCTCAACCTAACTCCCCCGAAAAAAAACCAAGCTTTTTGTCTCTCGTCGCAAACTAAAATCTGTCAACCGAGAGAGCTTCTTCGACGAAGCTGTTGACCTTCTCTTGGACCCCGCCGCCTCTCCCGATCTTGCATTCCATTTCGATTCCTCCCTTCGAAAACTTCTAGACACCCATACCCCTGTCACCACCTGCTCCATACCCAACCGACTCCCCTCCCCCTGGCTCACTGACGACATAGCTGAGGCCAAGCGCGAACGCCGACAATCGGAACGCCGCTGGCGCTCATCTGACCTCACCGTTCACAGACAGATCTTCAAAAACACCAGATCCAAAGTCTGCAGAATGATCTCCGACTCCAAACGTAAACATCTTCAAAACAAAATCCTGGAGTCCACTTCATCCAAAACCCTCTACGCTACCATGAACACACTCCTAGGCACTCCTAAAGACTCTCCTCTTCCCAACACACACAGCAAACAAGAACTCCCGTCCGCTTTTTCTACTTATTTCTCCGACAAAATCCAAACTCTGCGCAACACACTCAACACTGCTTTCTCCGCCTTGCCTTCCTGACCCCCCTTTTCCGGCACTAACCTCTCGTCCTTCCGCCCCGTCTCTCAGGATGAAGTCCTCAAGACGATAAAGTCCATGCCTATCAAAACCTGCAAACTAGGCCCCCTCCCGGTTTCTCTCTACCGGGACGGCCTTCCAAAACTTTTGCCCTTCATCACCGACATCATCAACACATCTCTAGAGAATGGCTCCTTCCCCGATATCTTCAAGTCCGCCATTGTCCGTCCTCTCATAAAAAAACACAACCTCGACCCAAACGAACTCAACGAACTAAAGAACTACCGCCCAGTCTCCAATCTCTCTTTCCTGTCCAAGCTTTTTGAGAAGGTTGTCCTCAACCAGCTCAACATCCACCTCGCCAACAACAACCTCCTCAGTCCCTTCCAGTCTGCCTATCGCAAACATCACAGCACTGAAACAACCCTTCTACATATCCTAAACGACCTGCTTTTCTCCACCGACTCGGGCAACATCTCCCTTCTTACGCTACTCGATCTCTCTGCCGCCTTCGACACCATAGACCACTCTATCCTCCTCAACCGCCTTCAGCACTCCTTTGGCATCACTGACTCTGCTCACTCCTGGTTTCTATCCTACCTCTCCAACAGACAGCAGTCCGTCACCATCGACGGCTTCTCCTCCAACCCGTCAGGGTCTCCTGCGGCGTTCCACAGGGGTCCGTCCTTGGCCCGGTCATTTTCACACTCTACACCTCTCCCCTGTCCAACATCATCCAGTCTCACCACATACACCACCAGCTCTACGCTGACGATTCACAACTACTAGACAAAGACAAACTCGACAACACTCAGTCACTACTGACTCGCACGGCGGACTGCTCCGAAGACGTGAAAAACTGGAGGACAACAAACAAGCTTAAACTGAACGACGACAAAACGGAAGCCATGCTGGTAGGCACTCGCCAGAAACTTTCCCAGCTCCCTCCCTCTCTCCACCTTTAACTCGACAGCACCCCCATCTCCCTCTCTGACTCGGTCAAGAACCTCGGCGTTATCCTCGATTCCTCTCTTTCCATGACCGGCTTTGTCTCCGCCACGGCCCAGGCATGTTACTTCCACCTCCGCCGCATCAGTCAGATCAAAAAATACCTCACTACCGAAGATGCCACCAAACTCGTTGTCTCTCTCATTTTATCTCGCATCGACTACTGCAACTATCTCCTTTCCGGCGTTCCTCACTCTACCACACTCACTCTCCAGCGCGTCCAGAACAATGCTGCCCACCTCGTCCTCAGAAAGAAAAAATCCGACCACATCGCTCCCCTGGTCAAGCTCCTTCACTGGCTCCCCATCCCCCAACGCATCCAATACAAGATTCTGTCTATCTGCTACAAATCCCTGAACAACTATGCTCCTACCTATCTTTCCAACTTACTTCACCCTACACTCCTTCCCGCTCCCTCCGCTCCGCCTCCGACACTCTCCGACTCCTCATCCCCCGCACCAAACTCAGCACTTTCGGCCCCCGCTCTTTCTCCGTCTACGGTCCATCCACCTGGAACACTCTCTCCCACTCTCTCTCCGTCAGAAACACTCTCTCTCCTCCTTCCAGTCCGCCCTCAAAACTCACCTCTTTCAACAGTTCTAGCACTATATCACCACACTCCCCACCCCAAGCTGACCGTCGTAATGTATTTTTCACTATCTGTGGTACGTGAGTCATTGTCTAAAGCGTGCGCATGCGTATGCGAGTTGTGAGTGCGCTCTTAGGGTTATAATTATTATAAGATAAGCGCCTTATAAATACCGTAATTATTATTATTATTTTATTTTTATTATTATTTCCTAGACAATGACCTAGATGTTGTCGTGATCACCGAAACGTGACTCCGCCCAGCTGGCGATGAACCCATCATCGCCAGCGTCACTCCGAGTGGCTACCGACTGTTCTAATTCTCGCGCGCTTTCAGAGAGGGTGGCATTGCCATCATCTACAGCGACTGTCTTTCTGCTCACCTCTCCTTCTCTCAGTCTCTCCCTTTTGCTCATCCCTCCTTTGAATCTGGCGAGGCCGTAGCAACACTCCCTGACCAGTCTCTCATCTTCTCATGTATCTATCGCCCCTCTCCAAGCTCTTACAAGCTCCATGTTCCTCACCGAGTTCGACCTCCTCCACGACTACTACAGCACACGACCCGGAAAACACATCTTTCTTGGTGACTTCAACTTCCCCTATGACAAACCGACCACCCTGACAGAAAACGCCTTTGCAGGTCACTGTCAAACCACAATCTTACACAACACATCACTAAACCCACCCACCGACTCGGCAACACCCTCGACTGGATCGTCACCCGCACCTCCAAACAACTCTTTCTCGACTCCGACATCTCCTCTGTGCTCCTCTCTGACCACCTCGCTATTCTTGTTTCCCTCAACCTACCTCCCCCGCAAAAACAAAAAAAAAAAAAAAAAAAAAAAAAAAAAACCACGCTCATTGTCTCTCATCGCAAGCTAAATTCTGTCAACCGAGAGAGCTTCTTCGACGAAGCTGTCGACCTTCTCTTGGACCCCGTCCCCTCCCCTGATCTTGCATCGCACTTCGATTCCTCCCTTCGAAAACTCCTAGACACCCATGCCCCTGTCACCACCTGCTCCATGCCCGACCGACTCCCCGCCCCCATGGCTCACTGACGACATAGCTGAGGCCAAGCGTGAGCGGTGACAAGCAGAACGCCGCTGGCACTCATCCGACCTCACCGTTCACAGACAGATTTTCCAAACCACCAGATCCAAAGTCTGCAGAATGATCTCCGACTCCAAACGTAAACACCTTCAAATCAAAATCCTGGTATCCACTTTTTCCGAAACCCTCTACGCTACCATGAACACACTCCTGGGCACTTCTAAAGACTTTCCTCTCCTCAAAACACACACAGCAAAGAAGAACTCCCGTCCGCCTTTTCCACCTTTTTTTTCCCTGACAAAACCCAAACTCTGCGCAACACACTCGATACTCTACCTTCTCCACCTTGCCCTCCCTCCCCCCCCCCCTCTTTTCCGGCACTCCCCTCTCCTTCTTCCGCTCTGTCTCTCAGGATGAAGTTCTCAAGACCATACAGTCTATACCTTTCAAAACCTGTGAACTAGACCCTCTCCCGGCTTCTCTATACCGGGACGGGACGGCCTTCGAAAACGTTTGCCCTTCATTACCGACATCATCAACACATCTCTAGAGAATGGCTCTGTCCTCGATATCTTCAAGTCCGCCATCGTCCGTCCTTTCCTAAAAAAACACAACCTCGACCAAAACGAACTTAAGAACTATCGCACAGTCTCCAATATCTCTTTCCTGTCCAAGCTTCTTGAGAAGGTTGTTCTCAACCAGCTCAACCTCCACCTCGCCGACAACAATCTCCTCAGTCCCTTCCAGTCTGCCTATTGCAAACATCACAGCACTGAAACAGCCCTTCTACATATCCTCTCCACCGACTCGGGCAAAATGTCCCTTCTTACGCTACTCGATCTCTCTGCCGTCTTCGACACTATAGATCACTCTATCCTCCTCCACCGCCTTTAGCACTCCTTTGGCATCACTGACTCTGCTCACTCCTGGTTTCTCTCCTACTTCTCCGACAGACAGCAGTCCGTCACCATCGACAGCGTCTTCTCTAACCCAGCCAGGCTCTCATGCAAAAATTTCCACAGGGGTGCGTCCTGGGCATGGTCCTTTTCACTCTCTACACCTCTCTCCTGTCCAACATCATCCAGTCTCATCACATACACCACCAGCCCTACGCTGACGACTCACAACTACTAGACAAAGACAACTTCGACAACACTCAGTCACTACTGACTCGCACGGCTGACTGCTACGAAGATGTGAAAAACTGGACAACAGCAAACAAGCTTAAACTGAATAACGACAAAACGGAAGCCATTGGTAGGCACTCGCCAGAAACTCTCCAAGCTCCCTCCCTCTCTCCATCTTAAACTCAACAGCACCCCCACCCTCCTCTCTGACTCGGCTAAGAACCTCGACGTTATCCTCGATTCCTCTATTTCCATGACCAGCTTTGTCTCCGCCACTGCCCAGGTATGCTATTTCTACCTCCGTCGCATCAGTCAGATCAGAAAATACCTCACCACCGAATCTGCCACCAAACCTGCTGTCTCTCTCATCTTATCTCTCATCGACTATTGCAACTCGCTCCTTTCCGGCCTCCCTCACTCCACCACTTTCACTCTCCAGTGCGTCCAGAACAATGCTGCCCGCCTCGTCCTCAGAAAGAAGAAATCCGACCACATCACTCCCCTGCTCAAACTCCTTCACTGGCTCCCCATCGCCCAACGCATCCAATACAAGATTCTGTCTCTCTGCTACAAATCCCTTAACAACTACGCTCCTGCCTATCTCTCCAACTTACTTCACCCCTACACTCCTTCCAGCTCCATCCGCTCCGCCTCCAACCCTCTCCGTCTCCACATCCCCCGCACCAAACTCAGCTCTTTCGGCCCCCGCTCCTTCTCCGTCTACGGTCCATCCACCTGGAACACTCTCCCACTCTCTCTCCGTCAGGAACACTCTCTCTCTCTCTCCTCCTTTCAGTCCGCCCTCAAAACTCACCTCTTTCAACAGCTCTAGCACTATAACATCACCACACCCCACACCCCAAACTGACTGTCGTAATGTATTTGTGGTACGTGAGTCACTGTTAAAAGCGTGCGCATTTGTGCACGAGTTGAGAGTGCGCGCTTAAAGTTATAATTATTATAAGATACGCGCATTATAAATACCGTTTTTATTATTATTATTATTATTATTATTATTATTATTATTATTATTATTATTATTATTATTATTATTTATTACGATATCATCCAAACGACTACTGTATTGTTTTGAGCTCCTGTTGACGTAGGGCTCCTCAGTAGAACCATAAAGTTTCATGCGCCCCTGAGGGCAAAGGGGCTCCCGAAAAGCTATGCATCTTGATGTGCTATACACATCTGCCATCCTCAGGCTGAGGCAATTGTCCAATTAAAAAGCGAGAGGTCGGCTTTTTGGCTGCGGGTAGACCATCTGGTGTCACCTGTTAATTGGATAATAATTTATTGTCCCCGACTGCTGATACAGCGGAGTCTGGTTAATGATCATTGAACTTCACCTGCCGTCTTTGTCCGCTGCGAGACTAAATTAACGAATGCTTTTCACAACAGTCTTACGTCTTTCTGTCAGTTCCGGTTCAAGTTAGTTTAGCCTTTTGATGCTAACGTGAATCTTCTCTAGCTTTGACAATCACATTGTAACCATATAACTGCAATGAATAGGCTCATAGGTAGCGACAAGCGCTTTATTCGAAGAAATAAAGCATAAAAAAGAGCTGTGTGCCATTCAGTAGTCCCCGGCAATTGTTTCTTTACAATTTCGCGACTGATAGGTGTTTTAGTATCATAGTCTCTCTGTTATTTCGTCCCTTTTTTGCATTAAAAAAAACAAACTTCCATGGTTGTAAAACTATAGTGTGTGTGTATGTGTGTGTGTGTGTGTGTGTGTGTGTGTGTGTGTGTGTGTGTTTAACTTCAGTATAGTTTAATTAATTTTTTTAAATAAAAGTTTTTGCATGACGTGATTGTGTTGTGCTGTGAGCGTGTGTGTGTGTGTGTGTGTGTGTGTCTGTGTGTGTGTGTGTGTGTGTGTGTGTGTGTGTGTGTGTGTGTGTGTGTGTGTGTTTTCAAACGCCCAAATAGCTTACACAGGTGATTTGATGTGAAAACGTTAACAATCTACGACACCGTACACACTAATTTTAAAACGTGACATAGTTTAATGTGCTCCTGACTTAGGTCGTCACGAACGTTGTGTCATGCATATGGCTGTTTGGGCTTACTAGACGGTCAGCCCGGCCGTTGGCCCACCACTTGCAATATTTGAAAAAGGGGTAAAAATGCCTTTTAGCACAGTAATAGTACTGTTTTTACCGACAAAGTCTGTGTCTTTAGTTCTTTATGTGTCTGACTCTTGGATTGTGCTGTCTATCAGGATGTTATACGCTGCTATATGCCATAATAGTGTATTTTTTTTATTAGGATCATAGATAGCTCAGTTCACTACTGACATAGTCCAGATGTAAACTTTGGAATACATACTGTAAGCTGTGTGTGTGCGTGTGTTTATTGCCCCCCCCCCCCCTCACACACACATTCTCACCCACCTGCCTCCATGTTTTGAAACGTATTCCCAGCATAGACGTAGTACTCACACTTTTAGCATAAACTAAATAATTTCCACCACACTTCAAAGCCTGAAAAATTAAAAAATCTTTAGCTGTAAAAATTCATATTCTGAAAAGGTAATGAAAATCAATTCACTTTAAGCTCAAGGTACTATTATACGACGTCACCAGATTTTACAAACTGTGTAAATATGAAGTGAACACATATTACTGGAAGTATTTTAGCACATAAAAAGTCTTTTGTGTGCTTGTAATTCCATTAATCGTGGAAGAAGTGCATCAGAACACCGCACCTGAAAATGTTGTCATATTCATAGGGTCCAAATATAGAATGCTGTGACGTCTTCATGTATAAAAAGAAGAATATAATAAAGTTCATTATTTTCTGAATGCCCAATAAAGGACGAACACACCGATACCAAATAATAAGTATTTTCTTGTAGTTATCATAGATTTACTGTCCATCTAGTACCCATACCCCCCAAAATTATGACCCTTTTGTGTTGGGGGTGGGGTGGGGGGGGGGGGTGGCTTGGGTTCGGTCAAACTATGTGGTATCTTTGATACAGTGTTTACTTTTGGCAAACACCTAGGAAACTACGTGGGTTTGTATAGACGTTCAGAAAAAAAAACAGTCTCTGATCCGCCCGCAGGGAGTGGGGGGAGGGGGGGGGCTATGGAGGGCCAAAGGTCTATCTAGTCTCTCCTTCTCTCTCTCTTGTACAAACTCTATGGGTCGCGGTGGGTCGAATTTAATACCATGTCCATGATGTCAAAGGCGAGCAGGCTAAACCTCTAACAATTGAAGTAACAAGGTAAAAATTACGTCATGTCTAGTTACGCTAACCTCGCTGCTGAACGTACATTTGGCGCGAAGCGCTTATGTGCGTATGTATGTGCGTATGTATGTATGTATGTATGAATGTATGTATGTATGTATGTGTGTGTGTATGTAAGTGTGTATGTATGTGTGTGCGTAACAATAGAATCTCCGATATTTCTGTACACACAAGCTTGCAACTTGGCGAAATACTTTCTTAAGTGGGTAGCTAAGAGAGCCTCCGAGCATATTGTAATTGAATGTCTCATTTAAGACATAAACAACCTTTTATAGGAAGTCCGTTGACCCAGATTAGAGTCCGTACTTTTTGTCATATTCACTTGAACTTTTGCATATAGCTACTTTGGAGAAAGACATTAGATGAGTTCTTTTATCCAGCTTTGTATCCTTTCAACTTATTTAGTAAAAATTAATTCTTTTCAGAAAATAATTAAAACAGTAAAAAAAAAAAAAAAACAATAAAAAAAACACAAACTTACTTCTAGAGAATGTCAGACAGTTCCGGTGACGTAAAAGATGCAAACTCCGTCACCACGCAGACACTGATACTCTAAATATGACGTAATTCTCTTTCCCTCTCGCTCGCTCTTTCTCAAGCATATGCGAGCATCTCCAAAAGGCATAGATTCTCATGCACCAGGAGGGCGCATGAAAGTCTATGCCCTCTTGAGGATGTTTGCAGTGCGCGCATGCACTCACGCACACGCACACACATACACACACATCGACGCGCTTTCAGAAGAGCATGCAGGTGTACTTTGTATAGCATGTAGCTAGGTAAAGTCAACCTGATATCACATAGTCAACCTGATTTCACACAAATTATAGCAAGCCTGAAACTGTACTATGAAATTCTAGTTTTGTCACCATTTTCGCAAGTCTTGAAGCGAAAGCAAAACTCATACTACGTTTGTTACGTGGTGGAGTTGTAGTCAAGTATGATAAACACACCAGACACCCACACGTAGAGTTCTTTAAAATAAACCTCGTTCAGCTGCAATCCGTCACACGTGGCTTAAGGATGTAGACAATACTGGAGTAACAGTTCCAACAATATTTAATTCAGCGATGCGATATCCACACAATAATGCTCTTTCAAATGTATAATGAAGACACATAAAAGTATGGTATCCCTATCTATGATAGCTCTAAAAGGTACGAGAACATTCCAAAAACAAAATAAAAGCTGCTCACTACACGCGCACAGGAAAACAAAAAGTAGCGAAAATGTTGCGATGTCAACAGTGCGACCTGTCTACAACGTTCCGGACTAAACTTAACAAAACGAAATCGGCTCTACTCACGAACAAAAGAAAATCTTACTAAAAGAACCCACGTGAAACGTAACCGTGATAGCTCAAATAAACATCGGGTCGTTACCTACGATCAACACATGTACGCTCTCACAGGATAACACAACCACAATCGTAACATTACCCCCCTCTTAAGAATGAAATTTCACAAAACTTTCTTCTCAATTTCAAAAATACGGTTGTGGCTATGTACACATACACAAAACCCTAAACAAAATATAACTTCACATCAAAAATCAAATTAAAAAAAAAAAAACATCTCACAGTTCCTGTAAACAGTCCTGAGCATCGAAATGTTTCATACAAAAGTTCTGGACACAGAAATGTTCATTTAAACTGCTCTGCTCAGGTAATCTGCTCCAAAGTTCTGCGAACACTTGATAGACTGTAGTTTAATGTCAAAAAGGTTCTCGTCGTCTAGTTTTTCGTCATCAGCAAGACGCACCGATGCGGCCATTTGTGTTTTGTCTTGACGATCTCTCGCAATATATTTCTTCAGCAAATTAGCATGATACGTTTTCACCTTGTTGTTGACCTTGACTCTGTAGTTGTTGATGCCAACCACTGTGTCGACAATGTATGGTCCCTTCCACTGCATCAGAAGTTTGTTGTTGTCGGTTGGAAGAAGAACCAACACTTGGTCACCTGGCTGGAATCGTCGAGGTTTTGCCTTACGATCATAGTAATGCTTCCCCTTGTTCTGCGCCTTTCGTAGTTCTTCTCGCGCCATCCTGAGGGTATCTTCCAGCTTCTCTCTCAGGTCGAAGACGTACTGGTAGCTGATTTTCATCTCAGGTGCGTCGATATCCTTGGTCCACAGGTCCTTCAGGATGTGCATGGGCCCCCTTACAGTTCTACCGTACAGTAATTCAAAAGGGGAAAACCCTGTCGAATCCTGAGGAACTTCATGGTATGCGAAAAGCAAG
This sequence comes from Semisulcospira habei, assembly GCA_036245525.1. NCBI lineage: Eukaryota > Metazoa > Mollusca > Gastropoda > Semisulcospiridae > Semisulcospira > Semisulcospira habei. Next base: position 245,406,067 of record BTPG01000003.1, read on the forward strand.
GCATTGATGTATCTATGCCACAACCTTGGCTGCTCAGCGCACAGTTTCTTCAACATAGCCTTTAAAGTTCCATTAAACTTTTCAACCAGCCCATTAAACATGGGGTGATAAGGGGTGGTAGTAAGGTGTCGGATGCTCAATAGCCGGTTGACTTCCTCCATGCAGTCTGAGACGAACTGAGTTCCTAGGTCACTCAGGATCTCTTCAGGAATTCCTAAACGGCTGAACATGTCGACGAGCGCCTCTGCTACTGTTGGAGTGTCGATCTTTTTCAATGGTATGGCTTCAGGATAACGTGTAGCGTAGTCCACCAGGGTCAAAATGTATCGATGAACATCTTCACTTGGAGGAGATATTTTGGCCCCACAAGGTCAACAGCTACCCGCTTGAAAGGCATATCGATCAATGGCATTTTCTCTAGAGGAACCTTGGGCACCTTTCCCTTGGAGATTGTCTTCTGGCATATGTCGCACGATCTGCAGAATCGGGTGACGTCGCCTCCCATATCAGGCCAGTAGAAGACGGCTCGGATTCTATCGAGCGTCTTGTTGATTCCCAAATGTCCTTCCAATATGGAATCATGTGCCAATCATCACCTGCATTCTTAAAGGTTCAGGAACTACTACTTGACGCACAGGTCTTGGTACTCTCTCTTTAGACCAGCCAGCTCTATCCATTTCTCCAGGTAGCTTCTAATTCTCTAAATGAATAGGCCGGGTGTTTCTCCCTCTTCAGGCTTGCTGTTCCGAAATCGTCGCCTGTAACCTTCTTCAGTGAAGTCGTACTGTCTCAACAGGGCGACTTTCAACTGTGTATAATCTTCGGCTTCTTCTCTTGGTAAGCGGGTGTAAAATTCAAGCGCTTTGCCAGTTAGAAGTGCGCTTAGTTCAATAGCCCAAGTCTCTTGTTTCCAATTGTTGCTATTTGCGAAGCGCTCGAATCGCTCCAAATAAGCGTCCATCTTATCTGAATTTTCAATGAAAGGTGGAAGTTTTGGCGCACGGGCTGTTTGTTCTCTGCTCGCTAATGCTGTTGCTTCATTAGTTCTCTGGCTCTGTGCCTCTATCTCCATCTGCTTTAGATGAATTTCGTGTTGACGCTGCCTCTCCGCCTCTTCTCGCTCCTCTTCTCGTTGTTTCTCTGCCTCTCTTCGCTGTTTCTCTGCTTCTCTTCGCTGTTTCTCTGCTTCTTCTGCTTGGATTTGGAGTCTCCTGATTTCACGTTCTTTGGCTCTTTCTTCTCTTTCCAGTCTCTCCTTTTCTTCTTTCTCTCGTTTCTTTTCTTCTTTTTCTTCTCTCTCCAATCTCTCCTTTTCTTCTTTCTCTCGTTTCTTTTCTTCTTTCTCTTCTCTCTCCAGTCTCTCCTTTTCTTCTTTCTCTCGTTTCTTTTCATCTTTCTCTTCTCTCGCCTTTACAAACTCGAGGAGTTGAGCTCCTTCGGGTCCACATTCCTTTCCAATTTTCAGGAAAGTCTCCAATTCCGATGTCGCCATCTCTGCTTTTCACTGCTGGCTGTTTTCTCCTGCTACCCTTTCCACTGAACCAACTGAAGAGATCTCGTCGGGGTCGCCAAAATGTTACGTGGTGGAGTTGTAGTCAAAGTATGATAAACACACCAGACACCCACACGTAGAGTTCTTTAAAATAAACCTCGTTCAGCTGCAATCCGTCACACGTGGCTTAAGGATGTAGACAATACTGGAGTAACAGTTCCAACAATATTTAATTCAGCGATGCGATATCCACACAATAATGCTCTTTCAAATGCACAAACTACTGAATACAAAGTCTCTTCTGCTATGTCCGCACTACGACTCAAAGTTTCTCATACACAGCGTCTCTCGCAATAAACTGTGTCTCTACAACTGACAAAGCAAGACAATGTACTCACGGGCTTTTCCAGCGCCCTCCTTATATATACTATCAAAATCTAGAATCTTCTACGGAAATCATGAACTCAAACAACCAGAACTAAACACGCAGCCGAAGCTCATTAACATAAACTTTCCAGAAACAATATATCAGGCTACAAAATTATGGCTGCTCACTTCGGCTCTAAATTCTAGCGTATAATGAAGACACATAAAAGTATGGTATCCCTATCTATGATAGCTCTAAAAGGTACGAGAACATTCCAAAAGCAAAATAAAAGCTGCTCACTACACGCGCACAGGAAAACAAAAAGTAGCGAAAATGTTGCGATGTCAACTAACCGACGTGACACTTACGAGGCCACCAGACAGTGCGACCTGTCTACAACGTTCCGGACTAAACTTTACAAAACGAAATCGGCTCTACTCACGAACAAAAGAAAATCTTACTAAAAAAAAAAAAAAACACGTGAAACGTAACCGTGATAGCTCAAATAAACATCTGGTCGTTACCTACGATCAACACATGTACGCTCTCACAGGATAACACAACCACAATCGTAACAACGTTAAATATAAAATTACGTAAAAAGACAAAAATACCTCATGGCAAATGACGTTTGACAAACCAATGGCACATATGCGCGCATCTCCAAGAGGCATAGATCCTCGTGTACCCGGAGAGCGCATGAACAATTACGCCTCTTGAGGATGTTTGCAGTGCGCGCATGCACTCACGCACACGCACACTCATACACAAACATCGACGCGCTTTCAGAAGAGCATGCAGGTGTACTTAGTATACTACTGAATACAAAGTATGTAGCTAGGTAAAGTCAACCTGATATACAAAGCATGTAGCTAGGTAAAGTCAACCTGATATCACATAACTCATATCACGTTAAATATAAAATTACGTAAAAACAAAACAAGATGGGATGAACCATACACCACAAAGTCCCTTCTATATAATAGCTGTCTTTCAAGGGTCTCTACCTTTTGTCTTTGATTTGATTCTGATGTTGAAATATCTCCTTCTAAAAAAGCCTCACAGATGTGTCAAATGCATCATAGTGAACTCTAGAAGGGGTGCGTTCGCAGTGCATACGCGTCATAGGTTTGTCAAACGTCATTTGTCATGACGTTTTTTTGTTGTTTTTACGTAATTTTATATTTAACGTGATATGAGATTAGCTTTAGCTTAAAGACTTGGGAAAATGGTGACGAAACTAGAATTTCACGGTACAATTTCAGTCTTGCTATAATTGCTGTAAAATCAGGTTGACTTTTCTTAGCTACATGCTATACTAAATACTCCTGCGTGCTCTTTGAAAGCGCGTCGATGTGTGTATGCGCGTGCGTGCATGCGCTCGCTGCAAACATCCTCAAGAGGCATAGATGTTCATGCACCCTCCGGGCACATGAGGACCTATGCCTCTTGGAGATGCGCGCATGTGTCATTGTTTTTTCAAGCGTCATTTGTCATGACGTATTTTTTTGTTTTTACGTAAATTTATATTTAACGTGATATGTGTTTTTCTTTCGCTTCAAGACTTGCGAAAATGGTGACAAAACTAGAATTTCACGGGTACAATAGCAGTCTTGCTATAATGTGTGTGAAATCATGTTGACTTTAACTAGCTACATGCTATACTAAGTACACCTGCATGCTCTTCTTAAAGCGCGTCGATGTGTTTGTATGCGTGTGCGTGCGAGTCTGCGTGAGTGCATGAGCGCGCTCCAAACATCCTCAGGAGGCATAGATGTTAATGCGCCTTCCGGGCACATGAGAATTTATTCCTCTTTGAGGTGCGCGCATATGTGTGAGAAAGAGCGAGAGTGAGAGAGAGATAGAATTACGTCATATTTAGAGTATCCGTGTCTACATGGTGACGGAGTTGCTTCTTTTAAGTCTCCGGCACTGTCTGACGTTCTATAGAAGTGAAGATTTTTTACTGTTTTAATTATTTTCTGAAAAAAATTCATTTATACTAAACAAGTTGGAAGGATACAAAGCTGGTTAACAAACTCATCCAATGTCTTTATCCAAACTAACTATATGCAAAAGTTCAAATAAATATGATAAAAATTACGGACTCTAATATGGGTCAACCGACCTCCAATAAACGGTTGTTTATGTCTTCAATGAGACATTGAATTACAATATGCTCGGAGGCTCTCTTAGCAACACACTTAAGAAAGTATTTCCCCAAATTGCAAGCTTGTGTGTACTTAAATATCGGAGATTCTCTTGATTACATACATACGCACACACATATATACGCACATACATACGCATATACATTCGAACATATGGCACTTCGCGCCAAATGTACGTTCAGCAGCGAGGTTAGCGTCCCACGTCAGTAGACACGACGTAATTTTTATCTTGTTTCTTCAAGTGTTAGAGGTTTAGCCTGCCCGTCTTTGACATCATGGACATGATATTAAATGATATTAAATTCGAACCACCGCGATCCGTTTTAAAGAGTCCCTTCTATAAATAGAAGAGACTTAAAAATAAGTCAAGACAAATGACTTTTGACAAAACAATGACGCGTATGCACTGCTAGCCTTCTGGAGTTCACTATGACGCATTGGCACATATCCGAGTCGTTTTCAGAAGGAGATATTTCAACATCAGAATCAAGACAAAGTCAAAAGGTAGAGACCCTTGACAACGAAGACAGCTCTCATATAGAAAGGACTTTGCGGGTTATATGTTTTTTGACTGGCACTTTGTCAAACGTATGATCAGTACTGCTCTAAATTACTTCGGCTAAACAATTATAAATTTTATAAAAATGTTGACGACTAGTGAATTTGTACAAAACACATCACTTCCGTAAGATAATGCTTGTGTGCTCGTATTTTTGAAAATGTCAAAATCCTGTCTCCTTACACTGAGCTTGTACCGACACGCCAGGATTCACGGAGAGTACGCTAGCGACGCACGCCTTTAGACACATTGGCTGCACTACGAAACGGGAACGGTTACACTATAGTTTGTAATACTTTGTAATTGTTACACCCTAACTTTATACGTACGCTGGTTGCGGCCGTAGATCCTGATCCAGCTGACAGTGTAGTTCCCCCCAATGTCCACCCACCACGTGGGAGTTCTGTCGTTCCATCCAGTATGAATGCAGTTTATTATTTTGCCATCCGGCAACTGCATAAATCTGCCCGTCAAGTTGTTTATGGCCCAATGGCAGTCATGGTCACTGTCATACTGGCTGCTCATGCCACAAGTTATTCCTTTACTAGAGGCGGTGAGATCTAAATCGTGTAAACAACAGTAAAACACAATATCATCATCATCATCATTGTCAGCAACAGCAGAATAATTATAATCATCATCATCATCATCATCAGTGCATCAATGTCATTTGTGTCGTGAATGTATCGCCGGTAGCAGAGCCAAGCGTCGCTTTGTTTTTGTGCAGAAAATCGCAACAAAGAAATAAACACGCTAAGAAAAGACAATTACAACACAACTATGTTGCATATGTCTTTTCCTAGCGTGTTTATTTCTTCGCTGGGATTTCTTTGCATCTTACACACTTAGAAGTCATATGTCCTGGGCATAAACAGCTTAAAAACAGTAAGAAATTGATTCGTGTTACTATTTATTTTGTAGAGCAGCACCAGGTACACAGGTGGTGCAAAATCAATAGAAACAACTTGCATTTTTGATCCGCAAACGCTGAAAACCTCATTTTTCGTTAAATGTATGAGTCCGGTACTCCGATTAATATCCAAACTATCCCTCTTGAACTAACGAATAAACAAACGCGTAAAAGCACAAAAGACATTCTGTTTCTGATAGAGAAAATGTTAGTAGTTCACATTTTGAAATACCCCATAGGCTTACTTCTTGTGTGCAAAGCGGTTTGGGTGCACCTTTGAAACCAAGGAAACCACAATAACTCAAGCGACCAAAACGGGAAGTGAATCACAGGAATGTTACATACGGATATAAAAATTATGTGTTAAAGTCAAAACGTTTGGATTCAAGTTATAGGAAGGAGCATGTTATTTGTCGTTGTTTGTTCTAAGTGCATACCGTATAATTGTTCCCATCTGCATTATTGTTGAAGTGGTGAACGCTTTTGTGACGTGTTTTGTAACCTACGGGATTTCAGCAGTCTACAGTCTGTTTTGAATTGAGCACAGGCGTAAGTCAGACCTGAGCGCCAAAATTACAAAGTGAAAGGTGTCGGAGCATTTTCCTTCCTAAAAAAATGAACTTCTAATAATAATTCTGTCCTATGAATGTATAATAGTAATTATATGAAGTGTGCACACCATATATCGGTGTAATGCAATGTGGATGTCATTTCTGAATGTTGTTTGTTTACAGGGCATGATAAAAAAGTAACGAGGGTTGTGCCACATAAAACCCAAAACCGCTGGCCCAGGTTGCTTGAAAGGTCCTCCTTTACACAATTTCAGCATCTTCAGCAACGATATAAAGACAATATTGTATTCTGATGTAGGTACCACTGTTAGATAGCCTTAAATAGCCTACGTGACGTTAAACCCTAATAACTAAACCTGATTTAGCCGAAGGTGAGAGTTGTGGATTTACAGTGTGTCAGGTCCTGCGGCGGGTGCGTGGAAACCTCCGTCCTGTTAGTCTGCCTGTGAGTTAGTTAGTTATTGTGGTTTAACGCCGAGCAGGCGACTAAGGCCATCTCACGGCGGGAAGTCTGCCTTTGAGTTTAGGGAACAGTCAGGAGCACACTGGTGGAGGCTAGGCTGTATGATGGTTCAGGAAATGCGCGAGAGTTTAGCTTTTCGGTATAGAACACAGTGACCTTGACGTTACAGTCAGTCAGTTTCAAGAATAAACAAAATATTGCACCAGCCGAGGGTTGACCGCTGCTCGTGGGCAGACTTCATTACTTTAGACATTTGGACATATTTGCACTGACTGCGCTCTCCACTGGTAAAACATGAAAATGTCATGAACAAAATGCTGAAATTGTTTGTGTTAATTATGGGAAATGTCGCTTGATTCTTTTCATCAGATGTTACGCACACATGACAGGACTATTTGTTGTCGTTGTTTCTGCTGTTTTGTTGTTAGTTCTTCTTTTCCGAGGATAGGGGGAGGGGGGTTGATCGTTTAGAAGACCTACATGTATCGTCTCTAGGTGATGACATCACATGGTCGTTTGAGGCCACTTGCCTTGTCTGAGAGATCAACTTTCAGTTTCCTCTCAACCTCTCTGTCGAGAAACGGGGTATCGTTACAGCAGAGGAGGTCGTGGTGGTCGAGGTCAAATCACAATATACCAGGGGCTTTTTTCCTTCAGATATTTCGATACCTAAATTGTTTTGTGTCAGTATTCTCAAAGACGTAAAATATAGGTAGAGCTGATAAAACCACTTCTCTACCTCCGCTTACTTGTTCAGTGGTTCTGTCCACCGACGAAATGCTCCAAAGAAGTCGTTTTTATGAGGTAAACACTGGAAAATGGCGATTACGAGGTCTGAACGAGCATTTAAAATGCTTTCAGCAAGTCATTTCTTGAAGTGTGGGAACAAGAGAAAAGAAATGCAGATCATTAAAGTTGACAGCTCGTCGCAAAGTTTGGACATTCTGCTGTTAAAGGGAACGCACGTCTGACCAACAATTGAGCTAAATCGGCCTGTCTTATCAGGAAAAGAATGTAAATCAAGGTGAACTTCTCCATCCGCGCTTTCATTTAGATGTAAGAAGGCTTTGAAAATGCTGGTAGAGAAGACGATGTGGCGCGTCATATGACGTCACTGTAACGGAACGCAAGCGGGGAAGTCAAAGTACACACTGACGCTGTGTCGCGTTTGCTTGCATCCTCGCCATTTACCACTCACCTCAGATCTGTCTCTGCAAAACGTCAAGGCACAGACATAAAATGGGCCTCCCTCCCAATGCGCAAGAGGCCATCGGGCCGACGTCAGCCGCCGCTGGCCTGCGCAAGTTGTGCACGGGCCAACAGCGGCTGACATCGCCCCGATGTCCTTTGTGCACTGGGCTGGGCCACCAGTTTCTTCCTTTGCCAATTGTCATTCTTGCCGTGACCGCGCCTTTCATAAGTTTTTTATTTATTTTTTTAACCATGAAAGTTGAGCGAACCAACTATACTGCTGCAGTATGTGCCTTCGAAGCAGTCAGGTGTGAAGCGATCTGTGCATACGAAATGAGTCTTCTTTCATTTGAAATCGTTCACTTTTCTGTTTCGCAAGTTTTTTCAGCCATGTTTGGCAATGCTTCCGATCTTCGGACAGCCTTTTTTTCGGATTCGGAAAATGATAGAAGCTCTTATTCACATAGCCTTTGACTTGTCAGTTGAAACAGCCAAAGGCAAATGGCCGTCGCAATGTCATGTGTATACCGACCGTTCTGCCTGCTAGAAATTCGTCTGCTAAGGATGCGCGCGCATCAACGTGACCCTCCAGTCAGCGGAATAATCGGTGATCATCATCATCATCATCAGTCCCTTGCCCGAACTGGGCTTTGGGGGGACTGAAAGGCAGCAGCAACAGACAGTGCTCTCCACTGAGTTCTATTTTGGGCGGTGGCATGCAAGTCTGGCATCTCAAGTTCGGTCCATTCTTTTATGTTTGCGACCCAACTCTTTCTCTGACGACCTCGCCGGCGACTTCCTTCGAGAGTACCTTGGAGTATAGTCTTGGACAAGGTGTTGTGTCGGGTCACGTGGCCAAACCAAGCAAGCTTGCGCCGTTTCACGGTTGCCAGAAGGGGTTCATGTGGGCCCACCAGGGAAGTGACGATGCTCCGTACATATTCGTTGGTCTTGTGCTCGCGGTACGAGATGCGGAGCAACTTCCTCAGGCACTTGTTCTCAAAGGCCTTGATTTTCTTTTCTGAGTCTGCAAGCAGTGTCCAAGTCTCACAGCCGTAAAGTAGGATAGACACTACGAGGGACTTGTAAAGCCTGTACTTGATGGTGAAGCTGTTGGAGTTACTTCGCCAGATCCTGTCCAGCCTGGCCATTGCGGATGTTGCTGTACCTATCCTGATACGGATCTCTGCTATGCAACTACCGTCTTTGGACAGGGTGGCTCCCAAGTACTGGAAGCTATTGACCTCTTCTAGCTTCTGGCCGTTGATGTGGATGTTGCTGCTGCTGTCGCTTGTGGTGTTGATCATCACTTTGCTTTTATCCGTACTGATCTCCATGCCATAAGATCCTGCGCTACTTGAAAGTTTGTCTGTCAGGTTTTAAAGCTCACTATTGCTGCCTGCCATGAGGTCAATGTCGTCTGCGAATCGGAGATTGCACAGGGATCTGCCACCAATAGAGATTGAAGTATGGTGGTCGTGGAGGGTTTCCTGCTGATCTTCTCCAGGAATATGTTGAAAAGGACAGGAGAGAGCAGGCATCCTTGACGGACACCGATTGTCGTCCTGAAGAACTCGCCTGACTGATTCTTAAGTAGAACCGCGCTGCAGGCGTTCTTGTAAAGCGATTCTATCATTTGGATCAGTCCCTCCTCTATGTTGAACGATCTCATGACTTGCCAGAGTCTGTCGTGCCAGACACGATCAAATGCTTTCCTGAAATCAATGAAGTTGTGGTAGTGTTCGTGGTGATGCTGCAGATGTTTCTCGATCAGGACGCGGCAGTTGAAAATCTGCTCTACATTGCTTCTTCCAACTCTGAAGCCAGCCTGTTCTTCTGCCAGCAGTTCCTCGGCAAAAGTTTTGAGGCAGTTGAGAATGATTCTAAGCATTGCTTTGCTAGGGTGACTTATCAGACTGATAGTTATGTAGTTCTGGCACTTTTCAGGTTTCCTTTCTTGGGGAGCGGGATCACTAGAGACTGTGTCAATTCTACTGGCCAATATTCGGTGAAACAAACGTCATTTCCTGTTAACTACGGTTTAGAAGGAGGTGTTAGGGGCTGGGGGGGGGGGGAGAGAGAGAGAGAGAGAGAGAGAGAGAGAGAGAGAGAGAGAGAGAGAGAGAGAGAGAGAGAGAGAGAGAGAGAGAGAGAGAGAGAGACGTGTCAAAGCCAGTGTTTTGTATAAGTGCGGGAGGCTTCTAGGCCCACTTGTCGTCAGACTTGCCTTGTCCATCGTGTACTTTCGGTCAGGTGCGTTTTCATAAGAATTTGATTCTAGGTATCCTAGTGTTCGTGTTTGCATTTTTGTAGAATATGTCAACGTCAGCGAGTACAGAGTCCGTCATGTACTTTGTACTGATGGTGTCTTCTGTCTTGCACGGTGGTTGTAGAACAGCTCCTGCAGTATCGAAACGACAGTGTACGCAACTTTCTTTTGAGAGTGATGTTTGTGTAAGGCATTTTGATGGCTTTTGTTTGGTGGTGTTTGTTTCTCTAAGGCTCATTTAAATCAGACGTGGTGAACAATTTCACTTCGGGTAACAACAAAGAAATTGTTGATGACATCAACGGTATATATATATATTTTTTTAAATTATGAAAAGTAAGTGAAAAGAAAAGGGGAGACTGCCAGTGCTAATATTTTAGGAAGGTTACAAAGTAAAGTAGATAATAGCACTGTCAGGGGAGAGAAGTGTGCATGATCGACTAGTGATCATAGATCTACTGTGGCCAAAGCACAAAAAAGAGATAGGAAAGAGTGCTATTATCTACTTTACTTTGTAACCTATGAAAAGTAAGGTTTTATTAGTATATTCAATTTTAAAATTTTTATTCTACTTAAACGAGCAAACAATCTTTTGATGCAACACAATTTGAGGTTCGAAGAAATTCATGTTTCATTTTTTTAATCATTTTCAGATCTCGGCACTTTTTGAAACAGCGCCATATAGGCCCAGAGCTGACGGAGTTCAAATTTGCCAACTCAGTTCGTGAGCGGTTTGACCGACTTAGCGCCAACATATATCAGAGCACTGGCTAGGTCCGAAAAGTTGTCCAAAAACGCGTGTGGGACGTAACAAACGTCTCAACCCCAGCTTTAATGACTGTGGTATTTGAATTGGTGACTCAAATTATCAACATAATGACGAAAGAACTTTATTGCCATATGTAACAATACATTAGGAAATCGTTGCGGTGACGCGCAACATAAAAGGAAAACCAGTAAACATATGAAAATATAATTAAGCTACTAACGTGCACACACACACACACACACACACACACACACACACACACACACACACACACACACACACACACACACTCACACACACACACATTCAACTGAATATCTGCAGTCATTGAAAAGTTATTTGAAATGTATGTCACGCAGATAAAACAAGACATGAAAAGGTGCTCTGAAGCCAGTATTGTAACCTTCAATGATCTAGGATATTACACGCACGCAGTCAGTGCACGAGCGCGCGCGCGCACACACACACACACACACACACACACACACACACACACACACACAAATACATTTTAAGTGATACGTTCAATGTTATGGTTCAAACAGTAACAACTCCGACAATGACAACAAGTGACTGAGTAACACACGTGTCACTGAGTGAAATCAAGTCAAAACAAGCAGATTGGTCACAACAGTGTATTCATGAAACACAAACTAAAAAAAAAAAAAATGCTGTTAATTTTGCCCCATTAACTGTAAATCTACGCACGTAAACGTGTTTACATTTCTACAGCGTTCTTCCCATTAGAGAACGAATACTTACCTATTTGGTGCCAGACATCCCCTCGTCCCAGTAGAACACGGGTACTGAATACAAAATAATACAGGCAGACACGCCAAGTCTCCATGATTTCTGTCTGACACGATATTTTCCATTCTAGTCCACTACATGTATAACCAGGAAGTGCAACACTCTGTACTGAACTGATACCACCTCGCACACACACCCGCCACAATAGTACAGACATCAGCTACAGGCCTTTTCTTAACAGTGTCCAGTCTATCAGCAAAAGGCATAGATTTTCATGAGCCCCTGCTTGCAGGGGTGCATGAGAATCTATGCCTTTTGGAGATGTATGTGCGGGACGAAGAGCTGTCGGGTACAGATAATCTTCTATCGGATGCCTTTTGGGATATCAACAACCCCAAGTTCTCGACGGTAAATCCACTGACAGTGATCATTCCTCGTGTCAGCTTTGAAAACCTCGCCATTCCCTTTAACTCGTTCAAGAGGTCCCGCGTCAATAGCTGTGGAAGCGTCGTATAGTGGCGTTGCCGCCGGGAACGCTATACGACACTTCTCATCTATCAACGCGGGCGCCTTGAGTGAGCTGATCAGAATAACAGATCCGATCTTGTGGCAAGTTGATGTGCCGTAGCTGTTGCTTACACTAAATCTCGCGCTTGTATGATGTGCAAGTCATCATGGAGATTAACTTATTCGAGACGTGCCGCCTACGAATACGCGGCGAACCGCCGCGTATTCGTAGGCGACACGTCTCGAATGAGTTCACGATTCTGAACACGCTGAGCCCTAGAGGCGGCATAGTTCTGATGTATAGATTCATCAAAGATTTCAACATATGTTAAGTCATGACAAAGATCAAACTTTTCATACAGAACACTAACTTTGAGCCCTAGAATCGGCATTCCCAAATACTGAATTTGATTTATGACAGTATGTGTCAGATCGACTATGATCAGTTTAAAGGCGGTGCTAGAATAGCTGGGCTCCTTTGAACGCTAATTCTAACCCCATTGTGCATGAGGGGAACAGATACTGTTTACGGTACAACACACACTGTTTACAGTAACACACACACACACACTGTTTACAGTACCACACACACTCAGTTTTTACAATACTACACACATCCTCCGTGTTTACAGTTCTACGCACATACTCAGTGTTACAATACTCAACAGAACTGCTAACAGTACCTATGGCAATATATACAAGGGTTAGCTGCCCCATTCCGCTGTCTGTTTCTTGGTGGTGTGTAATAGGCCTGAACTGACGAGATAAAAAAAAACAAAAAAAAACAGAGATTACTGGGGTACCTGATCATGGCCGGGTGATAATACACCTCTACCCAACTGTCCTGTGACGGCAAGATGCACAGAGTCTGTACAAGTTCATTACTCGTGGGTATTACAGTGGGCATGAGTGTGTCAGGTCTGATCAATCACAAACAATTTACTGTCTTGCGCCTGCGATCCAACCGTTTCTGGGCTAGAGGTTTGCAAATCATTTACTGGGCCTACATGTCTGATCGCCCGTGTGAAATAAGGTTAAAAAGAATGACTGACGTCAGATCATTTCAGTGAATGTCAAGAGGATCGCGGGGCATGTTCACGTACGTCAAACTGACTCCTCTAGCGGTGTGTGTACTCACGATGTTCCCATACACGAGTTCTCGTTATCGCCAAAGTGTAAACAGTTTAACTGTTGGGGCTCAACATCTTTAGTCCACCGCGGAGGAGATTTGAAAGACCGGGTACCGATAAGATTCTTAATCAAGTTTGACTGAAATTGGGCTTGAACCTGCAGCCTATCGGACGAGAGTCGAACTCTCTACCTCCTAAGCTCCCCTGGACACAGTGTAAGGAACCAGGGGCGGATCAGTTACCTCGAGGGGCGAAGGGTGGAGGGGGGGGTCCAATTTTTGTTTGGGACCCTAAACCTGATACAAAAGGCCTCACAGAAGCTAGAATTTGTTCCGGGGGCCGAAAAATCGAAAAGCGGGGAGGGGGAGAGAGAGGGAGGTTGGGGGGCGGGGGGGGGGGGGGGCGAGTGAGACTCTCACCATTCGGGGTGGGAGGGGATGGAGGGGGGGGGGGGTCCAACACACCAAAAAGGCATTTTAAAGGAGTTTGGTTAGGGGGGGGAGGGGGGGGCGGAACACTATGTAACCACCCCCCCCACCCCCATTTCCGCCCCTTGGAACACAATTCCGTGTATGGCGACAACTGGGTGCAAAGGACATACTGCGTTATACCGTTCGTGTTGATGCGATGCTGAATTTAGTCAGGCTTAGTAAGGCTGAAGTGGTCGCTGTCGTAAGGAAACACTACCCATTGATCAAAAGGTCCTCGGACCGACTTCGGAATACGTTTTGCTCACGATTGCTCTGACAACTCGCAGCATATTTTGACAGGTACATCAGTTAAAATCAGGTGTATTAGTAGTTATTGTTTGGTTGTGTGTGACCCATTTAACCACACGGCAGCATTTCACAAACGTGGGAGGCGTCACTTCATCACTATGTACCAGTGGCACGAGCTGCATCGACCATAATAATTCAAGGGTGGTGCCAGATTAGATTGGCGCCTGAAGGCGCCAAGCTTATCTCGCACTACCCTTGAATTATCTGGTCGATCCATCTCCTGATATATGTCGGCGCTAAATGGGATGAACTTCACTACTTGCATCTTTATCGCGATAATGGGTGTAAATGGAAACGTAGCGGTACGCGTTAACGTTGACACGGTGCTGAAGTTAGACGGGCTTGGTAATGAAACACCACCCAGTTACGTTGGCCCGCGACTGACCCTGATACTGTGTGTGGAGAGGCAGACTGGTCCACATCAGCTGCACTTTAACTTCTGTGTTCATTGTGCATCACCGACTTAACCCCACGGCATTATTTCACAGATTCTGGAGGTGTCGCCTAATGACTATGTACCAGCTGCACGAGATGGATGGACCATGATAATTCAAGGGTAGTGCCAGATAAGCTTGGCGCCTGTCGGCGTCAAGCTAATCTGGCACTACCCTTGAATTATCATGGTCGATCCATCTCGTGCTGTAGTGCGTGGAGCTAAGGCGGTAGACACAGCAATATGTAAACAAGATGAGGATTTCACCCCCCAGTCTGCCGTATTGTTTGGAGCTCAGATGCGTTTATCTTTTAGGAACATTCAGAGTTATTCATATTTGTAGGCTTATTATGCTGATCCATTTCCCGCCTCTCTAAGCCAACCTCTGATCAACACGCACGTCGGTGTAAAAAATAAAGACGGACACACGGAGCTTCCCCCATTAGTTCGCTATGTGGGCTCGTGTAGCGACAGGAATCCATCTTCTTCTACTCTAACCCAGCCTCTGAATTGGGCGGGTGGTGTGCGTGTGTGTGTGTGTGAGTGAGAGAGACAGAGAGACAGAGAGAGAGAGAGAGAGAGAGAGAGAGAGAGAGAGAGAGAGAGAGAGAGAGAGAGAGAGAGAGAGAGGAGGGAGAGACACACACAGAGAGAGAGAGAGAGAGAGAGAGAGAGAGAGAGAGAGAGAGAGAGAGAGAGAGAGAGAGAGAGAGAGAGAGAACAATGAACAATGAACAATGAACCTTTATTTTCCAACGGTAGAAGTTATTGGTAACAGGACCAGTTTTCAAACTTGCCGTTGCTACATCTACTACATAAGTGACATAGACATGTAAACATACACATACCACACACTGCTGCATGCACTGCTACATTCGCTCACGCACGCACGCACCACGCACATACACACACACATACCCACACACGCACTCAGGTACGCACGCATGCACATCGCAACCCGCGCATGCACGCACGCACACACACACACACACACACACACACACACACACATGTACACCGCAATTCAGTACGCATGCACACACGCACGAACACTCACACACACACACACACACACACTTACACACGCACGCACTCAGGCACATACGCACAAAAACAAACACACGCTCTCGGACACGCACTCCAGACATACCTACCCGCATACGCGTACGCACAAAAGTATAAAATGAGTAAAAATACAAAGTAAAGCAATAAACAAAGAATCATTAAGTACATTAAAGTTTATACAGCAAGGGCAAATATGAATGCAGGTGCTATCTCTCCCCCCCCCCCTCTCTCTCTCTCTCTCTCTCTCTCTCACGCCGACACACACACACACACATACACACACACACAGCATGCACGCACGCGCACACACACACACACACAGAGTCACACATACAGTACACACACACACACACACACACACACACACACACACACATACGCGAGCGCGCGCCCAACATATCGAGCACACACATATGAAGGCAAAAACATTATACACAGTACATGCAGTATTCAAAGGTACTCTTTGGCATTCAAATATTATGGTACGGCTATGGGAAAAAGGGACTCTCTCTCTCTCTCTCTCTCTCTCTCTCTCTCTCTCTCTCTCTCTCTCTCTCTCTCTCTCTCTCTCTCTCTCTCTCTCTCTCTCTCTCCCTCTCTCTTGCACACATACACACACATACACACACACATACATACACACACACACACACACAAGCACGCACATGTACACATCTGAACACACGTGTAAGTTATCCCAATACTGTAATGATTTGATTACGTCAGAGATTCTAGGTGTTTGAAGAGGCTGTCCCTATATGAGGTGAGCGTCTTTGCGTTTCTAATTTCTGCAGGAATAGAATTCCAGAATGAACTTCCCGAGAATGACAAACTGGTTTTGAATAAATCAATACGCGGCAGGGGTACTTTGAATTGTTGTCCATGTCTAGAAGCTACAGATGTCCGTTCTGAGAAAAAAGAACTCAAGTACAGTGGACATGATTGCTTGTACAGCTTGTACATCAATACACCTTTATTGAACTGAAAGTGCTGGGATAGAGGGAGAATTTTTAAAGTTTTAAGCTTTTCGTCAGTTGAGAGTTCGGGATCGGGAAATATAAGCTTAGCAGCTCTCCTATGTAGGGAGTTCAGCCTCTTCAAATGTACATCACTAGAACCATCCCACACTGTTGATGCATAGTCTATGTGCGACTTGACATGAGCATTGTAGAAAAGAAGACGCGTATCTGTGTCAGTAATTGTTTTCAATTTTGACAACATATACAGGCTTCTGGAAACTCTTTTGCACACATTATTAATATGCAGTTGCCATTTTAAGCTGATCATCTATAGTGACCCCCAAGAGGCGGTGGTGTGATACTTGCTCAATTGGGCTGCCGTTTATAGACAGACTAAGAGAGAGCGGGCATAGCTGGTGCTTTTGACGTGTGGTTATAACCATGCATTCTGTTTTTGACGGATTCAGGGACATGGAGTTGGAATGACACCAGTCGGTGACCTCGCGCAGGCTTTCCTGCAGACGCGTGTTAATTGCAGCTACATTTTTGTGAGGAGTGTGTAGTGTGCAGTCATCAGCAAACATGTCACAAGAAATATCGCGGCAACTAATATGTAGTGGAAGGTCATTGATAAATATGCAGAACAGCAATGGCCCGAGGACAGAGCCCTGAGGCACGCCGCTTTTGACGTGACCATACGAGGAGTAGGATCCATTTAACAGTACTCTTTGCTTCCTTCCGCTTAAATATGAAGTGAACAATGAGACAGCACCTGCATTGCAAAGATATGCTTGAAGTTTTGACAAAAGAATGTTATGATTTACAAGGTCAAAAGCTTTCTTAAAATCAATAAAGATCGACCCAGTTATTTGGGAGTTATTTATGGATGCTAGCCACGCATCAATAAGTCTTGTTAGTGCCGTGTGGCAAGAATGCTTGGGGCGAAAGCCGGACTGAAATACGTGCAATAGACTACGACTCTCCAAATATTGATAAAGGTGTTTGTGCACGTGTCTTTCAAGAGGTTTGGAAAGGCTGGATAATATTGAGATGGGTCTATAGTTATTAACATCAGACAGATCTTTTGATTTAGGCAAAGGGATAACCTTGGCTTGCTTCAGTTCTGATGGAAATATATTTTGTTGGATGCATAAGTTATAAATATACGTTAACGATTCTACTGTATAGGGAAGGGACAGTTTCAGGATTTTAGGACTGATCTCGTCAGGTCCCGATGATTTTTTGTTTTTCAGTGACCCGATCAGTTTTGCTACTTCATACACAGCTAGAGGCGGTATAGAGAAGGGGGGTTTGTCCTTAGTCTTCTGCTTACAGAAGTTAAGCAGGGACTCCGGGCATGTGTAAGACGTTTTTCCGCTTGAGGGTATGATTGACTCGGCAACAGACAAAAAATGTTTGTTAAAGATGTCTGCAGTAATACTAGAAGGAATGGCTGACGATTTCTTGCTGTTACCTCGGGTGATGAGATTAACTGCGCGCCAGAGTGCGGCAGTATCTCTGTCTTCTTTAATCATTCGTTCAAAGAGAGACTTTTGAGCCCTGCGTACCATAGACTTGACACGGTTACGTTGTTTTTTGTATTCGTTAAATAGCTTGTGTCTTCTTAAGTCATTTCTCAATTTCATAGCTTCAATTATTCCTTGCGTTAGCCAAGGCGGTAACGTGTGGTTTTTTACCCGCTTTTGCCGTAAAGGGGCGTGTTTGTTAAGTACTCTTGTAAAGAGTCGATACCAAATAGTCAGAGCCTTTTCAGGGTCAGTTTCGTTATTAACGACATTAAATGGTGTTTGATCAAGGTCTGCTAGAAAAGCAGACTGATTAAACTGTTTAAATGAGCGGTACGTTATAGTTGTGTGCCCGTTCTTACGATGCACTGGCAGTTTTGTTGACCAGGAACACACAGTAGGAAAGTGATCACTGATGCTGAGGTCAGGAACACTAACATTGAACACACTAAGGGGACGGTTGGTGTAAATGTGATCAATGAGTGTTGCGGTTGTTTTTGTGATCCTAGTAGGGGCCGAAACTAATTGTTCTAAGCCGGTTTGTGTGGTGATGCAATCCCACGCGGTATGGGGCTTTAACATATCTATGTTAAAGTCGCCTAGTAGCAACGCATCACAGTTAGGTAGGCCAACTTTTTCTACTGCATGCAAGAAATCGTCGTACCATTCAAACTTGGCTGATGGGTTACGATAACAAAAGCCGATGAAGACGGGTTTAGTTTTTGGAGCCCTAAATTCCAACCAAATGCACTCAACTTCCGGAGTTTCTATGTCCTCACGCCTTTTTACTAAATGTTGGACTGAGTTATGGATGTAAACGGCAAGCCCAGTCTGACCAAGTACACGAGGGTCACGTCGAGTGATGCTAAAGTTAGGTATGTGAACGGCTTCATCGCTTATGTCGGAGTTAAGTCGCGTCTCACTAAGACCAAACAGGTGGAATGGTTCAGACGAGTTTAGAAAAACATTCAAATCGGCCACCTTGTTAAAAAGATGGTAGATGTTCAAGTGACCAGTTTGAAGGCTTCCGTGTGTCTGAGCATTATGGGTCATGTTGAATTTTAACTTTCCCAAATGAAGTGCAACACAATACAAAAAATATATAAACAGAGGGAATAGGGAATAAAGTTTCAATGCAGTAAAGCGCGGCTGAAGTTATAGCACCTCGTATCAAAACGTCACAAATGGTGTCCAACACAGCGTTATCAAATGAAGATCGCTTTTGATTAATAGTGTATCCACGTATTAATGCTGCGCAAGCTGTCTAAATAAATGAACAAATGGTGTAGCCTGCGATGTGAAGTATCGTAGGCTGAACACTTGAAACCGTACTGTCACAATGAAAACTTAGAGGAGCTTTGGTAATCAAACCAGGCGAGAAAATCACAGAATTTGAGGCACACAGTCAATCACTGCTTTGGAATAAATCACAAGCGAACGCAGAAGAACCGTATATAAAGAAGCACACGTAACACTGACGTAATAATGAACTGCCTCACACACCCACGGTGAAATCTGCGAAGCACAACGGTGAAGGATCACTGATCACACGACACTGAATTACCAACCGCGTAAGTAGCTGACGTATCCATTGGCACCATTCGCTGTGGGCACCTGGCATAACTGGTGGTACGGTGGCAGACTATTAACCGGATAAGCAGATACACTGGTTGCTGGGCGATGATTCGACCACACACCATGGCAACCATCCGGGTACTGTGGTTGTTGCCAGGGTGCTGCAGTTGAAGAGTTGGTATGTATTTGCAGCAGATGATGGTACTGGAGTTGCTGCCAGTCAGGAACCGGCATGAAGGGCATCTGTTGTAGATGTTGCTGCTCCTGTTGTAAATGTTGTTGCTGCGCCTGTTGTAGCTGCAGCTGCTCCTGCTGTTGAAGTTGTTCATGGTCCTGTGGTTGAGGCTCCTGGCGTAGAGGTAGTTGTACTGGTGATGTGGGACCAGCAGAACCGGATACAATAGTGTCAGAAGTGGAAGTGCCACTCTGTACATTCAAGCTACCACCAGCTAAGGCCTCTGAGTAGAGTTTCGTCTTAGTGGTCGCCTGAGAGCTTCTGTGCTGGTGAGTAATTGCATCAGCCTGGTTGACAGCTGGACCACCGTACTTGATATTGCCGGCAAGCCTCCGGGTTCCCACGTGGGATGGATGAATGGGGTCAAGTCGGCCTTTGTTGTCCACACGGTACAGCGCCTTCCGGGGAAGACCGCTTGGGGCTAGGAACACGCCCGCATTGTCAACAAAGATAGCGCGCATCTTCTTTGCCACGTGGCACAGATTTGCGTTGGAGGGGGAAATACGTTGGTTAAGGCGAGAGTTTTTCCCCTGGGCAGCAGGCAAGATGGATGAGGCCTGGATGCTTGCTTTGGGGAACACGCCTTTGCAAGAAGTGACCAGTCTCTCCCACTGCTGACTGGTGATTTCATGCGTCTTGCAATCGTTCACCCCTACGTGGAAGGTGACCAGTTGGACGCGGGGTGACTGCGGCTGCTGCTTGAGCCAGTCAGTCAAGTGGGAGATTTGCAGGCCGGATATTGAGATGACCTGTACCTTTTCGCCCTGGTACATGGTCATCTTCTCTCCCTTGAAGTTTCGCACGACGGAGTCCCCGATGACGAGCGTGGTTGTGTCTACCTCTACGTTGTGATCAAAGACCCGCTCGCACGGAAGAAAGTCCTTGCGCTGCTGCTGGCTCCCGGCAATCCGATTACCGCCCCCTTGCCGCTGGCCAGGCTGAGACGGCCCGCTCCCCTCACGGTGGCTGTATGCGATAGGGGAGGCAACGTTGACCGTAATAACCGCACTCCCTGGGGCTTGCTCTTTCTGGCTACTCGGAGGGTTGTTCTTAGGAACGGTAATCCTTACTGGGATCACATCACCAGCTGTAGTGGACACAGGCTTCATACTAATGATTGTATCACTGTTTACGGGCATAGAGCCTTCAGGCGTTGTTGACACTAGTAGTTGGGGGGTTTGGCCAGAGGCCAGAGGTAGCCCTTGTTCAGAGTTCAGTCTTTGCAGAGTGTCGTCGACGAGACAGTGAAATTCTGCCATGTTTGTCATTTGATCATGTAAGTGGGACATCTTGCCACACATACAAGACTCTAACATCCGGAGGTCATTTGCCATCTTCACCGCGGACTCGCACACCTTACTGTCAATCTGCTTAATATTTAGCATAGTGACAGTTCTCAGCTGACACAACTCTTGATGGAGAGCCTCGACGGCGGCCTGGCTGTTGCAGAGTTGGGTCTGCAGCTTTAGGATGATAAGCGGCTTTTCGTCTCGGACACCGGACACCACCAGCTCGTTATAATCAGAATCCACCTGAGTGCACGAGACGGGTAACCCGGGCGAGGTCAAGTCCTCGGTGGTGACGTCACCCGTAGACGCCACTTGGGTAACAATATGGCTGACAGGACTTGGTGTGGAGGGGGCAGGTTCGGGTGTGGAGGGGGTAGTGGCAAGGGACTGACTGGCAGGAACATCAGAGTGATCAGAGAGGGTGGAGTGGAGATCATCCCGTAGATGTGGCCCGCTGGAGGAGGGGTGTGGGATGGAGGGCGGGGTAGGCGGGCCGTCACTGGTCATGTCACTCACAGCGCTGACGGTGGTCACGGTCAGAGGCTCGGGGACAAGATTAGCGGAGCTGTTCCGAGGGTTACAGGACTGAACAATCGGCGATAGGGAGGTAGAGTCGTCAGCCTCCAATCCGATTAAGGGGAGGGATGAGTCCAAAATTGCCCGAGGAGGGGTGTCTGGGAATGATACTATCGGGGAGATGGTGGGATCGCATGACTGGTCACGCGGCATGTCAACAGGGACATTGTCAGCAGGGTCTGCGCAGCCGTCTTTCAGCTGTTGTACGAATGTACACAAAGAGTCATATTCGCTTAGGACCCACGTGTCCTTGTTGTGTCCCTGAATGAGACAGGTGCCGCCAGTCTTGCGACGCACGTGGAAGTAGAGGGTGATGGTGATTTTTGGTTTTGCTCTCCCCCTGATTTGTATGAATGTTTTTCCCAAGTCATCGGGAATGTCAGGATTGGAACAATCCAGGTAGGAGTCACCACACTCTACAGGTTCATTTCTGGCGTCTGTGTCCCTCCAGACTACAGTGTAACCGCCTCTTGCCTGGAGCAGGTTGACGTAGCGGTGGTAGAGGGCAGTTCGCCAGCGCTTGAGGGTGATGACGCCATTGGGGCCGTTGCTGTAGAAACGCGTTTGCTGGCCGCACGCAGTGTCCTTTAGCACCGGGTTTTCTCTCTTAAAGGGAGAGAGAGAGAGAGAGGGAGAGAGATTACGCGGAATGCTCCGGCGATATCTTTTCTGTACACGGATGCTGCAGTTTGTTGTATTCACTGAAAATTGCCGCAAACATTAAGATTTATGTGTTCACGCTTTTTGTTTTCCTGAACACTTTGTAAAGCAAATGAAACATCTTGGACATGTCACACACACACACACACACACACACACACACACACACACACACACACACACACACACACACACACACACACACACACACACACATTGGTCGTCAGTAAATAAATTTGCGCTTCCTTTAATCATTCAGCTCACGTGTACACCAATGATCTTATTTCTCTGTGGGCTGGCGATTGGGTGCCTGATAGGCGGGGGCAGGGGATCTAACTGTTTGTCTATCCAGCGCTGAGTGATTCCCCTTGGTTTGTGTATAATGATCGTGACTCAGACATGTCTGCGCTGAAAACAAAAACACCAATGCATATCTATTTCTAAATCCATATGAGTATGCACTTTACCTGTTTAAAAGTGTGCGCAAAGGGGGAATTTACGTTAGCCCATGCAGCCCTGACGCACTACAGCAGGAGATGGGTCGACCATGATAATTCAAGGGTAGCGCCAGATTAGTTTGGTGCCGACAGGCGCCAAGCTAATCAGGCACTACCCTTGAATTATCACTGTCAATCCATCTCCTGCAACTGGTGCACAGTCGTTAGATGACGCTTGCAAAATTTGTGAAAAACTGCCGTGGGGCTGAATGAGTTAAGTGTCCTGCATACAGCGGATCTGAAGAGGAGAAATCTGTGTAAATTGACGACATTCAGCCTTCATTACTAAGCTAAAGTGAAAGCGTCCTGCTTCACACAACAATGGTTAAACACTTCTCGATACGTCCATTATTAGTATTGATTTTACAATAATGTGTGTATGCACGTGTGCGTGCATGCGTGTGTGTGAGCGTGTGTGTGCGTGCGTGTGTGTGTGCGTGCGCGTGTGTGTGCGCGTGTGTGTGTGTGTGTTCGTGTGTGTGTGTGTGTGTGTGCGCGTGCGTGTGTGTGTGTGTGTGTTCGTGTGTGTGTGTGTGTGTGTGTGTATGTGTGTGCGTGCGTGTGTGTGTGTGTGAGTGTGTGTGTGTGCGCGCGTATGTGTGTGTTCGTGTGTGTGTGTGTGTGTGTGTGTGTGTGTGTGTGTGTGTGTGTGTGTGTGTGTGTGTGTTTGTGTGTAGGGTAGCCAGAGTGCAAGCGTGTGAGTGTGCGTGTGGGAGGTGAGTAGTAGGGGTGCAGGTGGAGATAGAGATAGAGAGACCTATAAGCAATAGTGTGCGCTAACAGCACAACACATGTTAAAGTGCCTCTAATGTAAAAAAACTAGACCGAAAGGGTTGACTGCCAGTGCCTGTAATTTAGAAGAAACTACCAAGTAAGTAGGAAAAGGCACTGTCAAGGGAGAGAAGTGTGCATGATAGACCAAGGCAGTCAACCCTTTCGGTCTAGTTTTTTACTACAATTTCGACTGCAACCCCCTCCCCCTTTTTAGTAGGTTTTCTCTTAGGGTGCATGGAAATTTGGCTTTAGGTGGAGGCATGGAATGTATGCCCCTGCAGAAACCACAGTAAAATGTGGTCTTCTTTGCAGGTAAGCAGAAATTCCTTCTCTTCCTCCAGTATAGCCGATGGTGTGCTGAGGAGGTCGCCAAGACCGAAACAGCTGTCCACACCGGCTCAATATCTGGACCCCCTCTTGGGGGACCTAGATTTAAATTTCCATGCGCCTAGGGGCTGGAACAGTGGGATATGTGATACGCCCCCCTTCGGGGGGGCTTCCATATGCATTGCTTTCAGTCTCTTACTTAGCGCCCCCCTCTTTCCTATCTTTTTATTTTGTGTGCTTGGACCAAAGTAGATCTATGATCATTGGTCTATCATGCACACTTCTCTCCCTTGACAGTGCCTTTTCCTACTTACTTGGTAGTTTCCTCTAATGTAAGTTTTTGAAGTTAACTTGTATCGTATCGGTAGACTGTCAAATTCTGATTCCAATGACACAAGTCATTTCGCTCTAAGGTGAACCGATCAGCCGTTATGACTGAAGAAAGGATCAGAGAAGCTCGATTTTGCGATCACTTACGGAAACGGCAAACATATTTCCAAAAGTCTCACAACTCTTACTATAAATTCTGACGTTTCTTCCGTCATGGTGGCGGCAAATAGTACACCTATCTATTTGAACCTGAAATTCCGGCTAATCAGCAAGTAAGGAGTGTTGGACAACAGAACGACAAACTTTGCAACGTGCATCGTCTGCAAAGAACATACTGGTAAGTGTCGGAGAAGCGTCGCCTTACTGATATAGTCCATAAGCTAGAAAGGTCTACCGTGCCCCCCCTCCCCCCCCCCCTCACCAGTACTCAATAAGATGGGTTTCAAAGTGTTCCTTAGTATGTCCTGAGATGTTTAAGCCATGTTCCCCGAAAATCCTTAGGAACACTCCAGAGATATAGCCGATGGCGCAAGGGTACCCCTATTCAGTCTCTTCGCAGGTGCTAAAATGAGGTTGAGAAACATTTTCCTCTAAATAAATCAGAATTCATCCCAGAAACCCAAATCAGGGAATATTATGTCAAGGCACACCGTCTGCATCCTCTGCAAAAAAACAGAATGAAAAGATATTGAATCTCTGGCTCACAGTGAAGGTATTTGTGCACCCAGTAAACGAACATTTCCGCGAAATCGCAAAAAAAGACAAAAATAATGTCTCTGATGCCTTCAGACATTTTCTGTAGCACTGACAGTCCATTTTCAGGTTTACATCATTAAAACGGGATGTCATAATTATTATAAACTTGACTAGGTGATGCTGGGATTACTGTGAGTGCCACAGTGGTTGATTTTGTATCCCTACCCCCAAGTTGTAAAAAGACACAAAAATAATTAGAAAAAATTGCTTAAGTTATTCCATTTATTTTTAACTCTCTTTACCTATTACGTTTCAATAATGTGAGCATAAAGTGCAAGAAAATAAGGAAATTCGGCATCCTTTAAGGTATGTTCGTGGTGAATGATAGCTTTTTCCCATTTAAAATTGCCGAATTGGGAAACATACGTTGTTTCTGATGCCCTCAGAAATTTTTTATACAACTGATAGGTCTTTTTTAGGTTTTATTGTTTAGAAAAGAGTACCACAGTTACTCCCAACCTGAGTTTATGATGCTGTGATGCATTTAGGGGCCACAGTGGCTGAATCTGCTGCCCTACCCCCATTTTTCCTGTACGCAAAGGAACGAAAAATGATCATAACAATTGCTCCTCTGATTAAATATGTTTGTTGCCAGTTTTCTTAATAAAATATGCATATTGAGCATAAACATTTGTGATAATTTCATTAATTTCAATGTGACCCATCAATTTAATTGTAATACTTTTTATTTAAGGCATGCTTAACAGTGGCTGCCGCTGAAGCTTCTATCCTCTGCACATTCAGCACTCTTGTCAAACTCGGGGAAGGTGTACCTCAGGGAGATGTTGTGTCTGATGCTGTTTTTGGTCTACATTAATGGCATCAGTACAACAGTACCAAGGTTCGTCTCGAACATCCTCCATGCGGATGACTTTGCAGTGTGGAGCGCAGCAGAACATAAATGAATAGCATCCTCCAAAATCCAGGATGCTGCCAATAGAGTCAGCAGCTGGACTGAAAGAGGCCACTCAAACTGAGCTAGACCATCTCTTTCAATCAGACGGAAGAGGTCACCTCAAAACTGGAGACCTTCGAGTACCAAGGACAGACAGGCCAACTTTACTGGCAACAAATAAATTACTAAATTACTGGACTCACATTGAAGCCATGGAAGCTAGAGCTGAAAAAAAAAAAAAAGTCTCTGATGAAGAAACTGGTGGGGACCACATTGACGCAAATTACAGCATCCTGGCACAAGCAAACACCTGCTCGGTCAGACCAGTTGTGCGGTACCAAGATACATCGACAACATAAAACATTGCCTGCAAAACCCAAAAAGCCAGGCTTGACAAGATGCAGAACATGGGTCATTCTCATGATGCAGTGACATTCTTAGAGCCATCTGGAGCACCCCAATTTAGGAAATGGAGGACATTGGAGAAACTGGAATGCAGAACAGCACACACGATGAGGAAACTTACTAAACACAGACAGCATGGGAGACTACAGGAGCAGACCAAGAACCGTCAGAAATGTCCAAATCTGAACCGCCCAAATCTGAACCGCCAGCTGAAGGTCCTGCAAAGGACTAATGTCCTGGAACCAAGCCCAAATATGTGTGAAGAGCTCCCTTCAGATACCTGGACATCTCGAAAGAGCCTTCAAGACAACACAAACAATGTTCCAGGACTCTTTGCCAAAGGTTGTGGCACTGCACAAAGCCATCTTGCTGTAGGTTGTGCACAAGCGCTACCCTCACAGCAGCTGTGATACCACACAAGATGCCGTGCGGAATGAAGGAAGTGGCGTGTACATCTGTTGTGCAGACGGCACTACTACCTCCCTCTCCTTACCAGCTGGTGGCAGTAGCTCCAACTATCGTACAGATCTGCGGGTACTCAACACAGCAGCAGAGCACTAGCTAGGGAAAGGCAGCAGCTTGATCCACTGATCTCACCAGGAAGCTTCAAGATAGACTGGATGCCCTGTCCACAAAATAGTGCTGCAGTAGATTCCAGTGCATTCTGGACTAGCTGGGAATGGAGACACTACAACAACAAAGTAATTGGCAACAGCAGAATGGCGGCTGCAGCCCGTGCGCAGATGACATCAACAAGCTGAACAAGGAGAGCCAAGCCATCATCTTTCATCTACTCACTGATTACTCTGGACTGGGTCCATACAGAAAAGCAGGAACGTTTCACAAACCCAAAATGAAGCCTGAAGGTTTACACACTTTAATCAGATCACTCTGTATCAGCAATTATTTGAAGCTTCCGTGTCTAATGCATGAAGAGATACCAAAATAAAAGGACGCTTAGCGAATGGCGGACTTCGGTAAATGCGTAAACAACCAATCAGAATGTTCGGCAGAAAGGCCATGCAGTCACTTTATGATCAGAGCTAAATATAGATCACTTGCAACAAGCGTCAGCATGATCGTTCGCAATGGAATAGTCACAAATTGGGGGAGAAAAAAAAGTAGACAAAAGTCTGCCAGCACATTGTAATTTTTTACAAACTTTCACAGACTTTAAGGAAAAGGACTGAAATTGACAGACTTTCCAGGGCCCTGAAAAAGCCTTGTCATTTTTTAACAACTTTCACAAATGTTCACAGACCGTAAGGACCCTGCTGGACTCCCCTCGTGAGATTGGGTCATGCGGAAACAGCCCTATGTGAATTTGGCGTAGAAAATCGGTCTCCTTAGCACATTCTCCAAACATGTCCATACACAGAAGCGGTCTGCTGGCAGTTCTGACCAGAAGACACGCCCCTATACACCAAACTCTGAAAACATGCTGCCTAGCTCTTGACAGCTCACTTATTGGCAGCCAGAACAATATAAGATTTAAAGACGGCCATAAAAAAAAAATGAACGTTGCAGAAGGTGGAAGTGGAGATCTCGTGGTGGACATGTGGAAACTAAGTATTTTTGATAACATTGTTTTGGCTATTAGGAACCATGAAACTTTATTACGCATTCATATTTACACATTTCTACATGAAAATAAATGAAAGGAAAAGGGGAAACCTTACTAGACCCGCATTACGCTAGGTAAAACATCACCTAAAAGACCAGGCAGTTAAAAATAGTTACAATTAAATTGATGGGTTACATTGAAATTAATGAAATGGTCACAAATTTGTATGCACAGTATGCATACTTTAAAAAAAAGGCAACAAAAAATATTTAAACAGAGGAGTATGACGTATGCAATTTTATGATTATTTTGCGTTACTTTGCGTACTGGTAAAATTGGGGTAGGGTAGCAGATTCAGCCACTGTGGCCCTTAAATGCATCATAGCATCACAAAATCAGATTGGAAGTAACTGTGGTACTCTATCCTAAACAATAAAACCTAACAAAGACTTATCGGTTGTATACAAAATTTCTGAGGGCACCGGAAACAACGTATGTTTCCCAATTCGGCAATTTTAATTGGGAAAAAGTTATCATTCACCACGAACGTACCGTAAAGGATGCCGACTTTCCTTATTTTCGTGCACTTTATGCTCACATTATTGAAACTTAATAGGTAAAGAGAGGTCAAAATAAAATGGAATAACTTATGCAATTTTTTCTAATTAATTTTGTGTCTTTTTACAACTTGGGGGTAGGGATACAAAATCAACCACTGTGGCACTCACAGTAATCACAGAATCACCTAATCAATCAAGTTTATAATAATTGTGACATCCTGTTTAATGATGTAAACCTAAAAATGGACTGTTAGTGCTATAGAAAATGTCCGAAGGCATCTGACAAAATATTTTTGTCTTTTTTTGCGATTTCGCGGAAATGGTCGTTTACTTGGTGCACAAATACCTTCACTGTGAGCCAGAGATTCAATATCTTTTCATTCTGGTTTTTGCAGAGGATGCAGAAGGACGTGCCTTGACATAATATTGCCTGATTTGAGCTTCTGGAATGAATTCTGATTTATTTAGAGGAAAATGTTTCTCAACCTCATTTTAGCACCTGCGAAGAGCGTGAATGGGGGTACCTTTGCGCCATCGGCTATATCTCTGGTGTCTTCCTAAGGATTTTCGGAGAACATGGCTTAAACATCTCAGGACATACTAAGAAACACTTTGAAACCCTTCTTATTGAGTACTGGGGAGGGGGGGGGAGGAGGGGGGGGGGGGCACGGTAGACCTTCCTAGCTTGTGGACTAATAGATTGAGTGGTAGACGGGCCGGTCTCTAATTACTGTCTAAAAAACGACATTCGGTAGCATGGCACCGCTACGTCAGGCTGTATCACAAGATTCAAGATAATCGTACAGCAACTGATTTTGCGGAAAAAATAGTGTTTCTTATAGATTATGACCTTTACGACAACGTTGATAAACAGCGCTCTTACATTGTCAGTCAACGGCAACCACGTGTTATAATCACAGAGGTGTATGTTCTCTGCCAGTGCCACGGTCTAAAGACTGCATGGAGACAAATCGTCCAGCACCTTTACGTATAATGTGCACCTTTAGCCCAGACATGGATGAGAAGACGTAGAAACAAGTCATGGTCACTTTCGAAGTGCACAATCGACTTCAAGGCTATGAAATGTGTTGTGTCAACGGAAATGAAATTCCTGGCAGTGACGTCATGTCCCCGATTTGTGCGTGGAAACATAAAATGTGATGACGAAGATTGGAATGCTGTTTAGATCCAACCCCAGTTGAACCCAGCTTCGGATCAGGGTTGTACTGTATCCTGCTCCAACCCAGGCTGGGTCAAGTGTAAACACTCCATCCCAGTTTTGGGTACAACCCAGGTTGATGTGCAAACAGCCTCAGCGTCAGATATATAATTACCTAAAGAACTGGCTTGATTATATATAGATGAGAGTTTTCCTTCTAATCACCCAGATTATTTTTCTGAATAAGCATTGATTTGACGGAGAGTTTTTAAGTAGAAAACCTGTTGCTGAAAGTCATATTCCCTTTACAGCAAAATCACTCTATGGGGTGATAACATGTCAAACTGCTGTCGCGTCGCACAACTAGAAACACTAAACACTCATGTTTTAATGCTATTATGTTCTTGACTTGGATCAGTAACCTCATTTGGGAGGGAGGGGGAGGAGGGTGCCAGCTTCATGTCTTAGACCCACAACCTGACACAAAAGGCCTTCCGACACCAGAACTTGCATGGAAAACGGGGGGGGGGGGGGGGGGGGGGGGGAAGGGGGGTGGGGGGGGGGGAGGGGGGGGGGAAGGGGCTGGAAGAGATTGCACACTGGGCACACACAAATCAAATGGCACAATCTGTATCCCCATATCCCCATACATGGCAAGTCCTGCAAAACAACTAACAAAATTAACAAAATCAGTAAAGACCTTTAGGCTCATGTTCCCGGCCAGTCTAATAATTAATGTGACCTTTAAGGTCTTGACCTTTCAAGCGTTCAAATGTTCCAAAATAAGTAAAGGGCTGGCTTTTGCATCTTCAAAGTCTTTGAATTTGTGCGTTTGTCACATATTTAAAAATCGCCCTTGACCATGTAAGTAGTGAAAATTAGTATGCATAGAAAGGTCCAATTACTGCCCCTCGGCCAATTTTGGTTGTAAACTTTTGGACAAAAATGCTTATAACAGTTATCATTTTACAAAACACTTTTTGTACTTTTTCAGGTCACTTGTGACCTTTGACATATCAGAGTCGTCACCAAAAATAGCATGCATAAAAAGGTGTTAATCATCAGGCATCTTGGTATCAAGTTCATAAATAATATTTTTGAAAAAATGTCCAAAATGGCTTTTTGCGACCTATTTTCTAATATCTTGACTTTTTCAAGAGGTCATCCAACTGCATAGAAAGATCTAACCATCGGGTATCATAATACAGTCTATTCCGCTTACAACAAGGTCAGATATAACAAAAGTCAGATATAGCAGCATTTTTTTTAAGGTAAAAAAAGAAGTTTGTCAACGTAATTTGTTTATAATAACACCGGATATAACGTTACAAGAACAATTGCTGTTTATATATAAACCATATAATTCGTGAAATTAATTTTAAAAAAATGTGAATATATATATATATATATATATATATATATATATATATATATATATATATATATATATATATATATATATATATATATATATATATATATATATATATATATATATATATATATATATATATATATATAAGCAAAAATATTTATATGTCACTTAAAAAGTTCTTGCCGTACAATGCTGGTTACGAAACTCATTCAATATGTCCTTGTTATCTAGCATTAAGCAAAATATCTAGTTAAAAAAAAAGGGACTCCAGTGTGGATCAACGGTTTTTGTAAAACGGCCATTTTCTCGCCAATGAGCGTATTAATTTTAAACAATTCGAAAAGCCCAATATCCTAAAATTTCAAGCTTGTCCGTCCTTAAACGCGGGCTCTAGTCGCTGTCTCTCACACACACACACACACACACACACACACACACACACACACACACACACACACACACACACACACACACACACACACATTGCGCTTAACGCCAAAAAGACGTTCTCTAGCAAGATTTGTGTAGCTAGATGTGACGTCATCTTTATCAATTTTCTTCTTTGCCAGAATTCCTGCCCCGCACGCCAGAAACGTCACGTGCATGCTCCTGAATGCTCTCCGACAAGCCACATTTCAAAGTCTACTGTATTTTCAACATGGTTGACAAAAAGGGTCCTACAATCAAGAGGTAATGGAAAACGCTCCTCTTGTCATTTGATATCACGTATCTGCCGATAAAATTCGTTCTGAGTGTACACGTTTATCGGCAATGTTTCGTCGTGCTCATGATCAATACATGAACAATAATGATAACGTGTACTGATATGCTGAGGTGAAGGAATGTGAGATACTTCGCTGTTATCTTTTACAGTCAAATCAGCCCGCAGCCGGCTTGTTGGGTAATAAGCTGCACGGTACTTTTGGGATGGAACCTACAGGTGTGTGTGTGTGTGTGTGTGTGTGTGTGTGTGTGTGTGTGTGTGTGTGTGTGCGTGTGTGTGTGTGTGTGTGTGTGTGTGTGTGTGTGTGTGTGTGTGTGTGTGTGTGTGTGTGTGTGTGTGTGTGTGTGTACACGGAAGAGCTCAAATGGGTTACTGTCTTTACCATCCTTATGAAAAATGGGGGGGAGGGGGGGGTGTTAAAATCTGGGTGACCAAGTCAGACACCCATTTTTTCTGAGGGTTGTTTCTGCATTGTCTTGGGGTAAAGATTCATAAAAAATAAAAAGATCAGTGTTTCTCGTTTTGGAGTTAAAACATGCACTTTTGTGTTTAACAGACACGCCTGTAGTGTGTTTGAAAACTTGTCCCTCCCAACAATGTGTGTGTGTGTTGTGCACACAGAACCCTGAAAATGAGCGTGTATGTATTACATCACCCTTCCCAGCTATAAATAACTACATAGCTGATATGGGTCAGGGGGGATATTTTGTTGTTTCAGGGAGTAAATTGTTTATGTTTTTACAAAATTAGGTTTGTTATTTGAGGGTGTGGTTGTTTTGTTAAAAAAAAGTGTTGAGTTGTAATGTACTTCCGGGGTGATGTGGAGAAAGGTCATGTCTAGTGACAGATTTGAGATTCATGAGATTCATGTATACGTTCACCAGGGACTTAGCCTATACGTTTTCTACGTTTGTTTCCATGTCAGATGAAGAAAATTTGATCTGAAACGTCGTTTTTTGTTTCTATTTTAAAGGGTTTTCCGCCACTATCTTCTGTTTTAGTTTGACTTAGCCTATAATTATATTCGTGCGCCGGTTGCTAAGAAGTGAAGTGATTGTATGAGTGCGCATTGTAAGAGAGGACGTTTAGACTTTGGGTGAGGCTGCTGTTGTCTTTTGTCCTGCCCGACCTTTTGGTTAAACCTGTTGCTTTATTTTGTAGGTTTGTCGATGTTATCAATGCCGCATCTCCTTTTGGATTGTATGCACAAATTGATTGAATGGAAATGATGTCACAGAGTCAGCGTCGTTTCATGCGTCGTCTGCTACAGTCAGTCGTTTAGTGCAGTTAAAAGAGTGCAGGCTTGGATGGACCATTTTCTGATGTAATAGTAAAGTAATATTTGTGTGAATGCTCTCCGTTTGAAGGAAGGTTGATTGATTGTACATTTCTTAACGTCCCGACAGCAACAAGACTTTCTCAGGACGTGCCTGCACTGCTAGTGACAAAAACTCAACAGAACATTGAATGTATGTCGCCAGCCGGTCCAATACGTTAAATAAAACCTACGACAGGGGCCTAAATAAAGCTAAGACCATTTAGCAACACACATCGAATATCAAGAGCCACAGGCAGCGCAGACAGTAGGGAGAGTTTAAAGAAGGAAAATGCAGGTGAATGGACCAAGGGTAGACAGAAACACATGCCCCGGAATATAGAGAAAACCCCACACCCTGTGGGGTTGACCAGGGTGCCCCTGGGAACTAAAAAGTCCCCCAGGGCAGACCCGGTTGGGGGTGTTTGAAGAAAGGACTGGAAAGTCGAGTGTTGAGGGCAGACCGGCTGGGGGTGTTTCAGGGAAGGACTGGAAAGTCGAGTGTTGAGCGAAGCCCGAGAGAAGGCGAGGATGGGAAAAATATCCAGCACTATACGTTGGAATAGATGCATATCAGTTACGACACGCTTGTAAATTAAAACACTTTTAACCCCACCCGGGTCTGCCCTGGGGGACTTGGGTGGGGTTAACTACTTTTTATTTCCCAGGGGCACCCTGGTCAGCCCCACAGGGTGGGTTTTTCTCTCTATTGTGGGGCATGTGTCTCTGTCGGCCCTTTGTCCATTCACCTGTATTTGCCTTTTTAAAACTCTCCCTACTGTCTGCACTGCCTGTAGCTCTTGATATTGGATGTGTGTTGCTAAATGGTCTTAGCTTTATGTAGGCCCCATGTGTTAGGTTTATTTAATGTATTTGACCAGCTGGCGACATACATTCAATGTTCTGTTTAGTTGTTGTTTTTTCACAAGCAGTGCAGGCACGTCCTGAGAAAGCCTTGTTGCTGTCGGGACGTTAAGTAATGTACAATAAAACACTTTTAACATTAAGAAAAGTTGAGTTAAAAGAGGTTTTAAAACAGTTTTCATAAAAACTTTTGCCCGACACGCTTCTAAAAACAACATTTTCTTAGTTTTAAACCTTGTACCGCGCCATA
Source organism: Semisulcospira habei (assembly GCA_036245525.1). Classification (NCBI taxonomy): domain Eukaryota; kingdom Metazoa; phylum Mollusca; class Gastropoda; family Semisulcospiridae; genus Semisulcospira; species Semisulcospira habei. The sequence continues at coordinate 245,440,109 of BTPG01000003.1, forward strand.
AACGCCACGATTGCTTTTCAGTCTTAGCTGTCCTATAGTGTGGAATGTGGGACTTTGCCAACTGGATCCATCTGGTGCACTCCAAATGAGTATTTGTGAGTGGTTCGACGTGCAACTCAGTGTGCGCCTCTGAAATGACCTACTGATTCCACTGATAATGAAAATCTTTCATTCATAAGAGCGCATTGAGCAGCTCTATAAACCAAAAGTGATGACCCCCTCTCCCCCCCCACCCCCACCCCGCCCCCCCCCCCACACACACACTTCTCCCCCCCCCCCACTCCCCCAACAAACAATCATAATAGTAAAATCAACCAAAGGTATCATTAGTGAGATATTTTCACTGTAATCCCAGTTTTGTGTGAGAGGCACCCACTTTTTGGGTAAAAACCCTTTTTTTTTTCCATCCAGTGGCTCTGTTTCTAGAAAATGTCTATTTTATTTTAAGTTGTAGAGCTTAGTTATAAGGTGAGTTCAAACATTGGCATCAACTCCAGAGCTTTAGAATAAATAGACATATGGGAACCCATTTTCACATAAAATGGTAGGTAACCCACTCTGAGGGTTTTGTGTTCATGTGTGTGTGTGTATGTGTGTGTGGTGTAGTTTGCTGTCTATCGTAAACTTTAACGTTGGCATTTTCTCGGAGACTTTTCAAGCCACATTCTTCAAACTTGGCCCAAGGATACTTTGTGGCAAGGCCTTTCTAAACATACCAATTTGAGTGACCTCTCACAAAGGTCAAGATCACAGGGGCTCGGGAAATAGGTAAAAAATAGCTATATTTTGACATTCTTTTTTTTTCTGAAATACTATTCACAACTTCAAACCCAAACTTGGTACAAAGATAGCTGAGGGTAAGACCTTTCCATGCCTACTAATTTGGTTGATCCCTCAGTAAGGTCAACGGTCACAAGAGCCCGCTCAGGAAATAGGTTCAAAATAGCCACATTTTGACAAAAGGTGTTATTTTTTTTCAAAAACAACTTTAAACCAAAACTTGCTACATAGATACCTGATGGGAAGACCCATCTATGCATACTGTTTTGGATAAAGCTTCGGAAAAGTCAAGAATCACAGGCTGGCAAATGTGTGTAAAATGCCAATTTGTGATAAAATTTTAGGTATTGGCAACATTTTTGCAAATTTTTCCAATCAAACTTGGCACAAAGGTAGCTGATAAGACCTTTCTGTGCATCTGAATTTAGTTAACTCATTGCAGAGGTCAAGGGTGGGGAAGGGGGTGCAGGGTTGGATCCAGGTTGGGGCAGGGGGGTTCATACCAAATTTGTAAAAATGCTATAACAAAGTCCCTTTTTGGGGTGTTTGGGACCCCACCCCACCCCCCTCCCTCATTTGTTCATTCGGTCCTTGGAAGCAAGGTCTATCGCATCGCCCCCTTCCCCCTCCCCACTTCCCCCCCACCCCTCCCCTCTTGCACTCATTGCTGTTTGATTTTTGGCACACCAAAAGCAAAATCTGTCGATCTGAACCCCCCCACCCTCCCACCCGTACCCCCACCCCACCCCCCACCCTCCTCGGTTGCTTGGATCCAGGTTGGGGCAGGGGGGTTCATACCAAATTTGTAAAAATGCTATAACAAAGTCCCTTTTTGGGGTGTTTGGGACCCCACCCCACCCCACCCCCCTCCCTCATTTGTTCATTCGGTCCTTGGAAGCAAGGTCTATCGCATCGCTCCCTTCTCCCCCCCCCCCCCGCCCCCCCCCTCCCCCTCACCCCTCCCCTCTTGCACTCATCGCTGTTTGATTTTTGGCACACCAAAAGCAAAATCTGTCGATCTGAACCCCCCCCACCCCCACCCCCACCCCACCCCCCCCTCGGTTGTTTGAATTTTGCGACCCCTGGCAGCAAGGTCCATCGACTACCCCCTCCCCCTCCTCTCCCCGTTGTTTGATTCTTCGGCTCTTGGAAGGAAGGTCTGTCAACTACTCCCCCCCCCCCCACACCACCCCCCCGCCCTCCTCTCCCTGTTTGATTTTTTTTCGGCCCCCGTATGAAGCAAATTGTAGTGTCGAGGTGGCCTTTTGTATCAGGTTCACGGTTCCAAACAAGACTTTGGACCCACCCCCCACCCTCCCCTCCTCCCCCGCAGGAGTAAAGTAAAGTGATCCGACCCTGTCATGTGTTCTTAGAACATTTCGGCAGTCTTTCTGAACGTGTCTTAACCCATTTCGCCTGGGACCCTGAAGCAGGAAATGAATTGACCCTGATAATTCAACGGTACTGTCAGATTAGCTTGGCGCCTTCAGGAGACAAGCTAATCTGACACTACCCTTGAATTATCATGGTCAATCTATGCAGCTGGTACACAGAGGTTATGCAACAGCTCCAACATTTGAAAAATGTTACCTTGGGTCTAAATGTATGTGTGTGTGTGTGTGTGTGTGTGTGTGTGTGTGTGTGTGTGTGTGTGTGTGTGTGTGTGTGTGTGTGTGTGTTGTGAAGGGGTGAGGGAGATGTGTGTGTGTGTGTGGGGGGGGGGGTGCCCCGTGGGGGGAGGGGGAGGTGTGCATACAAATATGTGAGGCTAGTGATTCTATTATTTCATCTTCTGTCCGTCATCCGTCTGCCATGGTCTGTGTCGAAAACTTTAATGTTGGCATTTTCTCTGAGACTATTCAAGCCATAGTCTTCCAACTTGGCCCAAGGATACTTTGTGGCAAGACCTTTCCAAACATAGCAATTTGAGTGACCTCTCACAAAGGGAAAGGTCACAGGGGCTTAGAAAATAGGTAAAAAATAGCTATATTTGACATAATTTTTTTTTTCTAAAATATTATTCACAACTTCAAACCCAAACTTGGTACTAAGATAACCTGAGGGTAAGACCTTTCAATTCATACTAATTTGGTTGATTCCCCGGAAAGGTCAAGGGTCACAAGAGCTCAGAAAATAGGTCCAAAATAGCCATATTTTGTCAAAAGATGATTTTTTCTCAAATACTGCAAACGTGGAGAGGGTCACAGGCTTGCAAATGTGTGTGAAATACCAATTGTTGATAAAATTGTAGGTATTATGCACATTTTCACACAATTTTCAATCAAATTTGGCACACAGGTGATGATAAGACCTTCCTATCATGTATACTAGTTCAGTCAACTCTATGATATCATAAAGGTCAAGGGTCACGGGTGTTTGACAGCTGTGTGAAAACTAATTAGATTTTGAGAAAACATGGATTTTGCTGGTGCAAAATGTCATCTCTTTGTCACAAGGGACACACATGTTACATCTAAAATCCACATTATGTTCTGTTAAATCAAGATCTATGCCCTTTGGAGATGGGTGGCGTTTGCCTATTGATGGCACTGTTTTTATCAGTCAGCAACACAATATCCAGATTGATCTTGCGGGTGGTGGGATCATTTTTATGTGACTGAGTATGTGTGTGTGTGTGTGTGTGTGTGTGTGTGTGTGCATGCGTGCGTGCGCATGTGTGTGTGCGTGTGTGTGTGTGTGTGTGTGTGTGTGCATATATTTAATGTCAACGTAAGGTCACAACACAGACACACACACACACACACGCGTGCACACATGCACGCACAGAACGATACGCGCGGACACACATATGAGCACACAGACACAAACCCAATATACTAAAGTCGTTAGTGAGTTTAATTTATTTTGTATAATTTGTTTAAGTAAGCTTGATTACATATTAGCCATAATTGTAAAAAAGGGAATCCATTAATCCCCATTGTGTATTGAGTCATCGGCACTGTTTCCATCATATACACTATTGAAAGTACCACACACACATTGTTTTCAGTACTATCATACACATTATTGAAAGTAAAACACACACTGTTGACAGTATCATACACACACTGTTTACAGCATCACCAAACACACTTTTTACAGCACCATCATTCACACTATTGAAAGTACCACTCACACACTGTTTACAACGTCACACACACTGATACAAAATTAAAAAAAAAAAAGCTCTGCGTCAAATTACACTGAGGAAAACAAGCGAACTATATGGGACTAGACAAAAGGAAGACTTAGAACGACCAGTCATCTTCGTTTCGTTCCGCTCCTATGAATCAAAACCGGCTACGGGAATCGCTGATGCGGCTTAGATGGCTGGCGAAAGACGTTTCGTTGGTGTAAGGTAGGTAACTCTTCACGGGTACACACACTACTTGTAGAGGTATCGCTATATCGGTTATCGCTCTCGATTTCTGCCAACTGGTGCCAAAATATTAAACAAATAAGTCATGTGCGCCTTCGCATTGAATAGAAGAGAATTATCAACCATTCCAAATACATTTGTGCGATTTTTGATGTGCAAACAGCGACAGTCAAAGTGAATCGACCCACCTGGCTGGAAACGATGACCGCCATCTTGTAGACTTCGCAGCGAGAGCAGATGAAAGTGGGGTTAAGAAAACTTACATAGAAGCGTATTGTAGTTGTGCTTTAGTGATGATTGTTGATAGAGCTCATTACTAAAATGACAATCCTGCTTAAATCGTACACGATACTGTGTCACATCAGTTTTATTTATTTATTTAATTATATAGTCATAGTTGCCGACCTCCGAAAGTCGTTTCGTGAGAACTGACGATTTGAAGTTTTTCTACCACAGGCGTATGCCTTTGTAAGACGGTGCACACAGTCTGGTGACGTCACTAACAAAACGCGCTTCGTTTCTCTTCTGAGTCTCCCTAAATTGCTGAATACGTTATTTGGCCTCCAACGTAACATTATTGAGCGTTTGCTCACAAAAGCTGTATACATTTATGTACCCACTTCATAACGTTTTTCCTTCTTTGACACATGTATTGATATATTGTACAACAAGCAAATTAATATTCATGAATTTGTTTGATATACTTCCATTTCCGAAATCCCTTACGCGCCAAGAATCGATCTTGATAATACGCACATTTTTCAAAATGGAAACGAGAAATATTTGCATACGGCAACATTAACAAGCTTCTTGTATGTAGTAGTAATGAAATACTTCTTAGTGTGTGCGAACGCTCGAAATTTACATCCTATACACAAACACGAACGAAGAACAGACGCCAGGAAACGTGCGAGTCGCTGGACTGACTAATGAACTTGACGAGATGTCAGCTGGCGATATCGACAAACTGAGAAATGAACTAACTGAACAAACCTGCTGGCATTTTCCGCAATCATCCTATGTGTGATCTAGTAACAAGTAGAATTTACTCAGTCACACGCACGATTATACAAATCACTGGATGTGTTCATAGACGAAGTCTATGCGCCGAGTCGACAGCGATATGCAGTCGTCTGAAATTCATTTGTTTTGTCTGAACACGCAATCAGCCGCAAAAGGAATGTTTGTTTTGTTTTGGACTGGCTACGTAAATAATATTGAGCAACATTTTGCTTGATATAGTGCCGATAACCGAGTCTTACGACTCGGGCATTTTAATTTGGGTCTTCTAATCACATCTGTTTGTTATCGGCACTATATCAAGCAAAATGTTGCTCAATATAATATAATATTAGTTATTTTACAGACACTAAATACATATGATGTAAACATTCAGTCGAGCAAATAATCATGCAGATGCCAAAACATTTGTCATTTTAATCAATAGCTTAATTACACTGGTGTTTTTAAACAGTGATTAAAAACGCACACAAAACTTACACACCCACGTGTACATACGTCTTACGCCACCCCCACCCCTCACCCCTCCAGCCACACGCACACATAGACTTCATGTACTTCTGTCTCTGTTTGTGAAAAGCACCCACACGTTTATTTAAACACAAACACAATTATAGTCACACATTGTGTCCGTCGTAAGATTTTACTTTTGATGTTTGACGCGAGTGTTGGCGTACACGTGTTTCCCAACAGCCTCCGTGGGCTTCTCTAACGATGTCCCATCTTGACGTTCCTTCGATATCGCGACTTGCCCTTCATTCGACCCTCCAACTTGACGTCCCTTAGACGTCCCACTTTGACGTTTCTTGTACTTTCCACCTTGTCGTTCCTTCGACGTCCTACCTTGAGGTTCCAGCGAGTGTTTCGCCGTTTTGCTGAACTGTTTTCCTCCTGGGAGGGAGAGAGCTTCATAGGGCGTGACTTCACCAGTGTTGGAGTACTGTGCTGCCAGTTTCTCGTACTGACCCTCGTGGCCCTGCGTGCTGGCTTGCTCCCCTTGTAGCCTGGTGTACGGCGTGGCCTCGTCTCTTGTGTGTTCATAGTTCTCTAGCTGGTCGTAAGGATTGTCTGACTCAGCATTCTCCGCTGTGGCGGCCTCCTTGGGTGTTTCTGCGATGTGCACGGTGCTGAGATCCGTTTCTACAGCAGGAACCCGCAATGACCGACCACATTAGGAAAAAAGAAATAGAGAGGAAGAAAAATATGTATATGTGCTGGTCTGTGATTTTGGACCTTACGGCTTTGCCGTAAGGTCCAAAATCACAGACCAGCACACATACAGGTCGCGACAGCACTCTTTCTATTGTCGGATATCACAACAGGAAAACGTGTCTGTGGCGATTTCTCATAATATGCTCACTGTATTTCCCTCAATCCACACAGCTAACAAAGACATACGTGAAGTTGAGAACGGCCTTCAAAAAAGTCTCGACGATATATCAGCATGGTGTAAAGTCAACTCAATGATTCTGCATCCTACTAAAACAAAATCTATGGTTATTGCAACACGCCAAAAGCACCAGTTAAAACCTTTAAAGCTTAATCTATCACTCGGCGACGACATCATAGAACAGGTAGCCGAACATCGTCTATTGGGGGTCACAATTGATAATCAGCTGAGGTGGCAGATGCACATTGACAATGTCTGTAAAACGGTCTCTAAAAATGTCTTTATGTTATCGAAATTAAAGTATTACACAGATAGTGAAACCAGAAAATTGTTCAGTAGTGCACATGTAACAGGCGTGAAGTCGCAGTAAGGGTTCCTTTTGTTTATTAAGCAAAACCCTGACAAAGACAAATCAACATAAATAAATAAACATCGAAAGTACATATTAACACCACATAAATATAACTGATATAAATAAATATAACATTCACTTTTCTATATAAATCATGTAACCATGCACACAAAATAATAAATCGATAACATTGACAAAAATAGTTACAAAACCAAATGATTCCGAATCAAAACCAGAACAATCTACAAAATACACTTAAGAATGAACACTATAAATATTAAAGAGCACACACTGATCAATCTGCTCCAAGACTCACGCAGTCTACAACAGATTGATCAGGGAGAATGCTATAAACATAATCAAACGACACCATTCAATCCTAACACCAAACACACAAAAATCATTCTAATCCGACATACATACGATCATAATTATAATAATCAAAAATATAATAATCAAATAAAATAGACAATAAACTTACCCCACCAGCAGTCGGGTGCAGCATGTCAAGAGTACAACCGGTGGCAAGCCAATGTCAAATACAGTATAGTGAGTATAGATTGCTGTGAAATATAGTGATGGTGAGTACAGATCAGACACTGAGTTCAGTTCACTATGTTACAGACTCCCCTGCTAACAGTTGGCGTCCTCGACAACATCTAAATATCCTGCCACGCCTCTTTATAGGAGAATCTTCATCAGGAGAGTTTGCGTCGTCAACAGTTTCTCAAACAGTCCCATTTCTTGCTGGATGGCTGTAACGGGGAGATGGTGATGGTTGCTATGATACCCCTTGTTGTGGCGTGTCGATCTCCGGGGAATGCTGCGCTCCCCTGCTTGAGCATTGCCGGGGTCACGTCCTGAGAGTGAAGCTCCATCTCTGACCTGTTGTCTCATGTCACCAGCAGTGGTATCACAGCTCTGGTTGTTGTCGCTGTCACCGTTTGTGGTGAGAATCTGATGGTCACGCACAGAGTCTGGCCTTGATAGGGACTCGGGACTGTCGTCACCAGTGTCGCTCGTTGACGACGGTGATGGAGAAGAGGCTGTTGGCTGAGGTCCTTGCTGCACTGGCGATCGCGGTACGAGTAGTTCGGTACGATGTAGTGTCCTAACAGATCCGCCACCGTCCGCAGAGTGCACCATGTAAGTGTTTCCTTGTGTATCTGGCCTCCGGAAAACTGTGTACGGTTCACTATTCCACGCGTCTTGGATCTTGTTTCGACCTCTGACCTGACGGTTGCGAGCGTAAACAGTCGTCCCCTCTGCAATGCCGTCATCATTAACCCTGGAGGCCGCAGCTTCCTATCGCCTTGAGACCTCCTTATCCGTCAGCTGCTGTGCCAGTTTGTGGGCTTGCTGGAGACGCTTCTGGTGCTCCGCGAGCCAGTCATCAACCCTAACGGGAGAATCCGTCAAAACTCCATCACCAGGAATTCCAAGAAGGCTGTCGATGGGCAGGTAAGGGTCTCGGCCAAAGAACAGGAAGTATGGGGTGTATCCAGTTGTTGAGTGAACTGTTGCATTATAGAAGAAGACCAGCTCTGGCAAATGTTCCGGCCATCTTCGTTTCGCTCTTTCGGGGAGTGTTCGCAGTCGGTCGTGCATGGTTCTATTGAAGCGCTCACATTGGCCATTTCCGCTTGGGTGAAATGGTGTGGTGCGACTCTTGTCGATGCCATACAGCTTGCATAGTTCCTTTATGACATCACCCTCAAAATTCCTCCCTTGGTCGCTGTGCAGGCGTTTGGGTATGCCATACTTGAGAAACCAGCTGTTTACCAGGGCTTTCGCTACACTCTTTGCTGTTTGGTCTTTGCAAGGGACTGCTTGAGTGAATTTCGTGAAGACATCGGTCAGTACCAACACGTTCTCCAGGCCACTGGTTGAACGTTCGAGAAGAGTGAAATCCATTGCGAGGACTTCTAGGGGATGGGTGGCGGTGAGCGTTCCCATGGTGGTGTGGACTCTTTTCCCTTCCTTTGCAAAGAAACATCTTTCACAATCATTTGTGTACCTGGTGATATCAGCCATCATGCCTGGCCAAAAACACCTCCCCTGGGCAAGCTTGCAAGTCTTCTCCGCTGCTGGGTGCCCGGCGTCATCGTGGACTGCTTTCAGAACGTCTGGTTTCAGTGATGAAGGAAGGAGGACCTGGAGTACGTCTCTACCGTTGTCCTGCGCCACCCTATAAAGGGTTCCGTCCCGGTCCCTCAGCTGGTTCCAACAGCGGATTATTTTCCGCACGTTGGGGTTTTCCCTAGCTGCTTGTCGTTTGGTGGGTTTGTGACCAATTCTGTAGAGCTGCCAGACCCTTTTCAATGTGGGATCATGCTGTTGCAACCTGGGCAGGTCAGCTGCTGGTAGGGAGGAAGGAGCAGAAGTATGCGTAGACCTGACCTGGATTTCGTGCAGAACAAACTCTGGAGTGAGGTTTACGATGGCTGTTCTAATTTCATTTGGTACGGCGGTGGCTGCAGCTTGAGGCTCGTCGCATTCTGCCATCAATTGCTCGACATGGACCTCCCTTCTGCTGAGTGCGTCCGCGTTCCCATTAGATCGCCCAGAGCGGTATTTCACTGTGAAATTAAAGTTGGCCAGTTCTGCGGCCCAGCGAGTCTCTGCTGCACCTAGCTTGGCGGATGTCTGGATGTAGCTGAGAGGATTGTTATCAGTATAGACCGTGAAGGTGCTGCCCTGCAGAAGATCTCTGAATTTCTCCGTGACTGCCCAGCGGAGCGCAAGCAATTCCAACTTCATGCTGCTGTACCTTTTCATGGATGTCTCTTTTTCCCTGAGTCCCCTGCTGGCGTAGCCAATGACAACTCGCTTTCCGGTCTGTTCTTGTGATAACACAGCTCCCAGGCCTTGGAGGCTGGCGTCAATCTCCAGGATGTAGGGCAGAGTAAAATCTGGGTAGCCGAGGACTGGGGCTGTTGTTAGCTTTTGCTTCATGGTCTGGAATGCCTGCGTACATTGCTCGTTCCATCCGCTCAGACGTTTGCTGCGTCCCGAGCCTGGTGTTTTATTCAGCAGAGCGTGCAAAGGGGCTGCGATCTGAGCGAAGCCAGGTATAAATCGGCGGTAATACGAGGTCAGCCCGAGGTAAGCCCGTAAGTCTTTCTCGCTGGCGGGCAGCTGCCAATCTGCCACTGCGGAGACTTTGTCTGGGTCGGGTAGTATTCCCTCAGGTGTAACCATATGACCAAGATAACGCAGACGGCTGAAAAACAGGTGACATTTGTTGGGCTGTGCCTTTAAGTTGAAGTTTGAGAGCCTTGATAGCACCATTCCCAGTCTTTCCAGCGTCTCGTCGAAGCTTTTCCCAAATACCAGGAGGTCGTCAACGTAAATGAGTAGGGTCTGGAAGTTCTGATCACCAAAAATCTTGTCCATTACCCTCATGAATGTGGCCGGGGCATTACAAAGCCCGAAGGCCATTCTGGTGTATTCATAGAGACCTCCAGTGCCGACCCGGAACGCCGTTTTTTCTATATCTTCTTGCGCCACTGGAATCTGGTTAAAGCCATGAGCTAGATCCAGGCTGCAGAAGTATTTAGATCCTTTCAGCACATCCAGGGCCTCCTCGATTCTGGGCAAAGGGTATGCGTCTTTGCGTGTCTTAGTATTCAATCCCCTATAATCAACGCAAAAGCGGATCTTGCCATTTTTCTTTTTCGCAATAACGCACTGTGAGGCATAAGGGCTGCATGACTCGCGGATGATGCCCTGTTTCAAAGCAGACTGCAAATAGTCCCTCACTTCAGCCCAGTACTGGGGTGGGATCCTGCGGTGTGGGACCTTGACGGCCGTGTCATCATCCGTTACGATACGATGATGGATTAGATCGCAGAAGCCAAGGTCATCCTCGCCTCTGCTAAAAACATGCTCATAACTGTGGAGGAGTGTAGAGAGACGCAGGCCCTGCTCTTGGGTGATGTCGCCGACAGATACTTCAGACATGATGTCTCTAAGTGCATCGTGTGATGGCAGTACTGTGGCTTCCTCGATGAGGATTTCTTCCTGTGTTACAGTCACGCTGTACTGGTGCGGGGTGTCGGCTTCAGCTGCACATGCTATAGGGACGTAGGGTTTGAGGTAGATATCTCTGTCACTGACATTAGCGACCTGAACTGGTACGACCCCTTTATCGCTGAGTTGAGAGAGGCATCTCCCAACTTCGATTCCGGCTGGAAGGTACAGCTTGTCCGATGGCTCGACTAGAATGTCGCGCGTAGTACCCGGCGCAGCTGGCTTGGTTGTGCATGAGATTACTTTTAGGCTGCGTGCTGGGATCAGAACGGGCCGTCTCCCCAGTGGTTTCACGTAACTGTCGCTTGACACGGAAATGGCGTTCTCTTCATACAGGGCACTTACGCCTTGCCATAGAGTCGAGTCCGGATGGCTACCTCCCTCGACAGTCTTCAGGTGTCTTAAGATGTTGGAACCGAGCACACCGGGTACCTTCTTCTTCCTCTCGGCCATGACACCCTGTGGATCTCTAACCACTAAGAATGCCATATTGGGTAAAGTTCTATTCATCACTGTAATGTCTAGCTCTACATAACCAATAAATGGCACCTCGAGGCCTTGAGTGCCGGAAACCTTTAGGTAAGGGGAAACATCATCAATGTGTGTTGTGTCACTAAAAACATGTCTAAAGAATGTTTCAGTCAAGGTTGAAACCTGTGCGCCTGTATCAACAAGACATTTTACATCACTCCCCCCAATGTTTATAGTTACCACTGGACACTCTCCAACAGCTTTCTCCAGCCGTGATGAGCCACTAGCATATTGACCTCGTCCACCTGTCATCTGGCTCACAATGGCAGGTGTCTCCCGTTTAACGGTCGTCTTCGGCCGCTCTGCTGACGCTGTGGACAGTGCCGTTGAAGGTGTCCTGTTGCATGACAGATGTAGCATCGACGGGCTTCCCCTGGCTGGCTCCGTGCTGTGCCCTCTGCTTGGTGACGGCGTGTAAGGCCCTCCAGCTGAGCTGTGAGCTGAGCGATCTGCTGATGCTGAGACTTTAGGATGTCCAGGAGCTCACTATGGGTCTGTTTCTCTTCCAGACGTGGACGCAGTGCCGCTGGGGTACCCATCCACTGGACGGCTTTATCACGGAGATCAAAGAACGTCAGTGTAGGGACCTCCTCATTCAGCCGTCGCAGCTCTCTCCTTAGAGCGACATCTGCAACTGCTTCCGCAAGCCTCTCTTTTAAAATAATGTCCTTCCGCTTGGAAAAAGCAGAGTCTTTTTCTACACCTTGAATCTTGTCCGCCAGAACAGCAAGATTGTGTGAGCATGTCAGCAGATCCTCCCTGTCCTGTCGATAGGAGTAGAACTGCGACTGTAATCTGGGAAGTGATGCGCCATCACCAAAAACTTTCTCCAGGATGGACAAGATCCTATCACCCGAGAGGCTGATGCCACCTCTGCCCACGATCTCCCGTCTCGCCTTGCCACCTAGGTGTTCCAGAATGAAGGCTGATCTGTCGGTGCCCTCGATCCTGCGCGAACTGATAGCAGCATGGATGTCGTCCAGCCAGTCTTGCAGAGTGATGTCGCCTGCATCACGTGGCCTGTCACAGAAGCGCGCGATCCTCGCTTGGTCAGAAAGGACGAAAGCGCTGGGCTGTGCTGTCCTGCCTGACGCTGACAGTTGGCCCCGGTCTGCATCCAGCTGTGCCTGAAGCTCGGCCACCTTCCGCTGGAGGTCCTCGACTGCTGTTGTGTCCACCTTCCGATCCTCCATGCTGATGGGGGTTGAGTCACTTCTGACACCAGATGTAACAGGCGTGAAGTCGCAGTAAGGGTTCCTTTTGTTTATTAAGCAAAACCCTGACAAAGACAAATCAACATAAATAAATAAACATCGAAAGTACATATTAACACCACATAAATATAACTGATATAAATAAATATCATTCACTTTTCTATATAAATCATGTAACCATGCACACAAAATAATAAATCGATAACATTGACAAAAATAATTACAAAACCAAATGATTCCGAATCAAAACCAGAACAATCTACAAAATACACTTAAGAATGAACACTATAAATATTAAAGAGCACACACTGATCAATCTGCTCCAAGACTCACGCAGTCTACAACAGATTGATCAGGGAGAATGCTATAAACATAATCAAACGACACCATTCAATCCTAACACCAAACACACAAAAATCATTCTAATCCGACATACATACGATCATAATTATAATAATCAAAAATATAATAATCAAATAAAATAGACAATAAACTTACCCCACCAGCAGTCGGGTGCAGCATGTCAAGAGTACAACCGGTGGCAAGCCAATGTCAAATACAGTATAGTGAGTATAGATTGCTGTGAAATATAGTGATGGTGAGTACAGATCAGACACTGAGTTCAGTTCACTATGTTACACACACATCATGTCACATATAAACTACGCATCGACGGTGTGGGATTATTGTTGCAGTGATGTCCACTTAAAAAGACTAAATTCTTTACATAGGAGAATGGCAAAATTAATTCTTCCCGACCCGCACTTGACGACCGAGGAAAAACTCAGTAAAGCTGGATTCCTGCCCCTTCAAAATCATTTTAAATATAACAAAGGGGTACTGATGTTTAAAGTGTGGAACCATAGCGCTCCAGAATATCTAAAAGAGTTGTTTAAAAAATCAGATTCCTGCTATGGGAACATGAGGGGTCTTTATATTGTTCCAAAACCCCGAATAGATATATTTAACTCTACTTTGTCATTTGCGGGTTCCACACTGTGGAACTCACTCCCACATCACGTTAAAGCCACTCCGACATTATCTCGTTTCAAGGAAAGTCTTTATAAGTATCTGACATTACTCAAATAATATCTAGTTATTCGTAGACACACGAATGTCCGTGTATATTATAACAATCATGTGTATGTGTGTGTGCGTGTGTGTGTGTGTGTGTGTGTGTGTGTGTGTGTGTGTGTGTGTGTGTGTGTGTGTGTGTGGACGCGTGAGTGCGTTTGTGCGCGGCGTATGCGTTTGTTTGTGTTTAGTGGACTATATATTTTGTATTATTGTGTTTTGATGTCTCTTTTTTATGTATACTTTGTACTTAGTTAGTCGTAGTTGTAGCAACGGCAGGTACGAAAAATGACATAGTCACTGACTGTGTTAATATCTTCACCGTTGTAAAATAAAGATTCATTCATTGATTCATTGATTCATTGATTCCCTCATTCAACCGTCTGTTTTCTAATTTGGGAGATACAGGTTGTGAAGACTGCAGATGAGTAACAGACCACGAACAACGAAGGGTAGAGCTACGCAAGCCAGGCACTATCACTGTGCTATCATGGTCCCTCCATCGCCTCTTGCAGTGTGCAGCTCAAGCGGAATGCTTTGGGGGTAGCAGAATTATAATATGACCTTTTGTTTAACGGTTTGTTTTCAATTGCAAGGGTGTCCTCCAGTGGGTCGCTCACTCACTGACTACGCCAGTTCGCCTGAAGTAATACACACACACACACACACACACACACACACACACACACACACACACACACACGCATACACACACACACACGCATACACACACACACACACACACACGACCGCACGCACGCACATACACACCTTGGATAGCTGGATTTAAGGTATCGTCGGGTCTTGAACGTGCACGTGAAATGCGCGACCTGCAGACAAAATATCAAGCCCTTTCATATTCATATTTAAGCCGACATCTCAGTTGCATCCATCCACCCATCCGCACCTCCGTCCGTCCCGCTGTCGGTCTGTCAATAGGTCGGTCGGTTGGTTGTTGGGTCGGTAGCTCGGTTGTTTGGGTCGGTCGGTCGGTCGTTGGGTCGGTCGGTAGTCGGTCGTTCAATCGGTCGATCGTTGAGTCGGTCGGATGGTCGGTCGGTCTTTGGGTCTGTCGGTAGGTCGGTTGTTGGGTCGGTAGGTCGGTCGTTGGGTCGTTCGGTAGGTCGGTCGTTGGGTCGGTCGGTCCGTAAGCTCGGTCGTTGGGTCGGACGGTCGGTTGCAGTCAGATGGTCAGTCAGGCAGTCGGTCAATCGATCAAATGAGTTAATTAACATTCAAAATAATACATCAGTTAGCTAATCGCTAATCTTTGACATGTTCGGGGGTGGGTAATTTGTTCAATCAGTCTTCGGGCCCCGCGTTTAAAATCACCTGCACCCAGAAAATGACAAGTTCGATCAAGGTTGGGAGATGGGGGTGGGGGGCGGGTGAGGGGGTGGTGTTAGGGTGTGTGGAAAGGTGCGGGTGTGTGTACATGGGGGGAGGGGACGGGGGGGGGGGGGAGGGTAGGTAGGTGTCACAAGTTGTTCAAACCTTCAGTGCCCCATGTTTAAAATCGCATCTGTAGTGGCAAAGGATGTTTGTGAAATTTCGATTAATCACATTTGAGATATGCTGTACGAAGATAAGGATAATTCGCATTCAGGTCTTGTACAGGTAGCATTTTTACCTGTGATCGGCATAGTCGGCAAATGAATAATCGCTCACCGTATGAGTAAGGCTGCCACCACGACAGCGAGACCCAGCAGGAGACCCGCTCCCAACACAGCGCCCACAACGGGACCCACAAGACTCGCACTACTTCCACTCGTGTCTGATGTTACTGATGATTATAAACACGATGGGTAAAGAGTCCTTTCTCTACAGTATTCCTGTCTGTAGTGCTCCCTTAGCAAGGACAATATTAACAAATCATTATAGGAATGTATGATGGTAATTGGCTTTGTTTTCCAATTGCTCCGGTTCTAATTCTAATTCTAATTTGAGAAGAAGATCCATCAAATAGCAACACTTGTAGTAATCCTACACACATATATACAAACATATGATCTGCCAACAGTTTCCACTGAAAATATAAAGTAATGCGCGTTTGAAGACTAAGGGGCACAACTCATAACCATGTTTGGGTCTATGCTCCGTTTCTGGGGCATCATAGACGAAACCCTGTTTTAATCGCAGCACTATAGATAAAGCAACAATACATCCGCCAGACGCGCCAGCAGTTTGTGTTATTGTATGTATTACTGTTGCTTGCCCGACGTGTGAACAATTATCAAACATGTTTTAATACAACTTCAAATAACCCCTTCACTTGCGAGGAAAAGTGAACACGATCCAATTGCAAGAGACATAGATCCTCATTAGCCCCCGCGACTGCGGCAAGTTAGTGTGACTGCGGGGGCTTAAGAGGAGCTATCTTTCTTGCTGAGACCAATTTGAATAAAATTAATGTTTCTTTGAGGGTTTTAGCTTTTGGTCGTTTAATAAACAAACATTTCAGAAGCAAAAAATGTACGTACAGTGGCAGGGAAGGGGTTAATGTCTTTTCTGTAGAGTGCGGTCTGTACATCAAAACCCCCCAAACAAACCGTGAACTATAGTACCTTCAGATTGTTGCGAGGCATCGAACAAGAACCACGATCTCTACAGTTTCATGCAGTGGACCGTAGAGTAAAGAAAGACCGGTCCCACCCAGGTATGCATCCTGTCACTCTGGTCCCGACGCCTCAAAATATCCGAGCAAAAGAATGTGAAGCACTCGGGGGCGTTTCGATCGGTATTCGTAGTTAGTAACTACCGGCTCCGATTTACTCATCAGGGAACCGGCCTACAATTCTCAGTCCATTCCTTGGTGTATTCCTCTCAGTGTGTCGCATTTTATTACTTACATCACCTCAGGGCATGTTGTCCGTGTAGTCCATGCATGTAACTGTAGTCCTGATGCGGCATTATTGATGTCAAGTATGATCGCTTTCAAATCCTTGCAGTATTTCTGACGCGGCATTATTGATGTCAAGTATGATCGCTTTCAAATCCTTGCAGGGTCCAGTTATTGATGTCAAGTATGATCGCTTTCAAATCTTTGCAGGGTCCAGTCTCATGTCGGGATACGATTGTGTCGCCGCGTCTTCTGTTCCCTCGGCGCTTGTGCCTGTCAGGTCCAAGGTCATTTCCTGCTCAGCAGGGCTTAGCCGCGATAAGACAAGAAAGCGTTGGGAGTCTGCGTGTATGTACGTGGGAGTCATATTCTTTGTTTATTAATCCGTCCGTTTTGAAGGATCAATCCCAGACTTAGCGTCGTCGTTGTTGTTGTTGATACTCAGTGTATTCGTGTTTGTAGACTATGCCGGTTGTTTGTGTGGCTGTGTTGCCTTACATACGACAGACTGGTGTTCGTAGTATTGTCCTCTGTGTAGATGGTACGCAGTGTTGCCGTGGTGCACATCTCACAGTTGATGCTATAAAATCAGCTTAATGTTGTAGTTGTTGCTGCTGTTTTGGTGTGGCTGTCGTTTCGTTGATCGCTGTTGTTGCCGTTGGCTTGTTGGGCCGCTTGAATTGTATACCGTTTTGGTGGTAGGTGCCGGGTTTTGTCGTTGTAGAAGGGCCTTCATTTCTTCGAGTGCTTCACATAATAGTTGGCCTCGCTTGTTGCGAGTGTTTCAGTCCTCCTCAGGTTTCACTTTTGTGCGCTTTAAAACGAGTTCTTTGTGACCAGTATTGCCTGGTGTTGTAGATTAAATTTCAGCTGCGTTGTTTTGTGGTCGATGCGAAGAAGGCAGTGTCCGTTTCCTCTATTCCTAGTCTGTGTTGTACACACGGTGGCTTGCCTTTCACGTTGGCGTTAGTCTTATAGCAAACAGTATGACGTCACAGCGTGTAGCGATTCATGACGGATGTCACTTCAGTTGAGGGTTTTGCCGTGGGGAGCTGCTGGGCCGATTGTTGGCCTCGGTTGAGTAGCTGGCTCACACGTGTCTTGTTAAAGCAGCAGAAAATAGGATCGCAGTGTAGTTTGTCGCTTGTTCTATCTTGTTGCTCGTGTGGTGTTTTATTTTTCCGCCTGGATTTTCAGCCTTTTTCAGGCGTGGGGGACGAGTTACTTGGTTGTTTTCGTTCCATCCACCCTTTCTCAGGTGTGGGGAATGAGTTTCAACCAACCTGTTTTAGGTGTAGGGAGTGAGTCTCAACCACTCTATTTCAGGTGTGGGAGAATGATCGATGAGTTTCTTCTTGCTTGTGGTTTTATTGGTTGTTTTCGTTCCATCCACCCTTTGTCAGGTGTGGGGAATGAGTCTCAACCACCCTGTTTCAGGTGTGGGAAACAATCGCTGACTTTCTTCTTGCTTATAGTTCTCCGTTGACATAATAGTCTTGGGTCTTTGTCGTTTCTGGCGGAGTTAGGGCTGTCAGCTGTTGTTTCCTTCGTCGTCCCGCTTCGAATGAGTCTTTGTTGGGTGTGAAGGAGCGGCTTAGTGCAGCGCTCGTGCCGATGACGTATGGTCGAATCTCATTGGTCGGCTGTCGTCGGGCTGGTCGCCCGCTGTCCGTGTGAGATCATCATCATCATCATCATCAGTCCCTTGCCCGAACTGGGCGTTGGGGGGACTGAAAGGCAGCAGCAACAGACAGTGCTCTCCACTGAGTTCTATTTTGGGCAGTGGCAAGCAAGTCTGGCATCTCGAGTTCGGTCCATTCTTTTATGTTTGCGACCCAACTCTTTCTCTGACGACCTCGCCGACGACTTCCTTCGAGAGTGCCTTGGAGGATAGTCTTGGACAAGGTGTTGTGTCGGGTCACGTGGCCAAACCAAGCAAGCTTGCGCCGTTTCACGGTTGCCAGAAGGGGTTCATGTGGGCCCACCAGGGAAGTGACGATGCTCCGTACATATTCGTTGGTCTTGTGCTCGCGGTACGAGATGCGGAGCAACTTCCTCAGGCACTTGTTCTCAAAGGCCTGGATTTTCTTTTCTGAGTCTGCAAGCAGTGTCCAAGTCTCACAGCCGTAGAGTAGAATAGACACTACGAGGGACTTGTAAAGCCTGTACTTGATGGTGAAGCTGATGGAGTTACTTCGCCATATCCTGTCCAGCCTGGCCATTGCGGATGTTGCTGTACCTATCCTGATACGGATCTCTGCTATGCAACTACCGTCTTTGGACAGGGTGGCTCCCAAGTACTTGAAGCTATTGACCTCTTCTAGCTTCTGGCCGTTCATGTGAATGTTGCTGCTGCTGTCGCTTGTGGTGTTGATCATCACTTTGCTTTTATCCGTACTGATCTCCATGCCATAAGACCCTGCGCTACTTGAAAGTTTGTCTGTCAGGTTTTGGAGCTCACTATTGCTGCCTGCCATGAGGTCAATGTCGTCTGCGAATCGAAGATTGCACAGGGATCTGCCACCAATAGAGATTGAAGTATGGTGGTCGTGGAGGGTTTCCTGCATGATCTTCTCCAGGAATATGTTGAAAAGGACAGGAGAGAGCAGGCATCCTTGACGGACACCGATCGTCGTCCTGAAGAACTCGCCTGACTGATTGTTAAGTAGAACCGCGCTGCAGGCGTTCTTGTAAAGCGCTTCTATCATTTGGATCAGTCCCTCCTCTATGTTGAACGATCTCATGACTTGCCAGAGTCCGTCGTGCCAGACGCGATCAAATGCTTTCCTGAAATCAATGAAGTTGTGGTAGAGTTCGCGCTGATGCTGCAGATGTTTCTCGATCAGGACGCGGCAGTTGAAAATCTGCTCTACAGTGCTTCTTCCAACTCTGAAGCCAGCCTGTTCTTCTGCCAGCAGTTCCTCGGCGAAAGTTTTGAGGCGGTTGAGAATGATTCTAAGCATTACTTTGCTAGGGTGACTTATCAGACTGATAGTTCTGTAGTTCTGGCACTGTTTCAGGTTTCCTTTCTTGGGGAGCGGGATCACTAGAGACTGTGTCCATTCTACTGGCCATTTCTTTTGCTCCCAGATCTTTTGACAGAGTGTAGTGAGGACCTTCGTTGTTACTTCTCCTCCATGTTTCAACAGTTCAGCAGGTACGTTGTCTACACCTGGAGACTTTCCTCCCTGCAGGTGGAGTCTATCTTCTAGGTGGGACGGTCCCTCTTTTTGGTATGCTATGTCTCTGTCAGCCGTATAGACGTGGGGCTGAGAGGTATTGTCTGTTAATGGTGGTTCAGCTGGATGCTTAGAGTAGACATCTGTCATGACACGTCCGTCTTCCGTAAAGGCCCCGCTACACGTGCCCGGTTTTGAGGCCGATTCCCGATCAGTTTCGAATCGGTAGGTGATCGGGCCGGACTAAAAAAACGTGTGCACTGCCACACATTTCCCGACTTGTTTAGCCGACGCGTTTGAACCGAAGATCGAAGTCGTACCTGTTCTGCAAAATGGCTGCTAGTTTTGACAGTGATGATGATGTGCTTGCATTATCAGCAGTTTTGCATCATATTCGGGAAGAGGCGTGCGAAACATCAGGAACGGCGATGATACTGATCACAACAGGCATGTTCCGCCTTTTGCAAACTCAAACGACATGCTTTGCGAGACGCGCTCTGATTGGTTGAAGCTTACAACCGGGGCCGATTCGG
This sequence comes from Semisulcospira habei, assembly GCA_036245525.1. Lineage (NCBI taxonomy): Eukaryota > Metazoa > Mollusca > Gastropoda > Semisulcospiridae > Semisulcospira > Semisulcospira habei. The sequence goes on from BTPG01000003.1 coordinate 245,460,432, forward strand.
ATCGGAAAAATAGAGCAGGTTCTAGACACCAGATTCCCAGCCGATTGGGACCGGATCGGATAATCGCAATCGGATCGGAATCGGCTTCAAAATCGGGGCACAACCGATTCGTGTGGCGAGGCCTTAAGTGTTTGCTAGAAAGTGAGCTGCTGGGCTGGTTTGCTCTTCTCCCGGCACTGATATGAGCTATCTCCTCTTCTTTAAGAGGCGCTCTCTGCTTCGTTGAACCAGTGTTGCAATCCCCTCAGGACGGTGAAACTGAGGTCAGGGGTTGTGTGCATTGAGGCGTGGCCACTCCTAACGGTGCGCCGCGCCGCGTGGGGCCGTTAGCGGTGGCGTCATCCTGATTGCATCATCACTCTGGCGTAGTGAAGCCGAGCGGCGATGGCGGACCGCTGTATTAAGCTTAGTCCCTTTGTGTGTTTGTCGATTCAATCTTGATGGTCCTGTAGAGCGATGAAAATGCGATTCTTTTCCTGTTCGCACAGTCGTGAAAGGATAATAAAACGGGCATATTATGCTAGGATTTGAAAGCGAGGCGTAGGTGAAACCAAAGTGACTGGGACTGTGCGAACAGGAGAAGAATCGCATTTTCATTGCTCTACTGGACCATCAAGATGGAATCGCCAAACACAGCTTAATACAGCGGCCCGCCATCACTCATCTTCACTACGCCGGAGTGATGATGCAATCAGGATGACGCCGCCGCTAACGGCCCAACGCGCGCACCGTTAGGAGTGGCCACGCCTCAATGCACACAACCCCCAACCTCAGTCTCACCGTCCCGAGGGGATCGGAACACTGATTCAACGAAGCAGAGAGCGCCTCTTAAAGAAGAGGAGATAGCTCATATCAGTGCCGGGAGAAGAGCAAACCAGCCAGCTCACTTTCTAGCAAACACTCACGGAAGACAGACGTGTCATGACAGATGTCTACTCTAAAGCATCCAGCTGAACCACCATCAACAGACAATACCTCTCAGCCCCACGTCTATACGGCTGACAGAGACATAGCATACCAAAAAGAGGGACCGGCCGACCTAGAAGACAGACTAAACCTGCAACCAAGTTTACAAGACGCTATCCCACACGGACAGCGGGCGACCAGCCCGACGACAGCCGACCAATGAGATTCGACCATACGTCATCGGCACGCGCGCTGCACTAAGCCGCTCAACTCATACCCGACAAAGCCTCATTCGGAGCGACCACGACGAAGGAAACAACAGCTGCCAGCCCTAACTCCGCCAGAAACGACCAAGACCCAAGACTATTTTGTCAACGGAGAACTACAAGCCATCGATTGTTTCCCACACCTGGAACAGGGTGGTTGAGACTCATTCCACACACCTGACAAAGGGTGGATGGAACGAAAACAACCACGAAAACCACAAGCAAGAAGAAACTCATCGACAATTCTCCGCCCACACCTGAAATAGAGTGGTTGAGACTCACTCCCCACACCTAAAATAGGGTGGTTGAAACTCATTCCCCACATCGGATAAAGGTAGATGGAACGAAAACAACCAAGTAACTCATCCCCTAAGCCTGAAAAAGGCTGGAAATCCAGGCGGAAAAATAAAACACCACACGACCGACAAGATCTCTTGGCTTGACTTCGCGAACGAAGATTTTATAGGAGTTGCCCACGACGTCTGCAGGCTTGTTCGTGGCTGACAAGATAGAACAAGCGACAAACTACACTGCGATCCTATTTTCTCCTGCTTTAACAAGACACGTGTGAGCCAGCTACTCAACCGAGGCCAACAATCGGCCCTGCAGCGCCCCACGGCAAAACCCTCAACTGAAGTGACATCCGTCATGAATCGCTACACGCTGTGACGTCATACTGTTTACTAAAAGACTTACCTCCCGCCAACGAGGAAGGCAAACCACCGTGTGTACAATACAGACTAAGAATAGAGGAAACGGACACTGCCTACTTCGCATCGACCACAAAACAACGCAGCACCAACTTTAATCTACAACACCAGTCAACACTGGTCACAAAGAACTCGTTTTAAAGCGCACAAAAGGGAAAGGAGGACTGAAACACTCACAACAAGCTAGGCCAACTATTCTGTGAAGCACTTGAAGAAATGAAGGCCCTTGTACAACGACCAAACCCAGCACCTACCACCAAAACGGTATACAATTCAGGCGGCCCAACAAGCCAACGGCAACAACAGCGATCAACGAAACGACAGCCACACCAAAACAGCAGCAACAGCTACAACATTAAGCTGATTTTAAAGCATCAACTGTGAGATATGCACCACGGCAACACTGCGTACCATCTACACGGAGGACAATACTACGAACACCAGTCTGTCGGAGGGCAATACTACAAACACCAGTCTGTCGTATGTAAGGCAACGCAGCCCTACAAACACGAATACACTGAGAATCAACAACAACTACAACAAGGCTAAGTCTGGGATTGGTCCGTCAAAACGGACGGATTAATAAACAAAGAATATGACTCCCACGTCCATACACGCAGACTCATAACGCTTCCTGGTGTCTTATCGCGGCTAAGCCCAGCTGAGCAGGAAATGACCTTGGACCTGACAGGCACAAGCGCCGAGGGAACAGAAGACGCGGCGATACAATCGTATCCCGACATAAGACTGGACCCTGTAAGGATTTGAAAGCGATCATACTTGACATCAATAACTGGACCCTGCAAGGATTTGAAAGCGATCATACTTGACATCAATAACACCGCGTCAGGAATACTGCAAGGGAAAGCGATCATACTTGACATCAATAATGCCGCATCAGGACTACAGTTACGTGCATGGACTACACGGACAACATGTCCTAATGTAAGGAATAAAATGCGACACACTGAGAGGAATACACCAAGGAATGGATTGAGAATTGTAGGCCGGTTCCCTGATGAGTAAATCGGAGCCTGTAGTTACTAACTACGAATACCGATCGAAACGCCACCGAGTGCTTCACATTCTTCTGCTCGGATATTTTGACTGAGGCCTCGGGACCAGAGTGACAGGATGCATACCTGTGTGGGACCGGTCTTTCTTTACTCCACCGGACCGAGGACTTTTTGCTTACCGAGCATGCCCCGTGAGAGCCAGTGATCGACCTGTGCGCGCTGTATCAGTTACCGCGGTACACTAGAGCGCGTAATACTGAGGCTGACCAGTACTCTACAAATTACATTCTCATTACTGTACCACAAGTTGTGCTCTTTAAGAATACAGGAGAACAAGTTGAGAACATTCGGTTTGCAAACGTTCATGGTGCTGGCTTCGACCGCGTTTGGCACGTACATTGCTGTGCATGGGTCACTGGCGGCCGACATCGGCCCGATGGCTTTTTGGCTACTGGGAAGAAACAAAACATTTGTCTTCTTACGACTTTATTTCCCACTGTATCTCATTGGCCTAGCTATAGTCTCATTTCTTATTTGTCCATTACCCTAGCTATAGTCTCATTTCTTCCTTGTCCATCGGCCTAGCTATAGTCTCATTTCTCCCTTGTCCATCGGCCTAGCTATAGTCTCATTTCTTATTTGTCCATTGCCCTAGCTATAGTCTCATTTCTTCCTTGTCCATTGCCCTAGCTATAGTCTCATTTCTTCCTTGTCCATTGCCCTAGCTATAGTCTCATTTCTTCCTTGTCCATTGCCCTAGCTATAGTCTCATGTCTTCCTTGTCGTCCCGTTATGAAGGAGACGGCAGGCTTCTTATCACCCGTCTCTTCAGCTATGTACTCGCAAAGGAAAATGTTTTTCTTCACAATATACAGTTTTCGCCAGTCACGTTTCTCAGTACGAACACGCAAGGCACACGAAAAGCAGATAAATAAAATATTATTGGAAAAATAGTCTAACGCCAATAGGCGCCATGCTGTTCTTGCGCCACTCTTGAACTATCGTCTCGTTTATAAGGGCTATACGTTTACCCCCTTCATTGCCGAACAGAACTGAACACAATCCATCTGCAAGACACATAGATCCGCATGAGCCCCCAGAAACGCGGGTGCCCATGATGATCTATGCCTCTTGCTGACACCATTGTGTATACCTTCAACGTTCTGTTGATTAACCCCTTCACTGCCAGTGGACGCAGACTGTGTGTTTGAAATCTTGGTCAAGTCAACGCCACAGAGCCACAGTCGTCCAAGGTAAAGGTATACACAGTGGTGTGACTGGATGGACGGGTGAGTGTATGGATGGGATGAATGGTGGATAGGCGTTCAGACGGACGGACCGACGCACGGATGGTTGGACCTTCAAACAGACACTTTACAGAGGAAAGTAATAAAATAAATCCGTTCTATAAAGCATTGAGATTTCAAAACTAAAATTGTAACTTTGTGCCATACCGGTCTGACACAGTGGCGGAGTCCATCCCTGTTCACAACTGGTGCAGTATCCAATCTGCTTGTCACAGGCCACACCCCATGCACAGTGGCCACACCAACTGGTACAGTCCTGGCCGTAATAGTGATCCGCACATTCTGTAATAAAACAAAGAAACAAATGTCGGTTTTTTTTAAATTCTCTTATGTAGCGCTACTGACAAGGTTACCGCCATTCCGAGTAGTTGCTGGACCTGGAGATTAATAATCCTTAACTTAAGTGTCAGTCGGCGCGAGGTTGCACTAGAAAATCTAAACTTTCTATTAAACTGTAACTAGGTGTCGTACCTTGCTGACACAGTGACGTATTCCATCCCGGTTTACATCTGTCACAGTGTCCGTCCTGTTTGTTACACGACGCATCCCCAGCACAGTGACCACACACACCGGCACAGTTCATTCCGTAATGGCGGTCGTCGCACGCTGAATAACAGAAATAAATTATTATTGGAGGCGGCGTATTGTTTATGATCCTTTGAATTTGTGCACAAGGCTTCACGGGGAAGCCATTACAATCTGGAAATTGCTTTTTATTTCAGACCTTTGGACATGAAAGGGGCATTAGCTATAGACCAGTGTATTCACCTGTCTGACAGAGTGTTGGGGTCCATCCTGGTTCACAACTGACACAGCGTCCGTCCTGTTTGTTACATGGCGCTCCTCCAGTACAGTGACCACACACACCAGTACAGTTCTGGCCGTAATGACCTCCATCACACTCTAGAGAACAAAGGGACTTTACACGATTAAAATACAGAAAGTGGAAATCAAACTATTTGGGTGATGTAGCATTCCCGCACGTGTAGTTTCAATCTATGTAGGACGCAGCTGCCGAACAGCAAAGGTGCTACCCTCTATCCAGAGCCCCCTACACCCCTACACGGACGGGCATCACTGGTCCTCATCCATCTCCTTAATCTCTCCCGTGCTGGCTCCAAGCGCCACACCCTGGCAAACCACCTCAGCTGATGGGCTAAACCACGTGAGGGGGTGGTGTTCACATTGCACCACTAGGCGGATGAGCTGTTTCTGACAGCCAACGGCTAGAGGACGGAGGAGATCAGGTTGGATCCAACGGCCAAATGTGGGGGAGTAAACCTTTCAAATCAGGAGTGGAGCCCCGAAGGCAGACAGCTGCCTGTATTCACGCACTGTTCTGGCAGCTCCTGCAGCCAAACTGGTGCCAAACGTACTGCTTTGCATTCCTTTGGATACATCAGCGAGGCCGAGAGGGGGATCTTGACGACTGGGCACCCCAGGATCTCCATACACTTCGCCCAGGCTTGCGCCCTGGAGAGGTCACTCCAGTGACTGACCCAGCAAGCGCATATACTCCATTGTCTTCCGAGACAGGATGCCAAACAGTTTCAATCTGTACACATGCTGACATATAGCAACACCAGACTTGAAACACATCACCCCTTCACTCTAATAAGCACATGGATATTGAGGGGTTTGGTGACCAGTGTATTTACCTTGACACTGTGGTGGAGCCCATCCTGGCTAACAGCTGTCAAAGGTTCCATTTTGTTTGTTACATGGCGACCCCTCTTGTACAGTGACCACACACACCGGTATAGTCCTGGCAGTAATGGTGGACATCACATTTTGAGGAACAAGACTAAGATAGCAATGGTGGCGGAGGATTGTTCTTGGTGTGTAGAATTTGTACACAAATCATAAATTAAAAAAAAATGAAACTACAGAAAAGAAATTTAATAAGAAATAAACAAAATGTGTCATGGTCGTGAAATGACAAATGTTCGGATTTCGTATTAAAAAATAAAAATAAAAATAAAAATGAATCATCAGTATTTACACACTGACACTAAATCTCAAAATCCCGCGGGAGTTGTCCTCTGAAGACTACATTACAGTGAAGGAGACAGACTGACTATGATAGTACAAGGGTGGTGTCAAAATAGCTTAACGCTAATAGGCGCCATGCTGTTCTTGCGCCACCCTTGAACTATCGGAGTGTTGTCGTGTATCAGGACCAAATGTGTAGCCCCTTTACTGCCGAAAAAACTGACAAATTGAGTACAATCTATCTGTAAGAGACTTAGATCCTCATGAGCCCTCGATACGCGGGGGCTCATGAGTATCTATGCCACTTACCTACACCACTGTGTATACCTTTTCAGGGGCGGATATGGTGTGTTGGGTGGGGGTGGGGGGATTCCCACCTGTCTGCTTTTTAAGAAAATGTTACAATAAAGTCCCTTTTGGGGTGTTTGGACCCCTCCTCACTCCCGCGTTGTTTGATATTTTTGGCAAGTGGTGAGTCTTAACACACAGGCATCATATATGTCTTACAACGCCCCTCCCCCCTACACCCACATTTCGGCCTTTGGAAGTAAGGTGTAGCGTTGGTAAGGCCTCTTGTATCAGGTTGATGGTCCCAAACAAAAGTTAGACCCCTACCCTACCCCACCCCCATGAGGTAACTGATCCGCCACTGCCTTTTCCTTGGACGACTGTGGCTCTATGGCGGAGGCAAAGATTTCAGAAACACATTCTGCTTCCACTGGCAGTAAGGACGTCAAGCAGCAGAACGACGAATCTTCATCATTGCAATCTATCTATATCCCGTAGTCATGCCGGCCATTGGGGCAACACTGATGACTCTGCAACCAGCTCCCTCCATTCCTCTCTGTTCTCTGTCATTCTTAGCGTATCGCCCAGCCTCAGTCCTGTCCACTCTGAGATATTGTCCTCCCATCTTTTCCTCAGTCTTCCTCTCCTTCGTCCTCCTTGCACAGTGCCTTGCAGGATTGTTTTGGCAAGCCCTGCTGAACGCGTGACATGCCCATACCAATTCAGTTTGCGTTTTTTTTTTTTTTTTTCACAATGGTTAATAAGTCTTCATAGGGCCCGATGGCTTGCCTGATTCTGCTTCCCACTTCCTCGTTTGTGATGTGACCTCTGTATGAAATGCCAAGCATCCTTCGAAAACATCGCATTTCATTGGCTTGTATCCTCCTTTCAAGGTCTGCTGTGAGGGTCCATGACTCGCAGGCATACAATAACACTGAGATGACTAAGGAACGCATCAGTCTGATCTTGCTCCATTTTAATCTATCTGCTTTAAATTAAATGTGTATGTGACAAATCTACTTACCGCCCTGACACAGTGGTGGAGTCCATTCTGGTGCACAACTAGCACAGTGTCCGTCCTGTTTGTTACATGGCGCCGCTCCAGTACAGTGACCACACACACCAATACAGTTCTGGCCGTAATGACCTCCATCACACTCTAGAGAACAAACCAACTCTACATGATTAAAATAAAGAAAGTGGAAATCAAACTATTTGGGTGATGCAGTATTCTCGCACGTGTTGTTTCAATTTATACGCAAGATGACATATGTGTGTATAAAATGGTGCCAAACATCGCACACCAACAACACGTTCTTTTAGCCTGTTTATTCTGGCTTGGCCGTATACAAAAGGTTTTATGACACATGTCTAGATTTTGTTACGTCACTTCATTACCTTAGTGTATTTCGAGCACATTTTGGCTTGCAATAAGCTGGGTACTGCTCTCGTCAGCGGACCAACCTAACCACACTGGTGATTGACACCGAACTTTTCTTTTTGTTGTGACTGTTCTGTGGATTTTTTATTTGTTGGTGTCACTTTTTTTTTGTTTTTCGGTTCATTGCGTTGTTGGGGGGTGGGGGGGGGGGGGGCAGGTAGCACTATTGTTTGTTGTTTTTGTTTTGCGGATTGTTTAGCCGTGTGAAGTCCTCATTGCTTGTGTTTGACTCTTGTTGGGTCTGTTCGTTTTTGTTATAGTACCTTGGTGTTCCGTCCAGGTATTCCCTTCTTCCGTTGGTTAAGTCAAATGCATATAGTGTTTTGTTGTATTCGCTTTTCCTGAACCGTTCGATGAGGTTCATAAAGTGGTTTCGGGCAGCTTTATCTCTGAAGAGACCCCTTAATGCCATGAAAATGGTTGGGTTCAACCCGTTGGTGAAGATGAAGGCTGCGAGGAGGATTTTTCCCCAGTCTTAGACATTTCTGGCCCACATATACTTTCGTATGTTTTTAGGCCATCTGTTTGCCTGGCCCAGAAGGTCCTGTATTTTCATCCAGGCTTCATAAGTTTGTCTGTTTCTCGCCGTGCTTATCCGCTTTCAGATTGGCTATAGGCTGATCCACCACGACTACACAACAAAAGACTGCCTGGCTTGGTCACACTTTTTTTGTAGTGGCACAGGTCTAGTCACATAACAAATACTCCCTCACCAACAAATAACACAAACAAAACAACAACAACAAAAAACACGAGGCAAAAAACAAGCCTTCAGTTTTCCTTCTTCTTCTGAACGAAAAGAGGAACACCCCTTCCCCCAAAAAAACAAAACAAAACAAAAAATAAATAAATAAAAAGTCGACGAAACAAGGCCCCATGAGGACCAATCAAATCAAACGTAACGGAGTGCACAGGGCTTGAACAAAGTGGCTGAACGAACACTCATTCTCGGTGTTTGTTACATGGCGCTCCTCCAGTACAGTGACCACACACACCAGTACAGTTCTGGCCGTAATGAACGTCATCACACTCTAGACACAAACCAACATTACATGATTAAAAAAATGAAAGTGGGAATCAAACGATTTGGGTGATGTATCATTCCCGCACGTGTTGTTTCAATCTGTACACATGCTGTCATATACCAACACCAGACTTGAAACACAGCACCCTTTCACTCTGATAAGCACATGTATATTGACCAGTGTATTTACCTTGACACAGTGGTGGAGCCCATCCTGGCTCACAGCTGTCACAGGTTCCATTTTGTTTGTTACATGGCGCTCCTATAGCACAGTTACCACACACACTGGTACAGTTCTGGCCGTAATGGTGGTCATCACATTCTGAAGTACAAGAATACGATAGCGTTTGATGGCAGAGAATTGACCTTGGTGTTTAGAATTTGTACACAAATCATAAATATAAAACACGAAATTACAGGAAAGAAAGTTGAAAAAGAAATCAAGAAAGTGTTTCATGTTCGTGAAATGACAAATGTTCGGATTCCGTAAAAAAAAAAAAACAAAAAAAAAAAACACATGGATAATTATAAATCATCAGTATTTACACACTACCCATACAAGTCCAAATCCGGTGGGAGTTGTCCTCTGAAGACTACATTACAGTAAAGGAGACAGACTGACTATGATAGTTCAAGGGTAGTGCCAAAATAACTTAACGCTAGCAGGCGCCATGCTGTTCTTGCGCCACCCTTGAACTATCGGAGTGTTGTCGTGTATCAGGACCAAATGTGTAGCCCCTTTACTGCCGAAAAAACTGACAAATTGAGTACAATCTATCTGTAAGAGACTTAGATCCTTATCAGCCCCCAATACGCGGGCTTAATGAGTATCTATGCCACTTACTGACACCACTGTGTATACCTTTTCAGGGGCGGATCTGGTGAAAGGAAGGGGGGGGTGTTCCGATCCCCGCAATCCAAAACGGAAAATGCTATAACAAAGTCCTTTTTTGGCGTGTTTGGACCCCTCATCCCTCTCCCGTTGTTTGATATTTTGGCAAGTGGTGAGTCGTAACACACAGGCGTCTTCTCTATCTTCCGAAGATCCCCCCCCCCTCCCCCTCCTCCCCCGTTCCCCTACCCCCTTTTTGATTTTCTGCCATTGGAAGTAAGGTGTAACGACAGGGATGCCTCAAGTTAAAAGGTTCCAAACAAAAGTTGGAAATATCCTCCCCCCCACCCCGCCTCGAGGTAACTAATCCGCCCCTGCCTTTTCGTTGGACGACCGGGGCTATAAGGCGCTGACTTGACTAAGATTTCAGAAACACAGTCTTCGTCTACTGGCAATGAAGGGGTTAAGCAACTGTTTCATTTTAATCTATCCGTTTTAATGTGTATGTGATAAATTTACTTACCACCATGACACAGTGGTGGTGTCCATCCTGGTTCACAACTGTCACAATGTCCGTCCTGTTTGTTACATGACTCTCCTCCAGTACAGTTACCACACACATCAGTACAGTTCTGGCCGTAAGTAACGTCATCACACTCTAGACAACAAACCAACTTTACACGATTAAAATACAGAAAGTGGAAATCAAACTATTTGGGTGATGTATCATTCCCGCGCGTGTTGTTTCAATCTGTACACATGCTGTCATATAGCAACACCAGACTTGAAACACAGCACCCCTTCACTCTGATAAGCACATGGATATTGAGGGGTTTGGTGACCAGTGTATTCACCTTTACACAGTTTTGGAGCCCATCCTGGCTCACACCTGTCACAGGTTCCATTTTGTTTGTTACATGGCGCTCCTCCAGCACAGTTACCACACACACTGGTACAGTTCTGGCCGTAATGGTGGTCACCACATTCTGAAGAAAAAAAGAGTACGATAGCGTTCGTGGCAGAAAATGGTTCTTGGTGTTTAGTATTTGTGCACAAATCATCAATGTTAAAGAAATAAAAGAAAAGAAAAAGAAAACAGTTAATTGTCGTGAAAATACAAATGTCTGGATATCGTAGAAAACGTAAATAATAATAAATCATTTGTATTTACACACTGACACTAAAAGTCAAAATCCGGTGGGAGTTGTCCTCTAATGACTACATTACAGTGAAGGAGACAGACTGACTATGACAGTGCAAGGGTGGTGCCAAAATAGCTTAACACTTATAGGCGCCTTGCTGTAGAGATAAAACAATAGAGTCCCGATAGACAATGAATTCAATAGAGCCGCATCCGTTATTAATTTACGCCATTTTTAATATCATATTTTTGACCCCAATTTTACCCCCGTTAATTCTGAATCAACCCTTTGATTTTTAAAAAGAGATGAGCATGACTGATGCGGCTCTATTGATCTGATTATCTATCGGGACTCTATTGTTTTATCTCTATAACTATTGTCTCTGTCAACACCTAATGACCTTAATTAATTACTAATTACGGTCATTAACTTTTACATGACCGTTTCTCTCAATACTGCCAGAGTCGATTTCCGAAAAACTCACATGCTATGTCCCACACATATCATTTCAGTTCACGCATGACAAGACTCAATGCCAAACCCTCTTTCAATGAGTTGGGTAAAAGCTTTCACAGCGCCATTCACACGTCACGCGTCAAAAGGTCTATAGAATTGTGTTGTGCAGGGGGGGACCGCTCAGTGCAAACACTTGGCTCTGTATATACAATTGGCTCTGTTTAAGCACGACTCTGGAACATAACAAGTCAAATATATGTGCACACGCACACACACAGACACGCCAGTTGCAAACCAAGATAATTCAAGGGCAGTGCCAGATTGCCATACAAGTTATATACACAGGCAAACATACACACACACACACACACACACACACACACACATACCAACACATAAACACACGCACATGCACACGCACGTACGTACATACTAACATAAACATGCATATACTGTCATTTGGTATATACTGTCAGAGACGATTTATGAGGAACAGATTTTTCTGTTAGCTAGCCTACCCTTTTACAGTAGACGTTTATGCATACAATTCAGTACACTGTCCCCATTTCTTTCATGCTACGCTTGACAAGAGAGGGTCTTTAGAATTTGTCGGGTAGGGGATAGCCCTGCGTGGGCACGTCCCGAGCATAATGGAGAGATAGATAAATGGGGGATCCCAAACCAATACATTCAATAAAGCCGCATCCGTCGCTAATTTACGCTATTTTTAATAACAAAATTCAGGGGGATCCCAAAACCAATACATTCATTAAAGCCGCATTACCGTCGCTAATTTTACGCCTATTTTTAATAACTCATAATTCCAGTTATACCCACTTACGCACTCTCTGGTTACATTCTTAGCTTGAAATCAATACCCTATTAATTTTTTAAATAAAAATGATGCACGCATGACGGATGCATGATTATTGAATTTATGTATTTGGGGA
>BTPG01000003.1:245481489-245538989 GCA_036245525.1 Semisulcospira habei
ACGTTGATTTATCTCTAGCATTGATTCGAAGTTTACCAACATTATCAGACTGTATGACTTGGTAAATACGGTCTTCTCGTTCTTCTCTTGTTAGCCAAAGGTCTTTGTAACAGTAGAATACATCTGAGTCATCAAGACTAAACACTTCCTGTCCTTCAAGTTTTACTTTAATAGTTCTAACAATTGCTCTGCCAAGATTGTCAACTAGAGTTCTGTTTACGTCTGCGTCTGATGATAGTTCAATATTAAATGCTAGGCGTGCAGTGCCAGGAACAATAACGTCACTGGGACCTAGGTTTGGAAACTTGACTGTAAGTGTTTGATTCTGGTCTATGGTACTAGGATTGTTTGTGATGACGATTGATTGTCTTATGCCCTTAACACCCAGGGGCTCACGTAGTTTTCTGTATGGGTCTAACTTTGATCCGTAGGCTGATGTCATTTTATTATACACAAAATCTAAAAAATTAAATTAATAAAAACAATGGCAGCGGGAGGATTTAATCATGAAGAGTTTAAAATGGATGACATGAATGTCTCAGATACCAGTATCACAGATATGACTGGAATGGTAACTAGTTCTAGTATGTATCACGAACTTTTACAAAGTAAAGTTAACTCGTTTTATGATAGTGTTGGTGAGCGTCCATATCAAATAGATCCTAATCAGTTTGAATATGAAGAAGGACATTTATATTTAAAAACTGTTGACAAAGGTAAAATACTATTGACTAACAAAAAAGACCCTAGTAGGTTTAGAGCTTTAGGTACAATCAAAGGTGAAGGTGGTGTTAGTGCCTTGCGCCAACTTGGTGTTGGTGAAAGAAGGATACCACCTCGAGCTGCTACCATTCTAAATGATTCGCAATCAAAATTACCGACTGAGCAAGAGATTGATATGGCTGATAAAACAAAACTACCAGAAATAGTAGACAAGACAATACAAGAAACATCATTTATAAATGAGGCTATAAAAACAATTGATGACCCTCCTTTTCAAATAGGTGACTCTTCTTTTACATTGCGTGAGTTAGCTGCGTTGGATAAAGCACTACAGTCAACAAGGGGTGAGATGGTAAATAACGTAGTCAAACTTAGTGAGCTTGATAAACACATTGAAAAAGAAAAAGAGAAACTGGCTACTGCAGACAATGGGAATTATGACATTGAAATAAAAGAAAGAATACAAGAAAGATTAAAAAATTTGTATATAGAAAGAGATGCTCGGTTAGAAGTAATTGATAATGGTAGGCAAAAACTGAAAACACAGGTCAACAGAATTAGAGAAACTATTCAGAAAATACTTAATGAGGATACAACTTTGACTGAGAGATTAAAAACACTTTTCAGAGAGCAGGGTATCACTATTGCAAGTTTAATTACTGCTCTTGGATTTATTATTAGTACTGTAGTGTTAGCTGTAACAGGTGGTGGTAGTAGTCCAGCACCTCCAGCTCCTCCAACTCCATCAGACCCAAAAGATTTACAGACATGGGTAAAAAAACAGTTGTCTCACATATCAGACTTGCTTAAAAAATTAGCTGTAAAAGCAGCAGATGCTTTACCAGGTATTATAGGTAGTGTTGTCAGTTGGCTTATTAGTACTACAGCAAAGGTAGTAGGGTTTATGGCAGAGCTTGTATGGATATTTTTGGTAACAGTAGGAGGGTTAATTATAGGATACTTAATGAAACAGGTAAAGAAGTAATATTCCTAATCCAGTAAGGCCTATTACCAATGCAGTTCTCTCTGACTCATGTGTGTTTTCTTGGCCTGTTACTGACTGTACTGGTGCTGGTTCAGGTGTCTGTGCCGATGCTTGGGCTGTTATTGACATTACTGGTTTTACTATCTGTTCAGGTGGTGGTGTTGATATTTGTGTTACTGGTGGTGTTACTGGTTGTATGTGAGAGGTTGTTGGACTCAAGTTTACAGATTGATTAAGTCCTAATTTCTGATTACTCCCTGCAACAACTATTTCATTATTATAATTTGTTATTACTCCAATTTGTAGTTGAAGATCAGAAGGCAACATGTATAACCCAATACCAACTACAAAGTCAACTTTTGATCTAGCATATCTGAGAACGTCTTGGTAGCGTTGTATGCTAGATGGGAGATCGACTGTTGAGTTGATTGAATCTTCTAGATTAGCAAGAAACTGTTTTTGTGCTTCAAATTTACCACTCCCGTTTAAAATATTCGATTTTGTTAGTGATTGTGCTCCTAGTAAACACCACACATATGTTCTAATAGACTCATTAATGCGTTCGACTCCTGCTTGAGTAAACCCATCACTCTTGTCTAAAATAAATGTGGTCCACGCATTAGACTGTTTCTGTTCTATTGATCCTAACCAGACTTGTGATTTAGATGAGAATGAACAATGAACAATGAACAATGAACAATGAACCTTTATTTTCCAACGGTAGAAGTTATTGGTAACAGGACCAGTTTTCAAACTTGCCGTTATGAAGTGTAACCAGGGTAATAATCTTGAGGGTATTGTCTGTGACTCATAGCATAATACAATGTACCCATGCCATTGTGATCATCAAGTTTTTGTGTAAAGTCATACTTGGTACTGATGTTAAATTCATTACAAATGCGTTCAAATGCTTTCATATCCATGGGGTTGTTATACCTGTTGAAACTGGATTCAGTGGGTAATGGTGTATGCAGTTCTGACAGTATACGCCTAAGCTGGTAATATGTGTGGAAATGATACACAGACCTAATCAGTTTGTTTGAGTGATTCAAATGGTCTGTGAATGAAACACCACAGCCTGTAGTTGAACACAGTATAGCAAAGTTGAGTTGGTTTTGAAACATCTGTAGTGGGCTTGAAGACCACTTTCTTGCAGTAGAGTCGTCTGTTATTGGAGGGTTTAGGTAATGGTCAAACGGATTTGGTACTTTCACTTGAAATAAATCTCGTTCAGACAAAGCTATATCAAGCTGATTTAGTTGAATTATTTTCTGGTCATAAGTTGGTGCAACATTATACTTGGCATCCACGTTAAATTGAAACGCGTTTACAATGACAATTGTTGGTGATTTAAATTCCATTGTGCTTTTTTTATGTGATAATAAAAATGTTTATAACCTTAACAAATCTTGACACGAGCAAACCAGTGTGGTTAACTAATGGGATTGATAATCGTGATGGTAGCAAGGCTGTAGCTATCCATGAAATGTTCTACACAGTAAAGTGGTTTAATGTAACTGATGATACAAGTTTTTATGCTGTTTATGCAGATTCTGGTAATAGTGGTGTAGACAAAAATACACACTTTATACCATCTGGGTATTATGACTTTTGTACATTAGCTAACTGGTTTCAAAATATATTTAAAATTAAAGCAACTTTAAATCAGGCTAACTTACTTGTTGAATTAGAAGTTCCTACAGGTAGTATACCAGTATTTTCAAGTGAACTTGCATATTTGCTTGGTTTAATAGATAGAAATACAATGCCCATAAATTGGGTAATGAGTTTTGCAGATAATGGTACTAGTGGATGGTATTATACAGCAGTTGTAACTAAAATAACTGGAATATATCCTGTTCATTTGTCAGTACACACAGTGCTAAATGTTTATTTAAAAGAACTAAACACGACTGAAAATATATATAATGGAAAGCCTTCAGATTTGTTGAGATGTTTACCAACTGGAACTGCTCCGTATAGTGAAATTGAAGTTATTAGATTTCCTAATTTACAGTTTAAAAAATTAGGTTCCAGTTTCTTTGAGTCACTGAGCTTATATGTAACTAATCAAGATGAAAAACCAGTTGTAATGCATGATTTTACTGTTGTTTTAGAAGTTAAATAGTTTTATTTTTGATAAAAAAATGAGTGGCGGCCCGAAGACAAAAATTATTCCAGTTTCATGTCCGTCAGTAGAGTTAAAAGATTTAGCTGACGTGCAAGATTTCGAAAAAGAAGGCGAGGTAGGAGAAGTGTATGGCCTTGAACTTGTGTCCGTTGGGTTGTACAAACGAAAGGCAATTGAAGATGAGAGACAGTTTCCTAAACTTAGTCAACTTCGTGATGTTACTGTTCCTACTCCAGTAAGTAATGTGTTATACAGTTTAAAATATGTTGGTAATAAATGGGTAATTATTCCTACCCCTGTTTCGCTTGCTCCTGTTCCCATTGTATGGGACATAAAGTTTGTTTTTATCAGTCCTTATGTTTATTTTACTGATGAAGGTGCCCTAGTATTTAAAAAAATTGTTAACTCTGAGCCAACGTTTGTAAGTCTTGTGCCAAGCTATTCCGCAGAAACCAATAGCAGAGAAAAACTAAAACTTCAAGAGTATGGGAAACGAAGGTATCTTCTAACAAATAGAAAGGGTAGAACAGATACTTCTATTTCGTTCGTACCAGCAAATTTTACCATAGATAGAGAAGCGACAATAGTTTTTGAAATTCTCATGAGATCTGTGGAAGCTGCGAAAGAAGCAGATATCGCCCAGGGAATCAAACTTACATGGGATACCACAGTAGCAGAGTCAACAAAGGTTGTTATTGCTATTAGAAAAATTAATACAGATTTTGAAGTTTCGAGTAGTGTCCCTGCCGTTAAAGTAATGATTGATAAAACAACTCTAGTTTATCTAAATTTCATAAACCTGGAACACATAGATCTTGTTTCATTTTATTATACTAGCAAATTGTATACCTTTGAAGAATTGCAAAATAAAATAGAAGATTAAAAAATATTTGCCATAAAAAATGCCACCATTGTATCCTCAAATACAATCTGATAAAACATTAAAGGCAGATTCATTTCGTTTAATAAATATTACAGAAGCATTAAAATATTTGGAAGAAGAACAAGCAAAATACTCTCGATGTAAAAGACGATATAAAACGGTTTTCAATTCTTTACACAACACATCAATGACCATGGGGGTGGTTTCGGCCGGATTATCTGTAGGAGGTATAACTCTGTTTGCAACGGGGGTGGGAAGTGTCGTAGGAATTGCTGTTGAAGGTATTGGTCTTGTCACAAGTCTAGCATGCTTTGGTATGGAAGCTATTAACAAAAGATTTTATATGAAGTTGCAGAAGCATGAAGCATTAAGTACGCTCGCAGCAGCTAAGCTGACGAGTATGAAACTTATTATTAGTAAGGCTTTGGAAAATAATGAAATTGACGATAACGAATTTAAGAGAGTCCAGGATGATTTAGCAAATTACAAGCAACAGAAGTCTGAAATACAGAATAAGATGCGTAGTCAACCCGCGAATGTTGAAGAGCTAAAGCAATCTTTTTTAGAGGAAGGAAAGAAAATAGGCGTAGAAGAAACTATGAAAAAAGTTTACGGACTGTTAGGCAAGTAAAGATCAGTTTTGGTAATCATTCATTAATTCTGAAATACTCTTCACAAAGAGATGTCATGCCTTTTATGCCTGCTCATTTGACGCCATCTGCACCACCGCCAGAGTACTACTGAGAAAAAAAAAGTTTTTTTATTGTCCTTGTATCTTGATAAAACTGATCGAGTAAGTTGTGACTTAAGTCAAGTTGTTGTAAGAACTTAGGGTAAGTAATTAATAAGTTCTTGTGGCAACTCACTTAAAGGTTACCTATGTAGGTTCCTAGAAGTTAGTTGCAACTTGTTAATAAGTATTAAGTTTCGATTGACATCACTTGATAGAGATAAAGAGATAGATAAATGGGGGATCCCAAAATAATAAATTCAATAGAGTCGCATCCGTCATGCTCATCATTTTTTAAAAATTAAAGGGTTGATTCAGAAATAACGAGAGTGTAATGGGATAACTGAATTTTGTTATTAAAAATAGCGTAAATTAGCGACGGATGCGGCTTTATTGAATGTATTGGTTTGGGATCCCCCATTTATCTATCTCTAATGGCTTGTTATTTCTTTTCATAACATATCTTTTAGAATTCTATGCAGACAGATTTCAATATGGTTAGGTCGTCGTAACTTGACTACAAAGATCTAAGTGCATTCATGTACACGGCGCTTTGAATCAACCCATACGTGGACAAAAGCCTTTGCGTTTCTATGTACACACACCGTCTGTTGCTACTGGCTTTATCTGCGCAACCAGCACCCTGGTCAGGTCGGGACCAAGTGGAACTTTCAAAAAACACACACACACACACTGTCGCACACACTATCACTCAAACTGACACTCTAACAACACAGACACACAAACACAACTTACCGGTTTACAGAGCTGACGTCATACATCTCAACCGGCTAATAGTCCAATGAATAAATTATAACAAAAACAACCGGTCATTTTCAAACACTAACCGGCAAGAATAAGTCCGATCCGGCCATACCTGATCCTAAAATCGATCTTGGTCTTTCCAAAAATGTTATGCATATCTAAATTAGGAACAAGCCTGACGAGTCTTATGCTACCCGACCAGACTTGTCGAGCAAGTTTTGTGAGCTGGGTTTCTGTACACTATATGTTTTGTGTGTTGTTGATTTTCAGTTGCGGCGAGAAGTTGCAAGAACCCTCAGTCACACGCATGCCATGTAATCACACACACGCACGCGCACGCACGCACACACACGCACACGCACACACACACACTAGCGCACACACTAGCGCACACACAGACACACACAAACAAACAAACAGATGCATAATCAAACATACACACTCACTTACAAACACACTTACAGACACTCATGTCAGTACAATTTTACCGTAAGCCTGAGCTGCCGGCTAGTGTCACAGTTGATCGCCTTTTGTGTTGCCCTCACACCGCGCTTTTAGCGGCCACATTCCATTCCTTTTCAATTCAGACACGAGCCGCATTTTGAAAAGGCTCTTACCCGTCAATGGCCTTTATAGCTATACCCTTTCAAATCGCTAAGTAATGTCAAAAGTCAACAGGGAAACATCATGATTTCAAAGAAGGGGTGATTTCAAGTGGGCTTAATGTACTCATGTCTGTGAAATCAAAGGGTGGTCTCTCTCTCTCTCTCTCTCTCTCTCTCTCTCTCTCTCTCTCTCTCTCTCTCTCTCTCTCTCTCTCTCTCTCTCTCTCTCTCTCTCTCACACACACACACACACACACACAATCTCTCTCTCTCTCTCTCTCTCTCTCTCTCTCTCTCACACACACACACACACACACACACACTGACACACAGACAAACACACGCACTGACACACGCACTGACACACACACACACACACAAACACACAGAACATGTATACACAAACACACAGAACATGTTCTCACATGTAGCCCACTCGATCACAGATTCTTATGAGCATGGCGAGATTCTCAAGAGCCACTGTTTTTAATCGGGTTTGAGTCAACTGTAAAGATTTTTGAATCTCTGCATAATCCAATGACACACACACACACACACACACACACACACACACACACACACACACACACACACACAAATAGACATGTCACTGAGCTAAGACTACAAAATGAACATACCTGAAATCATTATCCTTGCTACACACAAACAGGATATCCTCAATGAATACTCACAAATCAGTGACGCAGTTGTCTACCAACTTGGGTATGCAACATATAGTCTATGGGAGACAACTCTGTACAGTGGTTAAATCTTTCAAGTATTTATGCCCCTTATGTCATTGACTAGGAAATACATAGAGTTTTGTACCTGAGTGAGTGTGTCTGTGGTTTGAATCTAAATCCATTTAGCTTACATAGAAGCAGTAACACAGTGTAAATGTAAAACGTTACTGCCAACATAGCTGATTGGTGCAAACGTATAAAATTACTATTCAGTGTAATTTCCTAGAAAACATGATTTTGCTTGATAACAATTATTCTTTTGTTTGTCTAATAAAAATGACAGACAGACAAACCCAAGTGTTTGATGTTACAGAATGCTTCAAAGATGTTATGCACTTTACTGACTTAAAAACACGTGTGTTTGGACCCAGCTTTAAACTCTCAACACCGTCAATAAGGATATACACGACATATAATGTTACTTTGGAATATTCAGATGGATTACCAGGTTATGATTATGAGACTGTTGATCTTAAGACAAATGCTTTTAAAGTTTATAATGCTAACAGTGGCCACTTGCGTTGGTTTGAGGTATTGTGTAATGACATATTTAATCAATTAAGAAAACAACATTGTTATATTGAAAGTGTTACTTTCAATAAAGTGATATTACACCTGCAGGACAAGACTTCAAGACAAACACCAGGAAAGTAGTTGACTTGTTTATCATAACTACAGATAATACAGTATTACATATGGTGTGACAATGGTAATTTTTTTTATTTTATTATTTTGACGGACAAATAAAAATGACGGACAATGCTCAAAGCCCTGGCTCACCTGGTTTAAGAAATGTGTTTCACACAACAGATTTGCCTATATCCAATACTAATAATGTCTATGAATCAATAGAAAACTCTTTTTCTGTCATACAGCAAAATCTTCTTACAGGCAGTGTTAAGATTCAAATTGTTGCAAAAATAGAATTCACTAGAGTTGATTGATTGATTGTACATTGCTTAACATCCCGACAGCAACAAGGCTTTCTCAGGACGTGACTGCACTGCTTGTGAAAAAAAACTAAACAGAAAATTGAATGTATGTTGCCAGCCGGTCAAATACATTAAATAAACCTACAACATGGGGCATAAATAAAGCTAAGACCATTTAGCAACACACATCCAATATCAAGAGCTACAGGCAGTGCAGACAGTAGGGAGAGTTTTAAAAAGGCAAATACAGGTGAATGGACAAAGGGTAGACAGAAAAACATGCCCCAGAATAGAGAGAAAAACCCACCCTGTGGGGCTGACCAGGGTGACCCTGGGAACTAAAAAATACCTAACCCCACCCAAGTCCCCCAGGGCAGACCCGGGTGGGGCAAATTCACTAGAGTAGACGGTGAAGTAATTGTATCGTATATATCAACAAGACAACACACTGTTAACACAAGAAGAGAACTGGGGAACGTGTTTAGAGACAGACTATTACCTGACTTTCTCCAGGCAATCGACAGTGCAAGAATGAAGGGGTCTGGTTGGCACGAAGGACATGTACATGAACTGCAACTAAAGCAGTCAAGGTATCATCCTATATTAGGTAAAGCATGGTTGCCACTGCCAACAGAAGTAGCAAACAAGAAGGCTGTTGTTAACATTCAGAACAATGACAACTATTGTTTCATGTGGTGTGTGCTTGCTAAACTACACTTTATAAAGACAAAACCTGAACGTGTATCTAACTACACCAAATTTGTAAACGAACTTGATTTTAGTGGCATTGAGTTCCCTGTTAAAATAGAGGACATAGACTTGTTTGAAAAATTAAATCCTGGCATATCTGTAAATGTGTTTGTGTGGGATAATGTGTCTGTTGACAAGTTACAACCCATTAGAGTATCAACACTGGCTCCAACATATGGGCAGTCAGAAGATAAACATGTTGACATGTTATTAATCGGCGATGTCAATAACTTTCACTACACAATTATTAGGAATATGTCACGTCTAATTCATAATCATACAACAAAACACAAGGGCAAACAGGAATTTTGTAATAGATGTTTACAGAGGTTTTCCTCTATTGCAGTGGCACATAAACATGTTCTGCACTGTAGGTCACCTGATGACATACAAACTGTACTTAAGTATCCAGAGCCTGGTAGTCAAGTATATTTTAAGAACTATGGGAATCAGCAAAAGCTGCCGTTTGTAGTGTACGCTGATTTCGAATCACTGGTTGTTCCGTATGAAGGTCATGTTCCAGAGTCATTACCAAAGACTATAAAACTGAGTGACCAAGTGGTGTGTTCTTTTGGATACATTATTGTTAGGTCAGATGGTCTGCATTCAGAACCTGTTATCTACAGGGGTGAAAATGCAGCATGCCTGTTTTTAACAGAAATGAGACATCTGTATAGTCAGGTAGTACAATATCTCACAACATGTCAGATGCCTCTGGTGATGACAGAAGAAGACAAACTGAAATTTGATACAGCTGAGACGTGTTGGATTTGCGAACAACCTCTGGGGGGTGATAAAGTTTGTGACCACGATCACATAACTGGGCGTTACAGGGGTGCTGCACATAACAATTGTAACTTATTATTAAAAATAGATCCTAAGACATACAAGTTACCAATCTTTTTCCACAATCTCAAAGGGTATGATTCACACATTATCATGCAGGCTGTAGACGAGTCATACAAAAACATAAGTTGTATTGCCCAGACAACTGAGAAATACTTGACTTTTAGGTTAGATAAATTAGCATTTTATGACTCCATGCAACATTTGTCTTTAGGATTGGCTAGTCTGGCAGAAGGACTGACTGAGTATCCAATAACAAGTAAATATTTTGAACCAGACTTGGTTAAGAAAGGTGTCTATCCGTATGAGTACATTGATCACTGGGTTGTGTTTGAAGAAACAAGACTGCCACCAAAAGAGAAATTTTATTCCACACTAACTGGAAAAGGTATTTCTGACTCTGAATATCAACATGCACTTGATGCATGGGGGAAGTTAGGATGTCAGACAATTGGTGACTACCACGACCAGTACTTGAAAGCAGACGTTTGTTTGCTAGCAGACGTATTTGAAAGTTACCGTGAGAAGGGTTTGTTACACTACAGACTTGACCCTGCTTGTTACATAACTAGTCCTGGCATGACATGGGATGCATTTTTGAAATCCAGTAAGATATTTATTGACCTGTTGTCTGATCGTACGATGGGTGAAATGGTGGAACGTGGATTGAGGGGAGGTATTAGTATTGCAGCAAATAAATACGCCAGAGCCAACAACAAATATCTGGACAGTTATGGTGACCTTGACCGGGGGTTTGACCCCTCAAGCCCGGGGTCAAGGTCATTCATTACATACTTGGACGCTAACAATTTGTATGGCTGGGCAATGTGTGAGTTATTGCCCTTGAAAAACTTTTGTCTGCATGATTTGTCACAGTATGATGTAACAGAGTCAGGGTTAACAAACAATATTATGAATCTTGACCGAAACGATCCGAAGGGTTGGATCTTTGAAGTCGACCTGGCGTACCCACATTATCTACATGATTACCACAATGATTATCCCTTAGCTGTTGAGAAAATGAGTATGACAGGGAAAAAAGAAGACACCAAACTTGTACCAAATTTGAATGACAAATTTAATTACGTTTGTCACTATCGCTTGTTGCAGTTTTACATCAGACACGGGTTAGTACTAAAGAAAGTTCACAGAGGAATTCAATTAGATCAGAGTGCTTTCATGAAAGATTACATAATGAAGAACACAACATTGCGTGCCAGGGACGGCAACACTGCATTTGACAAAGACTTCTTTAAGCTTATGAACAATGCCTGTTTTGGCAAGACAATGGAAAATCCTCATCACAGAAAAGATGTGAGACTTGTTACAACTGAATCGGGTGCAATTAAACTTACAGGTAAGCCTCAGTACACAGGGTACAAAGAGTTTCATTCATCATTGTATGCAGTGTCACTCAAAAAAAAGATTGTTAAACTGGACAAACCAGTATTCATCGGTATGGCAATTCTTGAGTTATCAAAACTGTTGATGCTTGAATTTTATTATGATTACTTTAAACCAAAGTATCCTGAGTGTCGATTGTTATACACTGACACTGACTCTATGATCATTGATGTGTGTACTGAAGACTTTTATGAAGACATGAAAACAGAGTTACACATGTATGACACATCTGACTATCCTAAAGATCATCCACTGTTCAGCACACAAAACAAAAAAGTGCCTGGAAAGTTTAAGGATGAACTAAATGGTGTGCCAATAGTTGAGTACGTTGGACTGGGATCAAAAATGTATTCTATACTGCACCAAAAGGGTAGTCAGTCGAAAGCCAAAGGAATAAAAAAAACAGCGATAAAAAATAAAGACATACGTCATGAACATTACAAGCAAGTGTTAGATGGTGCATTAATGCCTGATTATCCAAACAAGTCACTGAGATCAAACAAACATAATCTTGAAATGATCCAAACACATAAGAAATCACTTGCAGTTGGAGACACGAAAAGAGTGTTTCACAGTAAGGAAAAAGCTTATGCACCAGGTCATTACAGGCTCAAGTTATCTGAAGACATTTGTGATGAACTGGTTGATGAATTAATTGACGACTTAGTTACTGAAATGAGTAACGGTGTCTGGGGGAATAATCTGTAATTCTTCTCTGACAAATGCCCTTTGTGGCGCAGGGTCATACAGGTAATATATTGTTGCGCCAGGACCGTCAGGACCGGGGACTATTTTTTTTATATTGTGTACAGACGTTGACCAGATGGGGTCTGTTGCCCTGCGTCTGTCGTCGTTCTCAGCCTCCCCTGGTTGATATAAATATCTCACCTGTTTAGTAAATAAACTTGTGTCTGGTGCAAGCGGTGCCTGGGTTGGTCCTGTTTTTGGCTCTGTAATTGTTTTCAATTTAATAGCGTCAGCAGGTTTTGGGTGTCCTTCGTTATTCATTGCTTTTATCACATGTGGTAATCTCTTAACCCACTCAGTGTTCCGGGTGTCATGCATGAGTTCCTTAGAATACTGGTAACTGAAAAGTCTCTCTGATAACTGTTTGTTAAAGTTTTCAACAATTGCCTGTGATCTGTGCACACCTGGAATGCCTCGTCTGACCAGTACGCCATGCTTTGCAAATAACTGATTAACTGCACCTTTGAATTCAGATCCATCATCAACCTGCACTAGTCTGGGGTATCTTAAAGGGCCTCTTTTATAGATACTAGATAAAGCAGTAGCAACTGTACTGGCTGTTTTGTCAGATATGGGTTCAGCGTCTTTATACCTTGAAGCAATGTCTACGACAGTTAATGCATACTTGTATCGTTTCTTTCTTATTGTGTCATGTGGTAAGAACAGGAGGTCCATTTGGTGTGTGTCATTTGGTGTTGTGTTTTGAAAATGGGGTCTAGATATCTTTCTTGGAGCAGGGAGGTATATCTACCAAATTGCTTGTCTCTGTAACCATTGTTTGACTTGATTGAGTGATATATCTCCGCCCACAGCGGCATGTAATTTCTGAATAGCTGTTTGTCCTTTCCAATAGCCTGATGGAGAGTAATATATTTTTGATAGTTTATTTTCGGCTGCCATTTTTTCTAGCAATGAAAACTCCTGTAAAATAAACAAATGTCATTCCCACTAGAACAAAGATTATCTCCCCGTTTCTTTGTTGTGTGCTTGGTTTGTAATAGTCACTTAGTTTCGGTTTTGGGATAGACATGTCTTCACCTGTGACTAAAAAATATTCCCTGATTGCTTCGTCTGTATTTGAAAACGTATGTTGTGCATGGCCTTCTAGCCTGAGTTTTTCATTGATGAAATCAAGTTTCTCAATTCTTTGTTTTTCATACGCCTGTTCTGCCTGTGCTAATTTTTCTGACGCTTCATTATGACGTTTCAATTCCTCTGCAGATTCCTCTCTACCCATTTTTGAAAAGAGATAATTAGAGCCACTGAAAGCCAATGCATTAACAACTGCCCCACCAATCATAATAGCTATCGTCGCCATAATATTTTTATTTACATAGAAACATTTTCTGGAATAATTCCCTGCTTGACAAGAAAGTCTTTAGTAGCAATCGACGCTGTGACAACTACAATTAGCTTAGCGCTGTCTTCGAAATCGAGTCTACTCAAGTCTGCTGATTTCATTTTGAGTAGACTTTTCCCCAGCATAGAATAAGCTACTGCTAATCCACTGATTACGGCAGAGTGATACACAAGGTTCATTAAATTTTTTGAGTCGTTCATTTCTAAGGCAAGAAAAATTAAAATAATATTTTTTTATTTACTGCATATAAAATGGGTCAACGGCTTTGGATGTTACTGGTAATGTGGCGACTTCTGGTTTTGTTTTTGGAGTGTCTGATTTTTTGGTCACTGTACGAGTCTGTGGTTTGTATTTTTTTGTATAATTGATAACCTACGTAACCAAATCCGACAACAAATCTGGCAATTATATATTTTGTTGATTGAGGGTCAGACTTAGTTGTTTGTCTCTCACTTTGATGAGGGTGTGTTGATCCTGACGGTATTGACAGTGATAACGGTCCTGACGGTCCTGACGGTCCTGACGCCTGGTCAGTCACATGAGCCTTTTCTGTTTGTGTTTGAAGCTGTAATTTTTTTTGTCTGTTATATTCGGCAAATCTTTTACCAGCCTCAACCCTGCCTGGACTTTTAGCCTTCGTCACAGTTTGAACCTGTGTCAAAACGGGGTCCGGGTTCAGTTGTGTAGTCATCTTGTTCTCGTCCATTTGATCCTTCTTTTTCTTTCTCTAGAAAATTTATTTTTGAAAAATCAATATGACTCCCGGTAACAAGAAGGGTTACGACAGGAGCAAGGTAATTTCCAAACTTGTAAAACATGACACATGCTAATTTGCCAATTGAACTTGAAACAATAGGATTGCTTTCAAGGTCATGTGATAGACTGTCACTATCCACAGGTAGAAAGTGACTCACTGCTTTTGTGTATAGACATACTAGAGATCGACTCAAATCACGTGTCATTAGTGAAGCGATGTGGTTTTCATATTTTGAATGAAGCTTGATTAGCTCGTCAGAGGTAAGAGATTCAATATCCTCTGTCATGTATTGTCTACCCAGATAAGCCTTTGATTTGCCTGAGACAATCACAGACAAAAGCCGCTGTTTTTTTGAGTCTAAGTCTTTGTTCTCTACAGCATTGATATCATTCAATAGAAAGATTTCATCAGGGTTCATTTATATTGTTATTTTTAAAAAACAAAAATTAATTTACTAACCCATACCCTGTGGGCTGATCTGTCTTTAAAATGAGCTTTAGATGCTTAGTTGATTTCAGTTTATTTTTTACATCATCTCGTTCATGCTTATTTGGGATGACATCATTCTCTCTGAGACAGTCTTCAAAGCTGTCACGATCCTTACAGTAAAACAAACAGATAAACTTTAACTGTTCTCGAAAATCTTTCAGTACAGCATTATATTTCTGAGTGAGAATCCATACACTGACGTTTGCGTGTCTGCCACTGAAGGCAAGTTCTGCTAATGTGTTTCTCTTTTTGACAATGTCTTTCTCTGCAGAACAGTCATCAACAATAAACAACGTTGGCTGTCCTTCAAATTGCTTGTAAAAATATTGTAGGTAGTCATTCAGTTTCTTCTCAGGGTCGACTAAGTATATGTTGTTGTCAGTCCAAATGAATAAACGGTTGTGATAAGCTTTGTTGTGTTTGATTGTAGGACAAAATATGACAATGTTTTCAAAGTGGTGTATGTATCTTGTTTGTAATAGGTTAAGTACAAATTCAGTTTTCCCACACCCTGTGGCACCAACAAACAATCCACAGTGTGGGTCAAGGGTCATTAAGCTCCGGTTCATTTTAATACACAATATAATTTTAATATATGTGTCCACTTAGTCTACTGTCTTGTATATTGAGTTGTGCGTCATATATCAGGTACAAATATATGTTTATGGCTGCAGCAGTTTCAACCTTCTTTTGTATCTGAATTGTTATTCCATCACTACCATTCTCGACAGTTCGTCCTGACCCATGAAGATAATCATCATCTGTACTACGAAGATCTAGCCAAAGAGCATACTTGTTTGTAAGGTATTGTCCGATCCTAACATCAAACAGATGTAGATCTTTGCACGCAATGTTTGCAGGTTTATCTCTAATCCTTCCACCCGCAAAATACTTTGTGGTTTCGTCATAGTGTTGATAAGGCAGCATTCCTGAAGCGTACACTTGATTAGGGCGGCCTTCGATTGTGCAGGACAAATGTGTAATCTTAGGATTGTAGAATTTTTCTGAATCCCGTTTATATAGATCTGCTGGTTCAACAAACAACATAAGAATACCTTTCAGTGACCTGGCAGGTGTGTTTAAGTTTATGTTCCACATTGGGACACTCTTGTCTTTGGGTATTAAACTATGTCTAATCACCCTGTCATAATAAATTGGAAGTCTTGACTGATACTGATTTTGAATGAGTCTAGCTAGTTCAGTGTGTGTGACAATTTCATATTCCAAGGAAATGTTAGAGATCTTGTATGTTGCATCTGTGGCAGATGATTTTATAACTTTGAAGTAGTCATTGAAAGTTAGTTCAAAACTCAGACGGTCATTCAGTGCCCCTTGATAATAAGGCAGATGAGCTGTTAGGATTTCAAACTCGAGTGGAATGTAAAATCTAGTTCCATATGTTTCAGCTATAATAACATCATTGGCTGCTGACGTTGATTTATCTCCAGCATTGATTCGAAGTTTGGTAATATTATCAGACTGTATGCCTTGATAAATACGGTCCTCTCGTTCTTCTCTTGTGAGCCAAAGATCTTTATAACAGTAGAATACATCTGAGTCATCAAGACTAAACACTTCCTGTCCTTCAAGTTTTACTTTAATAGTTCTAACTATTGCTCTACCAAGATTGTTAACTAGTGTTCTGTTTACGTCTGCGTCTGATGTTAGTTCAATATTAAATGCTAGGCGTGCAGTGCCAGGAACAATAACGTCACTGGGACCTAGGTTTGGAAACTTGACTGTAAGTGTTTGATTCTGGTCTATGGTACTTGGATTGTTTGTGATGACGATTGATTGTCTTATGCCCTTAACACCCAGAGGCTCACGTAGTTTTCTGTATGGGTCTAACTTTGATCCGTAAGACTGTGTAATTTTTATTATGCACAATAAAAAATAATAAATTAATAAAACAATGGCAGCGGGAGGATTTAATCATGAAGATTTTGAAATGGATGACACGTATGATTTTGGTAATACAACAGATATGACAGATATGGCAGATATGACTGGTACAAGAAATATTTACAGTTTACGTCACTAACTTTTAAAAACCAAAGTGAACTCATTTTATGATCATGTTGGTGGCCGCCCAGACAACGTAGACCCTAACCAGTTTGAACTTGATGGCAAGGGTCATTTATATTTAAATACTGTTGACAAAGGAAAAGTACTATTGACTAACAAAAAAGACCCTAGTAGGTTTAGGGCTTTAAGTACAATAAAAAATGAAGGTGGTGTTGGTGCCTTGTGTCAACTTGGAATTGGAGGGTCTCCTGTCACGCCAAGACTGGCTAGTGTTCTTCACGACATGCAAACAAAGTTGCCAACAGGACAAGAGATTGAAATGGCACCTGTAACAAGCCTACCAGAAATAGCAAACACAGTGATACAAGAAACCTCATTTACTGAAGGGCAATTAAATGACGCTATTAAAACAATAGATGACCCACCTTTGTCAATGAGGGAGATTATGGGATTG
The DNA here is from genome assembly GCA_036245525.1 of Semisulcospira habei. NCBI lineage: Eukaryota > Metazoa > Mollusca > Gastropoda > Semisulcospiridae > Semisulcospira > Semisulcospira habei. The sequence continues at coordinate 245,498,819 of BTPG01000003.1, forward strand.
GATAAATCACTGCAGACGATAAGAGGTGAGATGGTAAACAATGTTGCCAAACTAGGTGAGCTTGATAAACACATAGAACGTGAAAAAGAAAAACTGGCTACAGCAGACAATGGAAATCTTGACACAGAAATGAAAGAAAGAATCCAACACAGATTAAATGATTTGCAGATAGAAAGATCAGGACGGTTAGAAACCATTAGTATTGGGAGACAAAAACTTAAAACCCAAGTTTACAGGATTAGAGAAACTATTCAGAAAATACTTCACGAAGACACTACTTTGTCTGAGAGATTGAAAACACTTTTCAGAGAGCAGGGTATCACTATTGCAAGTTTAATTACAGCTCTTGGATTTATTATCAGTACTGTTGTGTTGGCTGTCTCCGGTAGTGGTGGGGGTGCACCCCCGGCACCGGCACCACCAACCCCTGGCCCCCCGGCTCCAACTGACCCAAAAGATTTACAGTCATGGGTAAAAAAACAACTGTCTCACATATCAGACTTGCTTAAAAAATTGGCTCTGAAAGCAGTGGATGCTTTGCCTGGCATAATTGGCACTGTTGTCAGTTGGCTGATTACTACTACAGCAAAGGTAGTTGGGTTTATGGCAGAGCATGTGTGGGTCTTTTTGGTTACAGTAGGAGGGTTGATGGTGGGTTATTTAATGAAACAGATAAAGAAGTAAAACCCCTAATCCTGTTAATCCTATTACCAATGCAGTTCTTTCTGACTCATGTGTGTCAGGGGTTGGTGTAGGGGTTACCGCTTGTATGAGTGCCGGGGTTGGAGCCGGGGCCAGGGGTGTTACCGTCTGTAATGATTTTAATGACTGTACATGTGTGGTTGTGGCACCCAAGTTTACAGATTGATTGAGTCCTAATTTTTGATCACGACCTGCAACAATGATTTCATTATTATAATTTGTTATTGTCCCCATTTGGAGTTGAAGGTCAGATGGTAACATGTATAACCCGATGCCAACTACAAAGTCAACTTTTGATCTGGCATATCTGAGTACGTCTTGATAGCGTTGTATGCTTGATGGGAGATCGACTGTTGAATTAATTGAATCTTCAAGATTTGCAAGAAACTGTTTTTGTGCTTCAAATTTTCCACTTCCATTCAAAATGTTTGATTTTGTTAGTGATTGTGCACCTAGTATACACCAGACATATGTTCTGATTGACTCATTGACGCGCTCGACTCCTGCTTGAGTAAACCCGTCAGATTTATCTAAAATAAATGTGGTCCAGGCGTTAGACTGTTTCTGCTCTATTGATCCTAACCAGACTTGTGATTTTGATGAGAATGAAGTGTAACCAGGGTAATAATCTTGAGGGTATTGTCTGTGGCTCATAGCATAATACAATGTACCCATGCCTTTGTGATCATCAAGTTTTTGTGTAAAGTCATACTTGGGGCTGATGTTAAATTCATTACAGATGCGTTCAAATGCTTTCATATCCATGGGGTTGTTAAACCTGTTGAAACTGGATTCAGTGGGCAGTGGTGTATGCAGTTCTGACAGAATATGTCTAAGCTGGTAATAAACATGGAAACGATACACAGACCTAATCAGTTTGTTTGAGTGATTCAAATGATCTGTGAATGAAACACCACAGCCTGTAGTTGAACATAGTATGGCAAAATTGAGTTGGTTTTGAAACATCTGTAGTGGACTTAAAGACCACTTTCTTGCAGTTGAGTCATCTGTTATTGGAGGGTTTAGGTAATGATCAAATGGATTTGGTACTTTGACTTGGAATAGATCTTGTACGCTTGCGTCAGACACAGCTATGTCGAGTTGATTTAGTTGAATTATTTTCTGTTCATAAGTAGGTGCAACATTATATTTGGCATCCACATTAAATTGAAATGCGTTCATTGTGGTAATGGTTGGTGATTTAAATTCCATCCTTTTTTTTATGAGATAATAAAAATGTTTATTACCTTAACAAATCTTGACACAAGCAAACCAGTGTGGTTAACTAATGGGATTGATAATCGTGATGGTAGCAAGGCTGCAGCTATCCATGAAATGTTCTATACAGTAAAATGGTTTAATGTAACAGATGATATATATAATAAAGTAATTTTTGATGGTAAGACTGAAGCTATACCACCTGGGTATTATGACTTTTGTACTATAGCTGAATGGTTTCAAAGTAAATTTAAAATTAAAGCAACTTTAAATCCAGCTAACCTACTTGTTACATTAGAATTTCTGAAACAAGATTGGTTAAAAATTTCAGATAGATTTGCATATTTACTTGGATTTTATATTGACGAAGATTGGTGGAGATCAGATGATTTAGATGAAGCTATGTCTGGTATTATAACAATGAAGACCAAAAAACTTAAAATAACTGGAAAACGCCCTGTCAATTTGTCAGTACACACAGTGCTAAATGTTTATTTGAAAGAACTAAACACATCTGAGAATGTTCACAATGGAAAGCCTTCAACTTTGTTGAGATGCTTACCTACTGGAACTGCTCCGTATTGTGAAAGTGTAGTTGTTAGATTTCCTAATTTGCAGTTTAAGAAATTAGGTTCTAGTTTCTTTGAGTCACTGAGTATATCTGTAACTAATCAGGATGACAAACCAGTTCTTATGCATGATTTTAGTGTTGTGTTGGAAATTAAATAATTTTATTTTTGTTTATAAAAAATGAGTGGTGGTCCAAAGTCGAGAATCATACCAGTTGCATGTCCAGTAACAGAATTGAAAGATTTGGCAGACGTCCAGGATTTTGAGAAGGAAGGGGAAATTGGAGAAATATATGGTTTTGAACTTGATTCAAATGGCATGTACAAGAGGAAAGTAATTGTTGACATGAAAGACGGTGAAAAACAGATTCCTAAACTTGGTCAGCTACGTGATGTTACTGTACCTACTCCACCTGTAAATAATGCGCCATACAACTTAATACATGTGGGTAGTAAGTGGGTGGTTTCACCTGTACCTGTTCCACCACCCACAATTGACTGGGACATAAAGTTGGAATTTATTAGTCCTTATGTATACACTGATGACGAAGGCGCCTTAGTGTTTAGGAAGGTTGTTAACTCTGGGCCGCTTATTGTAAGCCTTGTTCCAAGTTTTGCCCCAGACAACAATAGCAGAGAAAAACTGAAAGTTGAAAATTATGAGAGACGGAGATATCTTCTTACAACTAGAAAGGGTAGATCAGATACTTCTGTTGTGTTTATGCCAGCAAACTTTACCATCACAAGAGAAGTGACAATAGTATTTGAAATTATCATGAAATCAGTAACTACTGCTAAAGAGGCTCAAATTGCACAGGGAATTAAACTTACATGGGACGAAACAGTAACAGAATCATCAAAGGTCTTTATTGCCATTACAAAAAATAATGATGTTATTAATGTTTCGAGCAGTGTTCCAGCTGTCAAGGTGGTGGTTGACAAAACAACTTTTGTTCGTCTAACTTACATAAACCTTGAACACATTGATCTTGTTGCATTTTATTATGCCAGCAAATTGTATACTTTTGAAGAGTTGCAAAATGTAATTGCTGATTAAATAAAAAAAAAATATTTGTGAATAAAAAAAATGGTAAACTTTTATCCGCAACTACCGATGCTTGAGCCGACTGAAACAAATGCGATGACTAAAACAACACTTGCACCTGATCCACAGGTGACAGCTGTGCCAATTGCTTCAGATAAAACATTACAGGCAGATGCATTCAGATTAAATAATATTACAGAAGCTTTGAAATATTTGGAAGGAGAAGAGGCTAAGTACTCACGGTGCAAAAGGAGGTATAAGTCAGTATTTAATTCTGTTCAAAACACTTCTATGGCTATTGGCGCAGTTTCAGCTTCATGTTCTGTAGGGGGTATTGTTCTGTTCACCACAGGAATTGGAAGTTTGGCTGGAATAGCAGTTGAGGCAGTTAGCGTTGCTACATGCCTAGCATGCTTTGGTTTGGAGGCCTTAAACAAGAGGTTTCACACGAAATTACAGAAACATGAAGCATTGAGTACACTTGCTGGTGCAAAGCTGAGCAGTATGAAACTTATTATCAGTAAGGCATTGAACGATAATTTTATCGATGACGAGGAATTTAAGAGAGTCCAGGATGATTTAAATAATTACAAGAAACAGAAGTCTGAAATACAAAATAAGATGCGTAGTCAATCTCCCGTAAATGTTGAAGAACTGAAGGCCAGTTTTTTAGCAGAGGGAAAAAAGATAGGGGTACAGGAAACCACAGAAAAACTACACATTCTTTTAAACAAATAAAAATCAGATTTGGTAATCGTTTATTAATGTCATACACTTCACAGAAAAATGCCATGCCACTTACACCACTTGTACCTGATTATTTAACCCCATCTGCACCACCGCCAGAGTATTACTGAGAAAAAAAAGTTTTTTTATTGTCCTTGTATCTTGACAAATCTGACCGAGTAAGTTGTGACTTAAGTCAAGTTGTTGTAAGAACTTAGGGTAAGTACTTGTAAGAACTTAGGGTAAGTACTTGTAAGAACTTAGGGTAAGTAATTAATAAGTTCTTAAGGCAACACACTTAAAGGTTACCTCTGCAGGTTCCTAAAAGTTAGTTGCAACTTGTTAATAAGTATTAAGTTTCACTTGGCATCACTTGAACAGGTAAATGATTAGGTATTGACAGAGACAATAGTTATAGAGAAAGGAAGTATGAGTCCCGTAAGATAATCAGATCAATAGAGCCGCATCAGTCATGCTCATCACTTTTTTAAAATCAAAGGGTTGATTTAGAATTAACGGGGGTGAAATTGGGGTCAAAAATATGATATTAAAAAATGATGTAAATTAATGACTGATGCGGCTCTATTGAATTCATTGTCTATCGGGACTCATACTTCCTTTCTCTGCTGTTCTTGCGCCACCCTTGAACTATCGTGGTGTTGTCGTGCGTCATCATTCAGTCCTCTCTGCGCCTTCTGGTGCTTGAGGCGACCTTTTTTTTTTTTTTTTTTTTTTTTTTTTTTTTTTTTTTTTTTTTTTTTTTTTTCTTCTATTTAATTTTAACTTACTGCTTGCGCAAGCTTTCCGGTCTGGTAGAGCGTTCGCACGTTCCAGCATCCAATTCTGATCCATCGTTTTGGCGTCAGGAGTTCCGCTATCGGGGTGGAGACGTCCTTGCGGCTTTGGTCCCCATCCGTCATAAGTCCAGTTTCCTGGTCTGCTTCGCTCCCAGCGCCGGTTGTCGCTTTTTCCCTTGTTGTCGTTTCCGTAGCAAGTTTCTTTTTACAGGGTGGAGTCGCTAGCCCCACGCCTAACCCTCCTCCTTTATCCTGACTTGGGACAGGCAGTTAAGCCCCCAAAGGGGCCTCCCTGGTGGAGTTTGTCGTGCGTCATGCCTTTATGTTTAACCCCTCCACTGCCGAAAAGAACTGAACACATTCCATCTGCAAGAGGCATAGATCGGCATGAGCCCCCGCAACGCGGGGGCTCATGAGGATCAATGCCTCTTGCTGACACAATTGTGTGTCCTTATACGACTTTGCCTCTGTGGAGTTGACTTGACAGAAATTTCAAACACACAGTCTGCGTCCACTGGCAGTGAAAGGGTTAAGCAACAGAACGGCGAATCTTCTTCATCTAAATGTTTCCATTGGACATGAAATGTGTGTGTGACCAACCTACTTACCGTCCTCACACAGTGGTGGAGCCCATCCTGGTTCACAGCTGGTACAATGTCCGGTCTCCTTGCTACAGATCTCCCCTCCTGTACAGTGGCCACACACAGCCTGGCAGCCAGCACCGTAGTGACCGTCAGGGCATGCTGCACAATAACACAGTAGGAAAGTATTTACGTTGGCTGCGCTTTTTATATACTAACGAGCAAAAGAAACGAAATGATATTTCGTGTTTCCGGCGATTCCAAAAATGTCGCATTTCTTTTGCTCTTCAGTATATACCGCAATAACCGACAACTCATATTTCAGATACAACACTTCATTTCAGTATATCAAGCGAATAGAACTGAAAGAGGAGCGTACCGTGATTACACAGTGGCTCAGTCTGCCATCCAGGTTTACACCTGTCACAGTGTCCGTCCTGTTTGTTACACGCCGCATTCCCAGCACAGTGACCACACACACCGGCACAGTTCACTCCGTAATGGCGGTCGTCGCATTCTAAAAAAAAAGATGAATTATTGTTGATGACGGATTATTGTTTCTGGTCTTTTAGATTTGTGTACACGTCATCCTGATAAAGCCACTAATTTTGGAAATTACTTTCTATATCAAACCTATGGACATGAAACTACCGTAGTAGACTAGTATGTCTACCTAGTTGCTGACATAATGGTGAAGTCCATCCAAGCTCACAACTGTCACGTCAAAGTGTCCGCTCTATTCACGTTATCCCATAAGATGGGTGCACGCTAGATTTGTCCTGGAAAAATGGAGGTAGGGGAGCAGACCCATGTATGAAACACTTAAGAAAAAACCTCTCGCACGACCGTCCAAAGAAAGGTAGATTCAAACCAAAATCAGCGTTCGATAGAAATTATATTGATGCATCTTAAGACAAAGCCAAATTTAAAAACTTGATTCGACGCAGAAGCAGTTCCAGTTTTAAAAAAGTGACACATTGTTTTATTTTAGGCTCCATTTGCCTAATATGAAACACTAGGTCTCCTATTATGAAACAGTGTGAATATGTCCTTTTTACAAGTTTCACTTACATTTTGTTGGAAAGCTAAGGTATGAGACGTGGTTAGCACACATTATAGGCTCATTTAACATTAACAGTGAGTTAAATATAATGCGTCATCCGCCATTGGTCCACCGTTGGTCCATCCATCCATCATCCTTTGTATATCAAATTGTGACAGATTTTATATCATTTTGAATTTCTGAGAGACAATCAGAACCACAGACTTCTAATTTGGCACAGTGATCATATTTGACAATATGTAGTAAAACTGTTGCCGCTAGGGTATCATGTTAAAAGAAGAAAACAGAAAAAAAGAGGTTGAAAACCCTTTAAATTGGATACAAGGAACACGACGTTTCCGATCAAAGATTCTTCTTACCGGAAGAAGGATCTTTGATCCGAAACGTCGTGTTCCTTGTATCCAATTTAAATGGGTTTCAACCTCTTTTTTTCTGTTTTCCTTTTTATTTTTGACAATAGCTTTGGTTGTCTTTTGCGCTGACCTCCATGAAACGTCAAGGATGCAAAAATCAATAAACGGACAATTTATATTAAAAAAACTAGTTATAATTTTATTTTTAACAAAAACTTGCCAAAATGATACAACTTTAGTTTGTAGCTCTACTATGTTAACCTCTCTTTAAGGTCAAAGGTCACGTAAAGTAAGAAGTTTTTTAAAATTTATTTTAGGTTTGTTGCCGTTACAGGTAGTTTGTATGTGAACTTTGCAGTAAAACCCCAGCAGAAATGTTTTGCTAAGGCTCCTTTTATTGGCTCCTTTCAAAGGTCACAGGTCGGGCATGGGCAGCAAGTGTGTGGAAAATGTTTTATGTATGGGGGAATAAAAATTACTGTATTTAGTTTTTCCACCTCAGAAGTAACACTTGACAAACATTATCGACACAGGCTGTGTATATGCTCAGAAGCAAATTTAGGTGGAGAGGGGTGTTCCAGGGTGCACCGCTCTCAGGATATTTTTAAATGTGTAACTTTCCATTTTTGGGAGTTTGGAACAACCCCCCCCCTCCTCCCCCCCTGCCCCCCCCCCCCAACCCCCGCCCCACCTCCCCCCCCCTCTCATGCACACACACACTCTCCCGTACCTCTTCTTAGAAATTGTAAACGGGCCTTGAGAATGTGGACCTCTTCCAGTCGTTTAATTTTTCGGCCAGTGGTGAAAGGTTCTCCAGACCTCTCTCCCCCTTCCCTCGACCCCCTATCCGCACCAACACCAGCACCACCTGCCCCTCGTCTGATAGTTAAAAAGGTGGCGTATTTGTAGATTCTCACCCTCTTCACATTCTCAGCAACTGTGACACCACCGACAAGAAGAGTTCCCATGAAAAGGACTACGGAATCTCCCGCACGTTATTTTTTATATCTTCTACTTTAAAGATAGGCCATTCAAAATGGTATTCGTAGTATAAAATGCATGTTTGGGTACTTTCAAACTTTTGCGCCTAAAGTTAACTAAAACAGTCATATATGTGTGCGAAAAATAACTCGACCTATGATGAACTTGACCTTTTCTACAGGTGAAATATGTAGGTAAAGTTGTTCTTGAAAACTACAGTTGTGTCGAGTTTAAAGTCTCTTGATGTATAGTCCATAACGAATTGCCTCAGACAAACGCACGCGTACGCACACGACGGCTGAAGAGCGGATGCATGGACGATTGGTGACTACATTTATTCTGTGTCACATTTGCTGTCACACCTTAGCCAACTAAGTTTGCTCTTGGAACAACGTTTTAGCCCCACCCCCTCCCGGCAGACAGTAATGCGCCATTTTGTCTGTATGAAAGCATCCCCAACAACTGTGAGCATCATCTTGAAGTGATTTAGCGACATAAACTTGATTTTTGACATATATGTCTTATTATCTTCATTACAATTGGATGCACATATTACTTAGTTTAGCCCATAGGAACCCCAATCTTCAAATAAATAAATGTCAGTTGCTTCAGCAACAGCCAAAATCGCCACAAGCCACCGCACCCGCGAGGCTCATGAGGATCTATCTGTCTTGCAGACAGATCCTACTGAGAGTTTCTCGGCTGTGAATGGGTCATCAATCAAAATTTGGAAAGAAAGTCGGGCATGTTACGTTTTAGAGATGTTGCCTGCGCAAAGGCTCACACAAATATGGCCTCTGCGACCTTCACATTACAGGTCATGAATTGATTCTGTTAAAGATATCACATATGTGGGTAAGGCAACTGTTCCTAAAAATCGGAGCAAATCAGTACAGCGGTTTCAGAGATATTTTCTACTCAATATTCTGCAAAACAAATATGGCAAATATGACCTAGACCATGAGGTAGAAGCATAGTTAAAATTGATGGCAATGTGTGATATGGTAAAATACTATTATCTAAAAAAATTGGATTGAATAGGCCCAATGGTTTTTCAGATATTGTCTAGAACACAACTCTGCACAAAACAAATATGGCCGTTGTGACCTTGGCCTTTAAGGCAGTAACAAAATTCTGGTGTGCAGCACTCTGTGTCGTTACAAAATATCACAATTTGCCATTTGGATCAAATCGTTTCCGTGTTTACAGTAACATTGCCTAGACAATGATATACATAGTAAATGTATCCGTTGTGACCTTGACCTTGACGAAAGTGACATGATCCTGGTGTGTGATACTCTGTACTGAAAAAAAGTATCAACATCTGGAATTTGGAACAAACTGGCTGGCTGGTTTCTGATGTATACACTAGACAAACACTGCTCCTTATAAGAAACACTATTCTAACTATGAAACACCGTTTCATATTAGGTGCTCTTTGTGTTTCATAGTATGAACAAGCTGCCTCTCCAGGAAAATGCGTGCCTCCAAAACAACAACAACAACTAAAAAAAGTACCAAACGAATGCCGCTGGTTCTCTGATATCGGAAGATTGTTCTTCATGACAAGAGTGGATCTTTTTTTTTAAAATCACATAACTGAATACTGATTTAGACGTTTGATTGATTGATTGATTGTACATTGCTTAACGTCCCGACAGCAACAAGGCTTTCTCAGGACGTGCCTGCACTGCTTGTGAAAAAAAACAGAACATTGAATGCATGTTGCCAGCCGGTCAAATACGTTAAATAAACCTAACACATGGGGCATAAATAAAGCTAAGACCATTTAGCAACACACATCCAATATAAAGAGCTACAGGCAGTGCAGACAGTAGGGATTGTTTTAAAAAGGCAAATACAGGTGAATGGACAAAGGGTAGACAGAAACACATGCCCCAGAATAGAGAGAAAAACCCACCCTGTGGGGCTGACCAGGGTGACCCTGGGAACTAAAAAATACCTAACCCCACCCAAGTCCCCCAGGGCAGACCCGGGTGGGTTTTTAGACGTTTGAAAATGGCGAAAAATTAAGAAGCAGAAGGGTCAAAAATAACATTTTCGGCGTGTTTTCGGTTTCATCACGCATGCCATTCTTGTACCGGAAACAAGGCTCAGTAAAGTAGCTCTATATGGCTGCACAGACAGAATTTGGAAATGTTATTCCGTTTCGACGGGGGCCAGGTGTTTCATAATAGACACTATTTTATAATCGCGGATTCTGCCCTGTCTTAGTCTTTGGCAACTTGCTCCTAGGGCAGAGCTTCTATGCAAAATAGCAGTGCACATGCCAGTCGGTATTTCATACCATCCATTTAAAAACAGTAAGTCAAGTGGGCACGTTACAGAGAGTCTCGCTCTGACAGGTTGGAACCTACTGTGTGTGTGTGTGTGTGTGTGTGTGTGTGTGTGTGTGTGTGTGTGTGTGTGTGTGTGTGTGTGTGTGTGTGTGTGTGTGTGTGTGTGTGTGTGAGTGTGTGTGTGTGTGTGTGTGTATTGGGACAATAAAGTGTATTTGTATTTGTCGTTTTGGTTTTTCCCTATGCGCAACATAGCAGTAGAATGTGCTGACTTATTTGTTGAATATGCACATGTAACACAGTGAACTGAACTCAGTGTTTGATCTGTACTCACCATCAATAATTTCACAGCAATCTATACTCACTGTATTCGACATTGGCTTGCCACCGGTTGTACTATTGACATGCTGCACCTGACTGCTTGTGGGGTAGGTTTATGGTGTATTTTAGTTGATTATTAAATATTATATTTCTGATTATCATAATTATGATCTTATTACGTATGTCAGATTTGAATGGTGTCGTTAGATTGCTTTGTAGTAATATTGTAATATAGACAGACAGATAGACAGACAGACACAGAGATAGATAGACTGATAGACAGATAGACAGATAGATAGACAGACAGACAGACAGACAGACAGACAGAGACAGACAGACAGACAGACAGACAGACAGACAGACAGAGACAGAGAGAGAGAGAGAGAGAGAGAGAGACAGAGAGAGAGAGAGACAGAGAGAGAGACAGATAGACAGTTAGATAGACAGACAGACAGACAGACAGATAGATAGATAGATAGATATATCAGAAATACATATTCTCCACATAAATATAGCTGATATAAATAAATGTAACATTCACGTTTCTATATCATATAAGCATGCACACGAAATAATAAATCGAAAACATTAACAAAAATATATTCAAACCAAATGATTCAGAATCAAAGCCAGAACAATCAACAAAATACAATTATACATGAACACTACAAATATTACAATATTACTCTTGGCTTGACTTCGCGAACGAAGATTTTATAGGAGTTGCCCACGACGTCTGCAGGCTTGTTCGTGGATGCGGAGGCCAATCCGAGACAGGCAGGTTCGACCGCAGTGGCTGCAGGGGAAGGTATGGCCGGGGTTCTGAGCTGCGGCATCTCTGTTTTTTCTCCTGAGCCGCTTGTCCTTAAGGCTAGCTCTGTGAGAGTCCTCAAAGGAGACAGCTGCCTTGTAAATGGTGGAGCGCCAGGTGTCACGGTCCGCAGCAAGCGAAGACCACTGGTGGTGGTCGATTTGGCAGGCACTAAGTGACTTCTTGAGACAGTCTTTGTATCTCTTCTTTGGTGCCCCTCTGTCACGGTGTCCAGTAGCAAGCTCTAACAATATTACTACAAAGCAATCGAACGACACCATTCAAATCTGACATACGTAATAAGATCATAATTATGATAATCAGAAATATAATATTTAATAATCAACTAAAATACACAATAAACCTACCCCACACTGTCTGTCTTAGGGTTTTGCTTAATAAAAAAAGGGAAACCTTACTGCGACTTCCCGCCTGTTACAAATGTCAAGTGAACAAAGAAGCGTTATTAGGGCCTCTAGTTTTGCTTACTTTGGTCAGCGTTGCCCCGTCGAAGTTGACTACTTTCCAGATGGACACTGGTCGGTGCCAGAGGTACCAGTTTCCACCTGGGGAATGGTAGCGTAGATCCTCACGTGCGCCAATGCATGCAGGGCTCATGCGAATCTACGCTGTGCTCCGAGCTGCGATCAGCATTGTTTCATATCTAACCATACCCTGCCGTTCTCACTTTTAGCGGAGATCAACACTGACCGCGGTGTCAAAGTTGAGCTCGTTGTTGTCCACATGAGGCACAGGAGTTTATGTAAATAATGGCATCCTGCCGGTGCCTCTTTATATCACTATTAGTTTTTAGTTTTCGGAGACCATTGACAGGTCAGTCTCTGACTCTTGGCTATGCAGGTACCTGGTTCTTTATATCTGCGAGAAATGTAGCGTCTCAGGTACGTGTAATCGCCACATGAATATATGAGATTATGGTATCATGCTGGCGCTGATTTATATCGCTTTTAACTTTTCGTATCAGGAGACTATTGGCTGATTTGGTCTTTCATTGGGTAAGCCCGTAGATGTATCATTCTGCCTCCAATAGACATAGCACCCGATGTACCTATACTCGTTGAAGGGGTCTAATATTATTATATTGCGCGTGTTTGCTTGTATCAGTACCAGTTTTCCGTTTGAGGAGGCTTTTGCCAAACGGAGTTCGGAATAGTGCAGGCCCATTGTAACGCTGAGTTGGTATACCTCGCCCTGTACCTAGGTTAAACGCACCAGCGGCGCCATTGCTGCTATTTTCGCACCAGACCGGTTGCTCGGACCGGTCATGTGCATCAGAACTGCGCCCCAGTTTTGTGTACATTCGGAGATGGCGGAGGCTTGTGTCACGCCCCACGCCCCTGAATCAAGTCCATTGTACTTGTAGTGAGATCTTCTCTTGTACTTCAGCTGTGACGATGCTTTCTGCTGCAAAGCGACGCAGATATCACAAAATCATCACCATTGAGGAAAAAAGCTATTTTTCAAATCTGCCAAATCCTATAATGTTTCGTGGTGCTAGCATAAGGATGCATTATTGCCGGATTGCGAATGGGAAAGTGTTTATTCTTTATTCATCTTATTTTGCAGTAATCAAAAGAAGGTCACTGACGTGATTCTTTCTCCGAGATTGCTCAATACAGGTGTAGAAAGCACACGCTCTAAACCGATCTGGTGTACATGACCGGTCCGAGCGACGGGTGTGTTGCGAAAATAACAACAATGGCGCCGCTGGTGCGTTTAACCTAGGCACAGGGCGAGGTATACCAACTCAGCCATTTTAACCCATCTGTGTACCAGATATTTAGACCTTCATGTGCCCCTCCTTCTTTCAGGGTGTAGTGATGATTGTTACGTGTTTGAATCGTGGTCGTAGTATGATATCACACCAGACGGTACGCACGTAGAGTTCTTTTAAATAAACCTCCGTTCAGCTGCAATCCGTCACACGTGACTTAAGGATGTAGACAATACTGGAGTAACAGTTCCAACAATATTTTATTACAGCGATGCGGTCTCCACGAAATGCGTTCACAATTGCACCAACAATAGCACAAAATCTTCTCAACTCTGATACAAAGCGTCTCTCATACAATGTACATCAGCATTCACTGCAGATCTCCGTTACTGTCAATGAAGCACGATATCTTGCATAACGATCTCTCAATATCAAAGCGTTTTACGATACAATGCAATTATACAACTGAATACAGTACCGACGCTGTTACATCGCAATTCTACAGACTCTGTTACATCGCAATCCTACGACTAAACAATGTACAGACTCTGTTACATCGCAATCCTACGACTGAACAATGTACACAGGTGCTTCCTAGCACGACTCTTTTATAGTGGTATGTTTTCTAGAAACATCAAGCACAATCGTACAACACCACCAATCAAAACAAGACACGTATCTAAAACTCAAAAGTGCATTCACACTGGAATATTCTGTAAATATCTGGCTACCATCTTCAACGTCTAAGTTTAAAAAAAAAACTAAGGCGCGCGATGACGTCGCACAAAAGTAGGCCAGACAGGTTACGACCTTGTACGCTCAAAAAGAGGTAAACATGCGAACAGTGCAATAGCACCGAAAGCCAAGCGACACGCTCGTAGTAAACAAATGAATCCTAGTGAGGCTTCTAGACCTTTTGTGACTCAACTCCGTGCGGCAACAGATAATCAAACATCGCACTATTCATAAACGAATGTGAAATTTACTGAAAAGGTATGTGATTCTCAATCATGACAGCTCAAATAAAACATTGGATAGCTTCCCACGATTTACGCACGACCGCTCCCACAAAACAACACAACCATAATCGTAACATTCCCCCCCCCCCCTTTTTTAGAACGAAATTTCACAAAATTTCTTTTCATATCCAAAAATACGATTGTGGTTGTCTAAACCTACACAAAACCATAAATATCACAAATTTCACATCGAAATTAAAATCAAATCAACTACACAAAAATAATTAACTCACAGTTGTTTTTTTTTCAAAATGTCCCGAATGAAAACATGCTGCTTTAAACTGTCCTGCACAGGTAATCAGCTTCAAAGTTCTTCGAACCGTACATTAAACTAAAAAAATGAATGTCAAAGTTCACCTCTGGAACAATGTCAAATCATGAATACAGTTCACAGTTCACACAGTTCAAAGATTACTGGTCCTGGGTCGAACACTGTCGGCTTATCGCTGTCGATCAGTCTCATAAGTTCCGCTTCGTCGTAGACCAGCTTTTCCTCCTCCTCTGCATTTTCTTCATTATCACCATCATCATCTCTCATCTCCAACATCGGCTCACTTTTACTCTTCACAACTTGTCTGTTGACCTTTGCCTCCCCCGCGTCATCTTCACCACCTTTCTTATCAGCTGCTTCTTCTTTGTCGACGCTGTCGTCATCTTTTCCGTTCTCACTGTTCTTGCCGCTCTCGTTGGCTTTCCTGATGGTCGCGTCCACGTCCGCGGAAAGGTTGAACTTCACTTTGGGGGACATCACTCCATCGACATTACCATCATCGTCCTCATCACTCAGCGGGCTCTGCTTCGTCTCTCTCATGCTGATCAAATCTTCGACAACCTCTTGACTTTTTTTATTCATACGCCAGCTCCTGGTTATCTCTCTCATTATCTTCATCCTGCAGCTTCAACATCTCCTTTCTGAGAGGAGTTCCGTCTCGCTCGCGATCCTCGTTCACCCGGCGATTCAGCGACCCCATTTGTTCTTCACGGTGGCACTCAACGTCGTCCAGCAGACTGTCCAAATCTTGCGCCTGTT
The DNA here is from genome assembly GCA_036245525.1 of Semisulcospira habei. NCBI lineage: Eukaryota > Metazoa > Mollusca > Gastropoda > Semisulcospiridae > Semisulcospira > Semisulcospira habei. The sequence goes on from BTPG01000003.1 coordinate 245,514,070, forward strand.
TTTGCTGCATACGATCAATGGCTGCTCGCTGTTCTACTTCTAATTTCTCTTTCACCATGGCTGTTTGTATGTTGTCAGCCACTTTTAGAGTGATGGTATGGTGGCTCTTCTCTTCCTGACCTCTCGTAGTAACGGCATAGTTTTTAGGTCTCAACTCTGGGTCTGGATCGTCTGCGTTTCTGGCACCATTAATGTTACCGATGATAAGGTCGTAGACTGGTGTTTTCACGCACAATGCCTTCACCTCTCCTGTCAAGTATGGGGTGTCGATACTGACTTTGGCAAGAAGGATGATTCTTACAGTTCCGTCAGCCAAAATGAAGGTGGTCCACTCCTGTAGCTTCTGGTCTTCTGCTACTAGGTCTTCTCTCACGATGACGCAACTACAACCAGTATCTCTCAGCACTCTCACTGTTTTGTCGCGGACAAATCCTGACACCACCGGCATGTTCGGCACTTCATTCTCAGGCAGCGCGATGCTTGAAACTGGTAAAAATGTAGTCCCATCGACGACTGGATGCGTCCATTCTTTCGGAAAGATTCAATCAGCTCTGGTGTCGCCTGTCTGTTTCTAGCTTCACAGTCACTGGATGACGTCACATCATTTGCTAGTACAGCGGCGGCTCTGTGTTGAGACGTAATACTATTTCTGCCTGCTATCCCGCGATCTCGGTCGGCTCTTCTGGTGTTGTCGCCTCGAGGAACATCTTTAGAAGGACACCGTATCACCTTGTGACCTTTCTTTCCACAGAGAAAACATGTCAGGTTCTCTACCGGGTTGTATTTCGGAGTGTTTCTGACATTGTGGATTTCATCTGCTGGTGCAGACACACGCTGTGGTTTCCTGGGCCCGAACTTCATGTTATGGGCGTCAAGGTATCTTTGAGCAAAATCTGCTAAGGCCTTCAGGGACTGGTCTTTTTACTCTCTGAGGTGGGCGGCCAGGTCCTTAGAACATGCGTTGAGGACTTGTTCTTTGATGATGAGGTCACACAGGTCTTGGTACTCTCTGTTTAGGCCAGCCAGCTCTATCCATTTCTCCAGGTAGCTTCTGATTCTTTCAATGAATAGGCCGGGTGTTTCTCCTTCTTCAGACTTGCAATTCCGAAATCGTCGCCTGTAACCCTCTTCAGTGAAGTCGTACTGTCTCAACAGGGCAACTTTCAATTGCGTATAATCTTCGGCTTCTTCTCTCGGCAGGCGGGTGTAAAATTCAAGTGTTTTGCCAGTTAGAAGTGCACTCAATTTGATAGCCCAAGTCTCTTGTTTCCAATTGTTGCTACTTGCAAAGCGCTCGAATCGTTCCAGGTAAGCGTCCATTTTATCTCAGTTCTCAACGAAAGGTGGAAGCTTTGGCGCACGGGCTGTTTGCTCTCTGCTGGCTAAGGAATGTTGCTTCAGAAACTCTCTGGCTCTGTGCCTCAATCTCCATCTGTTTCAGATGTATTTCATGTTGTCGCTGCCTCTCTGCTTCTTCTCTCTCCTCTTCTCGTTGTTTCTCTGCCTCTCTTCGTTGTTTCTCTGCTTCGTTTCGCTGTTTCTCTGCTTCTTCTGCTTGAATTTCGAGTTTCCTGATTTCACGCTCTTTAGCTCTTACTTCTCTCTCCCATCTCTCATTTTCTTCTCTCTCTCTCTCGTTTCTTTTCTTCTTTCTCCAGTCTCTCCTTTTCTTCTTTCTCCTCTCTCTCCTTTACAAACTCGAGGAGTTGAGCTCCTTCTAGTCCACATTCCTTTCCAATTTTCAGGAATGTCTCCATTTCCGATGTCGCCATCTCTGACTTTTCACTGCTGGCTGTTTTCTCCTGCTACCCTTTCCACTGAACCAACTGAAGGAGATCTCGTCGGGGTCGCCAAAATGTTACGCGGTTGAATCGTGGTCGTAGTGTGATATCACACCAGACGGCAAGCACGTAGAGTTCTTTTAAATAAACCTCCGTTCAGCTGCAATCCGTCACACGTGACTTAAGGATGTAGACAATACTGGAGTAACAGTTCCAACAATATTTTATTACAGCGATGCGGTCTCCACGAAATGCGTTCACAATTGCACCAACAATAGCACAAAATCTTCTCAACTCTGATACAAAGCGTCTCTCATACAATGTACATCAGCATTCACTGCAGATCTCCGTTACTGTCAATGAAGCACGATATCTTGCATAACGCTCTCAATATCAAAGCGTTTTACGATACAATGCAACTATACAGCTGAATACTGTACCGACGCTGTTACATCGCAATTCTAAAACTGAACAATGTACAGACTCTGTTACATCGCAATCCTACGACTGAACAATGTACAGACTCTGTTACATCGCAATCCTACGACTGAACAATGTACACAGGTGCTTCCTAGCACGACTCTTTTATAGTGGTATGATTTCTAGAAACATCAAGCACAATCGTACAACACCACCAATCAAAACAAGACACGTATCTAAAACTCAAAAGTGCATTCACACTGGAATATTCTGTAAATATCTGGCTACCATCTTCAACGTCTAAGTTTAAAAAAAAAACTAAGGCGCGCGATGACGTCGCACAAAAGTAGGCCAGACAGGTTACGACCTTGTACGCTCAAAAAGAGGTAAACATGCGAACAGTGCAATAGCACCGAAAGCCAAGCGACACGCTCGTAGTAAACAAATGAATCCTCGTGAGGCTTCTAGACCTTTCGTGACTCAGCTCCGTGCGGCAACAGATAATCAAACATCGCACTATTCATAAACGAATGTGAAATTTACTGAAAAGGTATGTGATTCTCAATCATGACAGCTCAAATAAAACATTGGATAGCTTCCCACGATTTACGCACGACTGCTCCCACAAAACAACACAACCATAATCGTAACAATGATTAATGCTCATGTTATGGCCATTTATGTCGGAATCGGTCTACAGTATTTGGAGGCCATTGACTGAGTCAAATATGGAGCCGACTGGACTCTGCCTGCTCTGGACATAGCGCTGCGACGCAACATCCTCGTTGCAGGGGCACAGAAGAATGTAATGGGCGTGCTCTGTTATAAGTTATTGATAGCAGCGGTTTGCTACACGAACGGGCGGACGGGCGGGCGGGCGGGCGGGCGGGCGGGTGGGTGGGTGGATGGATGGATGGATGGATGGATGGATGGATGGATGGATGGCTTACAAAGAAATCAAGGAGACATCTTCCGACCTGGATCGCGCAAGACATGACTGACGTCAAAACAATATACATTCAAGCACACTAGACCTATGCCGTATATATAAGATATAAAATCTTTAATGACGTTGGCGTCTCCAGTAGTGTGCCTGTTGTTTCGAACAACACTAATAACTTTGTACTTTAGAACATTTTGGTAATCTTTTATAGAACACAAGTGGCATCCAAGACGCGTCAGAGTGAGGTCAACAAAAAGTCCGTCATTAGACGCTACAACGGGTTTTGTAGCGAGGTCACATGGTACGGTTTGCGCTAAAGAGATTGGTCGTGTGACGTACAGATGAAAACAATAATTTTTGTTAGTAGTCGTCTCCTGGGCTGATGTAGACCAGTACTTGTCGGTCACTTCAGCGCATAAATTTGGGATGTTTTGCCATCTTTCAGTATATGTGAAAAGAAGTATTTTTGTGTTTCCAGAAGAATAAATAGAAGTATGGTATTTGCATAAGTATCTTGTCCCTTATAAGCTCTATTCCCTTCTATTTTTTTCTGGATTTTATTATTCTTTATTTTAGTAGGATTTCGCTCTTTCTTCTGTTTACGCCATTTATTCCCGTAACCATCATTCTATAAAGGGAAGATAAGGAGCTTCTGGCAGCAGTGATTTTACAGCACAGCCCGCATAGCTCAGGTGGTTAAGCGTCAAAGCGAAAGAGAGCGAAGGGGATAGCCGGGTCGCTGGTTCGAGTCCCCGTCCTGGCCCCGGTAGCTGGACTGACAATCCAGGAAAAAAAGATGGGCTTGTTCAACAGCATATCTGTGGCAAGGTCCTGGTAAATTAAAGTGGCACAGTTGCAGTGCGCCTGAAGTGATCAGTGTTTAGGTAGTACTCCATAGGCAATAGATTTCCCTGTCATATAACCTGCCGTCAGGTTAGTTATACTGATCAACAAAAGAAACGCGAAATTCGAGTGTATGCTGTATTTGTATGATAAATCCACGAAAATACAAGTTACACTATTTTTGATAGCCAGTGTACGAGCAACAACATGTAAGCATGCAGTCACCGTACTGTAGTAACCGTGTTACCCTCCCTGTTAGGACGCACGGCGTATGCTTTCCATGCACGTGCATACAATGCAGAGTGATGTTGGGTCATGAACTGTGTTCAGCAATGCTAGGCAATAAAAAATCAGCATTGTTACGCCTTCTGACACTTTTGCCGTTGCCACATTAACCATGTCAAGACTTAGCGCACCCCAACGAGAACGAGCTCTTGGGCTTTTGGAAGCCGGAGAAGATCCACAAGCTGTGGCAGTGGCCTTTAGATGTCACATTTCGACCTTTTACAGGCCGCAGCAAAGCTAACACGCCAACGGGTCTTCTGCTGACGCTCCCCGAAGCGGACGACCACGTATGACAACTCCACAGCAAGACAGCCACATTTCCCGGGCTCACGCGCAAAATCGCCTTCAGCCGGCCGAGGAAACAGCAAGAGAACATATCGGCAACCACCAGGCACCCATCAGAGGCCAGACAGTGCGACGACGGCTAGAGGTGCATAATCTGCACAACCGCCGTCCAGCCCGTGGCAGAATGTCCTGTTCACGGATGAGAGCCGCTACTGCATCAGCCATGCAGATGGACGCATACGAGTGTGGCGGAGAAGGGGTGAACGCTATACTGATGGCTGTGTGCTTGAGAACAACGCCTGGGGCAGGCCAAGCGTGATGATTTGGGGTGGGATTACCCTGAACCAGACAGTATGACCTGTGTTCTTACGTGGACTCGTACCAGGTCGCGAAAATGGCATCAAAGCTCAGCGCTACATTGACCAAGTACTACATCCATATGTCCTGCCATTTTGTCAGGGACGCAGAAACTTCAACTCGCAGCAAGATAATGCGCGTACACACACTGCTCGTATCACCCAGCACATCTTGCAGCAGCACAACATCCCAGTCATGCCCTGGCCTGCATTAAGCCCGGAACTCAGTTCCATCAAACATCTCTGGAACCAACTGCAAAGGGAGGTCAACGCTGTACGCCCCAAACCAAAGACAGCCGCAGGCCTGGAACAACATCCCCAGGGTAGCTGTCAACCGCTTGATGCATTCTATGCGCCGACGCTGCCAAGCCGCCATCAACGCTAATGTGGGTCATGCGCCATATTGCCTTTTTGCTGTGCCATGCTTGCTCCAAATACTGACAGAATAAACTGTCACACTGATTACGCTGGTGTACATGCTTTCATTCCTACAATATCAATAACATCCGTTTTACGGTTTGTTCGAAATCGACTTTCAAATGTTGGATTAAATATGATTTGAAGTGGTGTGAAGAAACTCTGTGCTCACGCATAGGGTTCACACAGTAGGTTTAATACGGTACAGTTTTGTTAGCAGTTTGTAAGTTGTGCCGATATTCCGTGAGGCACGAGATCCACGTGGAATCTTTAAGGAACGTTTGGCACGGGGAGTCTTAGTGAGTTTCGGCGAGAACTCAGTCTGTCAGAGGGTGAAATAAGTAGTACGGGGCTTTACTGTCAGTGAGGACAGACGTGTGTGAAATACCTTAGCCCGTATTCCAAGACTCTGAAACCTACAATTCAGGTATGTTTCTATATGTATTATTGATAGTTGCTTAGTTAAAGACAGTATGCGTTGGTAAGAGTAATTCGGTTGAGTAGGGTTGACCGGTTTGGTTCAGTTATGTTGGTTTGGAATTCATTGAGGTAACCGGGGGTTCGTATACGGTTATTTACGGGGGTTCGTATACGGTTATTTACCAAGATAGATAACTAAAGGAATGTGAGGGGTGTATGCCTAAGTCGTTGTGAAGGTAGTACGTGGTTAAGTATAGTCTTTTCCAGCGTATGGGATAATGTATAGTGAGAGTGTTAGGTTATAGTCTGTTTCAAGGTCGTGACAGATATTGGTGTGTTACGAAAGTAGTTCGGCTTATGAGGCACGTGTGTGTGAATGAACGTGTGAGTTATTTGTATCATCCAGGTTACGTAATGTATATCATATTATCCAATATGTGGTTGTGTTTAGCAAGTGTTACGTTTTAGGACTTTATTACTGTTCAGAGTGCTTGTCGGAGTTGGAGCGACGAACGCCGAGACGTCAGTCACCAGGGACCTAATGCGAGGTCATCTCTCCATCTCTTCACTCGGGGAGTGAGCGACCGGTGCCGAGACACTTGGGTCACAGCGAAGATACGGTACGAGTAACGAGGACGTCCGCGGTACAAAAGACAGGACAACTCGGGAGCGTACGAAGGACTTGCACGCATAGATGTGAAAGGACTGAATGTAACCAGTCGAGAACACCAAATAGGTTGGAGTGTGAGAGACTACTACCTAGCCTGGCATTGATATTGTGTGTGTGCATGTGGTGTTGAGATGCTGGTAGTGGGAAGTGTATATAGTTTGATAATATTTGGAGCTTTTTCTTTATTTATTTTGTATAAAAGTTACGTTAGAAAGGAAGCCCGTGAGTTGTGTTTTACCGCATGAATGCGCCCGTCTGAGTCCGCAGTGGCGGTGTATGCGTCTGTTGTGCGAGAGTCTGTGCATGCGACTGGGGGCAAGTCTGCGTACGTTACAAGTGGCTACTTTGCGTTTCCTTTGTTGATCAGTATATTTGGGTTTAACGCCGAACAGGCGACTAAGGCCATCTTACAGCGCCTGCCGTCGAGGCCGTCTACTATTACTTCGCTGCCGTGGACGTTACAACCCGAACTAACCAACCAGTGATCTTTCCACGCTCTCAGTGGTCCTAAACTGAACTCTCGTTCGGTAAACAAACGGTCTGGCAACGGCAGCTCTGTGAACTTTGATCATTTAGCCCGCATAGTAGGCCGACGGCGTGACTAAGTGGTTGTCTAATTTTTAGTGATCCGTTCTGCAATCGACGAAGAAGGCTTCGGAGCAGAGTCTACGACGACAGTTTCGGCGATCTATGCGGATAATTAAGCCCGCATAATAGTCCGACGGCGAGATTAAGTGGTTGCTGGATTGTAGAGATCTGTTCTCTCACAGGCAGAAGAGGACCGTTACCGGTACCAGAGTCCTGCAGCTGGTAAGTATGGACCAGTCGCTGTTGGCAGACTTGAGTTCTGCCAGATTCAGTTTAGTTTTCCCCATATCTTTTCATCTTTACCCTGCTTTCTCTTTCCTCTACTTTCCTGTTAAAGGGAACCCGCACTGTTTAGAGAGCGTACCCGTCTCATAATTTGTATAGTCTAACTCTTGTCCATGCTTGTAACATGTAGTCAGTCCATGTCTTATATTGATACTCTCATGTAGGCTCAGGAAACATGGTCTTTTTCTCATTTTTGGGACATTTTTTAGGGATTTCGTTGGGCAACGTAGTATTGAAGCTTTCGGACTCGGACGGTTTCTTGCCGAGGTCCGACTTATAATTATTTTCGTTGTGTTCGGACTTTGTCATTTTCTGGTCGAGTTCCGACTTAGAATTATTTTCCTCTTGGTGGACTTTGTCGTTTTCTAGCCGCGTTCCGACTTAGAACTGTTCCTGGCTGTTCGGACTCTAATTGTTTCAGCCAAGGTCACTTGTTCATTTCGTCCTGATATAGAAATATTGTTTGTCCAGGTCGGGCTTAGGTACTTTACCTTGGGTGTATGGACGGCCTTTTCGTGAGGCGCTGTTCGTCACTTGCCCCTTGCCTGTAGTTGATGTTTTGCTAGTTTACTATTTGATTTTTAGCGTGTCCTCGTATCAGTTCATACTAGGCGCTAATGGTACCTGTTTTAGTTCTGTGCCGGTTATAGAGCTAGTTTTCACTGTAAACTTTAACTTCTTGATACTCCCCCTTATTTCGGACCGGGACGCCGCTCAGAATAACTCTATAACTTTGAGTGGATTAGTCCTGTTATTGCGCGACCGAGTACTTAGTGTTAATCGCTTTATCGCTCCCAGTGGCTGCCATGTCCCACGAACTGTAAGGTACGCGGCGCGAGGGTAGTGGCAGTGTCTGCTTTATTTAGTTTCTTTCCATTGCATTTGGAGTCTCTGATTACAGGAGGCTGTAGGATTGGAGCACCTCCACTTTTATTCGTCCTGTGCCAACGTATGACTGCTGATTTAATTATACTGTTAGACTTCATTTTATTCTCGCTTCTTAGCCTGTATGAACTTAAAGCTCGCACGCACTTAGACTTTATATAAGATTAATTCACTATTCATTCCAGTTTATGGTTCGGCTAGTCTATTTGTAGGTGACAACTTTTTATAGTGTACTTCTTTTACTCATGGGTTTCCTCGCACAGTGGTGAAGTATTCTGATGATGATTTGACTTGTTCTTTTGTAACCTGTCTCAGTTCAGTGCTTTGATGTATCAGTAGGGGGTATACTTTCCCCAAACGAATCCATATCTTGCTCATGTTGTCGCTTTTTGCCATGATTACCTGTTTGATTGAATATTAAGAAGTGGAAACCGACTTCTTGTGTCTTTATATTTCGTAGGCGGGGCGGGAGAGGTTTGTAGTGCTCGTGGACGATTGTGAGCATGTGTGTGTGAATGTCGGCATTCTGACACGTTACCAGTCACCCCGCACCTCACATTAGACATCTAAACGCTTAGCCAACACCTGACACCACCGCGGCGCGCGGCGGGCGACGTTACACAGAAACACAATATCATGCTGTGAGCACTGGCAATGAAAGGGTCAACAACAGAGCAGACTAACAAATATCTTCTACTCAGTTAACCCATTCAGCCCTGACGCACTGCAGCAGGATATGGGTAGACCATAATAATTCAAGGGTAGTGCCAGATTAGCTTGGCGCCTTGGCTAATCTGGCACTACCCTTGAATTATCATGGTCGATCCGTCTCCTGCAACAGGTGCATAGTCGTTAGATGACGCCTCCAACATTTGGGAAATACGTGCGTCGGGATGAATAATTTAAACTGATAGATATGCAATGGTCATTTAACCGATGGATATGACATGTAAGAAATTTACTCACCGTCCTGACACAGTGGTGGAGTCCATCCTGGTTCACAGCTGGTACAATGTCCGGTCTCCTTGCTACAGATCTCCCCTCCTGTACAGTGGCCACACACACCCTGACAACCAGCACCGTAGTGGCCGTCAGGGCATGCTGCAAAACAATACAGTTGGACTTACGTTCTGTATATAACGTGCATACTCAATAAACAACAAGTCACATTTCAGTTATTCACTCACCGTTTGTACACAGTGGTTCAGTCTGCCATCCCAGTTTACAGCTGTCACAGTGTCCGTTCTCTTTGTTACATGGCGCATCCACAGCACATTTACCACACACAGTACAGTCCTGGCCGTAATAGTGGTCCGCACATTCTACAGAACAAAAATAAGTTATTGTTGGTGTCGGCGAATTGTTTCTGGATTTTGAAAGTTGTGCACAAATCATTATCAAGCGCATTGACGCGTACCAAAACTGTCATTTGTTACACTCCCCCAGTAACACTGCGATTTGTTACTCTCCTTTAGTGAAAATGAATAATTTGATACTTATCAGTTGGATAAGAAAACAAATAAGAAAACATAGAAAGTCACTGAGTGGGCTATGATTCACTCGTAAGCCACTGAGCGGGATATATAATTTTGTTTTCCTCCCTACGTCACACGACCAGTAAATTTAGCGCAAACTGTACCATGTGACCGTGATATAAAAACCACTGAAGCGAAAATTGGCGGACGTTTTATAGCCCTCTCGATGACGCGTTACGACCTCGTTTTCGAGTCTTGATAGCAACTCGGTTCGACAAAATAGCAGAAAAAAACGCACTAAAGTAGTCCTATTTGACATAATACACATCATCTGCCTTATTTTTTACGACTTGAGGAGCCAACTAAACAATATTTCACCACTAATTACACAGCGCAAACAGCAAAAGCCTCCCACCGAGACATTTCCAAAGTTCGAGAAACCATGGAACAAAAATAGCTTCCGATTTTAGCTTTTTTAACCAATCAGAGACAGCAATCCTCGCAAACACACTGTCGTCTGCTCAACCACCAACAGGCAACATGCCACAATTTCACCAAAGCACAGAGCAACAAATTCAAGAACTAACACGAAAATACACACCCAGCAACACTATACACAAAGCACGCTATTGCCAATTTTTCACGTCACTCAATGCGGGACTATCTGAAGAAAAACATCTCCCGAATTTTCGAAAACTATCTGACATCATGTCAACGCTGTAAAATTAAATCTTACCTTAAAATCCATCTCAGCACTAGTCCTGCTGTTAACAACGAGCGTTTTGTTTTGGTATTCCTTTTTCCAGATATCCCAACACACATGACACTTTAGGATATAACAACGACACTCTGCTGCACACTCGAAGCATCCCCTTCTGTCATTTTGAATCTAAAAGCACGAGGTACCATGCTAACTTGCACAAGCTGAGTCATCAGTGGTCAAATGCTGATCGCTTAATCAAAAAGTTCTTAATTTTTCTGAATTATACAGCAGTCAAGAAGCACTGTCACTGTAATACTTTAACGACCTTTTGTAGACATTGCAGCTTGAATCATTCTGTACACAAGCCAAGATTAGCTTTTTACTCGCGAAAACAAGACTTGTGCTTCGCACCGAATCATGCTACGTCACACTCTGGGAATCCCCGGCAGAACATGTATATTCAATGGTGTCACCTATCCGCCACAGAAGCGGCCGTCTTCATAAACTGGATTTGTTTATAAACAATAAACGGAGGAAGGAAAACAAATACGTTATTGGTCGGAGGGGTTCGCTGCATGGACCTTTGTAGGCCTGAGGGAGGTCAAAGGAATCATTGTACCCCGAAGGCTGAAGGCCTGAGGGGTACAATGATTCGTTTGACCTCCATCAGGCCTACAAAGGTCCGTGAAGCGAACCCCTCTGACCAATAACTTATAATATATTCTTACATAGGTACTGAGGGTGATACTGAAAATCCCACACGAGTGGATTCAGTCGTTGCGGTAGCAAACGAGCCGTAGGCTCATTTGCTACGGCAAAAGCTGAATCCATTCGCGTTTTATTTTCTGGTAAGCAACTCGAACAAATCAGTTAAGCTGTATATATGTGAGTGCGACATATCTCAACAATTAAGAAAAAAACAACAACATACAAACAGTATAGTAACACTGAGTGTGTTATGATTCGCACGTAACACACTCAGTATGATAATAACATACTTTAATGTGAATGGCATCGCGTACTTTGCGTCAATACCTGCACATAAAAAATTTGTAAGTTTGACCTCATAATGTTAACGTCAGTTGCGCTATATTTAAGCGCAAATCTAATCGGCCTAATTCTTTTACAATGAACGGAAATTAACAGTGCAAAACCACTGCCGCAGTCGTTAAACAACATAAGTACAAAATGTCTGTGCCGCGATTTCACCAAGTATAATCCATACAGGCTTGAATTCAGTGAAGCGTAAAGTGGACAGAGCATAAATATGCATCGGGTAGATTTTCGTTGAATGTATTAACGCTAGGGTATTCACGTGATTTCACCAAATATGAATCCACACAGGCGCGAATCCATCCAAGTATAAGCGCTGCTTAGACACAGCACAACTGTACACGGAGTAGATTCTCACTGAATGTTTTCACGCTAAGGTACATTTCACTGGGATCAGGAGGAAAATCGCTTCGTGTGTTTCCATATAGAGGCGGGGCGGGCCAAATAGCGACCCTGTTTAACTCATTCGAGACATGCCGGCTCCGGATACGCGGCATAAGCCGAGTATCCGGAGTCGGCATGTCTCGAATCAGTTAAGTTATAAGAATAATGGTGAGCACTGCTCAGGCCACAGACAGGTTGAATTTTTTCAGGGGCTCCTGATTTATGCAGATTCTCTTTAATTACTTCTTCCCCGAAGCAATTACAACAACGAGGATGTGCTAATCGTTTCCCTGCCTTTTCAACCATCCGGAGGATATCATTTTTACCTCTGAAATGTGACGTCTTGGACCGTAAATCTCTGACACTGAAAATGCTGATGGTCGGCCCTAGTGAACTCTACAGGTATGCCGCTCGGCCAGGCTAAACGGAAGGCTGAATCTACTACAACTGACTCAAGTTTTGATCAGTCTACACCCAGCCATGCAACCAGACAGAGAAAAGCGGCACTTCTAAAGAAAGCCAGGAAGAAGAAAAGCAAGGCGGAGCCGGCATCGCACAGCAGGGCAACGATCAAGTGTCATTTCCAAACTACGCGGCGAAACAGCATGGCGGAGACTGCGGACAAGAATGCGTCGTCTGCTACCGCGTCTGCCTCGTCTGCCACGGTCTTCGTATCCACTGGTGACGACGTACAGGTCAGTGACCCTTCTAACGCTGATCTAATGAGACTGCTTCGCGAAATGTCTACAAAGCTAGACAAAGTGAATGAGCAATTCGAGGAGTGGAGAGGCGAGATGCATGAACTAAGAGTGGAAAATCAGACACTGAAAGTTGAATTGGACCAGTGTAGAAAGAAGATAGAGGAGGCAACCAGTCTGGTTACGGAGGCGAAGTTTTTAGCCTCCGTAGCAGAGAAGCGCTCGAACGACTTGGAACAATACACCCGAAGAAATAACGTTCGCATACTGGGGGTACCAGAGGCAGAGAGAGAGAGACCGTAGAGGAGTGCGAAAAGAAAGTCCTTCAGATCTTCAAAGACAAGCTACAGCTGCCCGGTCTACAGCCTGGAGATATTGAGGCCTGCCATCGCATAGGTCAACTACAGCAGCGATCACAGGGAAGTGGGCAACAACAGCGAGGGCCGAGACCTGTGATCGTGCGATTCATGTCGAGAAAGGCTGCAGAATTAGTGCTTTTCCATAGACGGAAACTAAAGAACACCTCCTACATCATAACCGAGGACTTAACTCATAGCAACTACACTTTGCTGTCCCAGTGCTGGGACCACCCTGCAGCGCAGGATGCGTGGACAAAACGTGGGAGTGTCTATGTAAAGCGCAAATCTGATTCCAGGGTGATACGTATAGCCTCAATCTCGGACTTGGTGGACAAGGTGCCTATTGGAAGTGACCCAGACATAACAACATCACAGGAGAGAAGACGACGTACGCTTCAGCGCTGAGCTAGCCCGGCCGGCGATCGGTTGTATATGGACTCTTTGCCTAAACTGCCTAAGTTTCGATGTGCACCCGATCGCGGAGCTGGCTGCATGTAGGCAGTGGATGCTCTGCAATAGGCTTTGTGACCACCCTCTGTTTACATGTGTTTTTTCACCTGTGACCTGTAACCTTACGCGTGACACGCTACCTGGGCAAGAGCGGCTACTCTGGCCAATAGGTCAATAAGTTCGCACGAGGTCTGTTCCTCAGTGTGAGGCAGGATGTGATTCTGTTGGAGTGTGTTGTGAGCCAGGCTCGTATGGTCATGATGGTAAGCTGAGAAACAGTCAAAAAACTCCGCCCCGCACGTGTTTTAAAAAAACTTTGCAGGACCCAGCGAGGGCCCTGTCTTCGTGAACGTTCGGCTAACTTCGGCAAACCGGTTTGGAATTCAGTTGACTCAGTTTTCAACTGCGTTTGTCGTGCTGGCAAAACTCCCGTGAAAAAGACAGGCCACTTCCTGTATGCAGCGCTGAGTGGGAACCGCGATCACTGATCTAAACCAGCGATATTTCTACTGACAGCAACAGTAGCAGACGACACTCGACCACCCGACGGACAGAGCAGGCCATTTGTGTCTTGCCTGGACGCACACTGGATATGGACCAGGCCGAGCTATCCGTAAGTTACACAGCACAGCCTGAAGCTTTATTCGATATCGGAAGGGTGAGGAAGGAGGGGTTATTTGTCGTTTTGTGTTTGTTGTTATATCTTTTCATCTGGAGTGGCCTACAGCAAAAAACAATTCTCCATACGAAGGGCAGCTACTAAAATTCAGCTTGACCCATGGCGACCTTGTATCTTTTGGCATCTATGTAAACAGTCGATTCTCTCTCTCTCTCTCTCTCTCTCTCTCTCTCTCTCTCTCTCTCTCTCTCTCTCTCTCTCTCTCTCTCTCTCTCTCTCTCTCTCTCTCTCTCTCTCTCTCATCCAATTTACTGTGTTGGTTGTACATCACAATGCTTCTTTATTTATTTATATTAGCCTATATTGGACTGGAGGTACGTGTTGAAAAAATTCGTTCACAACTACAAAGTGTCAGGAGTCATACTTACAGCATGTACAGCCGTACATTCTGCCATCATAGTCCCCAACGCGTAAAATCCGTGGCTGTTGGTCAGTTTCAAAGTGTCACAGAATCGTCTGCTGTTGTCCGATCTGCTAATCGCGATGATTTCCGTGCAACAGGAAGTGGTCTGTCGTTTTCCGAGAGTTTTGCAAGCTCGGGATACGCAGTTGCCAACTCCGTCAACTGTGTTACGAACCGATTTGACCCACTTAGGGGCAGGGCCCAAGCTGGGTCCTGTAGAGTCTTTTTAAAACACGCGCTGGGCGAGTTTTTCTCATTGCACCTCAGCTTTAATGTGCTATGTCACTGGCATCTGGTGTTTGAGACTGAGACGACGAGGGACTGGACACACCTTTCTTGGCGAAGCACGGTACGTACACTTTATTCTCGGCATGGGCAGTCCGAATCGTTTTGGTATACGAACGCCCATTCACAGGGGTCACTCTGTGTGTGTTAATTCGTGTGCCGGGTCGGCCCGGAATGTCCATGCCTCGAGCAGTGACATGCCTCAAAATGTACGTCCTTTCTGCAATACTTTTCAGTGGTGTTGTGATGGATGAAGAAACATTGTAGTGTGTCATGTGGCTACAAGTTGTTTTGGGTATTATTTATGCTGCGTGTGCCACAGGTCAGGTGTGTATAATTATGTATATATAATAACGCCTGCATACATGTGTACGGGCGTGTGCATGTATGTCCAGGTACTTTCTGCTGGGTACCTATGTATGTTGTTATGCTGTTTATTTTTTGGAGCAGGTGTGTGTGCGTACATGTGTGCCTGCATACTTGCTTGCATGTGTGTACACTTACATGTGCACGTGCATGTTCATGGGTATGCATGTCTGCTTGTACAGATGTGCTGGATAATTTGTACATAAATGCTTTGGTATGTGTGTGTGCTTGCGGGTGCATTTGTGCCGGGTGGATGCGTATCATACGCTTCTACCCGGCATGGGTGTGCTGTGCGGGTGAACACATACGATGGGTACTTTTGTAATTAGGGTACATGTACTCTTCTCACGCACAGAAGTGTGTACATGTGCATTTACGCGTGTATGGCGTGTGTGTGTGTGTGTGTGTGTGTGTGTGTGTGTGTGTGTGTGTGTGTGTGTGTGTGCATGTAAGGGTATTTGTGCCGGGAGCATGTGTACATACCTGATACTCGCTCTGGTGTGTGTGTGTGTGTGTGTGTGTGTGTGTGTGTGTGTGTGTGTGTGTGTGTGTGTGTGTGTGTGTGTGCCGGGTGGGTGCGTATTACACACATCCACCAGACCAGGCACAGGTGGGTGTACACGTGCATACAAATTTTATGAATACTTTTTTTTTCTTTTTTCCCATGACTAGTGTACATGTGTGCCTTATATATATTTGTGCGTGTACATTGACATGTATGTTGATGTGTATGTGGTGGGTATTTTACTTGTTGAGCACTACCAAATGCTAACATTAATATACAGGGCTGACCAGCGGGTGAGTGCGTGCGGCTCTGCGACACTAGTCAAGCCTTAAAGTCCAGGGCAGCAGTTCAGCCCACTTGTCTCTCTGTTGGGTACAGCATGACTTACAACTTTGTTCATTCGTACTTTACTTTTACCCCTAATTACCTTTCTCTTTACATGTTACTTGGAGTTGGAGGGGCCAAATATATATGTGTCCTTTTTTGTATAGATATAGCACTGACTTATAAATATATTGTACTTGCTATTCTAGGAGGGAACTACAGGTATTCCTGAACGCTACACCTTGTTAATGGTGTCATTCCTCATGGATACTGTATTGCTGGATATCCTCCCGAAGGAGAAGAGCGGTAATGCTTGCATATATATCAACTTTTTTTCCTTTTTTTTTTTTTTTTTTTTTTTCTTGGTTTTTTTCTTTGTACATGGTTTGCTCCTATATGCTGAGCGTAGAACACACACTTTGTTATATGACAGGGTTATTAGAGTATGGAACATTTGGTGTAAAATATATGTGTTTTTTCTCCTGTTCCCTGCACCTGTTCAGTCACCTTGGTTCGTTTTGCCACTCACTTGAATTGGCCGCTGTGTGCACCTGCCACACATTCAGTACTGATGATACAGTCAGCCGGTTTGACCATATATGCAAACTGCTGCCTGTAACGGCTGGAAACAAGCTTCACTTCCAGTATGGCTAGTATTACCAATGACAGTCCATTAAAAATATGTACCTTTAATGCCAATGGTCTTGGCCAGTATCAGAAAAGGAAAGATGTGCTAGACTACCTCAGACAGTTACCTCTACTTTTTGGAAGAGACACATCTCAAGACTAAAAATGAACACATGCTAAGGGCCATGTGGGGCTTTGAATGTTTTCTATGTGGTAATGATACAAATAGCAAAGGAGTTGCAATTCTGTTTAACAACAACTTTAAGTATAAAGTTCATAATGTGATTAGAAGTAATGATGGCGCTTATATTGTACTAGATATTGACATACAGGGTAAGCGGATGACTATTGTTAACCTGTATGGGCCTAGTAATGGGGACTCTCCCATCTTTTTTGAAACTGTCTTTGAAGAAGTAGGTAGGTTAGATAATCAATTATGTAATAGTAGGCGGTGACTGGAATGTTGTACTGGATGTTAATATGGATACGTACAGGTATAGAAATATTAATCGCCCTCGATCAATGCAAACGGTGCTTGAATGTATGCAGGTGTATGAGCTAGTGGAAGTATGGAGGGTGCTTCACCCAGCATCTAGTCAGTATACATGGCGTCGCTTTAACTCTGCTCAACAAGGCAGATTAGATTATTTCCTGGTATCGAAATGTTTGATGGTAGAGGTTACTAAGGCAAAAATTATCTCAGGTTATCGTTCAGATCATTCGCTTGTGTCTATTGATTTTTTCGCATCGCTTCCTAAGAGAAATAGAACTTACTGGAAATTCAACAATTCACTTCTTAAGGACAAGTCATTTGTAGAAATGGTAAAAAAATTGATTCTGGACTTGAAGAGGCAATATGGACTTTTGATTTATAACATGGATTCTATTAACAATGTGAGAAATGATGACGTACAAATTTGCATTAGTGATCAAACCTTTTTGGAGATGATACTCCTAGAAACTCGGGGCCAGTCCATCTCATATGCTAGCCACAAGAAAAAGGAAGAAACCAAAAAAGAAGATACTCTTAAGAACGAGATTAAAAACTTAGAACGTAGTATCCAGCACAATAATATCCCTCTTCTTGAGGCTAAAAAAGCAGAACTTGTGGAATTACGCAAGAAAAAGACAGAGGGTATGATTGTCCGGTCCCGAGCTAAGTGGATCCAAGATGGGGAAACGACATCCAAATACTTTTGTATTTTGGAAAGTAGGAATTTTGTTAGTAAATCAATGAACTACTTAGAGAACGATAACGGAGAAGTGATAAATAATGTGGATGCTATTGTAAAAGAAACTCAAGCGTTTTATGAGCAATTGTACGCTTCGAGGGAAGCATAGTTAGTTGAGGTTGACCTCCCCTCCACTGTTTTTGCACCCTCGTTGTCTGATGATGCGAAGATGTATATTGAAGGCCCCATTTCGATGGAGGAGGCATTAGAATCATTGAAAAGAATGTGTAACAATAAATCTCCAGGTTCAGATGGTTTTACCACCGAATTTTTTTAATTCTTTTGGGCTGATATTGGTCATTTTCTGGTGAGATCTATAAATTATGGCTTTCAGCATGGCCAGCTGTCAGTAACACAAAAGCAAGGGGTGATCACTTGTATACCCAAAGAGGAAAAGGATAAGAAATTTTTGAAAAATTGGAGACCCATTACTCTTTTAAATACTAGTTATAAAATAGCCTCTTCCTGCATAGCAGAACGTCTGAAACTGGTTTTACCCTCTATTATACACCAAGACCAAAAAGGCTTTTTGAAGGGCAGATATATTGGTGAGAACATACGGCTTCTTTACGATGTACTTTTTTACACTCATGTAAACCAGGTGCCGGGTCAACTGGTTCTCATAGACTTTGAGAAAGCATTTGACTCGGTCGCCTGGTCCTTTGTGGAAAAATGTCTTGACTTTTTCAACTTTGGTCCAGATATGAAGAAATGGATTAAAACATTTTACTGTGATATTAAGGCCTGTGTCTCTGTTAATGGTCGCTATTCTGGGTGGTTTCCAGTAGAAAGAGGATGTCGTCAAGGCGACCCAAGCTCTCCGTACATTTACTTAATCTGCGCGGAAATTCTGGCCTCTATTCTACGCCAGAATGAAAATATAAGTGGGTTAAAAGTTAAAGATATATACTTACTTCTGTCCTAGTTTGCAGATGACACTTCATTGTTTTTAAATGGAAGCAAAAGGTCTTTCGAAGAAAGCATCCACAGTCTACAATATTTTGCATCTATCTCAGGTCTCAAGATGAATATGGATAAAACGCAGGTGGTCTGGCTTGGACCTATGAGGAATTCACACATTCGGTTCATGCCCGAATTCAACTTCATCTGGGACCCTGGGATTTTTAAGGTTCTTGGTATAAAGCTCTCCACAAACATTAATATTATAACCGCTATTAATTACGATGGCAAACTTGAAGAAATCCAGCGAGTTTTGTATGTTTGGTCTAAGCGTCAACTTACACCATTAGGTAAAATTACGGTAATCAAAACACTTGCAGTGTCAAAGATTGTCCATCTTTTTATGAACCTCCCAGATCCTCCCGCACAGTTTTTGACTGACCTTGAAAAAATGTTGTTTACATTTTTGTGGGATGGAAAGAGAGCAAAAATAAATAAAGCTGTTGTCTGTTCAGCATACAATGAAGGTGGCTTGCGAATGTTAAATGTTTATTCTTTTTTGACGTCTATGAAGGTCAGTTGGCTTAGAAGGGTCTTTGGTGTATCATGTGACTCATTGGTACGTCGGATTCTGGTCAGCTGCTATCCTATGTTTAGTAACATGCAGGTGTTTGGTGGTGAATATGCAAACGTTTTAATGCTTCATTGTGATAATTGCTTCTGGGCCGATGTTGCCAAACACTACAAGATTGTTTGTAACAAGTGTGTACCTGAAAATTCTGATGAAGTGCTCTCAGGACGTATTCATTATAACAAGAACATTATTAGAGACAGGAAAACGGTTCATATCACCGAATGGAGAGAAAAAGGAATTTTGGTTATTGGGGATCTGCTTGATGAGAACGGCTCTCTGTTGTCTTTCGAGTCATTCAAGTTGCTGTTCCCTGATGTGTCTACACATTTCTTGATGTACTCTGGTGTAGCTAATGCTGTCAGGGCCTACTTAACCTCATTAGCAGTAGAGCCAGTTAAGGAAGGAACTAGTACTGGCAATAAGGTCTGGAACATTATCTTGCAGGGTTGTAAAACCATATATTCAACATTGGTCAAATCAAAATCAAGGCCTATTTGTATTCAAAAGTGGTCTCAATGTTTTGATATTGACGACATACCAAGCTGAAAATGTATTTTTTCAAAACCCTTCAAAACCACACCAGACTCCCAACTAAAATGGTTCCAGCTAAGATTATTGCATCGGTTGCTGCCCACAAAGCGATTTCTATTTCTGCGTAAATTGTCTGAATCTGCAATTTGCACCTTTTGTAAGAATGAGGACGAAACCCTTTCCCACCTGTTCTGGGACTGCTTGTATGTACAGATATTTTGGTCTGACATGGGACAATGGTTGCGCAACAACTGTGCAAACTGCACTAATTTTGAGTTCACAAAAAGTCTTATTGTCTTTGGCACAGCTACACACTTTAGGTCAGACATTGTCTTAGACCTCCTAATATTAGTTGCTAAGTTCTATGTTTACAAATGTAGATTAGAAGAAACCCCGCCTAATTTAAGGCACTTTGTTAGAATTATGAAGAGTCGCTATCTATGTGAGAAGTACCGATTTGGAATTACTGGTCAGAGTAATAAGTTTTGTCATATGTGGTATCACTATTCTACACTTTTTGGCGAATTGTAATGCTATTACAGTGTTAGAGGCTGCAGCCTCACCATTGGCGATAGTGTGCAGATGGCTTCTGGCAATGCCAGGCATCTCACTAAGGCATCCAGGGTTGGTTCAAGGTAGCAAGGGTGGCTTAGCTGGATCCCCTTGTGCATGTATCCATCAGTGCTATCTATAGCACTGAGGAAAGCATGCCAAGGCGGTCACATTTGTGTCTGTCCAGCACGACTGTTCAGACCTATGTAAACTTTGCTTGTCATTTGTTGTGTGTTCGAGCGGTGTGTGTTCTAAGAGAGTGGGGCGGGGAGGGGGGGGGGGGTAAATAGGATCGTGGGAGGGGTGGGGAGGGGGGTAATACTTATATGCTGATACGTTTTCTATACTTTTGGATATGTGATTGTGTAACTTGATTTGCAATGTAATTATGTATATATGGCTTTTGTATATATATATGCGTGTGTGTGCATATGTATATATATGTATGTATATTTCTATATAAAATATACTGTATGCCTAATTTAAATATCGAAATAAAGATTTTTAAAAAAAAGTTATAAGAATAATTGTTGCGATTTGTTGAAAGCCACGCTCTCTTTCACAGAAGACACGGTCGGAATCGCTGCTGAATCGCTCAGTGTGGTGATACAACTTTGTTGTGTCGCTGTCGCACCCACACAGTTATCGTGCTACTGTCGCGTTGTGCATATGGATACACTCTTTGTTTCTATGTTCTCAATTTGCGTCGCTGTCGCCACTGCTCTCGCGTCGCTGTCGCGCCCCTATCGCGTCGCTTTGTGGAAACACGCCTTCAGTATTCCTGTCCGCAGTAATGTCCCTTTGTTGAAAGCTGAAATTGTTTTGTTTTAAACAGATCAACGGAAATGATCTCGTTTTTGTTAACACGCAAAACCGCCATCAATCATAACAGTGAAACTCTACACACATCACCACACTTGACACAGCATCCCTCCATTCTGATAAACAAACGGACACTGACTGGTTAGCTGACTAGTTTTGGAGTCCACCCTGATTCACAACTGTCAAAGTGTCCCCCCCTTTTTTTTTTTTTTTTTTTTGTTACATGGCGCACCTCCAGTTCAGTGACCAGAGCTACTACCGTCTGAACTGTAATGACGGTCCGTATATTCTGCATAATATTGTTAGAAAAAAGAAACGGGAATATTTATGTCCTGAAACAAATACAAATAACTGTTGTAAAATACAGCGTAAAAACAAAAATCATGACTGCAGAACAATTTGACAAGATTAACTCACTCAGTCCCGACACACCACAGCAAGACACGGATCGAGCGTGATAGTTCAAGGGTGGTGCCGGAATAGCTTGGCGCCGATAGGCGCCAAGCTATTCTGGCACCACCCTTGAACTATCATGCTCGATCCGTCTCTAGAATTGTAATACCGTCCTTCAGAGGGCAACTTCAAAATTTAGTGATTTCGGTACTGGGGCAAAATGTGCTAATGAAAGTGTTCATAGAATTACAGAGATTGTGATACAAAGCTGAGCATATTCTACAGTCTTCATATATTCTCGTTCTCCATCGAAATTGACATGGTAGTGAGGTTTTGTTTGAAACGAACGACTCCCAACAACAAACAAGCAGTGTGTACCATAGACAACACTCCAAACATCTTCAAGAAGCACAGATCCCTCTGACCCCTCCGTTATGTTACAAGCTGGTTATCTGTCGTGACTTCGCTCTCTTTGTTGTTGTGAGTCGTTCGGCGCAAACGTAACCTCACTATTGAAAACAAAGAAAACGAACAGTTCAGGTCCCAGTTATAAACACCAAGATGTATATGGACTGGCCGAGAGTAACGCATTATATAAGCCATGGAATATTATTGACACAATAAACGTAGTGAGACCTAGAAAGGAAATTGGAAATACAGGGAATAATCAACATAAGGCCTCCCCGTCAGGAAATGGCAATGGTTCGAATTTTCTAACAAGCGGACCGTCGCAAACGAACAACACGTCTGTGTAAAATTAAGAATGATTAGATAATGTACTGAGGTAAAGACGACAACACTGGTTATATTGAATATTTCATAACACAGACGGACTAAAGTTGTTTTGCTTACCCCACACTTCAACTTCACACAAGTTTAGATAGTAGTCTGCGCGATTATTGTCGGGATCGTGCACTGTGATGCTGAGATTGCGTCCAGTGAACGGAAGCCGTGAAGGGGGGCCGTGGATGTCGAAGTAAAAGGGAGTCGTCTTATTGTCATCCGCCACTGGAGGAGTTCCCCCTGTTGTGTTCACTGTATGCCCATCAATGGCCACAGTGAGATAGGTTAGCCGTTGCGCTTCTGGGGAAAAAAAGTGAACAGCATTTGTACAAAACAGTTTCTTGCACGTTTTCCCTCCAACAGACGATCATTACAGAGTCATCTCGCCAGTACTTGTTTCGACAGAAATTTTAAATTACCTCCTTCTCTGCCACTGGCAGCATATTTTGTTTCTGTAATAAAACAAATCGAAGAAAGAAATTCACAGCGTCCAAGAAAAACTGGAATTGGTCTCAAGAGGCATAAATCCTCATGAGCCCCCGCAGTCGCGGGGGCTCATGAGGATCTATGTCTCTTGCATTTGGATCGTGTTCAGTGTTTCTCAGCAGTGGAGGGGTTAACATGTACACTAAACGCCATAAATCAGGACGAAGATTCAATGGTTATATTTTATGACGGCTGATATTTTGTGGATCTCATATTACACTGTCTCAAACCTTTTTTCAATTCTCTCTCCAACCCTGCAGTTCATAACCACTCAGAGAAATGAGTTTGTTTGTCATATAAAGAGAACATTGTATGAAAAACTCTGCCACATACCTGCTGCACTAATACACAGTAGCAGGCAATTCTGTTCAATACATAACCCTCACACAACACCAGCTTCATCATTTTCCATCAGCTGCACAACCAATATTATAACAAGAATCTCGGAACAGCGAAACAAATAAAACACAGAAGCAGCTCTACGAAAATGTTGAGGAACATAATATAAAAACTACAAGGAAAACAATGATCAATACACATGCAAAAGGCAAAACCAGGTTATGGTCAATGACAAGACTTGAATCACTACTCCACTCTGTTAGTTTATTGTGTCGCAGCTATCATAGTTTGGTATGTTGTGTTTTTTTTTGCTTTTGCGTCCATGGAAGTCAGTACGAGGCGATTCTCGTTCTTTAGTGGCAGTAACCAACGCGGGATATTGTTTAATGTGCGATGTATACGTCGGTTGCAAATGAAAATGGACGGTGTAGTCATGTGCCAAATGCTCAAAATCTGGCAGCAAAATTTAAAAACAAATCAAAATAATCATCTGGCAATTGCAAAGAACGCATAATAACGTTTATTTTGTTTGATGAAAATGAGAATACTGTCTCATGAATGACCAAGCAATCGTTTGCACCCCTGCTAATTCACGCTTTCAACATGCTACATACATGAGTGATTTGTTTATAAAGTGTTGTGCGTTTGGCGCCTCATACTGGTAACGGTAGCGTTGAAGTTCATATCTATGATACAAAAAGCATAAGAGAAGACAGCCTATTTATGTTTTGTAAGATATTGTTGGTGCAGAGAATTGTTTCTGATTTTTGAAATTTGTGCACAAATCATTATCAAGCGCATTGATGCGTACTAAAACTTTTCATTTATTACACGCCCCCAGTAAGAGAGATTTGTTACACTCCTGTAGTGAAATTGAACAATTTGATATTTATCAATTGGATACTTCTGAACAAATAAGAAAACATAGAAAGTCAGTAAGTGCGTTATGCCTCACTCATACCGCACTGAGCGGGATATACAATACAATACAATACAATACAATACAATAATACTTTATTAATGCCTCACGGGGAAATTCACTGTCTGCCCATACAACACATGGCCTCATCAATCACTCATTAAAAACAAAACAAAACAAAACAAAAAAAAAAAAAAACCAAAAACAAAAAAAAACAACAACATCACACTCAATTAAAGAAAACACTCAAAGAAATGAACTGTAACAGACATATTGTTACCTTTGAATAACAATATTAATAATACTAGTAATAATACTGAGAGGGCTAGTACTAAGAACGGAAGAATGTTGACCGACACTATCTACTGATATTACTGTTGAAAAGGGTAACAGCCTGAGGGACAAAAGAGTTGGCATAACGTGATGTACGACTTTTGGGTACTCGGAGTCTGCCACTTCGTTCGATACGTCTGCTGTCAAATTCATATCTAAGTGGATGTGTTTTGTCATCAAGAATGTCAGCCAATTTGTTTGTAATCCGTCTGTTGTACAGTGTGTCCAAATTATCCTGTGCCCTACCAATCACCCCACCCCCTTTCCGGATTACTTTGTGAAGACGATCTTGGTCTCTGTTACATAAATTTCTCCTCCAGCACGTCAGTCCAAAAGTTAAAATGCTAACAATACTGGAGCAGTAAAACATCTGTAAAAGCTGAGTGCTTACATGAAATGATCTGAGCTTTCTCAAACAGTAAAGACGGGTATGCGTTTTTTTCACAATAGCATCTGTGTTTTGTTTCCAGTTGAGCGCGTTGTCAAAAAGAACACCTAAATACTTGT
>BTPG01000003.1:245541489-245573989 GCA_036245525.1 Semisulcospira habei
AGAGAGAGAGATAGATGTATATATATATATATATATATATATATATATAATCATTACTTATAACAAAGGTGCTTATTAGATTAACAAAGGTCGTAGGCGGCAAAAATCTTAAATCTATCCAGCAGGTCCAAGATCTGTTTGGGAATATTCATGCACTAGCCTCCCCTCTCGGGGGGAAGACTGGATATTCTCCAGCGGGTTGCGGGGCGCCTGTGGGTAGTCCCTATTGCTTTATGTAGTAGGTGATCAGTGGAAGGCTCAAAAGATCTAATAAGCGATGCAGTCACAAAAGGACAGCTGATGTCCTGATGACACAATGCAAGCTTACCAGCCTGGATTTCCATGGCATTAGCACAGCATTCTCAGAATTTATTGAAAAATTATATATATATATATATATATATATATATATATATATATATATATATATATATATATATATATAATATATATATATATATATATATATATATATATATATATATATATATATATATATATATATATATATATATATATATATTCTTACATCTGTGCTCAGAGTGATACTGAAAATTCCACACGAGTGGATTCCATCTTTGCCGAAGCAAACGAGCAGTAGGCAAACGCTGAAACAACTCGAACATATCAGCTAAGCTGTATATATTTGAGTGCAACACATGTGAACAAGTAAGAAAACATAGGAACTCTATCGTAACACACTCAGTATGGTAGTAACATACTTTAATCTAAATGACATCGCGTACTTTGCATCAATATCTGCACATAATTTGTAAGTTTGACCTCATATGTTAGTGTCAGTTGTGCTATATTTAAGCGCAAATCTAATCGCCCTAATTCTTTTATGATGAACGGAAATTAACAGTGCGAAACCACTGCCGCAGACGTGAATCAACGTAAGTACAAAATGTCTGTACCGCGATTTCACCAAGTTTAATCCATACAGGCTTGAATTCAGTAAAGCGTAAAGTAGCCACAGCATCAATATGCATCGGGTAGATTTTCGTTGAATGTATTAACGCTAGGGACGCATAATAACGTTTATTTTGTTTGATGAAAATGAGAATACTGTCTCATGAATGACCAAGCAATCGTTTGCACCCCTGCTAATTCACGCTTTCAACATGCTACATACATGAGTGATTTGTTTATAAAATGTTGTGCGTTTGGCGCCTCATACTGGTAACTGTAGCGTTGAAGTTCATATCTATGATACAAAAAGCATAAGAGAAGACAGCCTATTTATGTTTTGTAAGATAATAAACACTAAGAGTTAATAGTATACATTTAACAACAAACACGGACACGAATTGGCCTTCACTATAATTTCCAGGTTGGAGTTAGTGAATGTAATTGTCAACATGATGAGGATATCATCCCAAAGTCTACTTTATTTGTTTTGAGCTCATGTGCGATTTCCTGTTAGGAACATTCAGAGTTGTTCCTGTTTTTAAGCTTATCATTCTGATTCATCTCTTTGCACCCTAAGCTACCTTGCCCCCCCCCCCCCCTCCCCCCCCCCCCCCCCCGCTCCCTACCCCGCCCCCCCCCCACCTCCCCCCCCCCCCAAAAAAAAAAAAACAACAACAAAAACGCCCCTCCCCCTCCTCCGAACCGCACACATGCCAGTTAATATGTTCTGTGGGCTGGCTTAGCCATAACCATTTAATTTGACCAAATCATACCAATGGGCCGGGACAATCAGCAGGCTTATGTAAATACTAATTATGAAAAGATCATTCGGGTACTAATGGGAAGACACATAATTATATTTAAATGTTTTAAAAATAGTTCCCCAAAACATGGAGAAAATCACAATTGGACCAACACATATCAGAATGCCGGGTCAAATAGCAGGCTAATGTAGAAACGGCTTATGAAGAATCATTCGGCTATTAATGAGGGACTGATTTTTTCATAATTAGATTCAAAGATTTTTAGCCGTTTTAAAAGAATCCCCAAAATTCGTGAAAATTGCACGTCCGAAAATTTCAGACGCACTGCACTACACTTTTCACTCAAAAGTTGAAGAGATACGAAATCTGTTTAAAACTTAATTCAACACCCTCCTTCAGTCTAGCTATATGCGAAATATCAAGTAAGTAAAACAAAAAGTATGGGCTGATTTTTGTTGTCCGTTTTCGAAAAAATGGTAATTTTCTTCTGAGTGAATGCTCCAATTTCAAAACCCTAGAAGGTATGCTTGTGCCCATCTCCTAAAATAAAGAATATTTGATTTATTAACGTTACTCTCAGAGCAAATTTTATTTTTCTTAATAGTAATTTTTTTTATGGATTAATTGTCACTTAAAAAGTTGAAGAGGTACAATGCTGGCTAACGAAGTCATTCAGTGGCTTCCTTTAATCTAGCTTTATGCACACACAAAATTCTACTAAAATAAGGGAAATTACGGACACAAATGCGGATCAACCTGTTTTCTTGAAACGGCAATTTTCTTGACAATGCGTAATCTAATTAAAAATCCGAAAAAAAATACTTTGGGAGAATTCTTGTACGGAAAACATCCTAAGGTTTCAACTTACTTCAATTTTGTCCGTTCACAAACAAAATTGATTTATGACAGAATGAAACTGATTCAAAATGAAATGGCTCAATAATTACAGTGGCGTAGGAAGGATTTTTTGCTATTTAAATTTTTTGAATTTTTTTTTACACTTTTATTTTTGTAGACCTTCGCTAAGTTTCACACCGTTACCCTGGCGTCTGATGTGTGACAGTAAGGACACGTTTTCCAAGAACTGCAGAAAACGCCCAGGACTTGCCGTCCATGATAGCTATCATGGCGGTTGCGAAAAGAAGAAATGTCTTTGCAAGATGATGTAGGGGGACATTATTTCATAGGAGCGGATGTCCGTTGGACAATCCCTCTAATAAAATAATGTCCCCAGGCATCATATTACGAGAACATTTATCTTCTTCCTATTACATCGATCCTCCTAAGTTGTTACTGAAAGGATTCATAGTCCTGTCGTTTATTGATTTACTCTTGCTGTCAGCGATTTGTGGCGATGAAAAGGAGTTCAGACTTAAAGTGCAGTGAGGTTTGATAAAGGTCAGGATGCTTCATCATTAAGTCATCGACTGTAAATTAAAGGCGCCGACCCAGTTAGTGTCAGTGCGGCAAGGTTCTTGAAACCGAATATTCCAGACTCTAATATTATGTACGAGTACACATGATTACATCTAGCGCCATTACTGCCGTAGTACTAGTTCTCGGTTAAGCATATGCTCAGTCAGTTCAACACTCAGTAGAAACTTTTCTGGCTGAAAAAAACTTTTTGGGATGCCATAAAATGCGTAGATTCACTGAAACAATCGATAAGGGTTTTCGACAAAGAAGCAGGACACTTTTCTGTGTTTCGTTAGTCTTTTAATCACTGAGAAAATAGATTTGGAACTGCAGCGGGCTTGACTTCTTGTGGGAAAAAATAAGGGCAAGTACTCTTGTGGGATTCCGCAGGAAACTTTTACCGCAATAAGTGCAAATCGTCATCTTGCAGCATACAGTCTAGGACCCAACCCGAGGTGGGTGGAGGGATGTGGTGCAGGCTTTGTCTCAGGTGGGGAGGGAGGGGGTGGCTAATCTAGGGAGTGCTCAAAGACTTTTTCGCCCCCCCCACCCCCACCCCCACACCCCCTCGCCAGCTCCCAGGTGTAAGCAAACCTAGGGGTGGGGGCGGTGGGGTAAAGACACTTACGCCCCCCCCCCCCCTCCTTAGTTTTTCCGGGGGGGGGGGGGGGGCGTGCGCACTTGCACCCCCCCCCCTCCCCCGGTTTCTACGCCAGTGAATTATATTTGCATTATGCTCTAGCGAGTGTCTGTGACGCAGTTTTGTAGTCAGTTGAGCTAATCGGCAGAGATGTTGTGAGTCCAGTCAACTGAAAGATAATTCTGTCAGTGGCGCTATGGATGGGTGGATTGCTTGATGGCTGGATGGCTGGAGGAATGGATGGAGGGATAGAATGAGGGAGAAACTGGTGGGAGTGATTCAGTGATTTTTGGTGGAGTGGATGGATGAAGGTACAGCGAGTAGTGGTTGTTTTATTTTATTTTATTTTATTATATGTTTGTGTGTGTGTGTGTGTGTGTGTGTGTGTGTGTGTGTGTGTGTGTGTGTGTGTGTGTGTGTGCGCGCGCGTGTGTGTTTTTGTGTGTGTGATTGTGTGTGTGTGTCTGTGTGACAGTGAACAGAGCCCGCATTTGTGGACAGACAAGATTGAAACTTTAGGATAGTTTCCCTAAATGAATTATCCCGAAGCAATTTTTTTTTCATTTTGTAATTAGATTACACATTGACAAGAAAATGGCCGTTTCACAAAAACCGGTTGATCCGCATTTGAGTCCGTAATTTTTGTTATTCTTACTAAATACTTTGCATACAGCTAGATAAAAGGGAAGTATTGCAAGAGTTTGTAATCCAGCCATGTACCTCTTCAACTTTTGAAATAATAATTAATTCATTTTTGCAAGTGTTGGAGGCACTATATACTCCCATCAAACAGTCAGCCCTGGAAGAGGCTGTGTGGAACAAAACAGCCATGAAAGAGGCTGCGTGCCCTTCCGGTGAGTGACGTAAAACATCAAATTCGTCACTGTGTGCACGGCGTCGTGGGACTAGCGATGCCATGACGTAAAGCTTATAATGACGTCAATTTGATGTTCGTGCTATTCTTCTTCAGAATTCCTGTCGCTACACCAGACCACAGACCGTACTAATGGCAAGAATCGCCGTGAGACCGTCTTTATTTGTGTGCGCCATTGTGTATTGATCAAAGGTTGGGTTAGAGAGGATGGGAAATGGATCAGAAGGATAAGCTTAAAATATATATTTATTAACCAGCGCAAGTAAGACACCATTCTCGCAATAGATTCACGTGATGAGTACACGTACCTGATGCACTTCACCTCTAACAGACATAAGGAACCAGCTAACTGCATGGCCAAGAGTCAGATACTTGATCTGTCAATGATCTACGAAGACTAATAACTAGAAGTGATCTAAACACGCACCAGCAAGCTGCCTTGATTCACATTAACTCCCGCAATGAGTAAGTGAACATGCGGCGCTATGCCTACAGCAGACAACAACGAGCGAACCTTTGACACCACGGTCGGTGGTTACAGTAAAAGTGAGAACGGCAAGGATTTTCAATTCAAAACATTATAGTTATCCCTTAAAGGGCAATTACAGTTTGTGGACGGGAGGAAACAAAACAACACCACTTACACTCTCTACAACCGTCCATCCAGGCCAGCGATAACCACGAAATGAAACAGCGGTGTAAATCACACACACACACGCGCACACACACACACACACACACACACACACACACACACACACACACACATACACACACACACACACACACACACACACACACACACACACACACACACACACACACACACACACACACAGAGAGAGAGAGAGAGAGAGAGAGAGGCGCACAAAAGCCTCACAGGGGGTTACCTACCATTTCATGTGAAAATGGGTTCCCATATTTCTATTTATTCTAGGGCTCTGGAATTGATGCGAATGTTTAGAACTCACCTTATAACTAAGCTCTATAACTTTAAAAAAATAGACATTTTCTAGAAACAGAGCCGCTAGATGCCGAAAAAATGGGTTTCTGCCAATAAAGTGGGTGGGTGTCTCTCTCACACAAAAACTGGCATTTCAGTCAAAATGGGTGTCTTCACAACAGTAGGCGTCTGTAATAAGGTCAAGTTCATGGAATACTTCTTTTTCACATTAATTTTTTTTCCCAACTTAATGTGTATGTGTGCTTTAACATTCTTTACATTGTATGGTGCAAAATTCAATAAACACTGGCCCGAAACCTTTCGATTATGATTTTTACAGAGGAAATCTTTTAAACATTGCTGCGTTTTGTCCTTCTGAAGCAAAACAGTTTATCATGGCATTGATGTGAGAATCAACATACTGTATTCTGGAAATTAAAGGACTTTTTTTTGTTTTTGGGTACTCTGGAGTTTCAGACAAACAGCAACAGAGCATTTTGAATATTAACCCTTATCATTCGGAATACACCAGTGTGTGCAACTAGTGTGACTGAAATAGTCCAAGGGTTAGTGCCAGAATAGCTTGGTGCCTCTAGGCGCCAAGCTATTGTGATACCTCCCTTGAACTAAAGCCATTGGTCTATGTCCTCATCTGTAAGTACTGTAATGTAGCTTGCATAGAATTATGGCAGTGAACAAATTTGAAGCTATTAGCCTCAGTATGACTATGATGCGGGTCAAAAAGTGTGGAAAAAATATGAAAGATAGAAAAAGACAAAGACGAAGAAACTAACACTTAACTTATTCTACCCCAGCAAAATTTAAGATCCACCACGATAGTTCAAGGGTGATGCCAGAATAGCTTGGCGCCTATGGGCGCAAAGCTATTCTGGCATCACCCTTGAACTATCATGGTGGATCTGTGTCCTGCACTGAAACGCAGTCTTCTGAAGACGACTTCAACATTTGGGCTTAACTTATTCTACCCCAGACACACCACAGCAAAATAAAAGATCCACCACGATAGTTCAAGGGTGATGCCAGAATAGCTTGGCGCCTATGGGCGCCAAACTATTCTGGCATCACCCTTGAACTATCATGGTGGATCTGTGTCTCCTGCACTGCAACGCAGTCTTCTGAAGACGACTTCAACATTTGGGCTTAACTTATTCTACCCCAGACACACCACAGCAAAATAAAGATCCACCATGATAGTTCAAGGGTGATGCCAGAATAGCTTGGCGCCTATGGGCGCCAAGCTATTCTGGCATCACCCTTGAACTATCATGGTGGATCTGTGTCCTGCACTGCAACGCAGTCTTCTGAAGACGACTTCAACATTTGGGGATTCCGGTCTTGGGGTAGAATGAGTTAAAATGACAGAACAGAACACTGACATTAATTAATTAACTGACAACATAAGAAATCACTTGAAACTTCAGCCTTTATTTAACGTCTTTCGTCTCCAACAACCAACCATTCTTTCATTTGCAGAGTTTTTAAAATGGTATGCAGTACAACCAACCATTCTTTCATTTGCAGAGTCTTTAAAATGGTATGCAGTATATTACAAAATGATCCGCCCCCCCCCCCCCCAATAACACTCTTGTAATCAATCTTTACATTGTCAATGGTTTTCTTATCTTATTATTGTCTTTTGTCCCCAGCCGGCTGTTTCGTTTTGCAAATCCAAAGGTTATACAGTATACAAAATGATCCAGGCGTCCATCAGATAAAAAAGCAGGCTATACATGCTGAAACCACCTCAATAATAACACTCATGTAATAAATCTGTATGAAATCGAAAATGCCGCGAGTGGCGGGGAACCTCAATTCATTTATTTTGTAACTTGTTCAGTCTGTTGCGGACGTAATCCTTAATGTTTGTCCAGCGCCTATGTCTAAGTGCAGGCTCCTCTGCCATTGCGTACTGTACCTTGGCCTTTCCAGGAAGTTTGTTCATGACGAGGTGTGTCTTGAAACGAGTTTGAACAGCTTTCTCTTCAGCTTCCCCCCCATGATTTCCTTGTAAATCTAGCTTTCTTTGGAACAGGAGCTGACGCAGTACTGTCATCATCAAAACTATCTAGATTGTCATCAGGCTCTGGACGTCTTTTCTCCGTCATGCTCATCGATTCCTGTGTTGTTGACTTGCTACTTGCTTCATTCACAGGTGCTGTTCCCCCCGAGACCTCTCTGCTAGTTTCTGATGTGTCTTCATTGTCAAAGTCAATCTCTTCATCATCGCCCAGCTCAGCTCTAATACAACTCTCAAAATCTGTCATCCCATTGTTAACTGACAGAAGAATCTTTCCCACTTTTGCCTTTTGAAGGACGTCTTGAGGTTGGCGGTAGATATGGCGATGTATCCGAATATCATGGCCAAGGAAATCTGCCAGCTGATCCTGGTCTAACTCCGAGATGGCCATTGACTGAGCCAAAGTTGCAACCTGCATCCGCAACTGAGTAAATGTGAACATGGCTGGGTATGACACCTCTGCTTCTAGGGCATGGGCCTTCAGAACATCATGGCCTCTGTAAGGCCTCTGACCAGAAGGTGTGGCAAAGATGTACTGGGAATCAGCGAGAGCTAGCACTGATTGCCTCATTTGAATGATTCTGTCCACATTTGTCATCATCTTCTTCGTCAGCAAAACGGGAACACTCCTATTAAACTTGCCTCTGATTTCCACTCGCTGAAAATGATTCACCATTTTCTTCTCAACCTCTGTGAGACCTTTCAAGATATCTTGATTGGTGATCGATCCAATCTTAGCATTCTGGAAGTCTGACACCTTCATTCTCTGAACTTCTCCCCCTCGTTTTCGGTTGAAAAGTGATACAGCACAAAGAGTTGCTTTAACCACTGTCGGATAATCTTCCGAAACCATCCTTGCCTCAAGAAGCTGTTGGACCTTCCTCACATCTTCACATGATGGGATCAGCTTGGGTTTGTTCATGGTCATTTTCCCGACCGACTGGGCTGCTGTAGCGGACACACAATCATACCAGTCCCCGTTGAAGACAGAGTCAAACCGCTGCGCCTCAGAGAGCTTCTGTCGCCACCTGTCGTCTGAACCCTGCCCAAGCTGTTTGGATGCCTGTGACTGTTTGATCTGTGAACACTTTTTCAAAGCATTGCCTATACGCATTGCGAGATTGCCTTTTTTGAACTGATGTGTGTCCTCATCAAAATCTGCTAGCTCTTTTACAGCCAAGACAACATGATCAAAGCTAGCTGAATTGATCACAGATTTAAACTTGCGATTTTCATTTCTGACCTCACTCTGATAATCTTTAATAGTCTCCCTAACTTCCGCATCCTGGAGCTGATTTGTCCAGCCGTGTGTTCTTCAATGTCCCTGCGGTCAAATAATCTCTTTCCATACTCAAGAAGCAAGGGGTCAGTTCTGATGAGACGGCTTATCTCATCATCTCTCTGGCTGGCCAAGACCTTGTGATAGAAGGAAAATTCAACGTCTAAGGGTATTGGAAGCATTAGCCGACCACGGCGCGCCGCGTCTCCTCGCCGAGTGATCTGAAACCCTCCTGGCTTCTGACAGCAACGTTTTGAATGTACAGAGATCAGCTTTTTTTGATAGAGCCCTTTGCAATGGCTACAGGCGAGAAGGTCGTATACCTTACTAGTTTTGGTGCGATACTTAGGAATCAAACATCCGGATTTGTTTTCAAGAACAGCAACGTTATGCATGTAATCACCCTCATCTTGTAGTCTGATCCATGCTCGACGTCTCTGCTTGGTCCCTTTTTTCATCGACAAAATTTTAGCAACGTCTGCCTCATCTGCATGGACATCTTGCGTGCTTATGTTCAAGACAAGCTTGCCACACAATTTGCATGCATGTTTCTTGTCCCATTTGTACTTTCCTTTCCCTCTCCGCGACACGTGCACACCTGTTTCTTCTGTAAGTGCTCTTTCCCCACTCTTTCCAGCATCATGTTCCTCCTGCCTATCCACATTCTCATTGCCACCCCCTAACGCACACTGCACCTTGCTGGTACTAGCGTCACCAACACCTGGCCACCCCGAACCTGCCACTTTGATGAAATCTAACATAGTCGATACAATTATGTCTATGTTAGAGATCCCAGCAATTGATGCCGACACACCCTCTGAATCCGGTGAGCTCGAGCCAGGAACAAACTGCTCGTCATCACTGCCCTCGTATTGCGATGCGCTGGCACTACTCTCAGTCTCGGGTCCATCCCAGTCGCCATTTGCCAACTGGAGAAAGAAAGAAAGAAAGAAAGAAAGATTGAAAGCTGCATTAGAAACAGAAACAGCCCAATTTTGGTTTAAGGGGCCTTGCACAAGAATAAAAGGAGTAATCCCGTGTATGACCGAGTTACATATGTGTGACCTCGGTGACGAGGGCTGGCTTCTGCAGCAGTAAAATCCACGTTTACTGAAAATGCAAGCAGTTTTCACACATTTGTCAACCCTGAGTGACCCTTTGAGAGAGGTCACTCAAATTGGCATGTTTAAAAAGGTCTTGCCACAAAGTATCCTTGGGCCAAGCTTGAAGAATGTGGCTTTAATAGTCTCCGAGAAAATGCCACCATTAACTCATTCTACCCCCAGACACACCACAGCAGGATAACAGGGGTGGGATTCTAGTAACAAAAAAAACGCGGAAAATCAAACGACGGGGGGGGGGGGGGGGGGGGGTGTGCGGGGGGGGGGGAGGAGGGGGGGGAGGGGGGGGGTAGGGGGGAGGGGGGGCATGTCCTTCATTTTCAGCGGCCGAAAAATCAAACGACTTTGGAGGCGGGGGGGGGGGGAGGGGGGGAGGGGGGGGGAATAGGCGCGTGTCCACTGTTCGCCTAAGTATCCAAAAACCGACAGGGGAAGCGAGACCAAACACACCCGAAAATGGACTTTGTTATGACACTCCTGATCTGCAGTATAAAAATGGAATGTGCGTACCAGTTTATGTTCAGATGCACACTAAACGGCACTCTGTCTTGGACAATATCCTTTTTCACCGCCACTTTCCACTGCGACCTAAAGCTACCGGAAGTGTCGGGCGATAGTGAACCAAACTACATACAAATCCAACCCATTTGAGATTTTTTTGCCATTTAAGAAGAATTTTTTTTCTTTCGTCTTTTTCGTTGTTATTAGACGCGGAAAATAAATATGCTTCAGCGGAATTGTGAAAGAATTTCCGCGGAAATCCGCGGAAACGCGGAAGAATCCCACCCCTGTTTTTTTTTAAGGATCGACCATGATAGTTCAAAGGTGATGCCAGAACAGCTTGGCGCCTACGGGCGCCAAGCTATTCTGGCATCACCCTTGAACTATCATGGTCGATCTGTGTCCTGCGCTGCAATGCGGTCTTGAGAGGACAGGGGCAAAATTTAAGGATTTTGGTGTTGGGGTAGAATGAGTTAAAGTTTACCATGGACGACGGACGGACGACCAGTGGCCCAGAACATAAACTCACTTTTGCCTCGCACGCACGCCAGCCAATAAAATGAAGATGATCATAGAATCACTTTACTTACCAGTTTGTAATTGGGAGCATTCCGCTGCCGTCCATGCACCCTCTTACCAGACGCACCCTCTGTGGCAGAGGCTGGGGGGCCATGATTCTGCAGCATAGATCCCGATGGGTTTGGACATCCTGCTGCCATCCGGCGCTGGGTGTGTGCAGAAAGTCCTGAGCCGGTGTGACCAAAACGGTGTTGCTGCGAACATGTCCAATACAACCATGTAAACCAACTGACATTTTGAATCAGATTGATTGTACATTGCTTAACGTCCCGACAGCAACAAGGCTTTCTCAGGACGTGCCTGCACTGCTTGTGAAAAAAAAAACACCTAAACAGAACATTGCCATGTATATCGCCTGCCGGTCAAATACGTTAACTCATTCTACCCCAACACCAAAATCCTTAAATTTTGCCCATGTCCTCTCAAGACTGCATTGCAGTGCAGGGCACAGATCGACCATGATAGTTCAAGGGAGATGCCAGAATAGCTTGGCGCCCGTAGGCGCCAAGCTATTCTGGCATCACCCTTGAACTATCATGGTGGATCCTTATCCTGCCGTGGTGTGTCTGGGGTAGAATGAGTTAAATAAACCTAACACATGGGGCCTAAATAAAGATAAGACCATTTAGCAACACACATCCAATATCAAGAGCTACAGGCAGTGCAGACAGTAGGGAGAGTTTTAAAAAGGCAAATACAGGTGAATGGACAAAGGGTAGACAGAAACACATGCCCCAGAATAGAGAGAAAAACCCACCCTGTGGGGCTGACCAGGGTGACCCTGAGAACTAAAAACTGACAACACAGTAAAAAGCGACACTTCAGTTGCACATTCCGAAAGACCTGTTTGTGGACGTTTGTTCTTCGAATCGCAAGGCAGTTTTGCAAACGAGGATTGAAATCTACGCCATTTTTGTTTTTAAAAAAAAGTCAACTGTTACTGTGCATGCATGTGGCAAGTTAACACATGTCAGAAAAAAAAAGAAAAAAGAAACAAAATCGCGTGGCAGATTGACCTTGTAATGGGGTTATTGAACGAATTCCTTTCATTGAAGAAGAAAGCTTTTGTTAAAATCGTGGGGTTCTATTATCATTTACTACAAGACTCAACGGTCAGAGAGAGGAAGACACGGACCGAGCCACGGCTGAAGCAGACGCCTTATTTTTCTGGGCCAAACGGGTATCGGGGATTGGAGGCATCTCTCAGTTAAATAACTGCACTGAACAAGTACATTTGGGCGTGCTCTTAACTAAGAAATATTGCATAAAGTACCTCTGCAAACGCGAAAGAATGGCCGGTCACGGTTGGAGACGAAAGACGTTTAAGCAAGGGAAACAACTCCGTTCATCGGTGTTGGGCTAACCAATCAGCGATCATCAAATTGATCTGAAAACACTCCGGCCTCTTCCGTGTCAGCACACAGGCCCAGGGCATCGCTGAAACACAACCATGAAGTAAATCTGTCAAAATGGGGACATCGTATTTTGATATTTTTTTCTGACTTTTGAATGAAAGATAATACAGAAACAACCCTCAGAAAAAATGGGTGTCTGACTTGGTCACCCAGAATTTTACACACACCCATTTTGCATAAGGATGGTAAAGAAAGTAACCCATTTGAGTGATTTGGTGTACGCACACACACACACACACACACACACACACACACACACACACACACACACACACACACACACACACACACACACACACACACACACTCTCACACACACACACACACACACACACACACACACACACACACACACACACACACACACACACACACACACACACACACACACACACACACTCACTCACTTTTAAAGCATGTGAAGATTAATAAATTATTTAAGAGTTGGACGGCAACAGAGATGAAAGACTGTTTCCTACGGTTGGTTTTACATAATGGTTGACTGTATTGGCGGCCAGAAGGGCGCAATTCAAAGAGGTCTTTTATCACGTGAGGATCACTATCCAGGATGGATGAAGCTTTTCTTACATTCTGACGATCGCAGAACACGGTTAAACTTCTCTGTTCTTCTGCATTATGATATGAAGTGATGTTCATCGTAACTCGCAGCATAGCGTAGACTCTCACGAGTCCTTGCATCCATTGGCGCACATGCGGATTTATGATTCATATAGGCTACCGTCTTCCAGGCGGAAACTGGTACCTGCAGCACCGACCAGTTTCCATCTGGAAAGTAGTCACGTCCAACTGTTCGACACTGACCAAAATAAGCAAAACTAGATGCCAGAAGAACGCACCTCTGTTCACTTAACACTCTGAGAACTAACAACCACATGCGTATACACAATACTTTCTACTTTCTTGCACATTGGTACGTGGTAGTGGTCGTAGTATCATGCAATCACACCAGGCACACTCAAGTAAGGTTCTTGTAGAAAAACCTCACTCAGTTGCAACTCGTCACACGTGGCACAAGGTTGTAGCACTGGAGTAACAGTTCCAACAG
Source organism: Semisulcospira habei (assembly GCA_036245525.1). Taxonomy (NCBI): domain Eukaryota; kingdom Metazoa; phylum Mollusca; class Gastropoda; family Semisulcospiridae; genus Semisulcospira; species Semisulcospira habei. The sequence continues at coordinate 245,555,038 of BTPG01000003.1, forward strand.
TACTTTATTCTCACGATGCACTCTCAGCACAATGCATTCACACTTTGATGCACTATCTCTCACAAACGCATCCTCGTTTTGATACACTGTCTTTTACAGTGCATGATTAGGTATTTAATTACAAATATTTAATTAAATACTGTGAATATTTCAGTGAAATTAACAAGAATGCTTAGAGCTCATAAAAGACAACATTGTACAAAATATGTTAATAATTGATGTGGAAATAAACAAATAAACAATGTCTGAATTTTTTACTACACACAAACGGTGGTGTGGGTAGTGCAGGACCCATACTTTGTAAAGAGTGAGTAAGGTGTATATTCCTGTAAGGATGATGTTGGTCCTCAGTTTGTGAAGAGTCAAAGATGAGAAAATTGCATCTTACCCAACTTTTTTCTTTGTTTGTTCGCTTATTTGTTTCTTTGTGGAGTTTTTTTTTTTTTAACACACTTTGAAAAACATGGGTCCTTTAGGACGCACGCGATCGGGAAAGGTGTGTTGTACAAAGCATGATCCCGTGAAGGTGATCGGACTTTGCTACAAGTTAGCGAAATGTGGAACATTCTAGTCACACACACACCACACACACACACACACACACACACATACACACACACACACACACACACACACTCACACACACACAAACACACACACACACACACGCACGCACGCACGCACTCCCGCACGCACGCACACACACACAGTTAAATAGAAGTGATAGTAGTAGTATGATACAATCCCACCAGACACACGCACGTATTGTTCTTGTATAGAAACTTCACTCAGCTGCAACTCGTCACGCGTGGCATAAGGTTGTAGACCACACTGGAGTAACAGTTCCAACACTATTTTATTGAAGCGTTGCGATCTCCACACAATGTATCCACAAATGCACAAACACCGATACACTATCTCCTCTACATTGCATCAACACGTTTGACACACTGCGTCTCTCATACAATGTACACATGTACTTCCTAACACGGTCTTTCATACTATTACGGACTTCCGGAACAATTCAGCAAATTCTCCCAACACGACCAATCAGAAAAGAAAACGTAACCAAAACTCATTAATATTCATTAAAAAAGAACTCTCTAGAAGTTACTACAAATATTCACTACCCTCTAAATACAATATTACGAAATGTTTCCGCCAACTTTGACGTCATATATGAGGTCATTAGAAAGATCGCGACCTGCTCGAACCTTCCAGTCTAATGTAGGTCAAACTTTACAACATCGTTGCGAAACTACACATCACAACAAAAATCGATCACAATTCTCCTTGTAAAAGAAAATAAGTCCTACTAATAAGGGTACGTAATATTTATACAAAATAACTCAAATGAGTATCAGTACTCAAACCAAGGGGAATCACAGCGCTGGACAGACAACAGTTAGATCCCCTGCCCCCGCCTATCAGGCACCCAATCGCCAGCCCACAGAGAAATACGCAGGTATAGAATAAGACAATCATTTCCATTCCTAATAAGAATGGATCAGGTCTCTTATATAACCCATGTCTTTCTCCGGAACTTAGGAAGTAGGCAGGAGAAACATACATACACAAACATGAAGGTGCGCTACTATATGTGGTCGGGTAAATACCCTGATTTCCCACAGTAGATGCACAGAACATTACACAACAATGTAACGATACAAATTTTGCCTCGAGTTATACATGATACTCACAAACCAGATAGGTGAGGCTAGCGCTGGCAGAATTATGAGTATCGCATCTTTTCTTTGATTAACACACACATGCTCTCAAACAATAACACAGTTGGTGACAATTTTGAGCTCTGTACAGAATTAGTTGTGTTTGGGGTGAAAAATGGGCTGCGGACAGACCCAGTTCTTGATTTACTCTTATTAATGGCAAAGCGTTTTATTTACTGCTGCCGTTGTTTGAATAAGCAGCTAAACCTTTCTGGTTTTGCTGGCAGAGTTTAAAAACAGATACTGTACAGAGAAATATGTATTTACTGTCAGAAACAAACTTAGCCTTTTTACACGTCTGTGGCTGCCTTATTTGGACTTTGTGTAAATAATTAATTTCTGTCACCTATTTTGTTAATCTGTGTAGACTGCAGTTGGGTTCGGTTTGGTCTGCTATGATTCACAATTACTTCCTGTTGAAATTTGACAACTATCCGTTTACCAATACATGCATGCAGATCCACTCACAAAACAAATTCCAGGAAAAGTCTTTCTCTCTCTCTCTCTCTCTCTCTCTCTCTCTCTCTCTCTCTCTCTCTCTCTCTCTCTCTCTCTCTCTCTCTCTCTCTCTCTCTCTCTCTCTCTCTCTCTCTCTCTCTCTCTCTCTCTCTCTTTCTCTGGAACACTTTGCCTAGGAAAGTTACATCAACAACCCTTTCGTATTTTAGAGCCAGTATTTTCAATTACCTCACGTCATTATCTTAATACTTTCACAGCGAACCTATATTACTCAGTGTGTGCGTGCATGCGGTGCTGTATGTGTGTGTATACGTGTGTGTGTGTGTGTGTGTGTGTGTGTGTGTGTGTGTGTGTGTGTGTGTGTGTGTGTGTGTGTGTGTGTGTGTGTGTGTACGTTTTTGTTGTTGTTGTTGTTTTGTTTTGCTTTTATTTATCATTTATCAACTTTTTTTAATATAATATTTTTTACACTTTGTGCATTATTTGTAGCTTAGATTATTAGATTAGCAACGGCAAGTTCGAAAAATGGTTGTGCTAGCCAAAACTTTCACCGTTGTAAAATAAAGAATCATTGTCATTTCGTCATTGTCATTGTCATTCTCTCTCTCTCTCTCTCTCTCTCTCTCTCTCTCTCTCTCTCTCTCTCTCTCTCTCTCTCTCTCTCTCTCTCTCTCTCTCTCTCTCTCTCTCTCTCTCTCTCTCTCTCTCTCTCTCTCCCCTCTCTCTCCGCGACCGCCGGAGGAAGCGGTCGACTTTTCCGATCTCTCCGCTGAACAGTCAAGCAGACGAGATATCAGTTTCATGGATTGTATTGTGTTCTACTATTCTACGTTACTCGGACGTTTTGTTTTCTAATTGCGCACACTACTTTGTGATCTCATTGCATATCTGGATATTTTGTGATTTAATTCAGTGGTGAATTAATCGTGTGGTGTTTTCAAGTTCTTGTGTGTGGTATTTTGGAACTATTTCACATCTTCCATTGTGGTTCATTATACTGGACTGTAACGTGCTGTTTACTGCAACTAATTTCTTTGTCCTGGACTTCAAATGCATACTGCAACGGAGAGTGGACTTGCATACTATCTCACCATACCGTGTTTATTGTGAGTAAAAAAACATGCTTTTTCTTAACGTTCCTTCAGCCCGTACGCTATATATTATAGACTAGTCAGACTACACCATACTAAGACTGCTGTCTTTGCCACGAAACTGCTGCCAGATGTGTTTACACAAGGCGGCGCTGTCGGCGGTCACGCCTGACCCGCGCCCATGTAAACAGTTCCAGCCTTATCTTCCTAGGATCAGCTTGGCAGGTCCGGCATCGTACGTCATCAATCCATGCCAGCTAGAACCCCACACTTGACTTACGCCCCCATCCCCACCTCGCCCCCCTGTTCCTGGCACCTCTACCCCACCCACCCTCGTCACGCCCGCCCTCTCCTGCTTACCCACCCTCCATTCCCTCCCCCTCCACACCCCCTCCCCGTGTTTCTGGCCCCTCTTCTCCACCCTACCCACCCTCTGCACGCCCTCCCTCTCCTCGGCTTACTCACATTCCATTACCTCACCCACCCACCCTCCCACTCACACCCATCACTACCCCTGCTCCATTTTCCTGGCGCCTCCTCCCCCCTACCCACGCTCTTGCCTCTGCACGCCCTCCCTCTCCTGCGTAGCCACCCTCCATTGCCCCCCCCCCCCCACCCCCAACTATAAACCACATTTCGTCAGTGACACCTGCCTACCCATCCTCGTCTCCCGCCCCACTCTAAATCACATGTCTGTTCCTATCTGAAACCATGACAACTATAGCCATTGTACACCAACCCCCTTCCACTCCCACCATCCCCCGTGACCCAGTACTGAGAGACACCTTAGACAAACTCCAAACAAGATTTGAATGTAAAGGTGCTAATGCCCTCAGCATTCTCAAGACGTGGAGGAATGCCGTGTATGTGAGATACATGCAGCTTCTGCCCAAACACACTGCAGGAGTCCACAATGTGTTATGGGAAGATTTCAACTATGACAATGAAGCTGTCACCCTTGATGGCTACCTCTCTCCCCACACCCCGGTCCCTGATCACCTGGCCAAGACAATAGTTAAGATATATGAAGGGCCGGTACACACAGACGAGAACAAACTTATCGTCATCACCGTGTACTTTAGAAAGAGGCGGACAACCGGTGGCACCTGCATGATTCAGGGGAAGAGAAAGGGTCTGTGGGTGAGATCGGAGTACCGGGCCCTTTGTGATTATGTACAACAGCTCCTGGCCGGTACAGCGGACCCTACAGACAATGTCCCCGTCACCAGCAACCATCTTGCATCTGACCCTGACGTTACAGAAAGTATCGTCACCTCACCCGCCACCCCTTCCAACTCCTCACGGGGCCTGCTGTTGGCTGTCTCCCTAGCAGACACCCCCATCACGCCTACCCTCTCCACTCCCTCGGACAACAAAGAAGTCTCTCTTCTTGTGCAGCCGGCAGAGTCGTCAATCACAGGGGATTATCAACCGACGCCCCTTCTATCCGACCACTCATCCCCGACTAATCCCATCACCACATCTACTGGCCAGCCACTTCAGAACGCCCGCACTGATTTTTCACTTGTTGCGGCAACAGTTGATGGTGTAATGTCCACTGCCACGCCCCTTCCCCCAACCCGACCAAACACGAACGCCAGTCCCGCGTCTCCGGGGGATTATCAACCGACGCCCCTTGTATCCGACCACTCATCCCCGACTAATCCCATCATCACATCTACTGGCCAGCCACTTCAGAACGCCCGCACTGCTTTTTCACTTGTTGCGGCAACAGTTGATGGTGTAATGTCCACTGCCACGCCCCTTCCCCCAACCCGACCAAACACGAACGCCAGTCCCGCGTCTCCGGGACTGGGATTACGTAATACAGAGGCCGCACCCACCACGGCCCTCGGGACTACCTGTCCTCACGAGGACACCACTGACCCTGATACTCTGCGAGCACAACTCAAAAGTGCTTGTAACCTCATCACGGACCTTCGCGCTGACGTCAGTACACTGTTCAAAGGACTTTCAGCAGCCCTAGCCAGGATTGATCAGCTCGAGAGTCAGCTCCGTGACGAGGCGGTCAAGAGAGCCAGAGATCTACAGGTTACGGAGAAAAGTGTGGGCGAAGTGTTGTCCGGCCTGGACGACAGGATAACTGGTGTGGAGACAGCTCAACACGCCACAGACGGCACTGTCAACCAGCTATCCTCCGCCAAACAGAGCCACAAGCAGCGCCTGAGGGAAATTCAAAAACAGTTGAAAAAGAAATCAGCCACTGCGTCCAACAACTCAGACGTTGCCATGAGTGGTAACACTCAAACTGACCTGTCTGCCAATGTTGATATCTGTGCGTCTCCGCGCCAGGTAACGGGCAGCGCAATCGCTGCTCCCTGTCACCCCTCCCCTCCACCCGTTCTGCAAGAACTGGCCACGGTACAGGCTGTGAGTGCAGCCGAGAAGAGCCCAGAGCGACTCATACCAGTACGGATTACCGGCGGCCTGCCTGAGGTCAACAACGGGTATGACCACGCCAGCAGCCAGCAGCAGCGTAATAACAAAATGTCTCCAGATGAGCAAATACTGCGACATTCAGTGCAGAGTGACACCACCACGCTGGTCATTGGAGACTCTGTTGTTCGCAACATCAAGGCAGAGAAGATGCCCACCTACCCTATAGAAAAAGTAGACGTATTATCTGTCTCTGGCCTGCGGACTGTCCACCTGCTGAACTGGCTCCAGCGACAACACGCGTCCCACACAGCGGTGGCACTGGTGACCTTCCACGTGGGGATCAACGATTGCAAACAGAAGGAAGTGACCAGCGCTGTGTGGGAACAGCTCGTCCGGGAATGCAGGCGGGTATTTCCCGGCGCTCGTCTGCAGGCATCCTCCATCCTGCCGACCGACAGTAGACACCAGCTGTATAGGGCCATCACCGCCTCCAACAGTAACCTGTTCCATGTGTGCAGAAAGCTGGGTGTCACACTGATAGACAACACTCAGGTCTTTACTGCTGTTGATGGGTTGCCGCGTAGAAAATTCTACAGGCGCGGTGACCCCATCCATCCTAGTCGCCAGGGCACCATCAGTCTGGCCCTCAACATAAAGAGAGGAGGGCCAGCTACTGACGTCACCACTCCCAACAACCAGCCTGCAGGTGGTGACCGTCACCGCCGTCAGCGACGTGAAGGACACGCTGGCACCACCAACACTTACGCTAATGTCGCAGCCGGCAGACAGTCAGTGTCCGCTGCAGCACCCAACCTGGAATCGCTCTGTGGTGCATCCAGCTTCGGTGCTGCACCGGAGAGTCAAGGTGGACTGTCAGTGTCCTCTGCTGTAGCACCAAGTCTGGAATCACAGTACAGCGAATCCAGATTTGGTGGTACAGCAGAGAGTCAATGTAGCTATCAGCAACAAATGCCGGGCCAGTATCCTATGTGGCAGCAACCGCCACTACCACCATACAGTGCCGCATTTCCACAGTATCGCGAGGCCGGACCATGGGGACACTTCAGCATGACGCAGCCAACGTATCCTTTCAGCGTCCCCCCGCTCACATACACGCCATACGCACAGCAGGAACCGTGGGCACAGTACAGCCACCCCGTGCGTGTGTATTAGACTCATTTCCAGAACATTCAGTTACTCTTCCTTACATAACTTTGTGCTTTACTTTCCAGGCTAACACTGAACAATATCGAATTGATTTTCTTGCGTCTCATTGCTCATAATTATTGTGTTTGCGCAGAGACGTATTCATTTGTTTTTAACTTCAACCACTGCACGTGGTCCAATATTAACATTGTCATCCTTTTGACTTCTGCCGACAGTATTCGTGAATACCGATCTTCTCACTCTGTGCGATTTGTGACGCTTATAGCACTAGTACTTGTGCACCGTGACACTTTCTCTACTAGTGCTCTACGTATATTCACACTACGACCATATCTGTGTCCTTTCGCAGCGCTGACTTTATTTCCCCTATCGCGCAGCGGGGTCGTTTAGCTTTGACTGTTGAAGTTTGCTAAAGGGATTAGTCCCTGTTAGTGACCGTTAGTGACCGGTAGTGTGGTCTATATCAGTGAATGCGTAGAAGAAACTCTTCTTTTTTTTTTTTTCACTTGCCTCCCACATTCTGTGTGTTAGAGCGGACTGATATTCTTTTGCTTTGTTTTATTATTTCAGCTCTTATTTGCCTTTGTATCATTTATAAGCTTTTTTATTTGTACTCTTTGGTATTGACATACATTAGCAATCATGGTGTATGATCGCCAGTTACATATTGGCCATTTAAATGTTTATCATTTAACTAACAAAGTTCCCGATCTGTGTGTGCTCTTGAGTCAATCCAATCCATTTCACTTGTTTGGTGTAACGGAATCGCGTCTCAATCGTAACATCAGCGATGAGGCCGTTTCTATCCAGGACTTCACTGTACTGCGCCGCGATGCTGAATACCCGGGACATACGGGTATTGCAGTATACATTCATAATTCAATTAGCGGTATTACTCGCAGGCGTGGGGACCTGGAGTCAAAAACCGTAGAATGCATTTGGGTTGAGTTAAGGGCAAACAAATCCAGCCCCGTGCTGGTCGGGTACATTTACAGGAACCCAGCATCAACATTTCAATGGTTCGACGACTTTATCGCCATGATGGATAAGGTCAGACAGTCCAGCTCTGAAATTTTGATCCTAGGCGATTTCAATATTAACATGTTTTTGAATAACCCTGCTTGGGAGTGCACCATGTCTATGTTTGGTTTAAAGCAGCTAGTTAAAACAGCAACTCGTGTTAGTCCAACTTCCTCCACCCTTATAGACCACATATATACAACTACTCAATCAAGGGTGATGGCAGTAGACGTGCTTCAGGTAGGGATTAGCGATCACTACCCGGTGTGCTGTTGCTTGGCATTAAAAGCGGATAATTCATTCCGAAAACATCAGCACACGACTATTAGATACAGATCACTTAAACACTTCAACAAGGAAACATTTCTTTGTGATTTAAGTAGCACACACTTTGATACAGTGTACTACCATAATGACCCCAACGATGCTTTGTCTGAGTGGTACGGATTGTTCCTTGGTGTTCTCGATAAACACGCTCCATTCAGAGAGAAACGGGTGAAGAACCCCCAGCTTCCCGCCTGGTTAAGTAAGGAAATCAAGGATGCCATGCAGCTCCGAGATGACTATAAAAGAAAGAAGGATTTTATTGCTTATCGAAGGCAAAGAAACCATGTTAAACATTTAGTGAGGAAAGCTCAAAGGTCACTTTTTCACCGTCTTATGAACGGAAAGAAAGATGTCGTATCTGTGTGGCGAGCGATCAATGCTTTTACGAGGTCCAAAAATACCGCACAATGTACACAGTTATCAGCTGATATCTTGAATCAGCATTTCCTCTCGGCTGCCAGTACGTTGCTAAAAAATACATATTCTGGTCAGTCTTCAGCTGTGTCCGAAAAGCTAAAGACGTTTTGTGCAGAACGGCTGGACCCTGACACGTCATTCAGCATTCCGCTGTTAACGATATACGACGTGGGAAAATCCATCTCGTACTTAAAGAACAAACGTACGTCTGGCCATGATGGTATTAGTAGCTCAGTTCTGAAAATGGCCCTACCGTATATTTTAGATACCTTGACATATATATACAACCTTTGCATAAAGCAGGGGATATTTCCATCTTCTCTAAAAACAGCCAAAGTGATCCCACTACCTAAAACGAAAGACCTTGCCGACCCTAACAAGTTCAGGCCCATTTCGCTACTGTCAACACTGTCGAAACCGATAGAAAGACACATTCACACACACTTACAACATTTTCTAGAAAAACACAAACTCATACATCCATTACAATCTGGCTTTCGGCGGAAACACTCCTGTCACACAGCATTGGTACACCTTGTTGACAGATGGCTTACTGCCATAAATAGCAGTCAAATGACTGGAGCAGTATTTTTGGACCTTTCAAAAGCATTTGACCTCGTCAATCATGAAACTTTAGTTCAAAAACTTAATGTCTATCAACTAAGCGCAGACACACTTGCCTTCCTTACGTCATATCTGCATGGGCGTACGCAGTATGTCTACGTGAATGGTAAAAACTCACCTGAAGGGGTGATAGAGCACGGAGTACCACAGGGATCGATTCTTGGTCCATTATTGTTCTCTGTCTTCATAAACGACCTTCCATTACATATATCTGACTCCAGTGTAACTTTCAGTCTTTTTGCAGACGATGGAACACTGGACGTTTCGTCATCAGACGTAACATGTATGGTGAAGATTCTCCAAGACAGTTTAAATGAGGTATCTGAATGGTGCAGAAATAACGCCATGATACCTAATCCCACTAAAACCAAATGCATGCTGATTACCACACGGCAAAAGCATCAGTTGAACCCCCCTCCCCTTCAACTAACACTTAATGGCCAGCCTGTGGAGCAAGTCAGAGAACAGCGCGTGCTTGGAATCAACTTAGACGACAAGTTGTGCTGGCAAGGCCACATTACTAAACTGTGTAAAATAGTATCTAAAAATGTATTCCTCCTGTCGAAATTGAGACATTTTGCTGATGAGCCAACAAGGAAACTCTTCTACTATGCCCATATTCAGTCACATTTGGATTATGCCTCATCTATTTGGGACGGTAGTAGCGATGCTAATTTAAAAAGTCTGAACTCGCTCCACAGAAGAGCCATTAAACTTATTGTTGACAGACCCTCAGAAGTCATTAATACTGACAATAAGTTCAAGCTGTTAGACATTTTGCCACTTGAAAAACAGTTTAAGTATAATAAGTTGGTGCTCATGCGCAAAATCACCCTCTCAGAAACACCAGCCTATCTCAATAGTTTGTTCCACTTTGCTCATACGAGGTCCAGTCGAACACCAGGGAACAATCTTGTTGTACCGATGCCTCGACTAGACATTTATAGGTCGTCGTTGTCCTATTCTGGTGCAAAGTTATGGAACTCCATTCCTGCGGATGTTAGAGCCGCGCCATCGCTTAAAACTTACAAGACCAAGCTGCTCAAACATCTAGACAAAACTTAATTTTTCTTTTATTTTGTATTTTTATTTTTATTTTTACATGTAGCACTCCATGCCTTATGCGGCATTTCCCGGATATTCTGCATTCTCTTCTAACATTAAAAATTTATGAACGCATGTAATATACCGCTGGCATTCCAGCAAGCCGCATTATGTAATATCCATGACCCCATGGACTCGGCTGGCCAGACGGGATGCCGTCGATAGACACAGCATTGGGCGCTCGCGAGGCGTGGCAGTGCTGTGGTTTCTTCGCGTCGACCCGCGCGCGCGGTGGTTGCGGGATCGCTATACAAGTCTAGTCTAATTCCATGGCAGACTAGCATCTAGCTGTGCGCGGTTTAGTGGCGCGGGGAGGCCGCTATCGCATGTGTGTGTTTATCTGTGTCAGTGTGTGCAAGTGTATGTGTGTGCACGCGCGCATCCCTACGTGCTTGCGCACGCGCGCGCGCGCGCGCGCGTGTGTGTGTGTGTGTGTGTGTGTGTGTGTGTGTGTGTGTGCGAGTGTGTGTGTGCGTGTGTGTGTGTGTGTGTGTGTGTGTGTGTGTGTGTGTGTGTGTGTGTGTGTGTGTGTGTGTATGCCTGTTTATGTTTGTTGGAGTGAGCCGCCGTGTTGGTTTTTATGATGAGAACAATAGCGGTTTTATGTACAAAATCCTTTATACTTTTTATATTTGCTGTAGTATAGTTTTAAGCGAAAGAATGTATGTGTACATGATATACTGATGTGTGTGTATGTGTGTGTCAGTGTGTGTGTGTGTGTGTGTGTGGAGGGTTGTGCAGGCTTGGCTTGGCGCCTGTAGGCTACAAGCTAATCTGGCACAAGCCTGTGCACGCGGCAATTGCACACCGGCGCGCGTGTGTGTGTGTGTACGTTATTTTGTTTTGTAGTGTGTAGCAAGGACAAGAATGAAAACAGGTCTGCGCACCTATTCTTTTATCCTTGGAAAATAAAGTTTCATTTCATTTCATTTCATTTCATTTCATTTCATTTCATTTCTCTCTCTCTCTCTCTCTCTCTCTCTCTCTCTCTCTCTCTCTCTCTCTCTCTCTCTCTCTCTCTCTCTCTCTCTCTCTCTCTCTCTCTCTCCACAAACACGCATTAATGTAAATAAATTATTTTATTAACATAATTTATTATCAGTTTGTGTATGTACGATTTTTTTTTTTGTATTTGTGTTGTACTCGTTTGCGGTCCATATGTGTTCATGTCACTAATCTTGAAAAATGTTCAAAAATAAATATAAAAAAAATAATAATAATAACGCAACCACAAACGTAACATCCACAAACACAAAATCGATCGCAATTCTCCATACAAAAGGAAACGAATCATACAAAAAAGGTACGTGATTCTAATCTAAAATAACTCAAATGGACATCGGATCTTTTCCTATGATCAACACACATGCCCTAAAACGAATAACACAACTACAACGTAAGACACATATAGAAACATGAAACTACAACTGAAGCCAATCACAAATCCTCCGCCAAAAATCCTGCAAAAAAGTAACGTCAATCAGGCTCGAAAGGTCCTACAATCACTGTTTGAAGAACAGACAACAGTCTTTTACATGTAAAAAAGAATAAGAAACGAGGTGAAAATGGTCCGTATAAAAATGCCTAATCAGCTAGACCATACACCTAAATTATCCTGCTATACATCTAGGACCTAGGTTTGGATGGGTAAGAAGGGAAAATCATTAGCCTACGCGAGGCTTATCTCAGAAAGCCATAGTCTCTAAAATGAAAATAACGCTGCGGCAAATGAACGCGGACAGAAGGCTTCAATTCTAACAGCATTTCAAAACGGCGGGTGAGCGTGAGGGTCTATGTTCCTCAGCATAAACGGATGATTAGAACTTAGCCTGCAGGAGGGTATTAGCGACATGAAACGGCACTTCATGAAGCAATGCATATAATCACTTCAAGTACAAAGCAGATTCTCATGAGCACCTGCAGCCAGCAGTGCTCATGCGGATCTATGCACTGCCAGTCCGTCTTAAGGCTTCCATACACGGAGAAACGAAATACACAAGAAACGAAACATTTTAATTGCATCAAAATGCCTCCTCCGCAGACGCAGAAACGCCGTGAAAATTCATTTCGATTGGTATTGTTTAACTCTTCACTGACACATGCTCTGGTTTGTATTGGTGGATATCGGGTCATATTTCGGACTACTGACGCTTAAAAACTAAACATATAAGACATGTGTGGCTTCGCGTACACAATTAAAGTTAATTCCCGAGCATATCGAATAAACTTAAGGGTTTTTGAATGCGTAAACAGGAATGGTTCAAGTGAGTCGAGGATGCCGCCGTCTCAAAGGGATAGCCGCAATCTTGCAGGCTTCGCAGAGCAACCGATGAAAGTGGAGCTCCGAAAACTGACCTAAAATCATATTTTGTTGGTATGATACTTTATAGATTCCATTTCGAAAATGCCCCCCCCCCCCCCCTCCCCCCGCTTAAATCATTAAATCAAGTGTGGCAAGTGTGAAGAGAGGCACAACAATCGACTGTTGTCCACTTTGCCAGCTTAGAAACATATGTTGTTCAATTCAGCAAATTCAGTGGTGTCCGTTAGTGTAGTATACAAGTAAACATAACATAAAATAAAAATTAAAGCAATTATAAGTACAATTCATTCCTGTTACATAACTGCGTCAGTTACAAACGATCGTGTTTTCATTTCAATTCTGAGAAATTTTTGTAGATTTTTGCCGCCTACGACCGGTTTCACCCCAAGGGTTGGGGGGACGGGGGGAGTGGTGTGTGTGGGGGAGGGGGGGGGGGTAAGAGGGGAGGAGGGGAAGCTTGTCAGGTAGGTATAGCGTAACCCGACAAATTGCAAACACAACGCGTGTACCAGAAAGCCGCCTCCAGGATTTTCCGGTAGCACGACTAGTACAACGTGGATTGCATCCCTAAAATTTTATGTATTGTTGCTGTGGAAGAAGAAAGATTAATTTTTAAAAGGCAACACCAGGCATTTTTGTGACGTCATTATGTTTTACTTCAAAACAAAAGGCGTCACCTTGTGGCGAAACCGGTTGTAGGTGGCAAAAACCTAAATCTATCCAGCAGGTCCAATATCTCTTTGGAAATATTTACTAGACTCCCCTCTCGGAGGAAATGACTGGATATTCTCAAGCGGACTGCGGGGCACCTGGGGGTAGTCTTTACTGCTTTATGTAGTAGGTATTCAGTGCAAGGCTCAAAACGATGTCTGTCATTCTTTTTCTCCTACTATCCTCTCTTCTAAGATATAGTGAAAAATGCAGTCACAACAACGGGCAGCTGATGTTCTGATGACACAATGCAAGCTTACCAGTCTGGAATTCCACGGCATTAGCACAGCAGAGAATTCTCAGAATTGAAATTATATATATATATATATATATATATATATATATATATATATATATATATATATATTACTTTGAATCAGAGGCGTCACCCAAAGCCACATTTGCATTCAATCAGATGAGCTCCAAGAGACCTTATTTTCCTTTCAATTCTAAGAATGCTCTGCTGTGCTAATGATATTGGAATTGTTGGCCGGTAAGCTTGCATTGTGTCATCAGGACATCAGCTGCACTTTTTGTGATTGCATCGCTCACTAGATCTAGAAGGAGAGAGTAGTGGGACAGAAGGCATGAGAGACCTGTCATTTTGAGCCTTCCACTGAACACCTACTACACAAAGCAGTAGGGACTCCCCCCCAGGCGCCCTGCAATCCACTAGAGAATATCTAGTCCCTCCCCCCGACAGGGGAGTCTAGTGAATATTCCCAAACATATATTCGACGTGCTGGATAGATTTAGGTTTGTTTGCTACCTACGTCCCTGTTTCGCCCCAAGGGGGAGGGGGAGGGGGGGGGAGGCTTGTCAGGTAGGCATATATATATATATAGATCTAATAAGCGATGCAGTCACAAAAGGGCAGCTGATGTCCTGATGACACAATGCAAGCTTACCAACCTGTAATTCCATGGCATTATCACAGCATTCTCAGAATTGAATGAAAAATAATATATATATATATATATATATATATATATATATATATATATATATATATATATATATATATATATATATATATATATATATATATATATATATATATATATATATGCTAGAATTTATGAATATCAATATGAAAAGAAAATACTGAAAACTAGAATTTGTAGTGAACGCGTCACTTCCTTATTGAAATAGGTTTTACTTTATTTATAATACTATGAAAACATTATCTCATTACACTGAACTTGTACTGGTGCGCGAGGAGTCACAAGGAAGTTACGTAAGTGACGCACGCCATTGGTAGTAAATTGCAGTGGTTGCTGTGGCCATACTTTAGATGGAGTCCTGGTCGGGAAGGGAACTAACATTGTTAACCACCTCTCTGTCAATGACACTGTCCTCTCCGATCACAAGATTGTCTCCTGCACATTGAGACTCACCAAGCCTCCTCGTCCTAAAGTTCTGATAACATCTAGGAACTTAAAGCGCATGAATGTGTCTGATTTTAAAGCAGATGTTAAACTAGTGGCATCCTCTCTGGCTGATTATCCAAATGTTGTTCTCGTGGAGAACTACAAGTCACTTCGCAATGTCCTTGATTGCCACGCGCCCCTCGGGTCCAGGCGTATAACGTCACGTCCGTCCGCTCCGTGGATCACTGATACTGTCAGAGATGAGAAGCTTGAACGACGTAGACTCAAGCGCCAGTGGCGGGCTAGTCGGCTCACAATCCATCGCAAGCTCTACACATGCCAGCGTAACCATATCAAGTCAGTCGAACAAACTGCCCGAAGGGAATTGTAAAGTGCTAGAGTCTCCAGCTTTTCCTCTAGCAAGCAGTTGTATGCAGCATGCAATGAGCTGCTTGATAAACAGAAAGGTCCTGTACTTCCTACTAACATACCTGCAGCTGAACTACATGACAGGTTCTGTGTGTACTTTGGTAATAAAATCAGCAAAATTCGGGATGGCCTTGACGTCAGGGCTGGCAACGCAATGTTTCATTTATTTGACGGTGTTTGACTGTCTGAATTCTGTCCTGTAACAGAGCAGTTTGTGTCTGAACTCATCACCAAATCCCCATGTAAATCCTGTGTGCTTGACCCACTTCCCACAGATTTACTGAGAGACTGTGTGGATCTGATTTCTGCGATTACACGCATTATCAACAATTCCTTGACGTCTGGCGCTGTACCTCCGTTCAAGCAGGCTGTTGTCACACCATTGTTAAAGAAACCTGGACTAGACCAAAGTTGACTTTAAAAACTTTCGTCCCGTTTCCAACCTCCCATTTATTTCTAAGCTGTTAGAACAGGCTATCTTGCTACAGCTTTTGGATCATATGTCAAGAAATTACCTGCTAGAGTTGTATCAGTCCGCTTACCGCAAGCATCATAGCTGTGAAACAGCTCTTCTTCATGTGACCAACAGCCTGCTTACTTCTACTGACGAGGGACGTGTGTCACTTTTGTCATTTTTGGACCTGTCTTTGGCCTTCGACACCCACGACCACAACATCCTTCTGAATAAACTTTGTGTGTCTTTTGGCATCCGTGGACGAGTCCTTGACTGGTTCTCCTCATATTTGTCCGACAGGTTCCAACGTGTCATTATACAGAATTCTACTTCCGCTCCCCTCCTTCTGAGATATGGCGTACCCTAGGGCTCAGTTCTCGGACCGGTCTTTTTTATTTTTATTTTTTTTTTACACCCAGCCTGCGTCTGAGGTGATCGCCAGTGAAGGATGTGAACATCACAAATATTCTGATGACACACAGCTGAAGAAAAACGATCCTCTGAAACAGTTCCCGTCTCTTCAGCATGACACGGAACAATGTATAGAAGTTGCTAAGGACTGGATGACAGACAACAACCTAAAGTTCAATGAAGGAAAAACAGATGCCTTTGTGGTAGGCACTCGTTAAAGAGTGAATGTCTCCCACGATGAGTCCTTGATCGTTTGTGGACAGGACATCCCTCAAAACAAATGTGTGAAAAACCTAGGTGTTTACATTGACAATGTTCTGTCCATGAACGATCATGTGTCTCACCTGTCCCGCTGCTGCTATCTTGAGCTCAGGAGGCTTAGCTCTGTTAGACAGTACCTTACTGACGATGCCTGTAAGCAAACTGCTTGTTCACAGATTTTGTCAAGGCATGACTACTGTAACTCTGTAATGTCAGGTATGTCGAACGATCTGCACTACAGGCTCCAGAAGATTCAAAACCACGCAGCAAGACTTGTACTGATAAAAATCGAAACGTGACCACATCACCGCCTTGCTTAAGCAGTTACACTGGCTTCCTGTGAAGTTCAGAATTGAATACAAAATTGCTTTCCTCGCTTTTCAGGCCTTTGATAAGACTCTCCCGGTATACTTGTCCTCCAGTCTCCTTGTCTATACACCAGGCAGAGTATTGCGCTCCAGCACTGACGACAGAATATTGACTATCCCGAGAGTGTCCTTAAAAAACGTTGGACAGCAGTCATTTTCTTTCCAAGCTCCCAAAATGTGGAATGGTCTTCCCCATGATATTCGCCATGCACCATCTTTGGCCATTTTCAGGGCTAGATTTAAAACATTTTTTTTCAATCTGGCCTTTGAAAGGGATTGATCAACCCTACGTTTTCCCATCAACATGTATATATCTGATCAGGCTCTTGACATGTTATTTTTAATTTTTTAGTATTGTGTCAGTGTGCATGAATGATTGTGTTTTTGTATGTTGTCAGTACTTTAGTTAGTTAATTTCAAAGAGTTAGATTATCTAGATGTAAAGCGCTCTGAGTATTTTTTTGTGGGGATATTGCGCTATAGAAGAGTTATATTGTTATTATTATTAAATTGTACGAAAAATGGGTGCATAAACAAAAAAGAAAAATCTATACTCTGGTTTGTGTGATTTCATTAGTACGTTATATCTTTGTACGTACGTTGGTTACGACCGTAGATCCTGATCCAGTAGACAGTGTAGGGCCGTCCCAGGTCAACCCACCACGTGGGAGTTGTGTCATCGTGTGCAGAATGAATGCAGTTTTGTTTTGTGCCAAGGGGGGGGGGGGGGGGGGGGGGGGGGGGGCTCCATAAATCTGCCCTTATCACCGTTTATGGCCCCGCGGCAGTCAAAGGGTGGGTACTGGCTGCTCATCCCACAAGTTATTCCAGAGGCGGTGAGATCTAAATGGTATAAACAACAACAATACAGAAATCATCATCATCATCATCATTGTCATCATTATCATTATCAGTGCGTCAGCGTCACCAGTTGTGGGAGTAGCTGTATCAAACTGCTCGAGTCTTGCACCGCCTTGTTTTACTACGAAAATCTCAGCGAAGAAGAAAACACGCTCAGAATAGTCAAAACACAGTTATAATTGTCCTTTCTAAATGTGCTTCTTTCCTGGTTGGGATTTTCTTTGCATTTTACACGTTTGTCAATCACCTTTCTGGTCTGAATTTCCTGTTTTTACAAGTTGTGCTTTATCTCCTGGCTGCAGTCTGCTGACCTCTGCTCGACGTTTTATCACACGACACTGAACATTGTTAATAATAATAATAATAATAATAATAATAATAATAATAATAATAATAATAATAATAATAATAATAATAATAATAATAATAATAATAATAATAATGCGTATTTCTTTATAGCGTTTAATTTTAATCCAAAGCTCTAAGCGCTTTACAATGTATACACAAAAATATAAATACAATGACATCTGCACATAACAAGCAAAATACAATACACGAACACACCACTTTTACACCGAACTAAACAAGTGTGCGTTATTATCATCGTTGTTCACTCATCGCCGATAGTAGCCTTCTTCTCCACACGCGACATTTCGAACAATGAAAATATGTAGTGTTGTTTTGTGTATAATTTGTTATTTCTTGCTTTTTCAACTGTGTTCTTTCAAGTTTAAGAGACTATCCTGACAGCGTAGAGGTCGATGGAACGTCCAATCCCCAGCCACCACCTTACTTTTAAATGCTTGCGTTTGGCATGCAAACGAACCACATCTTACTATCAGACGCAAAACAACAACTGCGTGTACGCGGGAAAGTGTGTGTGTATGTGTGTGTGTAGGGTGGGGGGGGGGGGAGGGGGGTGTTGGTCGGTGCGTGGAGGAGGGGAGATTGTATGATCAGGTATAGGAAAACCTCCTAAAGCTCCATCTTTGTGTGGATTCGACAAGTGTAATGGCCGGAGAGTAAACTAGCTTATGACTGAGTGTTTGTTATGTTTGCGCGGAGATGTTTCTGTGACGTGACCGGTACATCGGTAACAATCGTCCTGTGTACAATGCAGACGTTTAAACTCTACATTGAAGTGTGAGGGGTTCGACGTACGTTTGTGTCGATGCTTGGCTTAATGTACTTTTATAGGAAATATTTACATGCTACGGCTCGCGGTGGGGCGATTTTAATAGCATGTCTATGTTGTCAACGGCGGGCAGGCTAAACCTCTAACAATTGAAATAACAAGATAAAAATTACGTCATGTCTAGTTATGCTAACCTCGCTACTGAACGTACATTTGGCGAGAAGCACGGTGTGTGCGTATGTATGTATGTATGTGGGTATGTATGTATGTATGTGGGTATGTATGTATGTATG
>BTPG01000003.1:245576489-245693989 GCA_036245525.1 Semisulcospira habei
CCAAAAAGACGTTTCTCTAGCCAGGTTTGCGTAGCTAGACGTGACGTCATTTTTTTTTTTATCTTGTTACTTCTTTTTCAGAATGTCTATCCCGTACGCCAGAAACGTCATGTGCATGTTCCGGAATGTGCTCCGACCAGCCTCATTTCAAAGTCAACCGTATCTTCAATACGGTAGACAACAACAAAACGCATTCGATTCGGTCTGATTTGTTTTTAAAGAGGTGTAAGGTATTTAGATGGCTTTTGTTTGGTGCTGATTGCTTCAGTTAAATCAGACGTGGTAAACAATTTCGCGTTTGGTATCGGCAAAACAAATTGTGATGACATCAACGATAATGTTTTTAATTATGAAAGTAAGTTATTATTATTATATTTAAAAAAATTATATTTCATTGTATTTAAAAGAACAACAACTCTTTTGATGTAACAAAATATTAGGTTCGAACAATTTTTTTTTCAATTTTTCGCATTTTCATATCTCGACACTTTTTGAAAAAGCGCCATATAGCCCCAGCGCTGACGGAGTTCAAACTCCGCCAACCCAGTTCGTGAGCGGTTTGACCGACTTAGAGGCAATCTACGTAAGAGCACTACCTAGGTCTGGAAAGGTTTTTGAAAACACGTGCTGGACGGAGCAAACGTCTCAATCTCAGCTTTAATGACTGTGGTATCTGAATAGGAGACTCAAATTATCAACATTCAGCTGAATATCTGCAGTCATTCAAACGTTATTTCAGATGTATGTCAAGCAGATAAAACAAGATATGTAAATCGGTATTATGAATCTACTAGTGTACCCTTCCATGATGTAGGAAATTACACGCACGCACGGTGGATGAACGCGCGTGCGCGCGTACACACACACACACACACACACACACACACATACACACACACGCACGCACACACACACACACACACACACACACACACACACACACACACACACATTAGCTGACACTTTCAATGTTATGGTTCAAACAGTAACAACGATGATGACAACAAGTAGCTTTATACTTTTAGTGTGTTAGTGACACGTGTCACTGAATAAAATAAAGTCTCAAAAGAAGCAAATTTGTCACAACAGTGTATTCATGAAACACAACCTTAAGAAATTAATTCTATGTATTTTGCTCCATTCCACGTAAATCTATGCACGTAAACATGTTTAACGTTTCCACAGCATAAAACACATTAGAGTGCTAATAATTATTTACCTATTTGGTGCCATGTGACAGCTTCTCCTCTTCCCAACAGAACACGGGTACTGAATACAAAATAATACAGGCAGACACGCCAAGTCTCCATGATTTCTGTCTGACACGATATTTTCCATCCTAGTCCCACTGCAGGTATAACCAGGAAGTACAATACTCTGAATTGCTCTGATACCACTCTGCACATACACCCGCCACTATAATACAGATAGCAGCTACAGTCCGTGTCTTAACAGTGTCCAGTCTACCAGCAAAAGGCATAGGTTCTCATGAGCCAATGCCAAATGCAGGGGCTCATGAGAATCTATGCCCTTTGCAGATGTATATGCGGCACGAAGAGCTGACGGATACAGATAACCTGTACTACAGGCGGATTACGAACTACTGGCTGATATTCTCGATGACAAAACACATCCACCTAGATATGAATTTGACAGCAGACGTATCAAACGAAGTGGCTTCGTGTACCCAAAGACATCGAGTACCCAAAAGTAGTGGGCCTACATCACGTTATGCCAAATATTTTGTCCCTCAGGCTGTTACCCTTTTCAACAGTAATATCAGTAGATCGTGTCTGTCAACGTTCTTTAGTTGTTTAGTACTAGCCCATTCAGTAGTTCAATGCAACATTGCTGACACCAGAAGCACAGGGCCATAACCATATGTGTTTCTGATGCCAAGAGTGTTACAAAGGTAACAGTACGACTGTTACAGTTCATCTCTTTAACTGAGAGTTATAGTTTATTTAATTAATTGAATGAGTGAATGATGATGCCATGTGTCGTATGGGCAGACAGTGAATTTTCCCCATAAGAGATTAATAAAGTATTATTGTATTGTATTGTATTGTATTGTATTGTATTGTATTGTATTGTATTGTACTGTATTGTATTGTATTGTATTTATTATATTATATTGTATTGTATTGTATTGTATTGTTCCTTTTGGTCGTCAACAACAAAAGTTCTCGACGGTAAATCGACTGACAGCGATCATTAATTTGGAAACCAGGCCATTTCTTTAACTCATTCAAGAAGCCCCCCATCAATAGCAGTGAAAGTGTCAAAAGGCGTTGCCGCCGGCAAAGCTATACACTTTCTTAACTAATAACGTGAGTGACTGAATGAGTTGATCAGGGTAACAGATCCGGCCGATCTTGTGGAAAGCTGATGTGCGATAGCTGTTGCTTACAGTGACTGAATCTCGTGCTTGTATGATGTGAAAGTCATCATAGACATTAAATCATTCTAGACATGCCGCCTACGAACCGCAGCGTGTCTGTAGACGGCACGTCTCGAATGAGTTAACGTTTCATTCTGAACACGCTGAGCCCTAAGGACGGTATTCTGATGTAGCTAATCCTCAAAGAAATCAACATATGTAACTCATCACAAGATCAAACCTTTAATACTGAACACTAACGTTGAGCCTTAGAATTGGCATTCCCATATACTGGATTTGTTTTCTGACAGTATGGCAGTTCGGGAGTCAGATCGACTATGATAGTTCAAAGGTGGTGCTAGAATAGCTGGGCACCTTTCAACGCTAATCTTTACCCCATTGTGCATGAGGTGAACCGGTACTGTTTACGGTACCACACACACTTTCTACAGTACCACACACACACACACACTGTTTACAGTACTATACACACACTCAGTGTTTACAGTTTTACACACTCTTAGTGTTTACAATACCCCATACACACTGTTTACAGTACCAGTGGCAACATTTGGCAAAGAATAAGCTAGTCTGGCACCATCCTTGAGTTGCCCCAGCCTGTCCGTTTCCTGTTTGTGTGTGATAGGTCTGAAATGAAGAGTTAAAGGGTACCTGATCATGGCCGTGTGATAACACGCCTCTAACCCACAGTCCGATGTTGGCAAGATGGACAGAGTCTGTACAAGTTTATTACTGGGTATGACAGGTTTGACCAATCACAAACAATTTACTGCCTTGCGCTGAGATCCAACTGTTTGTGAGCTAAAGGTTTGCAAAGTATTTACTGGGCCTACATGTCTCATCGCCCGTGTGGAATAAGGTTAACTCATTCAGCCCTGATAAACTACAGAAAATGGATCGGCGCAAAGCTAATGTGACACTACCCTTGAATTATCATGGTCGACCCATCGTCTGCAACTGGTGCATAGTCGTTAGATGACGCCTCCAAAATTTGGGAAATACGGCCTTGGGTTTGAATGAGTTAAAAAGAATGACTCACGTCAGATCATTTTAGTGTATGTCAAGAGGATCGCGGGTCCTGTTCACGTACGTCAAACTGACTCCTCTAGCGGTGTGTGTACTCACGATTTTCCCATAAAAACAATAGGAAGTTCTCGTTATCGTCAAAGTGTAAACAGTTAAACTGTTGGGGCTTAACATCTTTAATCCACCACGGAGGTGATTTCAAAGACAGGGTCCTAATCAATTTTGACTCCAGCTGCTCTCGAACCCGCAGCCTATCGGACGAGAGCCGAACTCTCCACCACATAAGCTCTCCCAAGCAAAGTGAAGTAACACAACTTTAGTGTTTGTCCGTCGCAGTGAATCGCGACACCTGGGTGCAAAGGACGAACTGCTTTATACTTAGACGCGTTCGCTTTGACGTGGTGCTGAATTTAGTCAGGCTTAATAAGACTGAAGTGGTCGCTGCCGTAAGAAAACACCACCCATTGATCGAAAGGTCCTCGGACTGACGTCGGAGTAAGTTTGCTCACGATTGCCCTGTTCACTCATAGCATATTTACGTTGAGAGGCAGTTTAGTTCAAAGCAGGTTTATCAGTAGTTATAATTTCATAGTGTGTGACCCACGGAAGGACGGGCATGTTCCATAGTATGTCCGTTGAAAGGTCATGGTAAATCAAAGTGCCACAGTTGCAGTCCGCCTAAATTGATCAGTGTTCAGGTCGTACTCCATAGGAAATGGATTTCTCTATCCCCCATAAACCCGCCCGTCGGGGCCGTCTATTATCACTTCGGTTTCGTGGACGTTAAACCCCGAACTAACCAACCAACTCACGAAAATCATTTCACAAACTTGGGAGCTGTCACCTAATCACTATGAACCAGTTGCACGAGGTGCATCGACCATGATATTCAATGGTAGTGCCATATTAGCTTGGCAGGCGCCTTCAGGCGCCAATCTAATCTGGCACTACCCTTTAATTATCATGGTTGATCTATCTCCTGATATGTGTCGGCGCTAAATGGAATGAACTTCACTATTTGCAAAGAAGTACCCAACGGAGAAAGAAACACGCTTAGAAAAACCGGGTACAACACAATTTATTAATATTTCGGGTAAATACCCTTTGTCAAAATAGACAAACAAACAAACAGAGAGATTAGCCGCTACTTATCTTCATTCGCAGAAGGAATGTCTGTTTGTTTGTCTTTCTGTTTGTTTGTCTATTTTGACAAAGGGTATTTACCAGAAATAATAATAAATTGTGTTGTACCCGTCTTTTCTAAGAGTGTTTCTTTCTCCGTAGGGTACTTCTTTGCATTTCACACACTTGGCAGTCACCTTTTGGGTCTGGATTATTCACTATTTGCAACTTTATCGCGATAATGGTTGCAAATGGAAGCGTCGCGTTTGCGTTGACATGGCCGGTGCAGAAGTTAGACGGGCTTGATAATAAAACACCACCTAGCTACGTCGGCCCGCGATACGTGATGCTGTGTGTGGAGAGGCAGACTGGTCCACATCAGCTGCACTTTTAGTTCTGTGTTCATTGTGCATCACCCATGTAACCCCACGTCAGCATTATTACACAAATTTTGGAAGTGTTGCCTAATGACTATGTACCACTTGCACGAGACGGATCGACCGAGATAATTCAAAGGTAGTGCCAGATAAGTTTGGCGCCTGATGACGCCAAGCTAATCTGGCACTACCCTTGAAATATCATGGTCGATCCATCTCGTGCTGTAGCGAGTCGGGGCTAAATGGGATAAGCCTCATTATTTGTAACCTTGAATTGAAACCCGGCCTCGTGCCCACAGACCATCCACCCCCGGCCTAACTTTCGACCCCTGGTCTTCTGGTCATTCCGTCTCTCCGCAGTTATTTCCCACCTAAACCCCCCCCCCACCCCCTCCCCACCCCACCCCACATCTGCTTCTCGTTCAAACAGCAGCTCAAATTAGTGACATACATTTGTTGCGCTCGTCGTCTTTACGGCTGATGTTCGGGATAAAAAAAAACACGGTATTATCTGTACATGTGCCGTGCGGTAAAAAGTTGGTTAGTTATTAGAGTTTATCGCCGAGTAGGCGACTATGGCAATCTTACAGCAAGAAGGGTAACGGTCTGGCAACCACACTAAGACAAAGGTCTTAAAACATAATGAAAATATAGTTTTAAAGTATTCTTTGCTAAAATACCGCAGAGGGCATTTGTACTAGAGAATAAAACAACGAAGAAAGAAAGACGCGTAGAAAAAACAGATGCAACACTATTTATAGATATTTCTATCTATCTATCTATCTATATCCCGTAGTCTTGCCAGCCGTTGGGGCACCACTGATGACTTGGCAACCAGCTCCCTCCATTCCTCTCTGTTCTCTGCCATTCTCAGCGTATCGCCCAACTTCAGTCCTGTCCACTCTGAGATATTGTCCTCCCATCTTTTCCTCTGTCTCCCTCTCCTTCGTCCTCCTTGCACAGTGCCTTGCAGGATTGTTTTGGCAAGCCCTGCTGAACGCGTGACATGCCCATACCACTTCAGTTTGCGTTTTTTCCCAATGGCTAATAAGTCTTCATAGGGCCCGATGGCTTGCCTGATTCTGCTTCCCACTTCCTCGTTTATGATGTGATCTCTGTATGAGATGCCAAGCAGCCTTCAAAACATCTCATTTCAGTGGCTTGTATCCTACTTTCGAGGTCTGCAGCGAGGGTCCATGGCTCGCAGGCATACAAGAACACTGAGATGACTAAGGAGAGCATCAGTCTGATCTTGGAGCAGAGTGTGATGTTTCTATCCTTTCATATGGTCTTCAATCTTGTCAGTGCTGTTGTTGTCTGCGCAATCCTAGACAGTATTTCTGGTTTTGATCCCTCATCTGTCACAATGGCTCCTAAGTATTTGAATTTCTTAACTGTTTCCAGTTTTGGCCTCCAACCATGATTTCAGTGCCAATGCCACTGGCGTTATTGGTCACCAGTTTGGTCTTCTCTGAACTGATTTCCATGCCATATGCAATGGCTGTACTATCCAGCTTTCCCACCAGCTGAGCGAGCTCCTTCTCTGTTCCTGCAAGGCCATCAATGTCGTCCGCAAAGCGCAAGTTCGTGATTGTTCTGCCTCCAATACTGACAGTTCCTTCATGATCTTTCAGAGTGTCCGTCATGATTCTTTCCAGGAAGATGTTGAAAAGAGTAGGCGAGAGCAAGCAGCCTTGTCTGACTCCAACTGTAGTCCTAAACCAGTTTCCTATTTTGCCGTTGAAGCAAACTGCGCTTGTAAAGGTTTGCTATGACTTTGATCAGCTTGGCATTGATGTTGTATAGCTTCATGGTGGACCAAAGGGCTGCATGCCACACCCTGTCAAACGCATTCTTAAAATCCACAAAGACATGATAGAGGTCCTGCTGGTGCTGGAGGTATCTCTCACATAGAACTCTCAGGTTGAAGATCTGCTCAGTTGTGCTGCGCCCTGGTATGAAGCCTGCCTGTTCCTCGGCTATGATTTCCTCTGCCTGTGGCTTCAGCCTGTTCAGTAGGATCTTTAACATGACTTTGCTTGGGTGGGATATAAGACTGATCGTGCGATAGTTCTGGCATTGATGTAAGTTGCCTTTTTTTGGGGAGAGTTATTACAAGGGATTGGGTCCATGGTGTGGGCCAATCCCCTGACTGCCAGATCTTATTGCAGATTGTTAGTAAGTCGCTTATCGTGTCTTCTCCCCCTTCTTGGACTAGCTCTGCTGGGATGTTGTCTGCTCCTGCTGCCTTCCCTTTTTTCAGCGACTTCACTGCAGCCTCTACTTTTTCTCGGAGGTTGGGATAGTTGCCATTGTTGGTCACGGGTAGGTTGACAAGTATGCCTGGGTCCCCTGCGGCTTGGTGGTTGTACAAATCTGAGCAGTACTCTGTCCATCTCTTCAGTATGTCTTGGTCTTCTGTAATACAGTTCCCTTCACTATCTTGAATGACCGAGGAGCGTCCTTGTTTTACACTGGTCAGGTCTTTTACCAGCTGGTATGCTTTTTTTGCTATTATTTTTGTTCAGATTTTCCTCTACGTGTTTACATTGATCTTCAATCCACTTATTCTTTGCCTTTTTCATGCTTTTCTTGATATCCTGGTTAATTTCCCCGTATTGTTTAGCTCCTTCTACCTCTGA
The DNA here is from genome assembly GCA_036245525.1 of Semisulcospira habei. NCBI lineage: Eukaryota > Metazoa > Mollusca > Gastropoda > Semisulcospiridae > Semisulcospira > Semisulcospira habei. The sequence goes on from BTPG01000003.1 coordinate 245,584,058, forward strand.
TTTCTTTTTCTTTAATTCTCGACGCTTGCCACATAGAACAAAGATGTCAGCTGTAACCCAAGGTTTCTTTGCTTGTCGGTGTTTGCCAAGGATCTCACTGGCTGTTTGGGTTACAACAGTGTTAAATGTGTCAATCAGTTTGTCCACGTCCGTGTCTTCTGCACCTAAAAGTAGCAGTGGTGCGAATTTTCCTCCTATCTTTGCCTGAAAGTCTTCCGCTACCTCTGGGTCTTTCAGCTTCTCGAGGTCAAACTTGATTCTGGTGGGACCCTGCTTGTTGACCTTCTTAGGGCGGAGTCGGAAGGTCATCATCACTAAGTCATGGTCGCTTCCAATGTCTGCTCCTGGAAAACTTCTTGTCTTGGAAATGTTCACACTGGTTTGGAAGCGTCTCTTCGCCATGATGTAGTCAATTCGGTTATGGTGCTCTCCGTTCGGGCTGTGCCATGTCCACCTTCTGGATGCTTTGTGCGGGCCAAACATGGTGAGAACAATTTTTCAAAATAGACAAACAAACAAGAATACACTTCGCTACTCATCTTATCGTATCGACGCGTGAAGAAGCGGCTACACTTCTACGCGATAAGTATCGAAGTGTATTCTTGCTCGTCTATTTTCAAAAAGGGGTTTCACCCGATAAATCAATAAATCGTGTTGTAACTTTATTTTGTAAATGTGCTTATGTCTTCGTTGGGTTATTCTCTGCTTTTTACACTTGGCAGTCACCATTTTGGTTTCGATTTCATTCGTACTAGTCTACAGACAGTATTAAAGGGGCTCACCCGACCTTATTTTAAGGCTTCAGTTCGCAAAATTCTTTTACTGGGATGCAGTATACATACCCACTTAAGGCCCCGCCACACATGCCCGATTTTGAGACCGATTCTTGAGCAGTTTCGAATCGGAGTGTGATCGGATCGGACTGCAAAAACGTGTGCACTGCCACACATTCCCCGACTTTATTTAGCCGACCAGTTTGAATCTAAGATCAAGGTCGTACCTGTTCAACAAAATAGCTGCTAGTTTGAACAGTGATGATGATGTGCTTGCATTATCAGCAGTTTTGCATCATATTCGGGAAGAATGAGGCGGGCAGAACATCGGCAAAGAGGGTGGTTGACTGATCTTCCGCCATTTGCAAACTGAAACGACGTGCTTTGCGAGACGCGCTCTGATTGGTTGAAGCTTACAATCGGGACCGATTCGGATCGGAAAAATAGAGCAGTTTCTAAACACCCGATTCCCAGCCGATTGCGATCGGATCGGATATATGACGTTATCCGATCGCAATCGGATCGGAATCGGCTTCAAAATCGGGGCACAACCGGCAAGTGTGGCGGGGCCTTTAGACAGTGACCACTCTATTGCCCCTCGAAATGCTTTCTTTCGTCCGTTAAAAGTTTTTTAAAAAAGTCCCACCGGAATATTTTGTGGGATGCCAGAAAAGATTGCTTCTGATAGGCGATGATAGCTGACGTCATACCTATTCTATACGACCTCAGCTCATCTGCATAATTTTAACCAATCAGAGAGAAGATGGCAAATGAAACGGCGAAGAAAAAAAGAAATTATTTTCGACTCGCGCCGACATTGACAAACTGCGGAAGAGAAGAAAAATGAAGAGAGACATGGGGGGGTGGGGGGGGGGGGTGGGGGAGGGGGGTATAAGACCTACAGATATCGTCTCTTGGTGATGACATTACATGGTCGTTTGTGGCCACTTGCCATGTCTGACAGATCAACTTTCTGTTTCCTCTCAACCTCTCTGTCGAGAAACAGGGTATCGTTACAGCAGAGGGGGTCAAATCACAATATACGATGGGCTTTTTCCTTCAGATATTCTCATACCTAAATTGTTTTTGTTTTTTTTTGTTTTGTTTTTTTTTTGTTTGTTTGTTTTTTGGTCAGTATTCTCAAAGACGTATAATATAGATGGAGCTGATAAAACCACTTCTCCTCTACCGCCACACACTTATTCAGTGGTTCTGTCCACCGCCAAAATGCTCCAAAGAAGTCGTTATTGGAGGCAGTCACTGGAAAATGCGATTACGAGGTCTGAACGAGCATTTAAAATGCTTTCAGCCAGTCATTTCTTCAAGTGTGGGATCAAGAGGAAAGAAGTGCAGATCATTGAAGTGGACAGGACGTGGCAAAGTTTCGGCATTCTCCTGTTAAAATGAACCAACAACTGAGCTAACTCAAACTATTTTATCATGAAAGAAATGCCACCCGCGCTTTCATTTAGATGTAAGAAGGCTTTGAAAATGCTGTTGTGCGCGGGCCAATAACGGCTGACGTCGGCCCGAAGGCCTTTGTGCACTGGGCTGGGCCACCAGTTTCTTCCTTTGCCAATTGTCATTCTTGTCGTGACCGGGCCTTTCATTAGTTATTATTTTTTTTTTTTTTTAACCATGAAAGTTGAGCGATCCAACTATACTGCTGCAGTATGTGCCTTCGAAGCAGTCAGGTGTGAAGCGATCGGTGCATACTAAGTACGAAATGAGGATTCTTCCATTTGTATTCGTTCACTTTCCTGTTTTTCAAGTTTTTTCAGCCATGCTAGACAATACTTCCGATCTTCGGACGCCTTTTGTTCGGATTCGGAAATTGATAGAAGCTCTTATTCTCATAGCCTTTGCCTTGCCAGTTGAAAGAGCCAAAGGCAAATGGCCGTCGCAATGTGTATATCGACCGTTCTGCCTGCTAGAAATTCAGTCGTCTGCTAAGGATGCGCGCGCATCAACACGTGACCCTCCAGTCAGCGGAATAATCGGTGAAACAAACTTCATTTCCTGTTAACCACTGAGGAAGGTTTAGAAGGAGGGGTTAGGGGCTAGGGGTGGGGGATGGTGGGGGGGGGGGGGTTGGGGGGAAGTGTCAAAGCCAGAGTTTTGAATAAGTATTGGAGGCTTCTAGACCCACTTGTCGTTAGACTTGTCTTGTTTAGCATGTACTTTTCGGGCAGGTGCGTTTTTATTAGGATTTGATTCTAGGTATCCCAGTGTTCGTGTTTGCATTTTTATCGAACCTGTTAACGCCAGTGAGTACAGAGTCTGTTATGTCCTTTGCACTGATGGTGTGTTCTGTCTTGCACGGTGGTTGTAGAACAGCTCCTGCAGTATCGAAAACGACAGTGTACGCAACTTTCTTTTGAGAGTGATGTTTGTGAGAGTGATTCTGATGGCTTTTGTTTGGTGGTGTTTGTTTCTTTAAGGCTCATTTAAATCAGACGTGTTAAACAATTTCACTTATGGTAACAGCAAAGATTATTTTGATGACGTCAACGGTATATTTTTTAAAATAAGAAAGTAATTTTTATTATAAAATTGAAATTGTTTGATTTTATTGTGCTTAAACAAACAAATTAGTGTAACACAACTTTAGGTTTGAACAAATTCATGTTTCATTTTTGTTCTCATTTTCAGATCTCGGCACTTTTTGAACCAGCGCCATATAGGTCCAGAGCTGACAGAGTTCAAACTCCGCCAACTCAGTTCGTGAGCGGTTTGACCGACATAGCGGCAACATATATCAGAGCACTGTCTGGGTCCGAAACGTTTTCCAAAAACACGTGCAGGACGGAAGAAACGTCTCAGCCTCAGCTTTAATGACTGTGGTATTTGAATTGAAGACTAAAATTATCAACACTCAGCTGAATATCTGCAGCCCAGCCATTGAAAAGTTATTTGAAATGTATGTCACGCAGATAAAACAAGACATGAAAAGGTACTCTGAAACCAGCATTGTAACCTTCAATGATTAGGAAATTACACGCACGCACAGTCAGTGCACGAACGCGGGCGCGCGCGCGCGCGCACACACACACACGCACACACACACACACACACACACACACACACACACACACACACACACACACACACACACACACACACACACACACACAAATACATTTTAGGTGACACGTTCAATGTTATGGTTCAAACATAAACAACTCCGATGATGACAAGAAGTGACTGAGTGAAATCAAGTCAAAACAACCAGATTGGTCACAACAGTGTATTCATGAAACACAAACTCCAAAAAAATAATGCTGTTAATTTTGCCCCATTCCACGTAAATGTAATCACGTAAACGTGTTTACATTTCTACAGCGTACTTCACATTAGAGAGCGAATAGTTACCTATTTGGTGCCAGACATCTTCTCCTCGTCCCAGTAGAACACGGGTACTGAATACAAAATAATACAGGCAGACACGCAAAGTCTCCATGATTTCTGTCTGATACGATATTTTCCATTCTAGTCCACTACACGTATAACCAGGAAGTACAATACATTGCTCTGACTGATGATACCACTCTGCACATACACCCGCCACAATAGTACATATATCAGCTACAGGCCTTTTCTTAACAGCAAAACGCATAGATTCTCATGAGCCTCTGTTTGCAGGGGCTCATGAGAATCTATACCTTTTGCAGATGTATGTGCGGGACGAAGAGCTGTCGGGTACAGATAACCTGTTGTCGGATGCCTTTTGGGTTATCAACAACCGAAGTTCTCGACGGTAAATCAACTGACAGCGATCATTCCTCGTGTCAGCTTTGAAAACCCCGCCATTCCCTTTAACTCGTTAAAGAGGCCCCGCGTCAATAGCTGTGGAAGCGTCGTATACAGCGCGTTACCGCCGGCAACGGTATACGACACTTCTCAGCTAATAACGCGGGCGCCTTGAGTGAGCTGATCAGAATAACAGATCCGATCTTGTGGCAAGTTGATGTGCCGTAGCTGTTGCTTACACTGAATCTCGCGCTTGTATGATGTGTAAGTCATCATGGAAATCAACATTAATTGTGTAAGTCATCATAGAGATTCACTCATTCGAGACGTGCCGCCTACGGATACGCGGCGAACCACCGCGTATTCGTAGGCGGCACGTCTCGAATGAGTTTGCGATTGATTCTGAACACGCTGAGCCCTAGGGACGGCATTCTGATGTAGCGAGTCATCAAAGAAATCAACATATGTAAGTCATGACAAAGATCAAACTTTTGATACAGAACACTAACTTTGAGCCCTAGAATCGGCATTCCTATATACTGGATTTGTTTTCTGACAGTATGTGTCAGATCGACTATGATAGTTCAAAGGCGGTGCTAGAATAGCTGGGCTCCTTTGAAAGCTAATTCTAACCCGATTGTGCATGAGGGGAACCGATGCTGTTTACGGTACAACACATACTGTTTACAGTACCACACACACACACACACACTGTTTACAGTAACACACACACACACACACACACACACTCAGTGTTTACAGTACTATACACACACTCAGTGTTTACAATACTACACACATCCTCGGTGTTTACAGTTCTACACACATACTCAGTGTTACAATACCCAACAGAACTGCTAACAGTACCTATGGCAATATATACAAGGGAATAAGCTAGTCTGGCACCATCCTTTAGCTGCCCCATTCCGCTGTCTGTTTCCTGATGGTGTGTAATAGGCCTGAACTGACGAGATAATAAAAAAAAAAAAAAAAAAAAAAAAAAAAAAAAAAAAAAAAAAAAAAAAAAACAGAGATTACTGGGGTACCTGATCATGGCCGGGTGATAATACACCTCTACCCAACTGTCCTGTGACGGCAAGATGCACAGAGTCTGTACAAGTTCATTACTCGTGGGTATGACAGTGAGCATGCGTGTGTCAGGTCTGATCAATCACAAACAATTTACTGTCTTGCGCCTGCGATCCAACCGTTTCTGAGCTAGAGGTTTGCAAATCATTTACTGGGCCTACATGTCTGATCGCCCGTGTGAAATAAGGTTAAAAAGAATGACTGACGTCAGATCATTATTTTCAGTGAATGTCAAGACGAGGATCGCGGGCCATGTTAACGTACGTCAAACTGACTCCTCAGCGGTGTGTGTACTCACGATGTTCCCATACAAACACTAGTTCTCGTTATCGTCAAAGTGTAAACAGTTTAACTGTTGGGGCTCAACATCTTTAGTCCACCGCGGAGGTGATTTGAAAGACCGGGTACCGATAAGATTCTTAATCAAGTTTGACTGAAATTGGGCTTGAACCTGCAACCTATCGGACGAGAGTCAAACTCTCTACCACCTAAGCTCCCCTGGACACAGTGTAAGGAACCAGGGGCGGATCAGTTACCTCGAGGGGCGAAGGGTGGAGGGGGGGGGGGTCCAATTTTTGTTTGGGACCTTAAACCTGATACAAAAGGCCTCACCGACAGACATTTTAAAGGAGTTTGGTTAGGGGGGGGGAGGAGGGGGGGGGCGGAACACTATGTAACCACCCCCACCCCCCACCCACCCACCCCCACCCCTTATCCGCCCCTTGGAACACAATTCCGTGTATGGAGACACCTGGGTGCAAGGACATACTGCGTTATTATGCGTTTGTGTTGTTGCGATGCTGAATTTAGTCAGGCTTAGTAAGGCTGAAGTGGTCGCTGTCGTAAGGAAACACTACCCATTGATCAAAAGGTCCTCGGACCGACTTCGGAATACGTTTTGCTCACGATTGCCCTGATAACTCGCAGCATAGTTTGACAGGTACATCAGTTAAAATCAGGTGTATTAGTAGTTATTTTTGGGTTGTGTGTGACCCATTTAACCACACGGCCGCAGCATTTCACAAACTTGGGAGGCGTCACCTCATCACTATGTACCAGTGGCACGAGCTGCATCGACCATAATAATTCAAGGAGGGTGGTAGATTAGCTTGGCGCTGAAAGCGCCAAGCTTATCTCGCACTAACCTTGAATTATCTGGTCGATCCATCTCCTGATATGTGTCGTCGCTAAATGGGATGAACTTTACTATTTGCAACTTTATCGCGATAATGGCTGCAAATGTAAACGTCGCGTTACGCGTTTGCGTTGACATGGTGCTGAAGTTGGAGGGTCTAGGTAATGAAACACCTCCCAGTTACGTTGGCCCGCGACTACCCCTGATACTACTAATAATAATAATAATTACGGTATTTATAATGCGCTTATCTTATAATAATTATAACTCTAAGCGCGCACTCACAACTCGCGCACGCTTTAGACAATGACTTTCGTACCACAAACAGTGGAATACATTACGACGGTCAGCTTGGGGTGGGGAGTGTGGTGATATAGTGCTAAAACTGTTGAAAGAGGTGAGTTTTGAGGGCGGACTGGAAGGAGGAGAGAGAGTGTTTCTGACGGAGAGAGAGTGGGAGAGTGTTCCAGGTGGATGGACCGTAGACGGAGAAGGAGCGGGGGCCGAAAGTGTTAAGTTTGGTGCGAGGGATGTGGAGGCGGAGAGGGTCAGAGGCAGAGCGGAGGGAGCGGGAAGGTGTGTAGGGGTGAAGTAAGTTGGAGAGATAGGCAGGAGCGCAGTTGTTCAGGGATTTGTAGCAGAGAGACAGAATTTTGTATTGGATGCGTTGGGGGATGGGGAGCCAGTGAAGGAGTTTGAGCAGGGGTGTGACGTGGTCGGATTTTTTCTTTCTGAGGACGAGGCGGGCAGCATTGTTCTGAACGCGTTGGAGAGTGAAATGGTGTAGTGAGGGAGGCCGGAAAGGAGAGAGTTGCAGTAGTCGATGCGAGATAAGATGAGAGAGACAGCAAGCTTTGTGGCAGCTTCGGTAGTGAGGTATTTTCTGATCTGACTGATACTGATACTGTGTGTAGTGGAGAGGCAGACTGGTCCAAATCAGTTGCACTTTTAGTTCTGTGTTCATTGTGCATCACCCACTTAACCCCACGGCCGCATTTCACAGATTCTGAAGGTGTCACCTAATGACTATGTACCAGCTGCACGAGATGGATCGACCATGATAATTCAAGGGTAGTGCAAGATAAGCTTGGCGCCTGTCGGCGCCAAGCTAATCTGGCACTACCCTTGAATTATCATGGTCGATCCACCTCGTGCTGTATTGCGTGGAGCTAAGGCGGTAGTCACAACAATATGTAAACAAGAAGAGGATTTCACCCCAAAGTCTGCCGTATTGTTTGGAGCTCAGATGCGTTTATCTTTTAGAAACATTCTGAGTTATTCATATTTGTAGGCTTATTATGCTGATTCATTTCCTGCCTCTCTAAGCCAACCTCTGATCAACACACACGTCGGTGCAAACAAATAAAGACGGACACACGGAGCTTCCCCCATTAGTGCGCTCTGTGGGCTCGTGTAGCGACAGGAATCCACCTTCTTCTTCTCTAACCCAGCCTCTCAATTGGGCAGGTGGTGTGCGTGTGTGTGTGTGAGTGAGAGAGAGAGTGAGAGAGAGAGAGAGAGAGAGAGAGAGAGAGAGAGAGAGAGAGAGAGAGAGAGAGAGAGAGAGAGAGAGAGAAAGAGAGAGAGAGAGAGAGAGAGAGAGAGAGAGAGAGAGGGAGAGAAAGAGAGAGAGAGAGAGAGAGAGAGAGAGAGAGAGAGAGAGAGAGGGAGAGGGAGGGAGGGAGGGACGGACGGACGGACGGACAGACAGACAGACAGACAGACAGATTGCGCGGAATTCTCCGGCGATGATCTTTTCTGTACACGGATGCTGCAGTTTGTTGCATTCACTGAAAAATGCCGCGAACACAAACTTACAGAGCGTTATTAACAATAGGAAATAGAGAGGTGTCTACATAACTCATTTAACCCCACGCACGTATTTCCCGAACTTTGGAGCCGTCATCTAACGATTATACACCTGTTGAAGGAGATGGATCGACCATTATAATTCAAGGGTAGTGCCAGATTAGCTTGGCGGAAGCTAATCTGACACTACCCTTGAATTATCAAGTGCGTCAGGGCTGAAAGGGATAACATACAAAGCAGTAAACTGTCACTCCAGTGAAAGCAGCATATATAATTATGTTGATCAATTATTTTGTGTCGGTGTTTGTGGTTCGCCCGGGTTTGTTCTCAAATATGATCGATCGCACGCAGCGAAACGAATCAACACATTCATTTTATTTTGTATAAAACGATAAAACAGGAGATTATTAACAAAACTATATAGTTAAAGGGTGGTGTCAGAATAGCATGGCGTCTATAGGCGCGAAGCAATTTTTGCACCACCCTTGAAATATCATGGTCGTTCTATCTTTCAAACAGACTGACAATTTAGTTTTCAGAGGAAAACTTCCCGATGGTTTTCAAGCGACCGGCTCAGGTGTGTTACGCACTGTTATGTGTTACAGAAATGCGCCCTTCCTTTTGACAAACAACAAACGATGTTGGCCGTACCACGAGATTTGGTGGTAACTATTGGGGAAAACTGTCAGTGTCATGTAAAAAGAAATGCAGGTAACAGAAAAATCTAGACACCAGCTATTCTGAACAAACATGAACAAGGATTTCCCTTTAAGCAGTGGACAAGGATTTTCCTTGACTAAAACAAAAGCACGACAATAGGAAGATTTATGTGTTCACGCTTTTTTTTTCCTGAACACTTTGTAAAGCAAATGAAACATATTGGACATCACACACACACACACACACACACACACACACACACACACACACACACACACACACACACACACACACACACACAAACACACACACACACATTGGTCGTCAGTAAATAAATTTGCGCTTCCTTTAATCATTCAGCACACGTGTACACCAATGATCTTAGTCTATACCTACGTATTTCTCTGTGGGCTGGCGATTGGGTGCCTGATAGGCGGGGGCAGGTGATCTAACTGTTTGTCTGTCCAGCGCTGAGTGATTCCCCTTGGTTTGTGCGGTATAATGATCATGACTCAGACATGTCTGCGCTGAAAACAAGAACACCAATGAATATCTCTTTCTAAATCCATATGGCCGGTGTACGCACTGTACCTGTTTAAAAGTGTGCGCAAAGGGGGGATTTCCGTTAACCCATTCAGACCTGACGCACTACAGCAGGAGATGGGTCGACCATGATAATTCAAGGGTAGCGCAAGATTAGCTTGGCGCCGACAGGCGCCTAGCTAATCAGGCACTACCCTTGAATTATCACTGTCGATCCATCTCTTGCAACTGTTGCACAGTCGTTAGATGACGCTTGCAAAGAAATCTGTGAAAATTTACGACATTCAGACTTCATAACTAAGCTGAAGTGAAATTGTCCTGCTTCATGCAACAATGGTTAGACAGTTCTCGATACGTCCATTATTAGTATTGTTCTTACAATAATGTGTGTGTGCACGTGTGCGTGCATGTGTGTGTGTGTGTGTGCGTGCGTGTGTGTGTTCGTGCGTGTGTGTGTGTGTTCGTGTGTGTGCGTGCGTGTGTGTGTGTGTTCGTGTGTGTGTGTGTGTGTGTGTGTGTGTGTGTGTGTGTGAGAGAGTGTGTGTGTGTGTGTGTGTGTGTGTGTGTGTGTGTGTGTGTGTGTGTGTGTGTGTGTGTGTGTGTGTGTGTGTGTGTGTGTGTGTGTAGGGTAGCCAGAGTGCAAGCGTGTGAGTGTGCGTGTGGGAGGTGAGTAGTAGGGGTGGAGGTGGAGATAGAGATAGAGAGACCTACAAGCAATAGTGTGCGCTAACAGGCTGTGAGCACAACACATGTTAAAGTGCCTGTAATGTAAGTTTTTTTAAGTTAAATTGTATCGTATCGCGGGTAGACTGTCAAATTATGATTCCAATGATACAAGTCATTTCGCTCTAAGCCGTTATGACTGAAGAAAGGATGAGAGAAGCTCGATTTTGCGATCACTTACGGAAACGCTCCGGAAAGACCAGAGGAATGGCGGCAATCATGGTGGCTGACATATTTCCAAAAGTCTCACAACTCTTACTATAAATTTCTGACGTTTCCTCCGTCATGGTGGCGGCAAATAGTACACCTATCTATTTGAACCTGAAATTCCGGCTAATCAGCAAGTAAGGCGTGTTGGACAACAGAACGACACACTTCGCAACGTGCATCGTCTGCAAAGCACATACTGGTCAGTGTGTCGGAGAAGCGTCGCCTTACCGATAGATTGAGAGATAGACGGGCCGGTCTCTAATTACTGTCTAACAGACGGCATTCGGTAGCATGGCACCGCTACGTCAGGCTGTATTACAAGATTCAAGATAATCGTACAGCAACTGATTTTGCGGAAAAAAATAGTGTTGCGTATAGATCATGACCTTTACGCCAACGTTGATGAACAGTGCTTTAACATTGTCAGTCAACAGCAACCACGTGTTATAATCAGAAGTGTATGTACTCTGCCAGTGCCGCTGTCTAAAGACTGCAGGAGACAAAGCGTCCAGCACCTTAACTAATAATGAGCACCTTTAGCCCAGACATGGATGAGAAGTAGTAGAAGCAATTCATGATCACTTTCGAAGTGCACAATCGTCTTCAAGGCTATGAAATGTGTTGTGACAACGGCACTGAAATTCCTGGCAGTGACGTCATGTCCCCGATTTGTGCGTGGAAACATAAAATGTGATGACGAAGATTGGAATGCTGTTTAGATCCAACCCCAGTTGAACCCAGCTTCGGATCAGGGTTGTACTGTACCCTGCTCCAACCTAGGTTGGGTCAAGTGTAAACACTCCATCCCTGGTTTGGGTACAACCCAGGTTGATGTGCAAACAGCCTCAGCGTCAGATATATAATTACCTACAGAACTGGCTTGATTATATATAGATGAGAGTTTTCCTTCTAATCACCCAGATTATTTTTCTGAATAAGCATTGATTTGACGGACAGTTTTTAAGTAGAAAGCCTGTTGCTGAAAGTCATATTCCCTTCACAGCAAAATCACTCAATGGGGTGATAACATGTCAACTGCTGTCGCGTCGCACAACTAGAAACACTCATGTTTTAATGCTATTATGTTCTTGACTTGGATCAGTTACCTCATTTGGGAGGGGGGTGGGGGTGGGGGGGGGAGGGGTGGGGGGTGGGTGGGTGGGGGGTGGGTGGGTGGGGGGGGGGGGTGGGGGTGGGGTGCCAGCTTCATGTCTACATGTCTTGGACCCACAACCTGACACAAAAGGCCTTCCGGCGACACCAGAATTTGCATGAGGGGGGGGGGGAGAAGGGGGTGGGGGGAGGAAGGGGCTGGAAGATTGCACACTGGGCACACACAGATCAAATGGCACAAGCTGTATTCCCATATCCCCATACATGGCAAGTCCTGCAAAACAACTAACAAAATTAACAAGATCAGTACAGACCTTTAGGCTCACGTGCGCGGCCAGTCTAATAATTAATCTGATCTTTGAGATCTTGACCTTTCAAGTGTTCAAATTTTCTAAAATAAGTAAAGGGTTGGCTTTTGCATCTTCAAAGTCTTAGAATGTGTGCGTTTGTCACACATTTACCAGTCGCCCTTGACCATGTGAGTAGTTAAAAGTAGTATGCATAGAAAGGTCCAGTTACTGCCCCTTGGCCAATTGTGGTTGTAAACTTTTGGACAAAAATGCTTATAACAGTTATCATTTTACAAAAAAACTTTTTGTATATTTTCTGGTCACTTGTGACCTTTGACATATCAGAGTCGTCACCAAAAATAGCATGCATAAAAAGGTGTTAATCATCAGGCATCTTGGTATCAAGTTCATAATAATATTTTTGAAAAAAATTCTCCAAAATGGCTTTTTGCGACCTATTTTCTAATATCTTGACTTTTTCAAGAGGTCATCCAACTGCATAGAAAGATCTAACCAAGGGGTGTCATTATACAGTCTACTCCGCGTACAACAAGGTCAGATATAACAAAAGTAAGATATAGCAGCAAGTTTTCAAAGGTCAAAACAGAAGTTTATATACGTAATTTGTTTATAAAAACACCGGATATAACGTTACAAGAACAATTGCTGTGTCGTGAAATTAATCCCCAAAAATGTGAATATATATATTTTTGCTTATATATATATATATATATATATATATATATATATATATATATATATATATATATATATATATATATATATATATATATATATATATATATATATATATATATATATATATAAGCAAAAATATTTAATTATCACTTAAAAAGATCTTGCCGTACAATGCTGCTTACGAAACTCATTCAATATGCCCTTTTTTATCTAGCAATAAGCAAAATATATAGTAAATAAAAAAGGGGACTCCAGTGTGGATCAACCGATTTTTGTAAAACGACCATTTTCTCGCCAATGAGCGTATTAATTTTTTTAAAAATCGGGAAAAAAGGCCTCGAGATTATTTTTTTAGGCACAATATCCTAAAATGTCAATGTGTATGTATGTAAAATGTGTATGTATGTTTCTCCTGCCCACTTCCTAAGTTCCGGAGAAAGACATGGGTTATATAAGAGACCTGATCCATTCGTTGAAGATGGAAATGATCGTCTTATTCTATACCTGCGTATTTCTCTGTGGGCTGGCGATTGGGTGCCTGATAGGCCGGGGCAGGTGATCTAACTGTTGTCTGTCCAGCGCTGTGATTCCCCTTGGTTTGCAAACAATTCTGCCAGCGCTAGCCTCACCTATCTGGTTTGTGAGTATCTATAACTCGAGGCAAATTTGTATCGTTACATTGTTGTGTAATGTTCTGTGCATCTACTGTGGGAAATCAGGGTATTTACCCGACCACATATAGTAGCGCACCTTCATGTTTGTGTATGTATGTTTCTCCTGCCCACTTCCTAAGTTCCGGAGAAAGACATGGGTTATATAAGAGACCTGATCCATTCGTTGAGGATGGAAATGATCGTCTTATTCTATACCTGCGTATTTCTCTGTGGGCTGGCGATTGGGTGCCTGATAGGCGGGGGCAGGGGATCTAACTGTTGTCTGTCCAGCGCAGTGATTCCCCTTGGTTTGCATATAAAATGTCAAGCTTGTCCGTCCTTAAACGCTGGCTCTAGTCGCTCTCTCACACACACACACACATACACACACACACACACACACACACACACACACACACACACACACACATTGCGCTTAACGCCCAAAAGACGTTCTCTAGCAAGATTTGTGTAGCTAGACGTGACGTCGTCTTTATCAATTTACTTCTTTGCCAGAATTCCTGCCCCGCACGCCAAAAACGTCACGTGCGTGCTCCGGAATGCTCTCCGACCAGCCCCATTTCAAAGTCTACCGTCTTTTCAACACGGTAGACAAAAATGGTCCTACAAACAAGAGGTAACGGAAAACACTCCTCTTGTCATTTGATATCAAGGATCTGCCTATATCATTCGTTCTGAGTGGACATGTTTATCGGCAATGTTTCGTCGTGCTCATGACCAATACCTGAACAAATATGATAACGTGTACTGATATGCTGAGATGAGGAATGTGAGATACTTTGCCGTTATCTTTTACAGTCAAATCAGCCCGCAGCTTGTTGGGTAATAAGCTGCACGGTACTTTTGGGATGGAACCTAGATGTGTGTGTGTGTGTGTGTGTGTGTGTGTGTGTGTGTGTGTGTGTGTGTGTGTGTGTGTGCATATATTTAATGTCAACGTAAGGTCACAACACACACACACACACACACACACACACACACACACACACACACACACACACACACACACACGCGCGCGAGTGCACACATGCACGCACAGAACGATACACGCGGACACACGCATGAGCACACAGACACAAACCCAATATACTGAAGTCGTTAGTGAGTTTAATTTAATTTGTATAATTTGTTTAAGTAAGCTTGATTACATATTAGCCAGAATTATGAAAAGAGAACCCATTAATCCCCATTGTGTATTCATCCATCGGCACTGTTTCCATCATGCACACTATTGAAAGTACCACACACACATTGTATTCAGTACTATTATACACATTATTGAAAGTAAAACACGCATTGTTCACAGTATCATACACACACTATTTACAGCACCATTATACACACTGTTCACAGCACCACCATTCACACTATTGAAAGTACCACACACACACTGTTTACAACGTCACACACACTGATACAAAATTTAAAAAAAGAAAAAATGCTATGCGTCAAATTACACTGAGGAAAACAAGCGAATATATGGCACTAGACAAAAGGAAGACTTAGAACGACCAATCAACTTCGTTTCGTTCCGGTCCTACGAAACATTACCGGCTACGGGAATCTATGATGCGGCTTAGATGGCTGTCGAAAGACGTTTCGTTGGTGCAAAAAAGGTAACTCTTCACGTGTACACACACTACTTGTAGAGTTATCGCTATATCGGTTATCGCTCTCGATTTCTGCCAACTGGTGCAAACATATTAAACAAATAAGTCATGTGCGCCTTTGCATAGAATAGAAGTGAATTATCAACCATTCCAAATACATCTGTGCGATTTTTTATATGTAAAAAGCGACATTCAAAGTGAATCGACGCAGCTGGCTGGAAACGATGACCGCCATCTTGTAGACTTCGCAGCGAGAGGAGAGGAAAGTGGGGTACAGAAAACATACATAAAAGCGGATTGTAGTGGTACTTTAGTGATAATTGTTGACAGAGCTCATTACTAAAATGACATTCCTGCTTAAATCGTACACGATGTTGTGTCACGTCAGGATTTTTTTTTTAATTTTATTTATTTATTTATTTATTTATTTATTGTATAGCCTTAATCGACCTCCTAAAGTCGTTTCGTGAGAACTGACAATTTGACGAAGATTTTCTGCCAAAGGCGTATGCCTTTGTAAGGCGGTGCACACAGTCCGGTGACGTCACTAACAAAACGCGCTTCGTTTCTCTTCCGCGTCTCCTTAAGGTTGTATACTATACCTACATTTTTTAATTGAAAACTGCCGCTTATAGGGTTTTTTGAGAGCCTTATTGAGTCTGGAGGCTATTGCCACCCTGAAAGACCCATGGTCCCGGGCATATTTGTAAGTTACAGCCGTTTTTCTGAGGTACCCCACGGGAAAAACACGCAAAATAGCCGATTTCAGAACACAATAAAAATTTATCGAATAGTGTGTTAAAATGATAAAGAAACATTTCGGTCACTTCATAAAGTATGTTAGTATTTTCTCGTAAAAAAAAAAGTGTGTTCTGATAATTGGAATTCTAAGTGAAATCTAAAAAAATGTATGTTGTAAATTCGCAAATTGCCCGGATGTTATCAATAACATTACAAGTGTTTGCAATGTTGGGCAATTGCTCAGGCCCTTTTTATTCGATAAAGCCGTACTTTATGTTATAACTATCAGATTGATTATGAAGAAAATATGGGGTCCCGCACAAAATTGGGCACTTTGGGTCGTTTTCGAGTGCGTATTCAATAAGGGATACAAGCGATGTCTGACTTCCGGCAGATCATATCTCCGCCGTAGCCGGTAAGGGAAAACGACTATGCCAAACTTACAAGGGAAAACCTAAGCCCAAACTGTTGCAAACTACGCCCAAACTGCTAGTCCTCGATTACTATTTGTGACAGCAAACTGGAACAAACAACAACGGCAGATACGGGATGAAAATGTTTATCTATAAGTAATTAAATGCACGAACTGTTCCTTAGTAATTTAGTTAGTGCAGTGGTAAGGTACTTTTCTTTGCCACGCAGTGACAAGGGTTCGAGTCCCGTGGATGGTGATATTTTTTTTTTCCTGCTCACATTTGAAACCCATACAGTTTCTACTTCGCTAAGCAAAAAAAAAAAAAAAAAAAAAAAAAAAAAAAAATTAACGCGTTATTTTTTTATTTTTTAAATATGCGATTATCATCACTGTGGTAATGTGAATGTTAAACCATAAACTAAACAACCGGATTCAGTTTTGGATAGAAATGCACACTGTACATTTGTTCATTCATTTTTTTCAGCCAGGCATTGTGTGAGCATGTTTACATTCATTCAATCATTCACAGCTTCACTGATGAAAAAGCACACCAAAGAGTGTTGTCACAGACAGTTTTTTTTAAATAATTTTTACTGGCATCATCTACAAATATTAATTGATGTGAATTTGTTTTAATATACCTGCTGCAAGAAATGCTACATGCTCCTTTGGTGTCTCCGTGAAAGCAGGTCGATGAACATCTCTGGTTGAAAGATGTTTGTAAACTTATTGGTAGTGGATGTACCTATCTCTCTAGCTGAATCTCAGTTTCCCAGCAGTTTTTGGTTACAAATTATAAGGAAACAAAAACACTACACTACCACCGAGCCACCCAGCTCCCCCTCAAAATACAGCTTTACTGCAGAACATATTTCAACTACATGTAACATTATTCACATTTACATTGACAAAGTGCTGACTGTATACAAGCTATTTGGGAGAAAAGTGGAGCTGATGTCATTTTTAGTTGTGTGCATGCCAACGGAGACCGACACCGGCAACCACTTGCTCATGAGGTATTTATTTGGGAGCCAACTGCACAGTATATAAAAGAAGGGGGATAGGAGAGAAGGAATGACAGACTTATCATTTAGAGCCTTCCACTACATATATTATTTTGCTCATATATATAGAGAGAGAGAGAGAGGGAGGGGGAGAGAGAGAGAGACCATGTACCATCACTGTAGTCCTGATATAATTCAACATTGCACATCCCACAACATAATAACAGTGAAATGCAGTACCAAACTACATTACACAGATACTGTGCACAATGTTGGCATGAAAATCAAACAATACTGTTACCAGTACCACACTGTGTCCAATTGCAGCACAACAAAGTGAAATGCAGTCTCAAGCCCCATAACTTGCACTGCACAATGCTGATGTCAACACAAAATACCATAACAACTGAATATTGATTGATTGTACATTGCTTAACGTCCCGACAGCAACAAGGCTTTCTCAGGACGTGCCTGCACTGCTTGTGAAAAAAAAAAAACTAAACAGAAAATTGAATGTATGTCGCCAGCCGGTCAAATACGTTAAATAAACCTACAAAATGGGGCCTAAATAAAGCTAAGACTGTCTAGCAACACACATCCAACATCAAGAGCTACAGGCAGTGCAGACAGTTGGGAGAGTTTTAAAAAAGACAAATACAGGTGAATGGACCAAGGGTAGACAGAAACACATGCCCCAGAATAGAAAGGAAACCCACCCTGTGGGGCTGACCAGGGTGACCCTGGGAACTAAAAAGTCCCCCAGGGCAGACCCGGGTGGGGGATAACAACTGAATAACCAGGGTATAATGCACTGTGTCACCTAGTCTGCATAATATAGGCATCCACACCAAACAATACCTGTACTGCTCTTGATACAAAATCGATCATATAACGCTGGCAAAGTGTCTACAACAGAGTCTGCACCATGCTGGCCCGTAATCCAAGCAATACCATTGCTGCTCTCCAAAACCTCAACATGGTGCAAGCTATCATGTCACAACTGATTGCTGCATAGCACCCTGTACACAATGTTGGCATCAGTTTACTTTATTTAATTTTGGACCCGCTGGGGCATGAAAAATATCACAAAAGAACTTACATGAATGTGCTCAGAAATGAAATATTATCCTTATTACTACACTGTACGCATGTTCCTTAGCACAAATCACAAATGGACACGGATCATAGTCAGATCATTCTGTTTGCAGGCGTGTGTCATGTACAGTACATATGTAAAACTTGTGAAATGAACCATGTGGTTAGCAATTCTGATACGATAAGTAAAGCCACACAGCTGAAAGTCAAAGATTGACAGTGGAAGAAAAAAATAAAACAAACACAAAGTACAGTACATATCATATGCCTATGATCAGTTATCACCCAACCACTTAAATCTGCTGTGACAGCTGGAGGGTAATGCAAAAACTGCATGGTCAACTCACTCTTGAGAAGTATTGCGTTTTTCATTGAGCAAGTCCACATTTGCACAACATTTTAGGCTGAGGGTTTAATGACATAAATATACATCCCCACGTTTCTATATTTCCGCACATCCCCTCTTCAGAAAGGACCCGTGGGTTTTATACTCTGAGGCCACTGACCATTTTCAGAATGAGCCCTGTATATCATTTTGAATCATGCAAAGCGGAGCAGTGATAAGTTTTCTCCTTGTCTCACACCGATGCTGCACAAAATCTATCTGTACCACTGTTTCCTAACCCATAAGTGTCAGCTGTGGAGTACATATTTTGAATGACTGATGTATGCCAGCATTTAGGAACTTGTCACAATAAAGACCTGTTCATATGATGAAATGTCTTCGAAAAATGAACACATTGTCAGTAAAGGGGTTTTCTTTGGATAATCAAAAACTAATACATATTAAGCTGCATTTCCAAATCGCGACATGACAGGAGAGTGACAAAAAGTAACTTTTCTGAGGGGGTCATCCAAATAAATATGCATAGGAAGGTCTTACCATCAGGTATCTCTTTACCAAGTTTAGGGTTACAGTTAGGAATACTTGAGAAAAAAAATCTTTGGGCAATATATGGATATCTTGTACCTATTTCCCGATTTCTTGTGACCCTTGACCTTTCTGACCTTTCATGCATACGAAATTAGTATGCATGAAAAGTTCTTACCACCTTGTACCAAGTCTGGGTTTGAAGTTGTGTATACTTGAGAAAACATCTTTTTGGTCAAAATACAGATATTTTTCACCTTTTTACTGCACTACAAATTACAACATGGGTGTCAAATCGCTTTGTCACATTGTTATATGAAAACACACAAAGCACACCCCCATCACTGTACAATAGCCCCTGAACTGCTCGACTGCACGTTACAATTTTGTCGCCCCGCTGCTTCTATGTCGGGCTTATGGAAACACTCCCTCTTTATTTCTATTTTCTCGAGTTTTGTCATTGTCACTTTGTTGTCACTGCCCCACTGCTGTTGTGTCTGCAGTTGAATAGCCAGGCCTAAAGCCTGCTTGCCCTGCTCCTAATATATGGCTATGCATCAGCTCAGGCAGTAAGGCACAGGCTTTTGCTGCATTGCGAATGATGTGACTGTCCAAAACCTTGACATAGTGGCCAGCCTGGTGGATGGACATCAAAATAACAGGACGTCTGCCCTCCTACACAGGACAATCAGTTCACTGCCTTTGCCTTCTCGTCGGTTGGCCATCGCGGAGAGATGTACCCGCTAAACTCTTATTCCCTCATCTTTCGCAACCTGCAAAAGATAATTTTGTATCAAAAAAAGTTCTGACATGCACATATTGCGTGCATATTTGCAAGTATTTATACAAAGTACATACATGCATAATATGACAGTAGTCAGAACATGAACAAGAAAGGCAATGTCCTTATGGTTCACGTGTATGACCAATCCACATAATATGTCTGTCCTTTTTTACCTTGGCTTGACTCCTCCAACAGGTCTCTGAAAATGTCTAAACATAAGTATAGGGCTGGATTTTGTCAGTGAAACCTGAGTATTTTTCCAAATCCCTTCATTTTTCACACATTTGTCAACCCTCTGTGACCCTTGACCTTTGTGAGGGGCTGATTACATTAGTAGCACAGAAAAGTGTTATCACCATGCCAAATTTTATTGAAAAGTTTGCAAAAACATTGATAAAAACTACAACTCTACCCGAAACTAACTTTTGTCACCCTTATCATGTGGTATCTCCATAGCAAGTTTGAGTTTGAAGTTGAAAATACTACTTGAGATGACCTTTGAAAGGTCACAGAAATTGGTATGTTTAGAATTATTTTACCACAAAGTACCCTTGTGCCAAGTTTGAAGTCTGAGGCTTGCATAGTCTTCGAGGAAATGCCAATGTTAAAGTTGCCCACAGGTAACAGACAGTTGACGGACGACCCATTACAAACACTTACTTTTTCTATCACACTTGCGCCAAAAATTAGACGCCATTGAGCTTGAAATGACCACAAAGGGTGTATACATATATCTAGAATCAGCATCAATATTCAAAGTGTAACTTGCAGAAATTGTCTCAAACAGGACACAACGCATTGCTGTTTAGCAACAGCACACACTGGACCAAATGGGTAGTATTCAGATTTTTCTAGTCTTTTTGTATGCACTAAGTGCTTATTAAAGAAAACGACAGTATTTAGAGACTTGTCCAACCCTCTAGTTTTTAAATCAAATGCAATATGGTGCCACTTGTTGACAGCAAGTGATTTTAGCATTCGGTGTTGTTGAGAATGCTGGTACTACTACTACACCATCTTCAACATAAAAGAAAGCATTACAGTGTGATGTGTTTATCCCAACCAGTTGTGTTTTGTTATGAACCTGATTCTATTCACAAATCAATCGGTATGCTTTACCTCGAGTCCAGGACAATAAGTGGTGCCTTCTCTCACTTTAGTTGATCCGCTGGAACTGGAATTGCCTGCTTTTAGCTGTGGCCTTCTCCTTTGAGCAAACATGACCTGACTAGCTCTTGCCTCTTCTTGGTGTAGGCATCATACTTCTGTGCTTGTTTGCAAGTATACCCTCTGGGCGTGACTCTGCAGTGAGACGTCAACAGCAGCACTGACCTGAAATGAAATACATGTTTATTATCGTGTTATTCAGCAGCATGGCAATTTCACTTCTGATCTTATTTCAGGGTGGGTCGGTTCCAAACTCCACAAACAGGGACTTTGTTATACAGTCTATAACTCAACGGACAGAGAAAAAAAAGGTCCCTGAATTCCGGCAAGTATGAGTGCGAGTCAGTTATCATCAAGCTGTCGTGAGAGATATCTGGCACATATCAAACCAGCCGGGACCGTATTTCCTCCCCTCCTTTTTTGCTCCTGCGACTCCCTGACCAAAAGCTTTTCGAGTTTTTCAGTTCACGGATAGTACGACTGTGTCTTCACTTGGCCGTGTATACACTATTTAGTTATAACCATTTCACACATTATTATCACTAGGCTGTTGTTTTCTCTCTCTCTTAATATAAAGTTTCATTTCATCTCTCTTTTTCTCTCTCAGAATGTTGTAGTTTAGCAAGGACAAACACGAAAAGAGGCCTGTGCGCCTATTGTTTCCCAAAAAATGCGGGACCCGTACACACACTAAAAAATTCTAAAGTTCATTTAGCGCCCCCCCCCCCCCCCCCCTCAATTCGTCCCTACATTTAGTTTACACATTACTACCTTCAAACTAATGTGAAATAAACTGTGAACACCACAAACAAGAATGGTGAAGCCTGGATCGCTCATGTGCATTTAAAACTGATCATTTTGTTAATCTGAACTGTGTGACCTTTCCAAAAGGTGACTGAAATTTAAGTGCCATGCGTCTAAGCATAAGTAAAGGGCTGGCTTATGTACAGTTGTGAATAGTATTGGAGAAAAAATATCTTTTGTCAAAATATGTCTTTATTTTTTTTTACCTATTTCTTGATTTCTCATGACCCTTGGCCTGAACTCAAACTGGTAGGCTAAGAGTAAGAAAGGTCTTGCCACAAAGTATCCTTCGGCTACATTTGAAGACTGTGGTTTGAATAGTCTCCGAGAAAATGCCAACATTAAAGTTTACCATGGACGACCAATGGCCCAGAACATAGCCTTACACTTGCTTCGCACATGAGCCAATGAAAGAAGGCATTACAGTATGATGTGTTCATTCACACCATAGTTGTGTTGTGTTCTGCACCTGATTCTCATCACAGATCTACTGGTATGATTTACCTTGAGTCCAGGAGAATAAGTGTTACCTTTCCTCACTTCACTTGCGCTGTGAGTGTGACCTTGGTCAGTTGGTGTAGACGTCATACTTCTGCGCTTGTTTGCAAGTATGTACTCTGGGTGAAAGTACTGAGACTCCACAGCGAGAGGTCAACAGCAGTATTAGCCTGAAATGAAATGCATGATTATTACTGTGTTGTTCGGCAGCATGACAATTTCACTTTGCGTGAATGAAATGCAGGGGCAGATTATTACTTTCAAAATAAATGCGACAAAAACTGTGTAAACCGCAAAGAACAAACAACAATGGCAAAGTCACGTCTGTACGCCTCATGCGCATAACTTATTCACAACCTGTGTGAACTTTCCAAAAGGTAGCTGAAATAAGTGTCACGAGTCTCAACATATTTGATAAAGGCTTGCTTTTGTACTAGTCAAATTTGTATTTTTCACACATTCTACGGTCATCCAAAATGGTAGTTAACAAATATTAGGGTTTCAGTCAAAGTAGCGTTTTACTAGGTAACCCTTTTAATCCTGATACACCCACTGCTTGAAATAAATGTGACTATGATAGTTCAAGGGTGGTCTTGTCTTGTCTTGCCGTATACGCCTACAATCAATCGTGTTGATCATTATGGCACTTGAACAGAAGGTTTTGTATGCATGTCAAGTACGAATGCGGAGCTAATAATAAATCATGTCGCTACATGAATCATTGGCGTCTCATCCGCCAAGCTATTTGGGCACCATCCTTGAACTAAAAAAATGCTGGACCTATCTCCTAATCTATAATATAGCCTTCATAAGACAGAGAATGGATGAGAAAACTAAGTTACTAAGTACTGAAAGCAGTTACTGAGTTAGTAATGCAAAATTCTCCCTTAGCAGGACTTTTTACTACACACAGTATGTTTTCCTAAATAATAAGCACTGGCACTGGTTTAATATCACTACAATGTGGACTACATTCCTTCCACCGTATTAGTAAAGGCTCTCTGAGAATGTATGGAAATGTTCTACTTCTAGGTGGTGACTGACATACATGGAATGCATGCCCCTGTCAACCCACAATAAAATGTAGTCTTCTTCATTGCAGGTAGGCTGTAACTGAATTTCCATGCATAAAAGGACAGTTAGCTATTGGGGTTTTACACCGTGCAGGTGACATCTCACGGCGGTGCATAAAACTTTTTTCTACTTTAGTTTACCTTGTCTGAAGATTTTGTTGTTTTCCTGGCTGCCACGTATACGGCCCGTTCATTTTTTTTTTCTTCTTCTGAGAAATGGTTGCGTTACTACTGACGCTCGATGACTTGTCGCAACTTATGCAAAAGTATCTTATTTCTGAGGAAACACAACATTTTATGCATAGAAACAGTCAGCTTACACACCTATTTCAGACAGTATATATCTTTTGTCAATTATCGATAAATTGAGCTTGTTTGCAATACGACTTGCCGTACGGCGTTTTTTTTTTCGGTGACCTCTAGTCTCAGGTCACGGCAGACGCAAGATAGTGGTATCTAAATGCGCAGAAAAGATGCGCGAAACAGGTTTGTCCTACAACCTTAATTTGCTGAATACGTTATTTGGCCTCCAACGCAACATTATTGAGCGTTTGCTCACAACAGCTATATACATTTATGTACCCACTCCATAAATTTTTTCCTTGTTTGACACATGTATTGATATATTGTATAACAAGCAAATTATTATTCATGAATTTGATATACTTCCATTTCCGAAATCCCTTCCGCGCCAATATTCGATGTTGATAATACGCACATTTTTTAAAACAGAAACGGGAAATATTTGCACAAGTACGGCAACAATAACAAGCTTCTTATATGTAGTATAAATGAAATACGTCTTAGTGTGTGCGAACGCTCGAAATTTACATCCTACACACAAACACGAACGAAGAACAGACGCCAGGAAACGTGCGAGTCGCTGGACTGACTAGTGAAATTGACGAGATCTCAGCTGGCGATATTGACAACCTGAAAAAAAGAACTATCTAAACAAACCTGCTGACATTTTCCGCAATCAAACTATGCGTGATCTAGTAACAAGTAGAATTTACTCAGTCACACGCACGGTTATACAAACCACTGGATGTGCTCATGATCAGTCGAAATCTACGTGCTGAGTCGACAGCGATATGCCGTCGTCTGCAATTCAATTTTTTTTTTTTTTTTTTTTTTTGAACACCGCAATCAGCCGCAAAATTATTGTTTTGTTTTGTTTTAGACTGGGTACGTAAATTATATTGAGCAACATTTTGCTTGACATGGTGCCGATAACGGACAGATGTGATTACTTGACCGGAATAAAATGTCCCAGTCGTAAAACTCGGACATTTTTATTCGGATCTCGTTATCGGCACTATATGAAGCAAAATGTTGCTCAATATAATTTGATATCTGTTACTTTACAGACACTAAATGACACTAAATACATATGATGTAAACACAAATGTGTGTTTATTCAGTCGAGCAAATAATAATGCAGATGCCAAAACATTTGTATTTTTAATAAAGCGCTTAATTACATTGAGTGGTTTTTTTTTTAAACAGTGATTAAAAACGCACACAAAAACTTACACACCCCCCTGTACATACGTCTTATGCCCCCACCACACACCCACACGCACACACAGACTGCATGTGCTTTTGTTTCTGTTTGTGGAAAGGACCCACACGTTTATTTCCACACCGACTGTCACAATTATAGTCACACATTATGTCCGTCGTGAGATTTTACTTTTGATGTTTGATGCGAGTGTTGTCGTTCACGTGTCTCCCGACAGCCCCTGTGGGCTTCTCCGTCGAGGTCCCATCTTGACATTCCTTCGACATCCCGACAGGACTGTCATTCAACGAACCACTTTGACGTTCCATCGACGTCCCATCTTGATGTTCCTTGGACGTCTCATCTTGACGTGCCTTGGACTTTTCACTTTGACGTTCTTTCGACGTCCCGCCTTGACGTTCTTGACGTTCCTTTACTATCACATCCTGACGTTTAGTCGTCCCACCTTGAGGTTCCAGCGAGTGTTTCGCCGTTTTACTGAACTGTTTTCCACCTGGGAGGGAGAGAGCTTCGTAGGGCGTGACTTCATCAGTGTTAGAGTACTGTGCTGCCAGTTTCTCGTACTGACCCTCGTGGCCCTGCGTGCTGGCTTGCTCCCCTTGTAGCCTGGTGTACGGCTTGGCCTCGTCTCTTGTGTTTTCATTGTTTTCCAGTTGGTCGTAAGGATTTTCTGTCTCAGCATTCTCCGCTGTGGCGGCCTCCTTGGGTGTTCCTGCGATGTGCACGGTGCTGAGATCCGTTTCTACAGCAGAAACCCGCAATGGACGACCACATTAGAAAGACACCAAGATATAATTATACAGGTGCTGGTCTCTGCTTTTGGACCTTCCGGGGTTTAGGCAGACCAGCACACATACAGCACACAGTGTACTCCGCTTATAACAAGGTCGGATATAACAACATTTGTTTAACTCATTCTATCCCAACACCGAAATCCTTAAATTTTGCCGTTGTCCTCTGAAGACTGCATTACAGTGCAGGACACAGATCGAGCATGATAGTTCAAGTGTGATGCCAGAATAGCATGGCGCCCATGGGCGCCAAGCTATTCTGGCATCACCCTTGAACTATCATGGTCGATCCTTATCTTCCTGTGGTGTGTCTGGGGTAGAATGAGTTAATAGGTGCGACAGCTCTCTTTCTATGGAAATTATTTCGCCTATAACAACCAGAGTAATGGGCTGCCTGGCGAGTTGGTATACTTGACGTTTACTGTATTTCGCCTATAACAACCAGAGTAATGGGCTGCCTGGCGAGTTGGTATACTTGACGTTTACTGTATTTCGCCTATAACAACCAGAGTAATGGGCTGCCTGGCGAGTTGGTATACTTGACGTTTACTGTATTTCGCCTATAACAACCAGAGTAATGGGCTGCCAGGCGAGTTGGTATACTTGACGTTGACTGTATTTCGATCATTCGACACTGTGCTTTCTAATTTGGGAAGTCTATATTCTGATATTAGTCTATTATCTAATATCTTAAATGACAGAATCATGATTATGGCAGCGAAACAGCGATCGCCCATGAACAATGAAGAGTAGAGCCATTAATCAGGCACTATCTTTGAACTATCATGGCCACTCCATCTCCGGGTGCAGTGTGATGATCAGGTAAAATAAGTTAAATAATTTGGTGCTGGCAGACTTATGAAATTAACAAATATTATAACGGCTGGTTTTCCGTTTCAAGAGTATCCTCCTGTGGACTTCTTACTGATTATGCTTGTTCGCCGAAAGTAGCAGATATTTGTCGAGACAATGCAATCCGAAAACACACACACACACACACACACACACACACACACACACACACACACACACACACACACACATAAACACACACACAAACACACACACACACATAAACACACACACAAACACACACACATAAACACACACACACACACACACACACACACACACACACACACACACACACACACACACACCTTGGATAGAAGATGTTAAGCTATCTTCGGCTCTTGAGCGTGCACGTGAATTGCGCGACCTGCAGACAAAAAATCCTTTCATGAATTTATATAGCAAAGATCTCAGTTGTATGCCCAATCAATCAATCAATCAATCAATCAATCGATCGATCGATCGATCGATCGATCGATCGATCGCTCGCTCGCTCGCTCAATCAATCAATCAATCAATCAATCAATCAATCAATCAATCAATCAATCAAGCAATCAATCAATCAAGCAATCAAGCAATCAATCAATCAATCAATCAATCAATCAATCAATCCCACAACACAAGAGAAAGTATATAGGAGATTACAACGACACCCATTTAAGAAACAATTGATTTATTTAATCCTTTCCATAAATAAACAAACGCACTTGACCAAATTCATTTAACAGATTTATCTGCCCAGTCAGGTCCCCCAACCCCTTGGAAACAAAAGGCTAGTTAAAATATCTTCCCGAGAAATACACACCACCCACCCACCCCCCCACACACACACACCCCCACACCCCACCACTCAATGCTGTCAGAGTTGGCCTTCCTGAGAAATAGTGTCTACTTCCTGTTCATACCACCATTGTAAACAATAGTCTTCTATGTCCAAATAGTGTCTCTCTCTCTCCCTCTCTCTCTCTCTCTCTCTCTCTCTCTCTCTCTCTCTCTCTCTCTCTCTCTCTCTCTCTCTGCACACACAAAACAAATTAGCATTCCTTTTTGTGTCAACGCTTCAATGTATGTCACTAAACCACTATGTCATTTTTCTTACTCTGGGGCAAACCAAAAATATAGAACAAATCTCTAATATAGGTTATTTCGTAAATGAAACGTCCAACGTGAAAAATTGTGTGGAGGAAAATTTATCTGTGAAAAGTTTTCACTTCACACATCGTGACTGCTGCGACGCACACGGACATTGCGCTGTTGAACAATCGGCCTTTGTGCTCAACCCTGTCGCGTGATGAAACCGGATTCCTGTTGGGTGCAGTTATTGCCGTCATAACCTGTAGGTAGAGACAGCTGTTGTGTAGTCATGTGAGTTTACAAGATTGCATCTATTCACAACCAGAAAGTTGGGCTTGAAAATTGGTTGTGAAACGGTTTCCTGTTTTCGCTCCAGCGGGTGACAATCAGCCTTTCATACAGTTATTTATTACCCTGTCGCGTGATGCCTTTAAATTGAAACCCACAACTTTAATCCCAGGAGAGACATCAATTATTCAATTTAGTATACACCCCACCATGTTTTACAAGTGTTTTAGATCACTCGAGGAGAAAATCGGGGAGTGAGTTGTTAGTTTGAACCAGATCACGGACATTGCCTTGTCCTGTTATGCATTTAAATTGAAACCAGATCACGGACATTTGTGTTGCGTGCTGTTTACCCAACCAACATGATAATGGCGGACCTATCTGTGATTTTAGACCTTG
Organism: Semisulcospira habei; assembly: GCA_036245525.1. Classification (NCBI taxonomy): domain Eukaryota; kingdom Metazoa; phylum Mollusca; class Gastropoda; family Semisulcospiridae; genus Semisulcospira; species Semisulcospira habei. Next base: position 245,612,517 of record BTPG01000003.1, read on the forward strand.
CAGCTTCTGGGTGTAAGGTCTAAAATCACAGACCGCACACCGTCACTGACGTCCAAGTAGGGAGAAAATAAAACCAGACAAGCTTTTCGTAGTCATTATTATAAGGCTTGCGGTGTGAGTGGTTAGTTTGAAACCCCTTTTATAACCAGAAAGGCAAGCATAGTGTTTTTGTACAAACAGATTATATTGTGTTTTTAAAATGGACTTAATGACGCACGATTCACATTGCGGCCTATTTTGTGGCGCCACTTCGTGTGGGAAGACTGAATTTGTTCTTAACCTCTTACAAACAAGATACCTTCATCATTTCGAAAACATTGTAATATTTTGTCCAACAATCAAACACAACAAAGCTTATCACAACCGTTCATTCATTTGGACTGACAACAACATATACTTAGTCGACCCTGAGAAAAAACTGAATGATTACCTGCTATATTTTTACAAGCAATTTGAAGGACAGCCAACATTGTTCATAGTTGATGACTGTTCTGCAGAAAAAGACATTGTCAAAAAGAGAAACATATTAGCAGAACTTGCCTTCAGTGGCAGACATGCAAACATCAGTGTATGGATTCTCACTCAGAAATATAATGCTGTACTGAAAGATTTTCGAGAACAGTTAAAGTTTATCTGTTTGTTTTACTGTAAGGACCGTGACAGCTTTGAAGACTGTCTCAGAGAGAACGATGTCATTCCAAATAAGCAAGAACGGGATGATGTAAAAAATAAACTGAAATCAACTAAGCATCTAAAGCTCATTTTAAAGACAGATCAGCCCACAGGGTATGGGTTAGTAAATTAATTTATCTTTTTGGTTTGTCTATAAAAAATGATGGACGGACAAGAGGATCAAAATTGGCCTATTGGTAAATTCATGGATATTACATCGAGTTTCAGGGATTTTATGCTTATTAGTGACTTAAAAACACAAGTTAGACGCCCTTTTTCAGAACTCCCATCACCGATGAAGATGTACATGACATATAGTTTTTATCTTGGATATTCTAATACTTTTCCACTTTATAATAATAGGACAGCAAATTTTTTAGTTTATGATGCTAAATCTGACTGGTTTAAGATTATGTGTTTAAACATATACTATCAAATAAAAAAAGAAAATAAAAATGTTAAATTTATTACTGTCAGTAAAACGATATTACACATGCAAAAGCTTGAAAATGATACCACAGAAGACATATCAATGAAGTGGCTTATTAGTTGGTGATTAATTTTGTCTATTATATAGATTTTAGTCAATAAAGTGCCATTTTCATTATATAATTTTCTATTTATTTTTTTGTCGGACAAATAAAAAAGATGGACAACCGTCAAAGATTAAGAAACGTGTTTCACACAACTGACTTACCTATATATAATATTTACAATGTCTATGAATCAATAGAAAGATCTTTTTTAGTCATACAAAATAACCTTCTTTCTGATAGTGTAAAGATTCAGATTGTTGCATAAATAGAATTTGTCAGAGATGTTGGTAAAGTTATTGTAACATATATCTCGACAAGGCAGCACACAGTTAATTCGAGAAGAGAACTAGAGAAAGTGTTTAGAGAAAGATTGTTACCAGACTTCCATGAAGCAATTGACAGAGCAGAAATGCAAGGGTCTGGCTGGCATGAAGGCCTTGTACATGAACTACAACTAAAGCAGTCAAGATATCATCCTATTTTAGGCAAATCATGGATACCACTACCAAAAGAGGTTGTAGACAAAAAGGGTGTGGTCAATATTCAGAACAATGATAATTTATGTTTCATGTGGTGTGTGCTTTCTAAACTTCATTTTGTAAAAACAAAACCTGAACGTGTATCTAACTATACCAATTTTATAAACGAACTCAACTTCAGTGGCATTGAGTTCCCTGTTAAAATAGAGGACATAGACTTGTTTGAAAAACTAAATCCTGGTATATCTGTGAATGTGTTTGTATGGGATAATCAATCTGAGAATAAGTTACAGCCAATTAGAGTATCTCCAATTGCCCCAACCTATGGGCAGCCAGAAGATAAACATGTTGATATGTTACTAATAAGCTCTGGTGATAACTTTCACTACACAATTATCAGAAATATGTCACGTCTAATTCATAATCATGTATCAAAACATAATGGTAAACAGGAAGTGTGTAAGAGATGTTTACAAAGATTCTCCTGTATAAAAGTGGCACATAAGCATACCCAGCACTGTAGGTCGGCTGATGACATTCAAACAATACTTAGGTATCCAGATCCTGGCAGCAAGGTTTATTTTAAGAACTATGGGAATCAACAAAAGCTGCCGTTTGTAGTATACGCAGATTTTGAATCACTCGTCGTTCCATATGAAGGTCCAATTCCAGAGTCATTACCAAAGACTATAAAATTGAGTGACCAAGTGGTGTGTTCTTTTGGATACATTATTGTTAGGTCAGACGGTCTTCATTCAGAGCCTGTTATCTACAGAGGTGAAAATGCAGCATGTCTGTTTTTAACAGAAATGAGACATCTGTATAGTCAGGTAGTACAGTATCTCACAACATGTCAGATGCCTTTAGTGATGACAGAAGAAGACAAACTAAAATTTGATACAGCAGAGACGTGTTGGATTTGTGAACAGCCTCTGGGAGGTGATAAAGTTCGTGACCACGATCACATAACTGGGCGTTACAGAGGTGCTGCACATGGTGATTGTAACTTGAAATTAAAAATAGATCCTAAGACATATAAATTACCAATCTTTTTCCACAATCTGAAGGGATATGATTCACACATTATCATGCAGGCTGTTGATGAGTCTTACAGAAAAATTAGTTGCATTGCCCAGACAACTGAAAAATACTTGACTTTTAGGTTAGACAAATTAGCATTTTATGACTCCATGCAACATCTGTCTTTAGGGTTGGCTAGTCTAGCAGAAGGACTGACTGAGTATCCAATAACAAGTAAATATTTTGAGCCAGACTTGATTAAAAAAGGTGTTTATCCATATGAGTACATCAGTGACTGGGTTGTGTTTGAAGAAACAAGACTGCCACCAAAAGAGAAATTTTATTCTACACTAACTGGCAAAGGTATTTCTGACTCTGAATATCAACACGCACTTGATGCATGGGGGAAGTTAGGATGTCAAACAATTGGTGATTACCATGACCAGTACTTGAAAGCTGACGTTTGTTTGCTAGCAGACGTATTTGAAAGTTACCGTGAGAAGGGTTTGTTACACTACAAACTTGACCCAGCCTGCTACATCACTAGTCCTGGCATGACATGGGATGCATTTTTGAAATCCAGTAAGATATTTATAGACCTGTTGTCTGATCGTACGATGGGTGAAATGGTGGAACGTGGATTGAGGGGGGGCATTAGTTTAGCAGCAAATAATTATGCCAAGGCAAATAATAAATATCTTGATGACTTTGACCCCTCAAAGCCAAGGTCATTTATTACGTACGTGGACGCTAACAATTTGTACGGATTCGCGATGTGTGAATTATTGCCATTAAAAAACTTTTGTTTGTATGATTTGTCACAGTATGGCATAAAAAAATTAACAAAATATATTATGGCTCGAGGTCAAAATGATGAAAAGGGTTGGATCTTTGAAGTAGACCTGGAGTACCCACACCATCTACATGATTACCACAATGATTATCCATTAGCAGTTGAGAAAATGAGTTTGACAGGGAAAAAAGAAGACACCAAACTTGTACCAAATTTAAATGATAAATTCAATTACGTGTGTCACTATCGCTTGTTACAGTTTTACATCAGACATGGGTTAGTACTAAAGAAAGTTCACAGAGGTATTCAATTTGATCAGAGTGCTTTCATGAAAGATTACATAATGAAGAACACCACATTGCGTGCCAGAGACGGCAACACTGCATTTGACAAAGACTTCTTTAAGCTTATGAACAATGCCTGTTTTGGTAAGACGATGGAAAATCCTCATCACCGCAAAGATGTGAGACTGGTTACAACTGAATCAGGTGCAATTAAACTTACAGGCAAGCCTCAGTACACAGGGTATAAAGAATTTCATTCATCATTGTATGCTGTGTCACTCAAAAAAAAGATTGTTAAACTGGACAAGCCAGTATTCATTGGTATGGCAATTCTTGAGTTGTCAAAATTATTAATGCTTGAATTTTATTATGATTACTTTAAACCGAAGTATCCTGACTGCCGTCTGTTATACACTGACACTGACTCTATGATCATAGACGTGCCTACTGAAGACTTTTATGAAGACATGAAAACAGAGTTACACATGTATGACACGTCCGATTACCCTAAAGACCATCCACTGTTCAACACACAAAACAAGAAAGTGCCTGGTAAGTTTAAAGATGAACTAAATGGTGTGCCTATAGTTGAGTATGTTGGACTGAGATCAAAAATGTATTCTATACTACACCAAAAGGGTAGTCAGTCAAAAGCCAAAGGTATCAAGAAAACAGCAATAAAAAATAAAGACATACGTCATGAACATTACAAGCAAGTATTAGATGGAGAACTGATGCCTGATTATCCAAACAAAACACTGAGGTCAAATAGACACAATATTGAAATGATCCAAACACATAAGAAGTCTCTAGCAGTAGGGGACATGAAACGAGTGTTTTTCAGTAAGGAAAAAGCTTATGCACCAGGTCATTACAGACTCAAGTTATCTGAAGAAATAGCTGATGAACTGGTTGATGAACTAATCAATGAGTTAGTTGATGAAATGATTAAAAATGCGTAACGGTGTCTGGGGGAATAATCTGTAATTCTTCTCTGACAAATGCCCTCTGAGGCGCAGGCTCATACAGATAATATATTGTTGCGTCTGGACCAGGGATTATTTTTTTTATATTATGAACAGATGTTGACCAGATGGGGTCTGTCGCCCTGCGTCTGTCGTCGTTCTCAGCCTCCCCTGGTTGATATAAATATCTCACCTGTTTGGTAAATAAACTTGTGTCTGGAGGTGGGGTTGGCCCTTTTTTTGGCTCTGCAATTGTTTTCAATTTAATAGCATCAGCAGGCTTAGGGTGTCCTTCATTGTTCATTGCTTTTATCACATGTGGTAATCTCTTAACCCACTCCGTGTTACGGGTGTCATGCATGAGTTCCTTAGAATACTGGTAACTGAAAAGTCTCTCTGACAACTGTTTGTTAAAGTTTTCAACAATTGCCTGTGATCTGTGCACACCTGGAATACCGCGTCTGACCAGTACGCCATGCTTAGCAAATAACTGATTAACTGCACCTTTGAATTCTGATCCGTCATCAACCTGCACTAGTCTGGGGTATCTTAAAGGGCCTCGACCATATATTTTTGTTAATGCTGTAGCAACTGTACTGGCTGTTTTGTCAGATATGGGTTCAGCGTCTTTATACCTTGAAGCAATGTCTACAACAGTCAGTGCATACTTGTATCGTTTCTTTCTTATTGTGTCATGTGGTAAGAACAGGAGGTCCATTTGGTGTGTGTCATTTGGGGTAGTGTTTTCAAAATGGGGTCTTGTTATTTTTCTTGGAGCAGGTAGATATATCTGCCAAATTGCCTGTCTCTGTAACCATTGCTTGACTTGATTGAGTGTTATATCTCCGCCCACAGCGGCATGTAATTTCTGAATAGCTGTTGCTCCTTTCCAATAGCCTGATGGAGAGTAATATATTTTTGATAGTTTATTTTCGGCTGCCATTTTTTCTAGCAATGAAAACTCCTGTAAAATAAACAAATGTCATTCCCACTAGAACAAAGATTATCTCCCCGTTTCTTTGTTGTGTGCTTGGTTTGTAATAGTCACTTAGTTTTGGTTTTGGGATAGACATGTCTTCACCCGTGACAAGAAAATACTCACGGATTGCTTCGTCTGTATTTGAAAACGTATGCTGTGCGTGACCTTCAAGCCTGAGTTTTTCATTGATGAAATCAAGTTTCTCAATTCTATTTTTTTCATAATCTTGCTGGGCTTGAGCAAGTTTTTCAGATGCTTCATTGTGACGTTTCATTTCTTCCGCTGATTCCTCTCTACCCATTTTAGAAAAGAGATAATTAGAGCCACTGAAAGCCAATGCATTAACAACTGCCCCACCAATCATAATAGCTATCGTCGCCATATTTTTATTTACATAGAAACATTTTCGGGAATAATTCCTTGCTTAACAAGAAAATCTTTTGTCGCAATTGACGCTGTGACAACTACAATTAGCTTAGCGCTGTCTTCAAAGTCAAGTCTACTCAAGTCTGCTGATTTCATTTTGAGTAGATTTTTTCCCAGCATAGAAAACGCTACTGCTAATCCGCTGATTACGGCAGAGTGATACACAAGGTTCATTAAATTTTTTGAGTCGTTCATTTCTTAGGCAAGAAAAATTAAAATAATATTTTTATTTACTGCATGTAAAATGAGTCCAAAGGTTTTGACACTGTTGGTAATGTGGAGACTTCTTCTTTTATTTTTGGAGTGCTTGATTTTTTGGACACTGTTTGAGTCTGTGGTTTGTATTTTTTGTATAATTGGTAACCTACGTAACAGAATCCTACAGCAAATCCAGCAACTATATATTTTGTTGTTTGAGGTTCGGGGTCAGGGTCAGACTTAGTTGTTTGTCTCTCACTTTCATGAAGGTGTGACGGTACTGACACAGGTCCTGACGATCCTGACGGTGGATCAGTTACATGAGTCTTTTCTGTTTGTGCCTTAAGCTGTAATTTTTTTTGCCTATTATATTCAGCTAATCTTTTTCCAGCATCAACACGGCCTGGACTTTTAGTCTTCGTCACAGTTTGAACCTGTGTCAAAACTGGAGTCGTCTCGTCCATTTGATACTTCTTTTTCTTCTGCAGTAAAATTTATTTTTGAAAAATCGATATAACTACTAGTTACCATCAAAGTTACGGCAGGTGCAAGGTAATTGCCAAACTTGTAAAACATGGTACATGCTAATTTGCCAATCGAACTAGAAACTATAGGGTTGCTTTTGAGATCATGAGAAAGGCTGTCAGTGTCTATTGGTATGAAGTGATTAACAGCTTTTGTGTATAGGTAAATAAGAGACCTGCTTAAATCGCGTGTCATTAGTGAAGCAATATGGTTTTCATATTTAGCATGAAGTTTTAATAGTTCGTCAGCGGTGAGAGACTCTATGTCTTCTACCATGTATTGTTTTCCGAGATAAGTCTTTGATTTGCCTGAGACAATAACAGAAAGAATGCGTTGTTTTTTCGAGTCTAAGTCTTTGTTCTCTACCGCATTGATATCATTAAGAAGAAGTAATTCGTCTTGGTTCATTTTATAATAAAATAAAAAAAACTTTGCCTGTGAATAACTTATGAAGTTACTGTTCATGTAACTGTCTAGAATAATGTGATCTTACTTGATAACTAATTTCAAAGTTACCTACAACTTACAAGTAACTTTGACGTTAGTTATCATAAGTTCTTAACCCAAGTCATAAGACACTCGGACAGATTTCTCAAGTTACAAGGACAACAAGAAAACTTTTTTTTAGTAATAATCTGGTGGTGGGGCTGATGGCGTCAAATGAGCAGGCATGACATCTCTTTGCGAAGTGTATGACAAAAATAATGGATTACCAAAACCTATCGTTACTTGCTTGTAAGTTCTCGAACTTTTTTCATAGTTTCTTCTACGCCTATCTTTTTTCCTTGTTCTAAAAAAGATTTCTTTAGCTCTTCAACATTTACAGCCTGACTACGCATCTTATTCTGTATTTCAGATTTCTGTTGTTTATAGTTAGCCAAATCATCCTGGACTCTCTTAAATTCTTCGTCATCAATTTCATTATTTTCCAAAGCCTTACTAATAATAAGTTTTATACTCGTCAGCTTAGCTGCTGCGAGCGTACTTAATGCTTCATGCTTCTGCAACTTCATATAAAATCTTTTGTTAATGGCTTCCATACCAAAGCATGCTAGACTTGTGACAAGACCAATACCTTCAACAGCAATTCCTATAACACTTCCCACCCCCGTTGCAAAAAGAGTTATACCTCCTACAGATAATCCGGCTGAAACCACCCCCATGGCCATTGATGTGTTGTGTACAGAATTGAAAACCGTATTGTAACGGCGTTTACACCTCGAGTATTTTGCTTGTTCTTCTTCCAAATACTTCAACGCTTCTGTAATATTCATTAAACGAAATGAATCTGCCTTTAATGTTTTATCACGCTCAATAGGCTCAGGTGGTATTTGTGGATACAAGTTCACCATTTTTTATTTACAAATATTTTTTTAATCAGCAATTACATTTTGCAACTCTTCAAAATTATACAATTTGCTGGCATAATAAAATGCAACAAGATCAATGTGTTCAAGGTTTATGTAAGTTAGACGAACAAAAGTTGTTTTGTCAACCACCACCTTGACAGCTGGAATACTGCTCGAAACATTAATAACATCATTATTTTTTGTAATAGCAATAAAGACCTTTGATGATTCTGATACTGTTTCATCCCATGTAAGTTTAATTCCTTGTGCAATTTGAGCCTCTTTAGCAGTAGCAACAGATTTCATGATAATTTCAAATACTATTGTCGCTTCTCTAGCCACGACTAAGCTTGCTGGCATAAACACAACAGAAGTATCTGATCTACCCTTTCTAGTTGTAAGAAGATATCTTCGTTTCTCATAATTTTCAACTTTCAGTTTTTCTCTGCTATTGTTGTCTAGGGCAAAACTTGGAACAAGGCTTACAATAAGCGGCCCAGAATTAACAACCTTCCTAAACACTAAGGCGCCTTCATCATCAGTGTATACATAAGGACTAATAAATTCAATCTTTATGTCCCAGTCAATTGTGGGTGGTGGTGCCGGTACAGGTGAAACAACCCATTTAGTACCCACATGTATTAAGTTGTAGGGCACATTATTTACAGGTGGAGTAGGTACAGTAACATCACGTAGCTGACCAAGTTTAGGAATCTGTTTTTCACCGTCTTTTATGTCAACAATTACTTTTCTCTTGTACATGCCATAGGAATCAAGTTCAAAACCATATATTTCTCCAATTTCCCCTTCCTTCTCAAAATCCTGTACGTCTGCCAAATCTTTCAACTCTGTTACTGGACACGCAACTGGTATGATTCTAGGCTTTGGACCAAGACCACTCATTTTTATAAACAAAAATAAAATTATTTAATTTCCAAAACAACATAAAAATCATGCATTACAACTGGTTTACCATTCTGATTAGTTACAGATAAGCACAATGATTCAAAGAAACTAGAACCTAATTTTTTAAACTGAGAATTAGGAAATCTAGCAACCACATTTTCACAATATGGGGCAGTTCCAGTCGGCAAGCATCTTAACAAAGTTGAAGGCTTTCCATTGTGTACATTTTCAGTAGTGTTCAGTTCTTTCAAATGAACATTTAGCACTGTGTGTACTGACAAATGAACAGGATATCTGCCAGTTATTCTTGGTTTTTTTGGTGATAGTAGACTACCAACTGATTGTGACCAATCTTCATCTGGATGTGTTATTGTTTTAAAAAATCCAAGTAATAATAAAAGACTAATTGATAAAGAAAACTGACCACTTTTCGGAAAATCAATTGAAACAAGTAAATTAGCTGGGTTTAAAGTTGCTTTAATTTTAAATTCATTTTGAAGCCATTCAGCTAAAGTACAAAAGTCATAATATCCGGCTCGTAAAGTATCACCCTTCTCAATACCATCAAGAGTTCCACTTACAGAATAATTTTCATCATCCGTTACATTAAACCACTTTACTGTGTAGAACATTTCATGGATAGCTACAGCCTTGCTACCATCACGATTATCAATCCCATTAGTTAACCACATTGGTTTGCTTGTGTCAATATTTGTTAAGGTTATAAACATTTTTATTATCACATAAAAAAAAAAGGATGGAATTTAAATCACCAACCATTACCACTACAAACGCATTTCAATTCAATGTGAATGCCAAATATAATGTTGCACCTACTTATGAACAGAAAATAATTCAGTTAAATCAGCTTGATACTGCTGTGTCTGAACAAGATTTATTTCAAGTCAAAGTACCCAACCCTTTTGATCATTACCTAAACCCTCCAATAACAGACGATGCTACAGCAAGAAAGTGGTCTTCAAGTCCACTACAGATGTTTCAAAACCAACTCAACTTTGCTATACTGTGTTCTACTACAGGCTGTGGTGTTTCATTTACAGACCATTTGAATCACTCAAACAAACTGATTAGGTCTGTGTATCGTTTTCATGTTTATTACCAGCTTAGACGTATACTGTCAGAACTGCATACACCACTACCCACTGAATCCAGTTTTAACAGGTTTAACAACCCCATGGATATGAAAGCATTTGAACGCATCTGTAATGAATTTAACATAAGCACTAAGTATGACTTTACACAAAAACTTGATGATCACAAAGGCATGGGAACACTGTATTACGCTTTGAGTCACAGACAATACCCTCAAGATTACTGGCCTCCCTACACTTCATTCTCATCAAAATCACAAGTCTGGTTAGGCTCAATAGAACAGAAACAATCTAACGCATGGTCAACATTTGTCTTGGACAGGAGTGACGGATTTACTCAAGCAGGAGTCGAGCGCGTAAATGAGTCTATCAGAACATATGTCTGGTGTATATTAGGTGCACAATCATTAACAAAATCTAATATTCTGAATGGAAGTGGTAAATTTGAAACACAAAAACAGTTTCTCGCTAATCTTGAAGATTCAGTAAATTCATCAGTTGATCTCCCATCAAGCATACAACGTTACCAAGATGTACTCAGATATGCCAGATCAAAAGTTGACTTTGTAGTTGGCACTGGGTTATACATGTTACCATCTGACCTTCAACTCCAAATGGGTACAATAACAAATTATAATAATGAAATCATTGTTGCTGGGAGTGATCAAAAACTAGGTCTCAATAAATCTGTAAATTTAGGAGGAACAACTGTGCACGTACAGTTGAAAAAAACATTACAAGTGATTACTTCCCTTCCTCCAACAGCTATACAACCAGTACAGTCAACCCCTGACACACATGAATCCGAGAGAACTGCATTGGTAATTGGCCTTACTGGAGTAGGAATATTACTTCTTTACATGTTTCATTAAATAACCTATCATTAACCCTCCTACTGTCACCAAAAAGATCCAAACATGCTCCGCCATAAACCCTACTGCCTTTGCCGCTGTACTAATCAACCAATTGACAACCGTGCCTAAAATGCCAGGTAACGAGTCTACTGCTTTCAGAGCCAATTTCTTAAGCAAGTCTGATATGTGTGACAACTGTTTCTTTACCCACGACTGTAAGTCTTTTGGATCTGTGGGAACTGGGGTTGGTGGTGCTGGAGGTGGAGAACCACCACCCGTTACAGCCAACACAACTGTACTGATAATAAACCCCAGAGCTGTAATTAAACTGGCAATTGTGATACCCTGTTCTCTGAAAAGTGTTTTAAGTCTCTCAGCCAGAGTAGTGTCTTCGTGAAGTATTTTCTGAATAGTTTCTCTTATTCTGTTGACCTGTGATTTCAGTTTTTCCCTTCCAATACTAATCGTTTCTAACCGTCCTGATCTTTCTATCTGCAAATCATTTAATCTGTGTTGGATTCTTTCTTTCATTTCTGTGTCAAGATTCCCATTGTCTGCGGTAGCCAGTTTCTCTTTCTCACGTTCTATGTGTTTATCAAGCTCTCCCAGTTTGGCAAGATTATTAACCATCTCACCTCTTATTGTCTGCAGTGATTTATCCAACCCTATAATCTCCCGCATTGACAAAGGTGGATCATCTATTGTTTTCAAAGCGTCATTTATTTGTCCTTCAGTAAATGAGGTTTCTTGTATCACTGTGTTTGCTATTTCTGGTAGGCTTGTTACTGGTGCCATTTCAATTTCTTGCCCTGTTGGTAACTTTGTTTGCGTGTCTTGAAGCACACTAACCAGTCTTGGCGTGATAGGAGACCCACCAATACCAAGTTGACGCAAGGCACTAACACCACCTTCATTTTTTATTGTACTTAAAGCCCTAAACCTACTAGGGTCTTTTTTGTTAGTCAATAGTACTTTTCCTTTGTCAACAGTATTTAAATATAAATGACCCTTGCCATCAAGTTCAAACTGGTTAGGGTCTATGTTGTCTGGGCGATTACCAACATGATCATAAAATGAGTTCACTTTGGTTTCTAAAAGTTCATGACGTAAACTGTAAATATTTCTTGTACCAGTCATATCTGCCATATCTGTTGTATTACCAAAATCATACGTGTCATCCATTTCAAAATCTTCATGATTAAATCCTCCCGCGGCCATTGTTTTTATTAATTTAATTTTTTTTATTGTGCATAATAAAAATGACACAGTCCTACGGATCAAAGTTAGACCCACACAGAAAACTACGTGAACCTTTCGGTGTTAAAGCAGTTAGACAATCAATTGTCATCACAAACAATCCTAGTACTATAGACCAAAACCAGACTCTTACTGTCAAGTTTCCAAACCTAGGCCCCAGTGACGTTATTGTTCCTGGTACTGCTCGTCTTGCTTTTAATATTGAACTTTCATCGGACGCAGATGACAAAAGAACACTAGTTAACAATCTAGGTAGAGCAATTATTAAGAATATTAAAGTTAAACTTGAAGGACAGGAAGTGTTTAGTCTTGACGATGCTGATGTGTTCTACTGCTACACGGATTTGTGGCTTACAAGAGAAGAACGAGAAGATCGTATTTATCAAGGCATACAGTCAGATAGCATTATGAAAATTCGAATAAATGCATCAGACAAAACAACCACAGAAGGAAAGGACGTTATTGTGGCCGAAACATATGGAAATAGGTTTTGCATTCCACTCGAATTTGAAATCCTAACAGGACATTCGCCTTATTACCAAGGGGCACTAAATGACCGCCTGAGCTTCGAACTAACCTTCAATGATTACTCCAAAGTTATCAAATCAACGGATCTCAATGCATCATATAAGATCTCTAACATTTCCTTGGAATATGAGATTGTCACGCATACTGAACTAGCCAGACTCATTCAAAATCAGTACCAGTCAAGACTTCCAATTTATTATGATCGAGTGATTAGACACAGTTTATTACCCAAAGACAAGAGCGACCAAATTTGGAGTATAAACCTAAACACGCCTGCTAGGTCACTAAAAGGCGTTCTTATGTTATTTGTTGAACCAAAAAGTCCTTACCAAGGAGATTCAGAAAAATTCTATAATCCGAAAATTACACATTTATCCTGCACAATCGAAGGCCGACCTAATCAAATTTTTGCGTCTGGAATGATGGGATATCAGCACTATGATGAGATCACAAAGTATTTTGCTGGGGGAAGACTTAGAGAAAAATCAGCAAATATTGCGTGCAAAGATCTGCATCTGTATGACGTAAGAATCGGTGAATACCTGACAGACAAGTACGCACTGTGGCTAGATCTGCGTTCTACGGACGATCATTTCCTTCATGGTTCTGGCCGTATTATCGAAAACGGTAGTGACGGAATCTCAATTCAAATACAGAAAAAAACAGAAAAATCTGAAGCAATCAATATATATTTGTATCTGATTTATGATGCGCAACTAAACATCTCTGAGAGCAGGCTAAGTAGTCACATATATTAAAAGTATTCACTTAGCTTGGTTTTAATCCTTCACAGCCCATTTTGAATACCGAAATCACTATAAAATCCGAACGTATTAGTAGGCACGTCACGCTTGTGCTGAAACACGGACTAAACTGAAAATAAAAGGCGTCGTTTCACTGAGGTAACAGTTTCACTACCGATTTCAACATTCCCAATTTTCACCTCGAGTGATCTAAAAACACTCGTAAAAACAGGGAGGGGTGTACTAGTAACTTGAATCATTTAGGTCTATCACTGGGATTAGAGTTATTGGGTTTTGTCTTTCAATTTAAATGCATCACGCGACAGTGACTACGCAATAGCTTAAGCATAAAGACCTATTGTTCAGAAATGTCACCAACTGAGCGAAAACAGGAAACCGTTTCACAACCAATTTTCAAGCCCAACTTTCTGGTTGTGAGTAAATAGATGCAATCTTGTAAACTCACATGACTACACAACAGCTGTCTCTACCTACAGGTTATGACGGCAATAACTGCACCCAACAGGAATCCGGTTTCATCACGCGACAGTCTTGAGCACAAAGGCCGATTGTTCAACAGCGCAATGTCCGTGTGCGTCGCAGCAGTCACGATGTGTGAAGTGAAAACTTTTCACAGATAAATTTTCCTCCACACAATTTTTCACGTTGGACGTTTCATTTACGAAATAACCTATATTAGAGATTTGTTCTATATTTTTGGTTTGCCCCAGAGTAAGAAAAATGACATAGTGGTTTAGTGACATACATTGAAGCGTTGACACAAAAAGGAATGCTAATTTGTTTTGTGTGTGCAGAGAGAGAGAGAGAGAGAGAGAGAGAGAGAGAGAGAGAGAGAGAGAGAGAGAGAGACTATTTGGACATAGAAGACTATTGTTTACAATGGTGGTATGAACAGGAAGTAGACACTATTTCTCAGGAAGGCCAACTCTGACAGCATTGAGTGGTGGGGTGTGGGGGTGTGTGTGTGTGGGGGGGTGGGTGGGTGGTGTGTATTTCTCGGGAAGATATTTTAACTAGCCTTTTGTTTCCAAGGGGTTGGGGGACCTGACTGGGCAGATAAATCTGTTAAATGAATTTGGTCAAGTGCGTTTGTTTATTTACGGAAAGGATTAAATAAATCAATTGTTTCTTAAATGGGTGTCGTTGTAATCTCCTATATACTTTCTCTACACAATGAAATGCACTGCATGGATTTACTGTATCAGGTTTCACTCATGATGCAACATCTACCGGTCGGCTTGCCCGTCTACATTATTCTACATTATTCATTTGTTATAACTTTCGTGAACATGCACGGGCACTCCTTGGCGCAGGTGGTAGAGCCAAAAGGTCGCACGTTAAAACCCGGGTATTGTCATTATTTGTTCAAACCCTGTTTGGTACCCCGTGATTAAAATGGCTTATTTTGTGGCACACGACCTTTGGTCTGTTTTGTTTAACTCATTCTACCCAAGACCCAAATCCCCAAATTTTGATGTTGACCTGTCAAGACTGCATTGCAGTGCAGGACACAGATCGACCATGATAGTTCAAGGGTGATGCCAGAATAGCTTGGCGCCCATAGGCGCCAAGCTATTCTGACATCACCCTTGAACTATCATGGTCGATCCTTATCTTGCTGTGGTTTGTCTGGGGTGGAATGAGTTAACTCATTCTAGATATACCTATAAGAATAAGTGTCTTTTACACGCGTACCCGTATGTGGTATGTTCTGAGTAGCTAATGTTTCAATCTATGTTCGGCATAGTCGGCAAATGAATAATCGCTCACCGTATTATGAGTAAGGCTGCCACAACGACAGACAGACCCAGAAGAAGACCCGCTCCCAACACGGCGCCCACAACAGGACCCACAAGGCTCGCACTGCTTCCACTCGTGTCTGATGTTACTGATGATTATAATATAAACACGACGGGTAAAGAGTCTTTTGTCCTGAACATTATTCTGTTTGTCTAGTGAGTCTCTTAGCAAGGACAATATTAACAAATAATTATATGAATATGCGATGGCCATTGTCTTTGTCTTCCTATAACTGTTCTGAAATAGATTTCTAATTTGAAAAGAAGATTCATCAAAATGCCACACAGGTAGTAAGCCTATATATATATATATATATATATATATATATATATATATATATATATATATAATATATATATATATATATATATATATATATATATATATATATATATATATATATATATATATATATATATATATATATATATATATATATATATATATATAATATATATATATATATATATATATATATATATATATATATATATTCTGCCAGTTGTGTCAATTAACTTCATAAAGTAATGCGAGTTTGAAGGCTAAGGGACACAACTCCTACGATGTTTGAATTTGTACTCTGTTTCAGGGGCATCATAGATAAAACACTGTTTTAATCGCAACACTATAGAGAAAGAAAAAATACATCCGCCTGACGCGCAGGCAGCTTGTATTATTGTATGTACCCACGCCATAAAGTCTGTCCTTGTTCGACACATGTATTGATATATTGTGTAACAAGAAAACTAATATTCATGACCTTGCTTGATATACTTTCCTTCCCAACATCTCTTGCGCGCCAAGAAGACTCGATCTTTATGAAACTTGAATTTTTTTCAAAACGAAAATGCGAAATATGCTCATACTGCAACATTAACAAGCTCCTTATGTGTTGTATTAATTAAATACTTCTCAGTGTGTACAGACGCTAGAAATGTGTATCCTATACACACACACAAACGTAGAACAGACGCCAGTCACTTCACTGACTAGTAAATTGACGAGATGTCATCAGGTGCATCGACAACCTGAGAAAAGAACTAAATAAACAAACCTGCTGGCATTTTCGGAATTATGCGTGATCTATGTACAAGTAGAATTTGCTCAGTAACACGCCCGGTTACACAAAGCACCGATGTCTTCATAATAAGACGAAATCTAGGCGCTGATCTTACAGTGATATCGTCTACCATTCATGTGTTTTGTCTGAACACCGCAGTGCAATCAGCCGCAAAATGAATGACGCGAGGCACAGTTTTGTTTTGGACTGGGTACATAAATTATATTGAGCAACATTTTACTTCATATAGAGCCGACAACCGACAGATGTGATTACTTGACCCGAAAAAAAAGTGTCCTCGTCTTACGACTCGGACATTTTGATTCGGGTCTCGTAATCACATCTGCCTGTTATCGGCACAATATCAAGCAAAATGTTGCTCAATATAACATAATGTATTACTATATATTAAGCGCCTGACATGTGTTAACATTATCAAATATATTTTAACACAACCTTCAAATAACCCCTTCACTGCCGAGAAAACGTTAAGACGATCCAAGTATAAGAGACACAGATCCTCATGCACCCCCGCAACCGCGGGGGCTGATGAGGATCTATACCTTTTGCTGAAACCAATTTGTAGCCATGTTCCTTGGAGGTTTTGGATTTTGGTCGTTGAATGAATAAACATTTCAGAAGCAACAAGATGGGATGAACCATAACCCACAAAGTCCCTTCTATATAAGGGCTGTCTTCGCTGTCAACTGTCTCTACCTTTTGTCTTTGACTTGACTTCTAATGTTGAAATATCGCCTTCTGAAAAAGCCTCGCAGATGTGCCAATGCGTCAGAGTGAACTCTATAATGGGTGCGCGCAGTGCATACGTGTCATTGGTTTGTCAAACGTCATTTCTCATGGCGTATGTTTTTTTGTTTCTACATAATTTTATTTTTAACGTGATATAAATTTCGCTTTCACTTCAAGACTTGGAAACATGGTGACAAACCTAGAATTTCACTGGACAATTTCAGTCTTACTATAATTTGTGTGAAATCAGGTTGACTTTACCTAGCTACATGCTCTTCTGAAAGCGTGTCGATGTGTGCGTTTGCGTGCGTGCGTGCATGCGCGCGCTCCAAACATGCTATTAAATTCGCCCCACCGCGACCCGTCCTAAAAAGTCCCTTCTATAAATAGAAAGGACTTAAAAATGTACGTACAGTGGCAGGGAAGGGGTTAATGTCTCTTGTGTAGAGTGCGGTCTGTATATAAAATAGACCAGTGTACTATAGTACCTTTAACATGTTTTGTCAGTGCAACGCATCAAACAGGAACTCCAGGAACAGGAACTCTCCAGTTTCATGCAGCGGACTTAAATATGGGATAGCTCACAAAATCTCACATTCTCTTCTACAATGCGCGTGATAATTATTTATAGACAAACGTTTGCGACTTCTTTTAACTGTTTAGTAGGCGTCAATATTCAGGAGACATGAACAGCTTTTGTTGTATGTAGTGACTGGCGAAAGTCTACATGTGCACAATAGTCTTCCTGTACGTATTCATACACACACGTGCACGCACACACATGACGGCACACAGTAAGGAAGCACAGCAACGGCATAATTATAAGACACACGTACCATCTCGACAGAAGGGCAGCTGATACGCCCCGTCACACGCCTCACAGTGTCCGTTGCCCTTGTGACATGCCGCTCCACCTTCACAGTGACCACACGCGTAGCCACAGCTCTGGCCATACCGACCGTCTGGACACGCTGTCATTATACAGGTCAAGCTCAATATATCGCCACAAGGTGACACAGCGTTACTCACTAGCGTGTTATTGTAGTGCGGGATTACACAGGCTTGACGTAAGCCTTAGGTGGCTCGCGCACGCCCGTGCGCCGGCCAGCTAAGGCTGACGTCGGCCCGAGAACCTTTTGCTCACTGGGCATCCCCCGTGGGAGCCAGGGACTCGTGCGCGTTATATCAGATTCCCAGGTATAATAACAATAATAATAAAGGTAATTTGTATAGCGCCTAATCACCAAGGTGCTCTAGGCGCTATACAATCACAGAAATGAAACTCAAAGGAAAATACAAAAACAAGCACATACAATAACAAAAAAATACATTGATTTACAAGGAGCAGAAAACTCACACACACACACACACACACACACACACACACACACACACACACACACACATATACACACACACACATTATGATTGATTGATTGATTGATTGTACATTGCTTAACGTCCCGACAGCAACAAGGCTTTCTCAGGACGTGCCTGCACTGCTTGTGAAAAAAAAAAAATAAATAAACAGAACATTGAATGTATGTCGCCAGCCGGTCAAATACCTTAAATAAACCTAACACATGGGGCCTAAATAAAGCTAAGACCATTTAGCAACACACATCCAATATCAAGAGCTACAGGCAGTTCAGACAGTAGGGAGAGTTTTAAAAAGGCAAATACAGGTGAATGGACAAAGGGTAGACAGAAACACATGCCCCAGAAAAGAGAGAGAAAAACCCACCCTGTGGGGCTGACCAGGGTGACCCTGGGAACTAAAAAATACCTAACCCCACCCAAGTCCCCCAGGGCAGACCCGGGTGGGGGACACACACATTATGAGCCGGCAGACAAAATGGTCTTTACGTATATGCAACAGAGAAAAGGTGTGTTTTAAGCTTGGATTTGAAAATGGAAAGAGATCATGAGTGACGCACATCAGCTGGGAGAGCGTTCCATGTAATGGGACCAAAATACGAAAATGCACGATGACCTTGAGTGACCTTATTACGTCTAGGGATACGGAAAACACGAGTGTCTGAAGCAGAGCGTATTTACCGGGACGGTGTATACAGCTGGACAATATCAGATAAGTAACGAGGGGCAGAACCAGAGATGATGTCGAAACAAATAACACAGACTTTATACTGAATTCTGTATGAAACTGGCAGCTAGTGCAAATCAGCTAGTAGAGGCATAATGTGTTCACGTTTCGGTACACGAAAAATCAGACGTGCAGCAGAGTTCATGACACTCTGGATTTGGTCAAGAATATTTTGCGGAACACCGGACAAAACAGAATTGCAATAGTCTATTCGGGACAGCACAAGGAAGGTAACAAGTGTTTTGGTAACTTCAACAGTCAGCAGATGTCGAACAGTGCTGATCCTTCTGAGTTCAATGAAGGCAAGCTGGCAAACTTTTTTCACTTGTTTCTTCATTGTCAGATTGTTGTCAAAAATGACACCCAAGTTACGGGCCGAGCTAGAAAAAAAGATGGCACTCTCGCCCACCATCATTGACTCAGGAAGATCAGCACTGCTCGTAGAGGAGCACGTCATTCGGAGGGACTCAGGTTTGTCACTGTTCAGCTGGAGCTTGTTCTGTGTGGTCCACTTCTGAACATCACAAATACAAGCCTCCAAAGACTGCACCATCTGATCGACATGTTCACGAAGAGAGTGTTTGTACAATTCTGTATCATCTGCATATAAATGTGCACACACGGACACACGCGAGCGCGCGCGCACACACACACACACACACATTAACATTCACATTGTCACATATTGACACTACAGACAAAACAAACAACAGAAAACAAATAAACACGGACGCATGCCAAGCGCACACACACTGATATAAACAGCCCACCAGCAGGTGATCGAAGCGGTCAGTTTTACATTTGGAGGCTAGGCGCGCAGCTGTGACAGCTGAATGGAAAATGATTCTCAGAGACTCGCGTGAATCGACCAGACACACGAGTAATCTTGCTCTGAAGACAGTGCAGGAAAGACAGATCTTCTGCATCGCCAGACAAAGTGATGAATGTCTAATGAGGGAATAATGAAGTTATGTCCCTTTTGTATGTGTGCTGATATACCGCAGAATGCGCCAATCGAACCACTAGTGCATTGTTCTTTTTCTGAGGAAGAGGAAAATATAGACGCTCAAAGTGAGCTAGTTGTGCTCGCAGTTTTATGTTAACTCTTGTCATCCTGATAACCCATTGCTTGAAGTAAGTTTGACTATGATAGTTCAGGGGTGGTGCCAGAATAGCTTGGCGCCTGAGGCGCCAAGCTATTCTGGCATCACCCTTGAACTAAAAGTGCTGATCTCTCTCTTAATTTGTAATGTATTCACAGATCACTAAGCAAGTTTAAAGAAATTCAGCCTCAGGATGTAATAGGTCACCAGACGTAACCCCCCCCCCCTTACACACACACACACACACACATGAACACAAAACCCTCAGTCTGGGTTACCTACCATTTTATGTGAAAATGGGTTCCCATATTTCTATTTATTCTAGGGCTCTGGAGTTGATGCGAATGTTTAGAACTCACCTTATAACTAAGCTCTACAACTTAAAATAAAATAGACATTTTCTAGAAACAGAGCCACTGGATGGAAAAAAAAATGGGTTTTTACCCAAAAAGTGGGTGCCTCTTACACAAAACTGGGATTACAGTGAAAATATCTCACTAAAGATACCTTTGGTTGATTTTACTATTATGATTGTTTGAATGGGGTTGTAAGGGGGTTGGGGGAGGGGGGGGGGGAGAGAAGTGTGTGTGGGGTGGGGAGGGGGTGGGGGGGGGGAGAGGGGGTCATCACTTTTGGTTTATAGAGCTGCTCAATGCGCTCTTATGAATGAAAGATTTTCATTATCAGTGGAATCAGTAGGTCATTTCAGAGGCGCACACCGAGTTGCACGTCGAACCACTCACAAATACTCATTTGGAGTGCACCAGATGGATCCAGTTGGCAAAGTCCCACATTCCACACTATAGGACTAAGACTGAAAAGCAATCGCGGCGTTTATGGCGCGGTACAAGTTTTAAAACTAAGAAAATGTTGTTTTTAGAAGCGTGTCGGGCAAAAGTTTTTATGAAAACTGTTTTAAAACCTCTTTTAACTCAACTTTTCTTAATGTTAAAAGTGTTTTATTGTACATTACTTAACGTCCCGACAGCAACAAGGCTTTCTCAGGACGTGCCTGCACTGCTTGTGGAAAAACAACAACATACTAAACAGAACATTGAATGTATGTCGCCAGCCGGTCAAATACATTAAATAAACCTAACACATGGGGCCTACATAAAGCTAAGACCATTTAGCAACACACATCCAATATCAAGAGCTACAGGCAGTGCAGACAGTAGGGAGAGTTTTAAAAAGGCAAATACAGCTGAATGGACAAAGGGCCGACAGAGACACATGCTCCAGAATAGAGAGAAAAACCCACCCTGTGGGGCTGACCAGGGTGCCCCATGGGAAATAAAAAGTAGTTAACCCCACCCAAGTTCCCCAGGGCAGACCCAGGTGGGGTTAAAAGTGTTTTAATTTACAAGCGTGTCGTAACTGATATGCATCTATTCCAACCAACGTATAGTGCTGGATATTTTTCCCATCATCGCCTTCTCTCTTCGCTCAACACTCGACTTTCCAGTCCTTCCCTGAAACACCCCCAACCGGTCTGCCCTCAACACTCGACTTTCCAGTCCCGGGTCTGCCCTGGGGGACTTTTTAGTTACCAGGGGCACCCTGGTCAGCCCCACAGGGTGGGTTTTTCTCTATATTCCGGGGGCATGTGTTTCTGTCTACCCTTGGTCCATTCACCTGCATTTTCCTTTTTTAAACTCTCCCTACTGTCTGCGCTGCCTGTGGCTCTTGATATTCGATGTGTGTTGCTAAATGGTCTTAGCTTTATTTAGGCCCCATGTTGTAGGTTTTATTTAACGTATTGGACCGGTTGGCGACATACATTCAATATTCTGTTGAGTTTTTGTCACTAGCAGTGCAGGCACGTCCTGAGAAAGTCTTGTTGCTGTCGGGACGTTAAGCAATGTACAATCAATCAACCTTCCTTCAAACGGACAGCATTCACACAAATAATACTTTACTATTACATCAGAAAATGGCCCATCCAAGCCTGCACTCTTTTAACTGCACTAAACGACTGACTGTAGCAGACGACGCATGAAACGACGCTGACTCTGTGACGTCATTTCCATTCAATCAATTTGTGCATACAATCCAAAAGGAGATGCGGCATTAATAACATCGACAAACCTACAAAATAAAGCAACAGGTTCAACCAAAAGGTCGGGCAGTACAAAAGACAACAGCAGCCTCACCCAAAGTCTAAACGTCCTCTCTTACAATGCGCACTAATACAATCACTTCACTTCTTAGCAACCGGCGCACGAATATAATTATAGGCTAAGTCAAACTAAAACAGAAGATAGTGGCGGAAACCCCTTTAAAATAGAAACAAACAACGACGTTTCAGATCAAATATTCTTCATCTGACATGGAAACAAACGTAGAAAACGAATAGGCAAAGTCCCTGGTGAACGTATACATGGTTGTTCACTAGACATGACCTTTCTTCACATCACCCCGGAAGTACATTACAACTCAACACTTTTTTTAACAAAACAACCACACCCTCAAATAACAAACCTAATTTTGTAGAAACATCAACAATTTACACCCTGAAACAACAAAATATCCCCCCTGACCCATATCAGCTATGAAGTTATTTATAGATGAGAAGGGTGATGTAATACATACACGCTCATTTTCAGGGTTCTGTGTGCACAACACACACACACACATTGCTGGGAGGGACAAGTTTTCAAACACACTACCGGCGTGTCTGTTAAACACAAAAGTGCATGTGTTAACGCCAAAATGAGAAAAACGGATTTTTTTTTACTTTTTATGAATCTTTACCGCAAGACAATGCAGAAACAACCCTCAGAAAAAATGGGTGTCTGACTTGGGAACCCAGAATTATACACCCCCCCCCCCCCATTTTCCATAAGGATGGTAAAGACAGTCACCCATTTTAGCTCTTTCGTCTACACACACACACACACACACACTAACACACACACACACACACACACACACACACACACACACAAACACACACAGACACACACACACACACATCCCATACCCTTCGCTTCACAAAGACAATTCAAGGGTTTAACATGCAGTGTATTTCCTCAACCCCTGCTGCCTTGCAGGCCTGGCCGCTTGGCTGCGAAAAGGCTAAGGGAGGAAACCCCTGACATCAAAGCCCCTGTGTCTCCGGGAAGGCTTTTGAGCCAGAGACTAAGTCAAGGACAGTCTGATATAAAACCTACGACCTGAGGACCTCGATGCCTCCGTCCCAGCTTGCTAGGCCATGGCAAACGAACCAAGGGTTTAAAGGGTGGGGCCAGTACTGCGCACACTGCACTCCACCAAAAAGCTCCACCGCGCAGGCTTTAGGAAACGCCCACGGACTATGACACTGAACTTTCCAAGTCCTGTAGCGATGGGCAAGGGGCAAAACGGCAGGTGAAAGATGTCACTGGAAGCCGCAGTCTCAAACCTGCATGCAGGCGGTTCAGGATATTGGTCGCCTGATGTTGACTTGGGGATGACAACGTCACTCGGCACACCCTGAACGACCAAGCAGCCTTCTCTAGGGACAGCACTGCTTGCTCCACACGGAGAGGGGCATAAAAAAGGTGGCCTAACCAAAGCTCATCCCCTCGTAACCCCAGTTGGCCAACCTGCGGTCAACGGGCATCTTCTCATGCGGTCAGAAAACAAGAAAAAACAACGGATCCACTCTCATGACGACCACGACCGGACTCAACGTAGCATGCTGGAACATCCGAACCATGCTCGACACAGCAGACAGCGGACGCCCTGAACGTCGCTCCGCCCTCATTGCCCATGAATTGCGGAGGTTAAACATCGACATCGCCGCGCTCAGCGAAGTACGCCTCCCGGAGGAAGGCAGCCTCCAAGAACTTGGAGCTGGCTACACCCTCTACTGGTCAGGCAGGCCTGCATCAGAAACACGGCTCTCAGGCGTGGGCTTCATGATGAAGACCCCCATTGCGACTAAGTTGGAAAACCTACCAACGGGTCACTCCGACCGCATTATGTCCATGCGCCTCCCACTGAGACACCAGCAATACGTCACCCTTCTCAGTGTGTACTCCCCAACCCTCCTGGCAGAGCCTGCAGAAAAAGACAAGTTCTACTCTGACCTGCGCAGCCTACTGCGCTCTACCCCTGCAGACGACAAAGTCATCATCCTTGGCGACTTCAACGCCAGAGTGGGCCAAGACTCTGAAGCCTGAAAAGGAGTCCTCGGCAAGCATGGCGTTGGGAACTGCAATGACAATAGTCGCCTACTATTGGAGCTCTGTGCAGAGCAGCAACTTGTCATCACCAACACTACTTTCCAGCAAAAGGACAGTCGAAAGACCACCTGGATGCATCCTCGCTCCAAGCACTGGCACCTTATCGACTATGTCCTAGTGCGTGAGAGGGACCGCAGTGACGTCCTCCTCACCAGAGTGATGCCCAGCGCAGAGTGCCACACTGACCACCGCCTTGTTCGCTGCAAACTCAGGCTCCGCCTCAAGCTGAAACCCAAGAAAGGGCCCCCCCCCCCCCCCTCCAAGAAAAAGCTTGATGTTGCCAGCCTTCAGCGTGACGACAAGAAAGCTGCCCTTCAGGCCGATTTACAGCGCATGCTCAAAGACACAGTTAATCCAGCAGACTCCTCCCCTGAAACACTCTGGGAACAACTGAAAACTGCTATTGTAAAATCTTCTGTGGAAGTCTTGGGCTTTGCTAGAAAGAGGAACAAAGACTGGTTTGACGAAAACGACGTAGAGATCCAGGAACTTCTAGCAAAAAAAAAGAGCCGCCCACCAGGCCCACCTAGCCCAGCCTTTCTGCCCTGTGAAGAAGTCTGCCTTCCGCCTCATCTGCAGCAGTCTCCAGCTCAAGCTTAGAGAACTCCAGAACGAGTGGTGGTCCAGACTCGCACAGAGGACCCAGCTCTGCGCTGACAACGGTGACTACAGGGGCTTCTACGAAGCACTGAAAGCAGTGTATGGCTCTAGGCACCTGGTACAAAGTCCCCTGCGAAGCGCTGATGGACAGGCACTCCTCACAGATAATACCTCCATCTTGAACCGCTGGTCGGAGTACTTTCATGACCTCTTCGGCGCTGAGCGCACTGTTAAAAAAACAGTCATCCTCCAAATCCCACACCTTCCACTAAAGGTTGAATTGGACGAACCGCCCACCGCCGAAGAGACCCTCACAGCCATCCACCAGCTCAAGAGTGGCAAAGCAGCAGGCATTGACGGAATCCCGCCAGAGATATGGAAACATGGAGGCCCAGCACTGCACAACAAGCTCCACGACCTCTTTCTCTGCTGCTGGGAAAAAGGAACACTACCAAAGGATCTCCGTGATGCAGTCATCATCACCCTGTACAAGAACAAAGGAGAGAAGTCTGCCTGCTCTAATTATCGTGGAATTACCCTGCTGTCCATTGCCGGGAAAATTCTCGCAAGGTTGCTCCTGAATCGGCTGGTACCTGCCATCGCTGAAGACCACCTCCCAGAGGGCCAGTGTGGCTTCAGAGCCAACAGGAGTACCACCGACATGGTCTTTGTGCTGAGACAGCTTCAGGAGACGTGCCGCGAGCAGAACAAAGGGCTGTACTTAACGTTTGTCGACCTAACAAAAGCGTTTGACACTGTGAGCAGGCAAGGTATGTGGCAGATCCTGGAGCGACTAGGCTGTCCCCCAAAGTTCCTCAACATGATCGTCCAGTTCCACGAGAACCAGCAAGGCCAGGTCAGACTAAACAGTGACCTCTCAGAACCATTTCCCATTCGCAACGGCGTGAAGCAAGGCTGCGTGCTGGCACCGACCCTCTTCACCATCTTCTTCAGCATGATGTTGAAGCAGGCCACAGTGGACCTCGACGATGACGACGCAGTGTACATCATGTATCGTCTCGATGGCAGCCTGTTCAACCTCAGACGACTGCAGGTCCACACCAAAACCCTAGACCAACTGATTCGTGAGCTGCTCTTTGCTGATGACGCTGCCCTCGTTGCACACACAGAGAGAGCCTTGCAGCGCATTACGTCCTGCTTCGCAGATGCCGCCCAGCTCTTTGGACTTGAGGTCAGTCTGAAAAAGACAGAGGTCCTTCATCAGCCAGCACCCAAGGAAGAGCATCGCCCTCCCCACATCACCATCGGCGAGTCCGAACTGAAGTCTGTACACCAGTTTACATACCTCGGCTGCATCATCACGTCAGACGCCAAGCTGGACAAGGAGCTGGACAACAGGCTGGCAAAAGCGAACAGTGCTTTTGGGCGACTATTCAAGCGGGTGTGGCACAATCGACATCTGAAAAAAGGCACCAAGATCAGCGTGTACAGAGCTGTCGTCCTCACCACCCTGCTGTACGGTTCCGAGTCCTGGGCCCTCTACCGCAGCCAACTACGACTCCTCGAACGCTTTCACCAGCGCTGCCTGCGTACCATCCTTAGCATTCACTGGAGTGACTATGTCACCAACGTCGAGGTCCTTGAACAGGTGGAAACTTTGAGCATCGAGGCTTTGCTGCTGCGGACACAGCTTCGCTGGGCGGGGCACGTCTCCAGGATGGAGGATCATCGCCTACCCAAGATCACTCTGTTCGGCGAGCTCGCCACTGGACACCGAGACAGAGGGGCACCAAAGAAGAGATACAAAGACGGTCTCAAGAAGTCACTTAGTGCCTGCCAAATCGACCACCGCCAGTGGTCTTCGCTTTCTGCGGACCGTGACACCTGGCGCTCCACCATTCACAAGGCAGCCGTCTCCTTTGAGGACTCTCGCAGAGCTAACCTCAAGGACAAGCGGCTCAGGAGAAAAAACAGAGTTGTCGTAACTCAGATTGATTGATTGATTGTACATTGCTTAACGTCCCGACAGCAACAAGGCTTTCTCAGGACGTTCCTGCACTGCTTGTGAAAAAAAAAAACTAATCAGCACATTGAATGTATCTCGCCAGCCAGTCAAATACGTTAAATAAACCTAACACATGGGGCCTAAATAAAGCTAAGACCATTTAGCAACACACATCCAATATTAAGAGCTACAGGCAGTGCAGACAGTAGGGAAATTTTTAAAAAGGCAAATACAGGTGAATGGACCTCGGGTAGATAGAAACACATGCCCCAGAAAAGAGAAAAACCCACCCTGTGGGGCTGACCAGGGTGACCCTGGGAACTAAAAAGTACCTAACCCCACCCAAGTCCCCCAGGGCAGACCCGGGTGGGGGTCGTAACTCAGAACCCTGAACAGACCTTCCCCTGCAGCCACTGCGGTCGAACCTGCCTGTCCCGGATTGGCCTCCGCAGTCACGAAAATGCCTGCAGACGACGTGGGCAAGCCCTATAGAATCTTCGTTCGCGAAGCCAAGCCATGATGATGATGATGATGATGATGATGATGATGATGATGATGATGATGATGATGATGCATATAAATGATAAGAAAGAAAGTGACGCTCAATACATTTGACAGGGGCTGTGTATACAAAGTAAAAAAAACATACCCCAAGACCGACCCTTGTGGAACGCCACAAAGAAGCTTAACAGGGTGGGACTCAAATCCTGCCACTGAAACCATCTGCAAGCGACCAACAAAGTAGGATTGGAAACATTTCAGTGCAGTGCTTTGAATGCCAAACACATCACGAAGGCGGGCAAGTAGAATGGCATGGTCAATGGTATCAAACGCTGCGCTCAGATCAAGCAGCGTCAGAACAGAGATTAGATCTTGATCGCTAGCACCAAGTAGGTCATTCACAACACGCAGCAATGCTGTCTCCGTGCTACCAGCTATACTGGAATGCGCAGTACGGAGGCTGACCTGTAACTAAGAGATTCAAACAACTACGTTTTGATGAGTGTAGCACCCCCAGAGTGTCCCTAAAAACCTTTGGCCAGTGGTCCTTTTCTTTCCAAGCTCCCAAAATGTGGAATGGTCTTCCCCATGATATTTGCCATGCACCATCTTTGGCCATTTTCAGGGCTAGATTGAAAATATATTTTTTCAATCATGGCCTTAGAGAAATTTATTGATAAACCCTACGTTTTCCCATCTGTATATCTGATCAGGTTCTTAAAATGTTTTATGTTTATTATTTAGTATTGTGCGAATGTGCATTTGTACTTATGAAGGAGTGTATTTGTATGCTGTCGATACTTAGTGAATTTCAGTTAGATTATCTGGATGTAAAGCACTCTGAGCCTTTCTTGCGGGGATATTACAATATACAGAGTTATGTTATTATTATTATTATTATTATTATTATTATTATTATTATTATTATTATTATTATTATTATTATTATTATTATTATTATTATTATTATTATTATTGTTATTATTATCATCATCATCATTTTCAAGAATACAGGAGAACAAATTGAAAAAAATCTGGTTCGGAAACGTTCATGGGGCTGACGTCCGCCGTGTTCGGCACGTGCATGGTAGTGCGTCGGTCAATGGCGGTCGACTTTGGCCCGATAGCTTTTTGGCGACTGGGAGGAAACAAAACATTTGTCCTATATAGACTTTTTAAAACTTTTTTCTCGTTAGGAAGGAAACGACAGGCTTACTATCAGTCGTCTCCTCAGCGTCGTACTCTCTAAATGCTTTCCCACACGGAGAAACGAAATACACAAGAAACGAAATATTTTCATTGCATCGAAATGCCTCATCCGCACTCGCAGAAACGCGGTGAAAATTCATTTGATTGGTACAGGGGAGGTAAGTCTTTACTGACACATGCTTTGGTTTGTATCGGTGGATTTCGGGTCATATTTCTGACTACTGACGATTAAAAACTAAACAGATAAGACATGTGTGCCTTCGCGTACGCAATTAAAGTGAATTCCCGACTATATCGAATAATCTTAAAAGCGTTTGAACGCGTAAATAGGGATGATTCAAGTGAATCGAGGATGCCGCCGTCTCGAAGCGACAGCCGCTATCTTGTAGGCTTCGCAGAGCAGCCGATGAAAGTGGGGTTAATAAAACTGACCTAAAATCATATATTTGGTGGTACTTTGGTGATGATACTTTATAGATTTTATTTCGAAAATGAACCCCCCACCCCCCCACCCCCTTACCCCTCCCCCTCCCCGCTTAAATCTTACAGAATCGTGCGTCACATCACTCGATTTTAGCCATAATAGACCTGACAACACGGCATCGCTTTACCATTGCTATCGTTAGTGTTTGGGCTTGAATGACGTCCCGCCGTGAGATGGCGTTAGTTGCCTGTTTGGCGTTAAACCAAATAACTAACTAACTAATTGAATGACATCAGATTAGCATGTGACCGAGCGGACTACGCTGATTGCGCGACGGGTAGAAATGTTTCGGCGAAATGTTTCGCCAATAGAGACAGGTTCTATTACTCGAAATGTGTCGTTTCGCATTTCGTGAATCGGTGAAATGTTCGAGAAATGTCTGAAATGCGGACATTTCGATGAAATGTTTTGTTTCGTTTCTCCGTGTGAGGAAGCCATAAGCAAAGCAGTAGTCCCCAAAATATACAGCTTTACCCAATCTCGTTTCTCAGTACGAACACGCCTAACTTCCCCTTTATTCAGTCAAACCACAAGGCACAAGAAAAGCAGACAAATAAACGGGATTACACAAGAAAAAACAAGCGTTTGCTTGCATTTTTCAATGCGCTTGGTACCTGTTTCATACCAACAACAAAAAAATTAACTAAAGATGTGGTGTCATAGACAGCAAATTCGGAACGCGGGCAATCAACGTAGCTCGCATGTTTGACCGTAGTCAAAACGACTAGGACACGAAACACTAGATAAATAAAACGCTGTACGCACGCCTTATCCCCCAGACTTACTAGAAAAATTGAATCCCACCCAAATGCAAGAGGTATAGATCCTCATGAGCCCCCGCAGTTGCGGGGGCTAATGAAGATCTATACCTCTTAGTGACACACCTTTGTATCTATCTTTTATGGTCGGCTGGGATCTTTTACGTTGAATTAAAAATGACTCAAAAAGCACAGTCTACGTCCACTGGCAGTGAAGGGGTGAGGGAGGAGATCGTTCCAGTCAGTCCGTGGTTATTATTTCCATCCCCTCAGTCATGCTCCTTGAGGTCCTCCCGTCTGGTCGGAGACTGGAGGGGCCGCTTGCTCACAAGAATTGCTCTGAGAAATCGTGTGTGCCGTCAGCCGTTAGTGTAATTAACTGGTACAGTTTAGTTATTAGTTGAATTCGTGTATCTGCGATGTCGCCATTTACGTTAATACGCATAACGTATTCATCAAATTACTCTAAAACAAAACTTTTATCTTGCTGACTGTTTAAATCATCGCAACACAAAAGCGCTACCGACAGACAAACGACCAGCTGTCTATTTGTACGACAGTACAGTCATGGTTACGTTTCATTCCGTTTCTTGAAGGCCACACCCCTTCACAGTGACCACACCCACTGGTACAGCACTGGTCCTAATAGTGTTTGGCGCACTCGGTAAAACAACAAAGAAACAAATTGCGTCCTCTCTTTCTGTTACGTAGCGCTACTTAAAAGGACAGCTATGCAACTGATGATTGATTTGATTATGATAAATTCAGTACACCCTTGTGTCTGTCAGTCGGCACGATTTTGCGCTAAAGCGTTATGATCGTACCGTTCTGACACAGCAGTGGAGTCCACCCTGGTTCACAGCTAGTGCAGTTTCCATTCTGTTTGTCACAGGCCACGCCCCTTGCACAGTGGCCACACCCACCGGTACAGTCCTGGCCGTAATAGTGATCTGCACATTCTGTAAACATCAAAGAAACAAATTCCATCCTCTCTTTTTATTATGTTCTGAATAGTGTCTATATTTGGAGATTTCAAATTCAGTGAATTCAGTGAAGTCAGTTGCCACGCTCGAGAAATTCTAAAACTAAAATACAGTTCTGACAGAGGTGGAATCCATCCCGGTTCACAACTGTCAATGCGTCTGTCCTGTTTGGTACATGGCGCCAATCCATTATAGTGACCACACACCAGTACATGTTTTGATGTCATGCCCGTCCGTGCATGCTGCATTAAGTTAGTGCCTGTTATTTTCCAACACTATCTGAAACGTCCCTATATAGGCACTATTCCTAGCTGTACATGTACTTGTATATTTCACATAAATGTGACACATAAAAACATTTTCAAACATGCAAACGTCAGTAAGAGGCACAGAAAAATATCCTTTTACGATCAAAACATTTATAGAATCTTAAAAACTGCTGGGAGACGTCCTAGTAAGGGAGAGAATTGTGTGATCATAACTGCGCTAAATCCCCAGGTTCAGTGGGATCTAAGCGCGATACTAAGTTAGTAACTGCAAATAGAATCTGTGGATGTCCACGTTTTTCTGGCTCCACCCTTGAGCTATCGAGGTGTTGTCGTGTATCAGGCCTAACTGTCTAACCCTTTACTGCTGAAAGGAACTGAACTCGATGCAGCTGAAGAGACATAGATCTTCATGGGACCCCGCAACTTTAGGGGCTCATGAGGAACTAGGCCTCTTGCTGAAACCACTGACGTTCCTTGGACGGCTGGAACTCTGGCGTTGAGTCAACTAAGATTTGTGAAACAGTGACAGTGAAGGGATTAACCAAAGACCAGAATGAAATTCAACTCAGTGAACTCGATGGACATGAAATGTGTATGTGAGAAACCTACTTACCGTCCTTACACAGTGGTGGAGTCCATCCTGGTTCACAGCTGGTACAATGTCCGGTCTCCTTGCTACAGATCTCCCCTCGTGTACAGTGGCCACACACAGCCTGACAGCCAGCACCGTAGTGACCGTCAGGGCATGCTGCAAAACAATACAGTAAGAAAGTATTAACATGACTGTATTCTATATATAACACACATACTCAATAAGCAACAAAATCAAATGTCATACAATACTACTAAAGCGCGCCAATCATACTATAAAATTTATGCAGGAAAACTGAACTCTAAATGACACCAACCCTCTATTTATTTCGAGGGTAAAAACACACACCTTATCATTGCAATATAAGGCCAAAGCATCTCGCGTCCCAGAGGTAGCGGAAGCCTCCAGGCAAAGATAGGATGAAAATTCGCGCCACTGCTACTTCTAGGTGCAGAAGACACGGATGTGGGCACACTGATCGACACATTTAACACTGCTGTAACCCAAACAGCCAGTGAGATCCTTGGCAAACACCGACAAGCAAAGAAACCTTGGGTTACAGCTGACATCTTTGTTCTATGTGACAAGCGTCGAGAATTAAAGAAAAAGAAATCAGAGGTAGAAGGAGCTAAACAATATAGGGAAATCAACCAGGATATCAAGAAAAGCATGAAAAAGGCAAAGAATAAGTGGATTGAAGTTCAGTGTAAACACGTAGAAGAAAATCTGAACAAAAATAATAGCAAAAAAGCATACCAACTGGTGAAAGACCTGACCAGTGTAAACAAGGACGCTCCTCAATCATTCAAGATAGTGAAGTACTCACAAAACAGATAAGTGAGGCTAGCGCTGGCAAAATTGTACACAAACCAAGAGGAATCACTCAGTGCTGGACAGACAAACAGTTAGATCCCCTGCCCCCGCCTAACAGGCACCTATAGTCTAGCAGCTGCCCTTCATAGACGATCAGCCGTTTACGAGATAGTGATTTTCTAGAGAGTAACAAAGGTTTGGGTATATCAAAATGAAGTCTAGTATGAATAAAAGCAGTGCGCACTCGTTTTAAACCGCCGGAGGATGGAGACATTTTTCAGTAGCACATTTTGTTTCCAGTATGGCTGCAGACGAAACCAGGACCGTCGGGGCCATGTTTACAGGGGATCAGTAGTTTACACGGGTCTCATTGTTCCTGTATTCAGTGGTAGTATGCACTATATGTCACTTAAAAGGATTTCATTTTTTAAAGTAATATTTTCACACTTAGATATATTAAGAGAAGAAACAATTACGAAAACGCTTGCCTTGAACTCAAAATTAATATCGTTTCTCAACAATAAGGTATCCCAAAATCACGTGATCAAAACATCACGTGATGCCACGACCTCCGCGGACGTGAATTTCGGTGTGCCGACGGGTTCTTTTGGATTTGTTCTACATAAGCTTGTTTGTTTAAAAAAAAAAAAGCAAACGTGTAAATTTGCTGTGTGCATTTTTACGGCTTGATAAAGGTTTGTCACGTTTATTTCCATTCACTTTATCATCGCTTTGCGCGTTTCATTTCGACAACACAGCACCAAAACAAAACGCAACCCACAACACAAACGCTATCTTCAAAACCTATGCTGCATTCTGTAAAAGAAAAAGAGTGCCACACCACTTGGTTTTAACTGTCATGGCTGAGCAAAGTTTCGGAACTTGATTAATTATTTTATGCAGCAGTAACATTTATTTTAATCAGTTGCACTGACAAGCTATGTTGTGATGTTCGATCACTGCCAGTGCCAATTATGCAGTCTCAGTGATCACTGATGGTACAGTACACTTCACACTGAAACAAAAATACACAGCTCAATGTGAACACGCTTGGAAGTTCATGCAATGCTTTGTTTAAAATTGAACCCTATCTTGCTAGCAGTAGCCTACTGCAAAAAAGAGGAACTTATTTTGCTGCTGTGTTATTTGCAGTTTGTCTGCATATAGACATTTGCAGTTCGCTGCAAGGATTCTTAGCAGCTGACATTAGCACTGACATATATATTGGGATTAAAACGAGAAAGAAAACGGAGAAATGTGACACAGAGATGATTTAATAAATCAGTCAAGTGATCAAATGAATGATATATCTATGTTTTATGATAAACAGCTAGTTATGGGAGGGGGGGGGGGGAGGATGCACATACTTTATAATGTACACATACTATTTCTTTCAGTGTTTCCATCACCCACTCATAACACCATTAGACTCGATGAGTTGTCATGTTTTGAGTGGTTTACAAAATACATGTACTTGTTGCTGTTACATTATCTTCTTACTGGTTTTGACATTTCGCTGTAAGATTTACAGTCCCATACTTTAAGCGTGTTCCCCCTAATGCACACAGAGGTTGACTGTATCATTGATATGTGTGTGTAGGTAGCGTTTGGTTTTGTTTGAGGTGTCAGTTTTGGCCTCACCTTTAAGTTTGGTGCCGCTGTGCATGTGGCCACCAGTACTATTTACAGAACTGATGACTGCATGTGCAGGCTAGTTCACGGTATCAAAATGTGAACTGGGCAGCCTATTGTTTGAAGTGATCAGTGGTAGCAACATCCATGATGTATGTGTGCATTTGGCCACTGGTACTGTTTACAAAGGTGCTGTTTACAGAACTAGTGGCTGAGTATGCATATTATTATTAGTACTGTTATTGTTATCAGGTGTGGCCTTATCTCTAAGTTTTGGTGCCCCTGTGCATGAGGCCAACAGTACTTTTCACAGAACTGATGGCTGCATGTGCAGTGTGGTTAACTGTACACATGAAATTTGTAGGTGAGCAGCTAAAATACAGGCAGTCAATACAAGCCACTTGCTTAACCTGAAGTCTCTATATATAGATTTTACAGTCCACTAATGCCCATCAGTATACAATTGTGCATGTCTTTTGTGGTTGTTCTGTGGTTTTGTATGTGGGCTGGGGTTGAAAGTGGGGCGGTATGGCACCTATTACCGTGTATGTACAAAACCTACATTACAAACAAACATAAATTAATAATTTTAATAAATAGTTATTTGGGTTTAACGCCGCGCGGTAGACTACGTCCATCTCACGGCAGTTAAATAAATAAGATAAAGTAAGTCAAAGATACCTGGGACATAAGAATGCTAAGTAAAGTATAGATTATTATCATGCTCAGATGTACATTGGTGGATGTTCTGCGGTTTTGTGTGTGTAACTGGGTTGGGGTTGGGAGCGAGCGATACTGCACCTATTACCATGTACGTGTATAAGACATAAGACATTTATTCACCAAGTAAAACGTTACAAGGATTTTTGTGTGGCATGGCGACAGAAAAATATGTCCTCAATTGTAGGGCATTCATCATGTCATACACTTAGTTGGCGATCATCCTATATACAGCACTAAAAGATAGATAAACACAATATTAAACACAAATCAGTCATATGTCACAAATCATAGAATGACGTTGTTCCGTGCATGGTGATGTATTGAGGACAGCTTCTGGAGAAAAAAAAATGCATCTGAATCGAGAGGTTCTGGCTTTAAAAGCACGAAACCGCCGGCTGACAGATCTGACAGAATAGTACTGGTGGCCACATGCACAGGGGCACCATGGTGTATTTTCTTGAGCTGTATGCTGATGTGTATGTACAAAACCTACATTACAAACAAACAAAATAAATAAATAATTTAAATAAATAAGATAAACTAAGTCTAAGGTACCTGGGACATATGCATGCTAGGTAAAGGATAGATTAAAAATTATGAACATACACAGATGTGCATGTCCTTCCTTTGGTAGGTGTTCTGCGGTTTTATGTGTGTATTTAGGTATTTTGCTGATGTGTATGTACAAAACCTTCATTACAAGCAAACAAAATAAATAAATAATTTAAATATAGAGTTATTTGGGTTTAATGTCGAGCAGGCGACCAATGCCATCTCATGGCGGTTAAATAAAAAAGATAAAGTAAGTCAAGATACCTGGGACATATGAATGCTCAGTAAAGGATAGATTATGAACATGCACAGATGTAAGTGTCGTTTGGTGGGTGTTCTCTGGTTGTGGAGTGGGGTTGGGAGTGGGCAGTATTACCATATATGTGTATGTGAACATCAGCATATGTACAAAACCTACTTTTCAAACAAATAAAAATAAATAATAAATTTAAATAACTAGGACATATGAATACCAAGTAAAGGATATATTATGAACATGCACAGATGTGCATGTCCTTTAATGGGTGTTCTGTGGTTTTGTATGTGGGGTGGGGAGCGGGTGGTATGCACCTATTACCATATATGTGTACATGTTATGTTCACATTATATATGTGTATATGTATGTTCTCATCTTGTATGCTGATGTCCCCCACCCAGGTCTACCCTGGGGGACTTGGGTGGGGTTAACTACTTTTTAGTTCCCAGGGTGACCCTGGTCAGCCCCACAGGGTGGGTTTTCCCCCCTATTCAGGGGCGTGTGTTTCTGTCTACCCTTGGTACATTCACCTGTATTTACCTTTTTTAAACTCTTCCTACTGTCTGCACTGCTTGTAGCTCTTGATATTGGATGTGTGTTGCTAAAGGGTCTAGTTAGGTTTATTTAGTGTATTAGACCAGCTGGCGACATACATTCAATATTCTGTTTAGTTTGGTTTTTTTCACAAGCAGTGCAGGCACGTCCTGAGAAAGTCTTGTTGCTGTCGGGACATTAAACAATGTACAATCAATCATTTTATGCTGATGTGTATGTGCAAACATACATCACAAACAAACAAACAAACAAAAAAATAATAAATTAATAAAATAAGTTGGGGATACCTGGGACCTATAAATATGCATGTTAAGTAAAGGATAGATTATGAACATGCACAGATGTATGCATATTGAAAACAAATTTCCTCTCCTTGGTGACCACTACCATACCACTATAGTGATCATGTGCATCAAGGAATTCCTTCCATCCATAATTAAAAGGATAAATAATAAATAAATATGTAAGTGAATACATACATGAATCAATAATAAATAAATAAATAAAACATGTAATATAATAGAGAGGGCTACTATCTGTATTGAGTCTCATGCAGTCCTGATAAAGCTTAATCATAAGAGTCCTTGTGAGTACTTGAGTGCGGATTGGTTGAATTGGTTGCAAAAACTAAAATTTTATATTTAGGTGTTTAGCTGAACATGGTGATTTTGATGGAAACGGTTCGGAAATGGATTTCACTCTGCCTGGCTTGTGCTTAAGACCAGTCGGATACGAATGTGCTTGACCAGTTAAAAATCGCATCTCCACTAATAAAAAAAAAGAAAAAAAAAGAGCAGACCTGCACTTAGAGCCGTTAGGCTGAAAAACAGACGAACAACATGCATGTTGTATCCGGCCAAAGAATGTTGAAGATGGTCGGCAGACACATTGCACAACATGCACAAAGGGAGTTTACTTTCGATATGCTTTCCTTACACAAAAGACTGAGTTCTATGGAAAAGGTTGTTTTCAAGACCAGGAAAAATTACGTATTTGACGTTGATAAGGTGTTCAAATCCAAAATAATCTCTGTTTCAATTCAGGAGCAAAGTAAAGCTTCATCAACCATGCGCGTCTGATTTACTTCTTTAGAAGGCTTTTCGCTGACCGCCATTTTGAAAGTAGCAACGCGACCATGCTTATCGCATTAAAAATAATACTTTTAAACTTATTTTATCGTATATATGTATGCATGTTTACTTGCTGATGATTTTAATTTACTCACTGGAATAAACTTGTAAATTGTATGCTTGAAATTTTCAATGTTATGCACAAAAAATGTCTTGCACCTTATCCGGGCGGTGTACGAGGACTGGTTCCCTCACATCGAAAAATAGCTTTCGAAAAACACTTCTACAAAAATGTCTCCATCCTAAGGACAAATATTGTTGCCATGCATAAACTATATGGCATTAGTACTTTCGTTTCGTACCTGCAAACCATTGTTACTCTTTTGACGAACTACTTAGTATGCAGAAATTGCGAAAAGCAGCTAGACTACTAATCGCCAGCCCACAGAGAAATACGCAGGTATAGAACAAGACGATCATCTACATCCTCAAAAAGGATGCATCAGGTCTCTTATATAACCCATGTCTTTTTCCTTTTTGAGGATGTAGATAGAGAAAGGAGATTAGAGATTTATGAAGCTTTTCCATTGTCTTAATTTTACCCTAATTAAATACTAATTAAGGTCATTAACACCCACACGGCCGTTTCTCTCAAATCAAACCAAATCCTACATAGTGTACTCAGTAAAATAGACTAGAGATATTTCACACACACCCATAGTCAATGCCTCAATGCTTGTAACCATGGCTGTATACAAACAATACATCATGACAGAAATGCAAATAAAAGCAATTATTCCTAACGCAACAACATTTTTGAATCGCTTTTTTGAAAACTGATCAAGATTTGCACCGGACTGAAAGTGATTCTCAATGAGTACTAGTGGCAAGGGTCTTATTCTATGATGAGTGACATTTTGTAAGCCAGCCCACCTGTTTACCTACCTGTGTAGCATAATCGTTGCCACGCGTCGCACAGCTGAATGCTCTTTTGTAACACGCCCCCCATTCAATTTAAGGTATGCGAGAGGGGACACTGTTGACTCGTGTCTAAGGCTTTTGAAAAGGCTATTACTGAGAGGTGTCAATACACTTAAGAGGGTAACATGTTTTGAAAGGCGACATTGCCAAAAGGGATAGCGGTATATAGTGAATTGAAGAAGACAGCCAGTGTGGATTAACCACAGAGACGCTATTCAATATGTTGGGGACACCTTCAGTTAATACCACTCGCTTTTTGAATAGCCGACAAGCGTTTGGGGGTTGTAAGCTCTTTCAACCGTTAAGCTGTGACAAATACACTGAGACATGCTTTTTTGAAAAGAGGGCTGTCATTTAACAAGTAGGGGTTTACAGGACGGCTTTCAACTGTGTTGAAGTAACCCATTCCAGTCTACTTGATAAAGGGCAAATGTCTTTATGAAGTTAATTTTAATTAAAATTATTTATTTCATTCTAAAATGAATTCTGACTAATTACTTATTATAAGTGACATCGGCGCTGTAGAAAACAGAGACTTAGACTCTGAACGGGAACGACTTTTATGTGCAGTGGTCTCTGGGAAGTCCAAAGTGTATCTCGGGGAACAATACATGACAGAAGATTTTGAATCTCTCACAGCTGACGAGATCATTAAACTTCATGCTAAATTTGAAAATTATACAGCTTCATTAATGACTAGGGATCTGAGCAGATCTTTTGTATCTATTCATTCAAAAGTCATCAGTCACTTTTTTGAAGTAGATGATACTGACAGATTAAGCAGTGACTTGAGGTCAAATCCCATAATTTCAAGTTCAATGGGCAAATTAGCATGTCACATGTATTACAGATTTGGTAATTTGATTGCGCCCCTGGTAACTTTGTTAGTTACAGGCAGTCATATTGATTTTTTGAAATTAAATTTGTTTGGAAAAGAAACTGATGAACCAAATGGACGACCCATAGATGACTCCACAGACGAACCCAGTCCTGTCACAAGTTCAAACGGTGACCAAATCTAAAAGTCCAGGCAGAATTCAAGCAGGGAAAAAATTAGTCGAGTGGAATAGAAAAAAGAAATTAGAGCTTAAGGCGTTAACAGAAAAGGCTCATGTAACTGACCCACCGTCAGATCAGTCAGGACCGTCAGGACCGTCAGGTCTGTTAACAACCCCATCGGTGTCACACCCACATCAAAGTGAGAGACTAACAACTGAGTCTAAACCTGAAACAGCAAAATATAGCTGCCGGATTTTTGGTTGGATTTGTTTTCGCAGGTTACCAATTATACAAAAAATACAAACCACAGACTCGTACAATGTCCAAAATATCAGAAACTCCAAAAACAAAATCTGAAATTTCCACATTGCCAGTAATACCCAAAGCCATTGACCCATTTCTTATGCAGTGAATAAAAATATTATTTTAATTTTTATTGCATTAGAAAATGAATGACTCAAAGAACTTAATGAATCTTGTGTATCACTCTGCCGTAATTAGCGGACTAGCTGTAGCTTACTCTATGCTTGCAAAAAGTCTTCTCAAAATGAAGACCTCAGCAGATTAGACTTTGAAGACACTGCAAAGCTAATTGTAGTTGTCACAGCATCAATTGCGACAAAAGACTTTCTCGTCAAGCAAGGAATTATTCCTGAAAATGTTTCTATATAAATAAAATAATATGGCGACAATAGCAGTTTTAATTGGAGGGGCCATGGTCAATGCTCTAGCTTTTAGTGGATCAAATTATCTCTTTTCAAAAGTGGGTAGAGAAGAATCTGCAGAAGAAATGAAGCACCACAACGCAGCATCAGAAAAACTTGCACAAGCCCAGCAGGAATACGAAAAGAATAGAACTGAAAAACTTGATTTCATCAATGAAAAACTCCATCTTGAAGGTCACGCACAACGTACGTTTTCAAATGCTGATGACGCAATTAAAAAATATTTTCTTGTTACGGGTGTAGACATGACCACCCCAAAAGCCAAAACTTAATGACTACTATCAACCAAGCACACAACAAACAAACGGGGAGATAATCTTTGTTCTAGTGGGAATGATATTTGTATATTTCACAAAAGTTTATATTGCTAGAAAGAAATGAAAGCCGAAAATAAACTATAAAAAATATATTACTCTCCAATCAGTTACTGGAAAGGGAACACCGCGATTCAGAAATTACACGCCGCCGTGGGCGGTGATGTAACGCTCAATCAAATAAAACAATGGTTAAAAAGATAGGCAATTTGGCAGATATATCTACCGGCGCCAAGAAAAATAACACGTCCTCATTTTGAAAACAATACACCAAACGACACACACCAAATGGACCTGCTATTTCTTCAGCATGATATAATAAGAAAAAAACGATACAAATATGCATTAACTGTTGTTGACATAGCTTCCAGGTTTAAAGACGCTGAACCCATAACTGACAAGAATGCTAGTACTGTTGCGTCTGCATTAATAAAAATATATGGACGAGGTCACCTAAAATACCCCAGACTCGTGCAAGTTGATGACGGGAGTGAATTTAAAGGCGCCGTTAATCAGTTATTTGCGAAACACGGTGTACTAGTGCGGCGCAACATTCCAGGCATACACAGATCACAAGCGATCATTGAGAATTTTTATAAGCAATTATTGGAAAGACTTTTCAGTTACCAGTATGCTAAGGAACTCATGCTTGATGCACGTAACACTGAGTGAGTTCAAAGATTACCGTCTGTTATAAAGGCAATGAACAGCAAAGGCTTGCCTAGGCCCGCCGACGCTATTAAATTAAATTCAATGCCGCCAGGGCCAGGACTAAAAACAACAATACCAGACACAAGTTTGTTTACAAAACAGGTATGATATCTATATCAACCCGGTGAGTCTGAAAAAGACGTAAAATGCAGAGCAACCGACCCCATATGGTCTATATCTGTACACAATATAAAAAAATAGTTCCCAGCGCTGGCCCTGGCGGTCCTTCAATTTATTATCTTTATGAACCTGCACTGCAGAGGGCATT
Source organism: Semisulcospira habei (assembly GCA_036245525.1). Classification (NCBI taxonomy): domain Eukaryota; kingdom Metazoa; phylum Mollusca; class Gastropoda; family Semisulcospiridae; genus Semisulcospira; species Semisulcospira habei. The sequence continues at coordinate 245,654,172 of BTPG01000003.1, forward strand.
TGTCAGAGAAGAATTACAGATTTTTCCGCCAGACACTGTTACTCACTTTTGACCATTTCGTCAATCAGTTCATCAACCAGTTCATCACAAATATCTTCAGATAACTTGAGCCTATAATGTCCAGGTGCGTAAGACCTCTCTTTACTGAAAAACACACGTTTTGTGTCTCCAACTGCAAGTGACTTTTTATGTGTTTGAATCATTTCAAGATTATGTTTGTTTGATCTCAGTGACTTGTTTGGATAATCAGGCATTAGTTCTACATCTAATACTTGCTTGTAGTGTTCAAGGCAGATGTGTTTATTTTTTATCGCTGTTTTTTTTTTTTTTTTTATTCCTGTGGCTTTCGACTGACTTCCCTTTTGATGCAGTATAGAATACATTTTTGACCTCAGTCCAACGTACTCAACAATAGGTACTCCATTCAGTTCGTCTTTAAACTTACCAGGCACTTTCTTGTTTTGTGTGCTATACAGTGGATGGTCCTTAGGGTAGTCAGATGTGTCATACATGTGTAACTCTGTTTTCATGTCTTCATAAAAGTCTTCAGTAGGTACATCAATGATCATTGAGTCAGTGTCAGTGTATAGCAGACGACACTCAGGATATTTCGGTTTGAAGTAATCATAATAAAATTCAAGCATCAACAGTTTTGATAATTCAAGAATCGCCATACCAATAAAGACTGGCTTGTCCAGTTTGACAATCTTTTTTTGGAGTGACACTGCATACAATGATGAATGAAACTCTTTATACCCTGTGTACTGTGGCTTGCCTGTAAGTTTAATTGCACCCGATTCAGTTATGACCAGTCTCACATCTTTGCGGTGATGAGGATTTTCCATCATCTTGCCAAAACAAGCATTGTTCATAAGCTTAAAGAAGTCTTGGTCAAATGCAGTGTTGCCGTCTCTGGCACGCAGATTTGTGTTCATTATGTAATCTTTCATGAAAGCACTCTGATCAAATTGAATTCCTCTGTGAACTTTCTTTAGTACTAACCCGTGTCTGATGTAAAACTGCAGTAAGCGATAGTGACAAACGTAATTGAATTTGTCATTCAAATTAGGCACAAGTTTAGTGTCTTCTTTTTTCCCCGTCATATTCATTTTTTCAACAGCCAGCGGATAATCATATGGTAATCATCCGCTGGTCGGAATACTTTCAGAGCCTCTTCAGCGCTGAGCGCACTGTTCAAGAAGCAGTCGTCCTACAAATCCCACACCTCCCAGTAAAGGTTGAATTGGACGAACCGCCCACCGCTGAAGAGACCCTCACAGCCATCCACCAGCTCAAGAGTGGCAAAGCAGCAGGCATTGATGGAATACCGCCAGAGATCTGGAAACATGGAGGCACAGCACTGCACAACAAGCTCCATGACCTCTTTCTCTGCTGCTGGGAGGAAGAAACACTACCAAAAGATCTCCGTGATGCAGTCGTTATCACCCTGTACAAGAACAAAGGCGAGAAGTCTGACTGTTCCAACTATCGGGGGATTACCCTGCTGTCCATTGCTGGGAAAATCCTTGCAAGGCTGCTCCTGAATCGGCTGGTACCTGCCATCGCTGAAGACCAACTCCCAGAGGGCCAGTGTGGCTTCAGAGCAAACAGGAGCACCACCGATATGGTCTTTGTGCTGAGACAGCTACAGGAGAAGTGCCGCGAGCAGAACAAAGGGCTGTATGTAACATTTGTCGACTTAACAAAAGCGTTCGACACTGTGAGCAGGCAAGGCATGTGGCAGATCCTGGAGCGACTTGGCTGTCCCCCAAAGTTCCTCAACATGATTGTCCAGCTACACGAGGACCAGCAAGGCCAGGTCAGACTCAACAATGACCTCTCAGAACCATTCCCTATTCTCAACGGTGTAAAGCAGGGCTGCGTGCTGGCACCGACCCTCTTCACCATCTTTTTTAGCATGATGTTGAAGCAGGCCACAGTGGACCTCGATGATGACGATGCAGTGTACATCAGGTATCGTCTCGATGGCAGCCTGTTCAACCTCAGACGACTGCAAGCCCACACGAAAACCCTAGACCAACCGATTCGTGAGCTGCTTTTTGCTGATGATGCTGCCCTCGTTGCACACACAGAGAGAGCCCTGCAGCGCATCACGTCTTGCTTCGCAGATGCTGCCCAGCTCTTTGGACTCGAGGTCAGTCTTAAAAAGACAGAGGTCCTCCATCAGCCGGCACCCAAGACAGTGTACCGCCCTCCTCACATCACCATCGGCGAGTCTGAACTAAAGTCAGTGCACCAGTTTACTTACCTTGGCTGCATTATCACGTCGGACGCCAAGCTGGACAAGGAGCTTGACAGCAGGCTGGCAAAAGCGAACAGCGCTTTCGGGCGACTTTTCAAGCGGGTGTGGCACAATCAACAGCTGAAAACAGGCACCAAGATCAGCGTGTACAGAGCTGTGGTCCTCACCACCCTGCTGTATGGTTCCGAGTCCTGGGCCCTCTACCGCAGCCAAATACGACTCCTCGAACGCTTCCACCAGCGCTGCCTGCGAACCATCCTGGGCATTCACTGGAGTGACTATGTCACCAACGTCGAGGTCCTTGAACAGGCTGAAACTGTGAGCATCGAGGCTTTGCTGCTGCGGACACAGCTCCGCTGGGCGGGGCATGTCTCCAGGATGGAGGATCATCGCCTACCAAAGATCACCCTGTTCGGCGAGCTTGCTACTGGACACCGTGACAGAGGGGCACCAAAGAAGAGATACAAAGACTGTCTCAAGAAGTCACTTAGTGCCTGCCAAATCGACCACCACCAGTGGTCTTCGCTTGCTGCGGACCATGACACCTGGCGCTCCACCATTTACAAGGCAGCTGTCTCCTTTGAGGACTCTCGCAGAGCTAGCCTTAAGGACAAGCGGCTCAGGAGAAAAAACAGAGATGCCGCAGCTCAGAACCCTGGCCATACCTTCCCCTGCAGCCACTGCGGTCGAACCTGCCTGTCTCGGATTGGCCTCCGCAGCCACGAACAAGCCTGCAGACGTCGTGGGCAACTCCTATAAAATCTTCGTTCGCGAAGTCAAGCCAAGAGAGAAGAGAGAGAATCATGTAGATGGTGTGGGTACTCTAGGTCTACTTCAAAGATCCATCCTTCGCATCATTCCGGTCAAGATTCATAATATTGTTTGTTAACTCTGTTACGTCATACTGTGACAAATCATGCAGACAAAAGTTTTTCAGGGGCAATAACTCACACATCGCCCATCCATACAAGTTGTTGGAATCTGCATACAGGATATAATTAGATGACCTTGAGGGGTCAAAACCCTGGTCATCCAGATATGTATTGTTGGCCTTGGCATAATTGTTCGCGTCTATACTAATGCCTCCCCTCAGTCCACGTTCCACCATTTCACCCATTGTACGATCATACAACAGGTCTATAGATATCTTACTGGATTTCAAAAATGCATCCCATGTCATGTCAGGACTAGTTATGTAACAGGCAGATTCAAGACTGTAGTACAACAAACCCTTTTCACGATAACTTTCAAATATGTCTTCTAGCAAACAAACGTCAGCTTTCAAGTACTGGTCATGATAGTCACCAATTGTCTGACACCCTAGTTTACCCCATGCATCAAGTGCATGTTGGTAATCAGAGTCAGAAATACCTTTACCATTTAGTGTAGAATAAAATTTATCTTTTGGAGGTAGTCTCCTTTCTTCAAACACAACCCACTCGTTGATGTACTCATAGGGATACACACCTTTCTTAATCAACTCAGGCTCAAAATATTTACTTGTTATTGGATACTCAGTCAGACCTTCTGCCAGACTAGCAAGACCTAAAGACAAATGTTTGCATAGAGTCATAAAATGTTAATTTGTTGTCCAGCCTAAAAGTCAAGTATTTCTCAGTTGTCTGTGCAATACAACTAATGTTTTTGTAAGACTCATCTACAGCACGCATGATAATGTGTGAATCATATCCTTTGAGATTGTGAAAAAAGATTGGTAACTTATATTTCTTAGAATCTGTTTTTAATAACAAGTTACAATTGTTATGTGCAGAACCTCTGTATTGCCCAGTTATGTGATCATGGTCACGAACTTTATCTCCTCCGAGGGGTTGTTCACTAATCCAACACGTCACTGCTGTATCAAAATTTAGTTTGTCTTTGTCTGTCATCACCAAAGGCATTTGACATGTTGTGAGATACTGAACCACCTGACTATACAGATGTCTCATTTCTGTTAAAAACAGACATGCTGCATTTTCACCTCTGTAGATAACAGGTTCTGTATGCACACCGTCTGACCTAACACAAATGTATCCGAAAAAACACACCACTTGGTCACTCAACTTTATAGTCTTTGGTAATGATTCTGGCACAGGACCTTCATATGGTACAACCAGTGATACAAAATCAGCATACTCTACAAATGGCAGCTTTTGTTGATTCCCATAGTTCTTAAAATATACTTGACTACCAGGATCTGGATACATAAGTGCAGTTTGAATGTCATCAGCTGACCTACAGTGCAGAACATGTTTGTGTGCTACTGAAATAGAAGAAAATCTTTGTAAACACCTCTTACACACTTTCTGTTTGCCATTGTGTTTTGATACATGCCCATGAATTAGACATGACATATTTCTGATAATTGTATAGTGAAAGTTATCACCGGAACATATTAATAACATGTCAACATGTTTATCTTCTGACTGTCCGTAGGTTGGAGCAATTGGTGATACTCTAATGGGTTGTAACATGTTAAGAAAGTCATTATCCCACACATACACATTTACAGATATACCGGGATTTAATTCTTCAAACAAATCTATGTCTCCTACCTTAACAGGAAAATCTATACCACTGAAGTTGAGTTCATTTACAAATTTGGTGTAGTTAGATACGCGATCAGGTCTTGATTTTACAAAGTGTAGTTTAGCAAGCACACACCTCATGAAACAATGGTGGTCATTGTTTTGAATATTGACGACAGCCTTTTTGTTTGCAACCTCTGTTGACAGTGCTATCCATGATTTACCTAATATAGGATGATACCTTGATTGTTTCAATTGCAGTTCATGTACATATCCTTCGTGCCAACCAGACCCCTTAATTTTTGCACTGTCAATTGCTTCTAAGAAGACAGGCAACAGTCATTCTCTAAACACGTTCTCCAATTCTCTTCTTGTGTTAATTGTGTGTTGTCTCGTCGAGATATACGAAACAATCACTTCACCGTCTACTCTAGTAAATTTTTTTTGGCAACAACCTGAATCTTTACACTGCCTGAAAGAAGATTATCTTGTACAACAGAAAAAGATCTTTCTATTGATTCATAGACATTGTTCCTATTAGATATAGGCAAGTCTTTTGTGTGAAACACGTTTCTTAAGCCTGGCAAGCTTGATTGGCCTGATGAGCTTTGAGCATTGTTTATCATTTTTATTTGACCGACAAAATAATAAAATAAAAAATATTAACTCTGACTCTGCATGTGTAATACCATTTTATTAACTGTAACCCTGAAAAAATACATATTTGTTTGGTTTAGTTCTTTCACTAAATTACTACACATTGTATTAAACCAGCCACTGTAATATTCATTAACAGTGATCGTTTGTGTCTTAATATCAACAGTTATTTTTTGTATTATTTTTGGTCTAAATGGATTATTGACACTTAAAGTTATATGACCTGTCATGTTGAGTGTTACTGGTGTCATAAATAAATTTCCAGGTGGACCTTTATGAAAAAGCCCGTATAAATATTTAACGTCTTTAAAGTAGTATGTAATATCTATGATTTCACCAATAGGCCAAATATTTTGCATGATTTGTCCGTCTATCATTTTTTTATGGACAAAACAAAAGTATAAATTAATTTATTAACCCATACCCTGTGGGATGATCTGTCTTTAAAATAGGCTTTAAATTCTTAGTTGATTTCAGTTCATTTTTCACACTGTCTCGTTCATGTTTATTTGGTATAACATTGTTCTCTCTGAGACAGTCTTCAAAGCTGTCACGATCCTTACAGTAAAACAAACAGATAAACTTTAACTGTTCTCAAAACTCTTTCAGTACAGCATTATATTTTTGAGTGAGAATACATACACTGATATTTGCATGTCTACCACTGAAGGCAAGTTCTGCTAAAGTGTTTCTCTTCTTAACAATGTCTTTCTCTGCATAGCAGTCATCAACAATAAACAAAGTTGACTGTCCTTTAAATTGCTTGTAAAAATACTGCAGGTAGTCATTCAGTTTTTTCTCAGGGTTGACTAAGTAAATGTTAAGAAGTACCCAACGGAGAAAGAAACACGCTTAGAAAAGACGGGTACAACACAATTTATTAATATTTCGGGTAAATACCCTTTGTCAAAATAGACAAACAAACAAACATAGAGATTAGCCGCTACTTATCTTCAATGGCAGAAGGAATGTGGCAACTGAAGGAGGTGACGTAAAATAAAAGAAAAGAAAAGGAAGAAAAAAAGTGCGGAAAAAGTAAAAATGACGTCAACGAAAAATCACGTAAGAGAGAGACTCGGAAAGAACCTGAACACGAGAGACAAGAGTGTGTGCAAGCACGTGCAGGAGCGAGCGAAAGAAAAGGCGTGTAGATGAGGCCAGAGAAAGAGCGAGAGAGAGAGAGAGAAAGAGAGAGAGAGAGAGAGAGAGAGAGAGAGAAAGAGAGAGAGAGAGAGAGAGAGAGAGCGAGACGGAGAGAGAGAAAGAGAGAGAGAACGAATGGGGAGTACCCTTGGGCACGAAGTAGGCTGAGTGTTTAATACACAAAGCCTGCTAAACACCAACCCGAAGGCAAACTTTATATCACCTTCAAGTTGAGGACTACCTCGGGGAAAAACGGGAGGACCCCGGGAAAAAAACCCCAGCATTTAGCACGGTACACAACAAGTAATAAGTCATGAAAACAAAGCAAAGAATCAAAATCAGTAAGAGAATATTGGTATAAGTGGAGAGTAGGTAGTTGTGAAACCGTCTTCAAGGGTAACTCAAAAAATAAGGGGGAGAGAGAGAGAGAGAGAGAGAGAGAGAGAGAGAGAGAGAGAGAGAGAGAGAGAGAGAGAGAGAGAGAGAGAAAGGGAGATGGGGGCGGGGGGGGGGGAAGGGGGGAAGGAGTAAGGAAAAAAAAAAAAAAAAAAAAAAAAAAAAAAAAGGGAGGGGGGGGGGGGGCGGAAGACAATCAGCCAGAGCCACCAACCCCACCCAACGGGCACCCACCAGCCCACAGAAAAACACACAGGTACGCAACAAGACGACCACATACATCCCCAAGGGATGCACACGATCGCCCCGCCCCAAAACCGCGTATCAAACCGTGAGCCGAAGACCCGGTGCCCGACAGGGAAGGGCAAGGGATCCAACTAAACGTTTGGCCAGCGCTGAGAAAGTCCCCAAGGGAAATGTACATATCAACCAGCGCCAACATCACGTAACTGATTAGTGAGTAGTAAATCAGTGAGGTAAAGTAGCAGACACAAGCAAGGTAAACAATGTTAATCTTTCATATTCATCCCGAGTGGCGCCACAGTGCCCAGTTTATTAATCAGAAATTTTTCACGGTCTTTCCTGGCCCAGACTTTACATGCCATGTTTGCAGGTTTTTCTCTAAGTCTTCCTCATGCCCATTTTGTAATCTCGTCGTAGTGCTGATAATGGTGCAAACCAGATGCGTACACCTGGTTAGGGAGTCCTTCGATTGTACAAGATAAATGTGTAATCTTCGGACTGTAAAATGTTTATGAATCTCTTTTATATGGACTTCCTGGTTCAACAAACAACATAAGAATGCCTTTCAGTGACCTAGCAGGTGTGTTCAAATTAATATTCCACATTTGATCGCTTTTGTCTTTATTTATTAAACTGTGCCTAATCACCCGGTCATAATAAATTGGAAGTCTTGACTGGTACTGATTTTGAATAAGTCTGGCTAGTTCAGTATGTGTGACAATTTCATATTCCAAGGAAATGTTAGAGATCTTATATGTTGCACTGAGATCAGATGATTTAATAACTTTGGAGTAGTCATTAAAGGTTAGTTCAAAACTTAGATGGTCATTTAGTGCTCCTTGGTAATAAGGTAAATGGGCTGTGAGGATTTCAAACTCAAGTGGAATGTAAAATCTGGTTACATATGTTTCAGCTAATATAACGTCCTTGGTGGCAGTGGTTGTTTTGTCTCCGGTGTTGATTCTAATTTTCATAATGGAATCTGACTGTATGCCTTGATAAATACGGTCTTCTCTCTCTTCTCGTGTAAGCCATAGATCTTTGTAACAGTAAAACACATCAGCGTCGTCAAGACTAAACACTTCCTGTCCTTCAAGTTTAACTTTGATGGTCTTAACCCTTTGAACCCGGCAAATCGCTGTAGCGGTTCGCGGCCTCGTATACCGTTGAACCCGGCAAACCGCTACAGCGGTGTCAGGTGTTTCGTATCGCGCACCCAGTGACGCGCGAGCCTCGCTGAGCATGTGGTGACCTCGCCCTTTGCACTGACACATCCTGTTTACATTTGGTACATGGCACGTACGTTCGTCTGTGGTATGCGGTCAGTTTTTCGGCGCTAGCGTGGGAATTACGGTCGGAATGGCGAGTGGATGTGTAGATATTCGGAGTGATACAATTTTGTGTTTGGAGACATGCTTTCAAAAGCAGATAACTTTGATGTATAGGGACATGTGTGCATACCTACCGCAAGGCAGCATAACCACGTGTGTTGGCAGTGTCAGCTGGAGCGATCGCCGTTTGAGTCACTGACAACGGCAATGACTTGAACTTGATTCTAATGCAACTCCACCAGGGAGGCCCCTTTGGGGGCTTAACTGCCTGTCCCAAGTCAGGATAAAGGAGGAGGGTTAGGCGTGGGGCTAGCGACTCCACCCTGTAAAAAGAAACTTGCTACGGAAACGACAACAAGGGAAAAAGCGACAACCGGCGCTGGGAGCGAAGCAGACCAGGAAACTGGACTTATGACGGATGGGGACCAAAGCCGCAAGGACGTCTCCACCCCGATAGCGGAACTCCTGACGCCAAAACGATGGATCAGAATTGGATGCTGGAACGTGCGAACGCTCTACCAGACTGGAAAGCTGGCGCAAGCAGTAAGTGAACTGAACCGCCACAAACTAACCCTCATGGGAGTAACAGAAGCAAGATGGACTGGTGCTGGCAGACAGAGGTTGAGCTCCGGAGAAGTCATCATCTGGTCTGGAAGAACAGACAACGAACACCGAGAAGGAGTTGCTGTCATCATCAATAAGAGCAAGGCCAACACCGTTCTACAGTGGAAACCTGTGAACGAGCGCCTGCTGTACATCAGGATGAATTCCAAATACGCAAAGCTGTCTATTGTTGTGGGCTACGCACCGATAGACGACGTGGAAGAAGAGGATAAGGATGCATTCTACGACGCCCTCCAAGCTGTTTTGGAAGACATCCCTCGACATGACGTGCTGATGCTGATCGGTGACTTCAACGCTAAGGTCGGCTGCGACAATGAAGACAGAAAGAGGACCATGGGACGACATGGAGCGGGTGTGATCAACGACAACGGGGAGAGGCTGGTCAATTTCTGCGAGGAGAATGACTTAGTCATAGGAGGGACCCTGTTTGCGCATAGGGAGATCCACAAACTCACATGGAAATCACCAGACGGCAAGACCCAGAACCAGATCGACCACATCATCATTAATGGTCGCTGGAGGCACTCTCTGCAGGATGTGCGAGTGATGCGACATGCTGACATTGGCAGCGACCATAGTCTTCTGGTGGGGAAGGTGACATTGAAGCTTAGGAAAGTAAAGATAGGAGACACCAGAAATCAGCGCTACGACGTGGCCAAGTTGAAAGACCCAAAAGTGAAAGAAGAGTTTAGGTTGGCCCTCAGGAATAGATTTAGTGTTTTGGAAGATGAGACAGCGCTGACTATTGAAGATTTCAACAGAGCCATGAAGGAAACAGGAGGGGAAGTTTTAGGATACAGAAAGAGCAGGAAGACAGAGTGGATCTCAGAAGACACGTGGGCTCGCATAGAAGAGAGAAGACAGATCAAGAAGAAACTTTTGGATACCAAATCACCAAGACTGAAGGAAAGAATATCAAGAGAATACAGAGAGAAAGATCAAGCGGTGAAGACATCAGCGAGAAGAGACAAGAGAATGTACACAGAAAGGCTGGCAGAAGAAGCGGAGGCAGCTGCAAAACAGAGAGACATGAAGACAGTGTACCAGAACACCAAGAAGCTGAAGGGCGATTACGGGCAACACCACGACCTTCCAGTGAGAGCTGAAGATGGAACTCATGTCACAGTAGAGGAAGAGAAGCTGAAGAGATGGAAGCAACACTTCGAGTCCATCCTGAACCGCTCAGACCCACCAACCCTCACTGACATTCCTGAAGCGGAGGAGGACCTGGACATTAACCTCGGCAACATTACTATTGCGGAAGTCAAGCAGGCCATTCAAAAGCTGAAGAACGGGAAGGCACCTGGCGATGACGGAGTGTGCCCCGAGATGCTGAAAGTAGAAGATACGGCAACGCCGCAGCTTCTTTGTCAGATTTTTCAAAAGATCTGGGACACTGAGGAAGCGCCGAGCGATTGGAAGACCGGCACCATCGTCAAACTTCCGAAGAAAGGAGACCTGGGGAACTATAACAACTGGCGAGGCATCACCTTACTATCCCTCACCAGCAAGATCTTCAGCCGCATTCTCCTTGAACGCATTACGACAGCAGTGAATGGCATCCTTCGCCGGGAGCAGGCAGGTTTTAGGAAAGGCAAGTCCTGCATTGACCATATTTTCGTACTGAGACAGATCCTTGAGCAGTCTAACGAATGGAATGGATCCCTCTATGTGGTCTTTGTAGACTTTGAGAAGGCCTTCGACAGTCTGCATCGAGACTCCCTTTGGAAAATCCTGCGATACTATGGAATCCCCCAGAAACTTGTCAACGTCATCAGGTCCCTGTACAAGAATTTTGAGTGCAGAGTCGTCCACAACAACCAGCTCACCGAACCGTTTAAGGTGGAAACCGGAGTGAAACAAGGATGTATTCTTTCGCCAATCCTATTCTCAATGGCAATTGATTGGATCATGCGCCGCACCACAGAGGGAAGGAGGCAGGGAATTCAGTGGACGCTGACCTCAATGCTGGATGACCTCGACTACGCCGATGATATCGGGCTGCTGGCAAGCAGAAACCAGGACATGCAACAGAAGACACAACAGTTGACACAGTCAGCAAGCTCCATAGGTCTCGGGGTCAACATTAGGAAGACTCAAGTCATGAGGAAGAACACCATAGTGGGCGACCCAATCACCATCAATGACCAACCTCTGCAAGAGGTGGACGAGTTCACGTACCTGGGCAGCAAGGTTACCACAGATGGAGACTGCACAAGGGAGATCACCACAAGAATCAGCAAAGCCAACCAAGCCTTCGCAATGCTGAAACCCATCTGGAGGACCACAAGCCTGAGCATCCACACCAAGCTCCGTATTTTTAAGAGCAACGTGCTGAGTGTCCTTCTATATGGGTCAGAATGCTGGAAATCCACTACCGCTACGGAACGCAAGCTGGATGTCTTCCAGAACAAGTGCCTGCGACGGATCATGAAGGTCTTCTGGCCAAACATGATTACAAACGAGGAACTACGGAAGAGAGCAGGCGCAGACAGCATCGCTGAAACCATCGCCACACGGAGATGGAGATGGCTAGGCCACGTTTGCAGAATGTCACCTGACTCATTACCAAGGGTGGCACTGAGATGGACACCACAGGGGAAGAGAAACCGTGGGCGACCAAAGGAGACGTGGCGCCGAACCGTGGAGCGAGAGCTCAAGAACAGAGGCCTTACTCTGCAAACAGCACCCAAAATAGCAGCTGACAGACAAAAGTGGCGCTCCCTTGCCGTCGCCTCAAGCACCAGACGGCGCAGAGAGGACTGAATGAATGAATGAATGATTCTAATGCTGAATTCGGACTGAGGTTGTAATTGATATTCCGTTTTTTTGATGCCACACCTTGGTGCAAATATAGGTAAGTCTGTGGACACCAACGACACACATTGGTCACATGTGTAGTACGTGTATAGTCTTTACAACACTGGTACTTCCATCCGATCGTGTACGAGACACAACACAGACACACTGATCATCATTCGACTCTGCTTATTACATGTTGTATAGACCGTGAATATACCTTATCAGTGGCAGGTGTAAACATTGACATCTGGTGACAAGGTAGGGGCCTTACGTTGTATCGGCATGCTGGAAATGCATGCACACTTATGTGTCACACTAACAGACACCCTATTTAAGTATGCATGTTAAGTACCAGTGACCTGTCATGCATGACAACTTTTTTTAAAAAGTTTATTGTCACCTGTCACTATTTTTGTCACCAGGCATTACGACACATGTGACACAGTGTGGTCAAATCCATAAAACGGTAGTCCATCCAATGGCAAATCTGTACATATATACCTTTATGGGGATATCTGTTGTAAAGTATTATTTACAAATATTTTACTGTACACACCCATTTTCAACAGAAATTTCTGAAATAAAGTCAGGGTTGAAGGGTATATAGACTTCTTATTTACTCAGGGTTCAAAGGGTTAACAATTGCTCTGCCAAGGTTGTTAACTAGTGTTCTGTTTACGTCTGCGTCTGATGAAAGTTCAATATTAAATGCAAGGCATGCAGTGCCAGGAACAATAACATCACTGGGACCAAGGTTTGGAAACTTGACAGTAAGTGTTTGGTTCTGGTCTATTGTACTATGATTGTTTGTGATTACAGTTGATTGCCTTATGCGTTTAACACCAAAAGGCTCACGTAGTTTTCTATATGGGTCTAACTTTGATCCGTAAGATGATGTCATTTTATTATGCAAAAATCAAAAATATTAAATTAATAAAATGAATGGCAGCGGGAACTTTTGGTCATAAAGATTTTGAAATGGATGTAATGGATGACTATGATACTACAGCAGATATGACTGGAATGGTAACTGGTTCTAGTATGTATCACAAACTGTTAAAAGACAAAGTGAACGCATTTTATGACAGTGTTGGTGTCCGCCCAGATGTAATAGATCCTAATCAGTTTGAATATGATAAAGGACACTTATTTGTAAATACAGACAGAGGTAAAATATATCTAACCCATAAAAATAACACTGCTAAGTTTAGAGCTTTAAGTACAATTAAAGGTAAAGTCGGTGGTAATACCGGGTTGATAAGGTACCTCGGTATTGGAGGGTCTCCTTCAGTACGAATCGTCTTGTTAGTGCCCTTTACGACATGCAAACAAGATTGCCGATGGGACAAGAAATTGAAATGGCAGCAGTAACAAGCCTGCCAGAAATAGCAAACACGGTAATACAAGAAACCTCAATTACTGAAGGGCAAATAAATGACGCTATGAAAACAATAGAAGACCCACCTTTACCTATGCGAGAGATTATGGGGTTGGATAAATCACTGCAGTCAATCAGAGGTGAGATGGTAAATAATGTAGCCAAACTGGGTGAGCTTGATAAACACATAAAACGTTAAAAAAGAAAAACTGGCTACTGCAGACAATGGGAATCTTAACACAGAAATGAAAGAAAGAATACAACACAGATTAAATGATTTGCAGATAGAAAGATCAGGAAGGTTAGAAACAATTAGTATAGGAAGAGAAAAACTGACAACCCAGGTCAACCGGATAAGAGAAACTATTCAGAAAATACTTCACGAAGACACAACATTGGCTGAGAGATTGAAAACACTTTTCAGAGAGCAGGGTATCACTATTGCCAGTTTAATTACTGCTCTCATATTTATTATCAGTACTGTAATGTTGGCTGTCTCTGGGGGTGGTGGCGCAAGCGGTCCACCGACCCCACCGGCTCCATCAGACCCAAAAGATTTAAGTCGTGGGTAAAGAAACAGTTGTCATACATATCAGACTTGCTTAAGAAATTGGCTGTGAAGGCAATGGATGCTTTGCCAGGTATAATTGGAAGTGTTGTCAGTTGGTTGATTAGTACAGCGGCAAAGATAGTAGGGTTTATGGCAGAAAATGTATGGGTCTTTTTGGTTACAGTGGGAGGATTATTAACTGGGTATTTAATGAAACAGGTAAAGAAGTAATATCCCTAATCCAGTAAGGCCTATTACCAATGCAGTTCTCTATGTCTCATTTGTGTCAGGGGTTGGTGTCAGTGCCGGGGCTGGGGCAGGGGAAGTAACCGTTTGTAATGATTTTAATGACTGTAAATGTGTGGTTGTTGCCCCCAAGTTTACAGATTGATTGAGTCCTAATTTCTGACCAACACCAGCAACAGTTATTTCATTATTATAATTTGTTATTGTCCCCATTTGAAGTTGAAGGTCAGACGGTAACATGTATAGCCCGATGCGTACTACAAAGTCATCTTTTGATCTCGCATATCTGAGAACATCTTGGTAGCGTTGTATGCTTGATGGGACATCTACTGTTGAATTAATAGTCTTCTAGATTTGCAAGAAATTGTTTTTTTGGGCTTCAAATTTATAACTACCGTTTAAAATGTTTGATTTTGTTAATGATTGTGCTCCTAGTAAACACCACACATATGTTCTGATAGACTCATTTACGCACTCGACTCCTGCTTGAGTAAACCCGTCACACCTGTCTAAGACAAATGTGGTCCAGGCATTAGACTGTTTCTGTTCTATTGAGCCTAACCAGACTTCAGATTTTCGTGTAAATGAAGTGTAACCAGGGTAATAATCTTGAGGGTATTGTCTGTGACTCATAGCATAATACAATGTACCCATGCCGTTGTGATCATCAAGTTTTTGTGTGAAGTCATACTTAGTGCTAATGTTAAATCAATTACAAATCCGTTCAAACGCTTTCATATCCAGGGGGTTGTTAAACCTGTTGAAACTGGATTCAGTTGGTAGAGGGGTATGCAGTTCTGACAGTATTCTTATAAGCTGGTAATATGTGTGGAAACGATACACATACCTAATCAGTTTGTTTGAGTGATTCAAGTGGTCTGTAAATGAAACACTGCAGCCTGTAGTTGAACATAGTATAGCAAAGTTAAGTTTGTTTTGAAACATCTGTAGTGGACTTGAGGACCACTTTCTTGCCATTGCATCGTCTGTTATTGGTGGGTTTAGGTATTGGTCAAAGGGGTTGGGTACTTTGACTTGAAATAAATCTTGTTCAGACACAGCTATAGCGAGCTGATTTAGTTGAATTATTTTCTGATCATAAGTAGGTGCAACATTGTACTTGGCATCCTTGTTACATTGAAACGCGTTTGTAGTGGTAATGGTTGGCGATTTAAATTTCATTGTTCTTTTTTATGAGATAAACAAAATGTTTATTACCTTATCAAATCTTGACACAAGCAAATCAGTGTGGTTAACTAATGGGATTGATAATCGTGATGGTAACAAGGCTGTGGCTATCCATGAACTGTTCTACACTGTAAAGTGGTTTAATGTAACAGATGACACAAGTTATTATGTAAGTTATAAAGTCACTGGTGACTTAGGCGATGATAGGTACTTTATACCATCTGGGTATTATGACTTTTGTATTATAGCTGAATGGTTTCAAAGCAAATTAAAAATTAAAGCAACTTTGAATCCAGCTAATTTAATTGTTACATTAGAATTTCCAGGACCAACGTTTGCATTTTCAAATAAACTTGCATCTTTACTTGGTTTAATAGGTGATTTTGTATCTAATACGGATGTCGATTGGACAGAAGTAGTGAGTGGTGTTAATATTAATAATAACACTTACAAAGTGGCAATGATGTTGAAACCAAATAAACTTAAAATAACTGGAAGTTATCCCGTTCATTTAGCAGTAAAACACAGTACTAAATGTTCATTTGAAAGAACTAAACATGACTAAAAATGTACACAATGGAAAACCTTCGACTTTGTTGAGATGTGTGCCAACTGGAACTGCACCCTATTGTGAAAGTGTGGTTGCTAGATTTCCTAATTTGCAGTTTAAGAAATTAGGTTCCAGTTTGTTTGAGTCACTGTGTTTATCTGTAACTAATCAAGATGACAAACCAGTTGTAATGCATGATTTTAGTGTTGTGTTAGAAGTTAAATAATTGTATTTTTGTTTATAAAAATGAGTGTTGGTCCGAAGTAAAAAAATATACCAGTTGCATGTCCGATAACAGAGTTGAAAAATTTGGCTGACGTACAGGATTTTGAGAAAGAAGGTGAGTTGGGGTAAGTGTATGGTTTTGAACTTGATTCTTATGGTATGTATAAACAAAAAGTAATCGATGACATGAAGGATGGCACTGAGAGAACGATTCCTACACTTTTTCAGCTGCGTGATGTTACTGTGCCTACTCTTGTAAATAATGCACTCTACAACTTAAAACATGTGAGTAATAAGTAGGTAGTTTCACTTGTGCCTACGCCAGCGCCCACAATGGCCTGGGACATAAAGTTTGAATTTATTAGTCGTTATGTTTATACTGATAATGAAGGAGCCTTAGTGTTTAGAAAAGTTGTTAACTCTGGACCGTTGATTGTGAGTCTTGTTCCAAGTTTTACTTCAGACAACAATAGCAGAGATAAACTGAAATTTCAAGAGTACAAAAAACGGAGATATCTCCTTACAAATAGAAGAGGCAGATCGGATACTTCTGTTGTGTTTGTACCAGCAAACTTTACCATAGCTAAAGAAGCCACAATAGTATTTGAAATTATCATGAGGTCTGTGACTTCTGTCAAAGAGGCAGATATCGCACAGGGAATCAAACTGACGTGGGATGACACAGTGACAGAGTCAACAAAGGTTTTTATAGCTATAAGAAAAGGTGTTGATGTTGTTGAGGTTTCAAGCAGTATACCAGCTGTCAAGATAGTGGTCGACAAAAAAAAAACTTTCGTTCGTTTAAGTTCTATAAAACTGGAACACATTGATCTTGTTTCATTTTATTATGCCAGCAAATTATACACTTTTGACGAGTTGCAAAATGTAATCACTGGTTAAATAATAAAAATAATATTTGTCAATAAAAAATGGTAAACTTGTATCCACAACTATCAACGATGCTTGTGCATGAGACTGTGATGTCTGATCCACATATGTCAATTGGATCAGATAAAACATTACAGGCAGACTCATTCCAATTAATAAATATTACAGACGCATTGAAATATTTGGAGGGAGAACAGGCGAAATATTTTAGATGTAAACGGTGATATCAGACTGTTTTCAATTCTGTACACAATGCATCTATGGCTGTTGGTGCTGTTTCAGCTGGTTTATCTGTAGGGGGTATTGTTTTGATATCAACTGGAATCGGCAGTTTAATTGGAGTTGGCCTTGAAGGAGCTAGCATAGCCACAGGACTGGTATGCTTTGGTTTGGAAGACCTCAACAAAAGATTTCTTACAAAGTTACAAAAACATGAAGCATTGAGTATGCTCGCAGGCACAAAACTTAGCAGTATAAAACTTATTATAAGTAAATCTTTGGAGGACAATTTTATTGATGATACTGAATTTAAGAGAGTGCAGGATGATTTGAACAATTACAAACAACAGAAGTCTGAAATACAGAATAAGATGCGTAGTCAATCTCCCGTAAATATTGAAGAACTGAAGGCTTCTTTTTTAGAGGAAGGAAAAAAGATTGGGGTTCAGGAGACCACACAAAAACTTCAAGGACTTTTAAGCAAATAAAGGTCAGATTTGGTAATCGCTTAATAATGTCATACATTTCACAGAGAGATGACACGCCACTCACATCGCATAGACCTGTCTATTAAACCCCATCTGCGCCACCAGAATACTATTTAGAAAAAAAGTTTATTTGTTGCTTTTGTATCTTGATAAAAATGACTGAGTATATGTGACTAGAGTCAAGTTGTTATTAACAACTTATTAGTAATTAATGTAAGTAATCAATAAGTTCTAATGGTAAATAATTATTATGTTCTTATATCAATTAACTTAAAGTAACCTTTAAGTCAGTTGTGACTTATTATGTATACAGTTTTCCACATGATAGTTTCTTATCCAATTGTTTTCAAGCTGCCTGTATAGTGCTGAGTATGACCACCGGTTAATTTTCTGAAAAAACATTTCTCGGAAACCAGTCATGAGTATATTAAGTCAACTTCAAAACATGCTGTCCTCTTAAATATATTGACACCTCTAAGTAACAGCCTTTTCAAAAGCCAGGTTATTCATAAAAGTGTCCCCTCTCGCATACCTTAAATTGAATGGGGGGCGTGTTACAAAAGAGCATTCAGGTGTGCGAAGCGTGGCAACGATTATGCTACAAAGTAGGTAAATAGGTGGGCTGGCTTACAAAATGTCACTCATCATAGAATAAGACCCTTGCCACTAGTACTCATTGAGAATCGCTTTCAGTCCGGTGCAAATCTTGATCAGTTTTCAAAAAAGCGATTCAAAAATGTTGTCGCGTTAGGAATAATTGCTTTTATTTGCATTTCTGTCATGACGTATTGTTTGTATACAGCCAAGGTTACAAGCATTGAGGCATTGACTATGGGTGTGTGTGAAATGTCTCTAGTCTATTTTACTAAATACACTATATAGGATTTGGTTTGAATTGAGAGAAACGGCCGTGTGGGTGTTAATGACCTTAATTAGTAATTAATTAGGGTAAACTTAAGACAATGGAAACGCTTCAAAAATCTCTAATCTTCTTTCTCTGTAGATGATCGTCTTGTTCTATACCTGCGTATTTCTCTGTGGGCTGGCGATTAGGTGCCTGATAGGTGGGGGCAGGGGATCTAACTGTTTGCCTGTCCTGCGCTGAGTGATCCCCTAAGATAGTGAAGGGAACTGTCTTACAGAAAACCAGGACATACTGAAGAGATGGACAGAGTACTGCTCAGATTGTACAACCACCGAGCTACAGGGGACCCAGGCATACTTGTCAATCCACCCGTGACCAACAATGGCAACTATCACATCCTCCGAGAAGAAGTAGAGACTGCAGTGAAGTCGCTAAGAAAAAGGGAAGGAAGCAGGAGCATACAACATCCCTGCAGAACTAGTCCAAGAAGAGGGAGAAGACATGATAAGCGCCTTACTAACACTCAGCAATAAGATCTGGCAGTCAGGGGATTGGCCCACACCATGGACTCAATCACTTATAATAACTCTCCTCAAAAAAGGCAACTTACATCAATGCCAGAATTATCGCACGATCAGTCTTATATGCCACCCAAGCAAAGTCATGTTAAAGATCATACTGAACAGGCTGAAACCACAGGCAGAGGAAATCATAGCTGAGGAACAGGCAGGCTTCAGACCAGGGCGCAGCACAACTGAGCAGATCTTCAACCTGAGAGTTCTATGTGAGAGGTACCTTCAGCAAGACCTCCATCATGTCTTTGTGGATCTTAAGAAAGCGTTTGACAGGGTGTGGCATGCAGCCCTTTGTTCAAACATGAAGCTATACAACATAAATGCCAACCTGATCAAAGTCATAACAAACCTTTACAACAAGGTCACTAGCGCAGTCTGCTTCAACGGCAATATAGGAAACTGGTTTAGGACTACAGTTGGAGTCAGACAACGCTGCTTGCTCTCACCTACTCTTTTCAACATTTTCCTGGAAAGAATCATGACAGACGCTCTGAAAGATCAGGAAGGAACCGTCAGTATTGGAGGTAGAACAATCACGAACTTGCGCTTTGTGGACGACATTGATGGCCTTGCAGGAACAGAGAAGGAGCTAGCTTAGCTGGTGGAGAAGCTGGACAGTACAGCCATTGAGTATAGGATGGAAATCAGTGCAGAGAAGAAGAAATTGGTAACAAATAGCACCAGTGGCATTGGCATTGGTGTCAAGATTGGAAGCCAAAAACTAGAAACAGTTAATAAAATCAAATACTTAGGAGCCATTGTGACAGATGAGGGATCAAAACCAGAAATACTGTCCAGGATTGCGCAGACAACAACAGCACTGACAAGATTGAAGACCATATCTCTCTCTCTCTTGGCTTGACTTCGCGAACGAAGATTTTATAGGAGTTGCCCACGGCGTCTGCAGGCTTGTTCGTGGCTGCGGAGGCCAATCCGAGACAGGCAGGTTCGACCGCAGTGGCTGCAGGGGAAGGTATGGCCAGGGTTCTGAGCTGCGGCATCTCTGTTTTTTCTCCTGAGCCGCTTGTCCTTAAGGCTAGCTCTGTGAGAGTCCTCAAAGGAGACAGCTGCCTTGTAAATGGTGGAGCGCCAGGTGTCACGGTCCGCAGCAAGCGAAGACCACTGGTGGTGGTCGATTTGGCAGGCACTAAGTGACTTCTTGAGACAGTCTTTGTATCTCTTCTTTGGTGCCCCTCTGTCACGGTGTCCAGTAGCAAGCTCGCCGAACAGGGTGATCTTTGGTAGGCGATGATCCTCCATCCTGGAGACATGCCCCGCCCAGCGGAGCTGTGTCCGCAGCAGCAAAGCCTCGATGCTCACAGTTTCAGCCTGTTCAAGGACCTCGACGTTGGTGACATAGTCACTCCAGTGAATGCCCAGGATGGTACGCAGGCAGCGCTGGTGGAAGCGTTCGAGGAGTCGTAGTTGGCTGCGGTAGAGGGCCCAGGACTCGGAACCATACAGCAGGGTGGTGAGGACCACAGCTCTGTACACACTGATCTTGGTGCCTGTTTTCAGCTGTTGATTGTGCCACACCCGCTTGAAAAGTCGCCCAAAAGCGCTGTTCGCTTTTGCCAGCCTGCTGTCAAGCTCCTTGTCCAGCTTGGCGTCCGACGTGATAATGCAGCCAAGGTAAGTAAACTGGTGCACTGACTTTAGTTCAGACTCGCCAATGGTGATGTGAGGAGGGCGATACACTGTCTTGGGTGCCGGCTGATGGAGGACCTCTGTCTTTTTCAGACTGACCTCGAGTCCAAAGAGCTGGGCAGCATCTGCGAAGCAAGACGTGATGCGCTGCAGGGCTCTCTCTGTGTGTGCAACGACGGCAGCATCATCAGCAGAAAGCAGCTCACGAATCAGTTGGTCTAGGGTTTTCGTGTGGGCCTGCAGTCGTCTGAGGTTGAACAGGCTGCCATCGAGACGATACCTGATGTACACTGCATCGTCATCATCGAGGTCCACTGTGGCCTGCTTCAACATCATGCTAAAAAAGATGGTGAAGAGGGTCGGTGCCAGCACGCAGCCCTGCTTTACGCCGTTGAGAATAGGGAATGGTTCTGAGAGGTCATTGTTGAGTCTGACCTGGCCTTGCTGGTCCTCGTGTAGCTGGACAATCATGTTGAGGAACTTTGGGGGACAGCCAAGTCGCTCCAGGATTTGCCACATGCCTTGCCTGCTCACAGTGTCGAACGCTTTTGTTAGGTCGACAAATGTTACGTACAACCCTTTGTTCTGCTCGCGGCACTTCTCCTGTAGCTGTCTCAGCACAAAGACCATATCGGTGGTGCTCCTGTTTGCTCTGAAGCCACACTGGCCCTCTGGGAGTTGGTCTTCAGCGATGGCAGGTACCAGCCGATTCAGGAGCATCCTTGCAAGGATTTTCCCAGCAATGGACAGCAGGGTAATTCCCCGATAGTTGAAACAGTCAGACTTCTCGCCTTTGTTCTTGTACAGGGTGATAACGACTGCATCACGGAGATCTTTTGGTAGTGTTCCTTCCTCCCAGCAGCAGAGAAAGAGGTCGTGGAGCTTGTTGTGCAATGCTGGGCCTCCATGTTTCCAGATCTCTGGCGGTATTCCATCAATGCCTGCTGCTTTGCCACTCTTGAGCTGGTGGATGGCTGTGAGGGTCTCTTCAGCGGTGGGCGGTTCGTCCAATTCAACCTTTACTGGGAGGTGTGGGATTTGTAGGACGACTGCTTCTTGAACAGTGCGCTCAGCGCTGAAGAGGCTCTGAAAGTACTCCGACCAGCGGTTCAAGATGGAGGTATTATCTGTGAGGAGTGCCTGGCCATTCGCGCTTCGCAGGGGACTTTGTACCAGGTGCCTGGGGCCATACACTGCTTTCAGTGCTTCGTAGAAGCCCCTGTAGTCACCATTGTCAGCACAAAGTTGGGTCCTCTGTGCAAGTCTGGTCCACCACTCATTCTGGAGATCTCTGAGCTTGCGCTGGAGACTGCTGCAGACGAGGCGGAAGGCAGACTTCTTCACAGGGCAGGAAGGCTGGGCTAGGTGGGCCTGATGGGCGGCTCTTTTTTTTGCTAGGTGTTCCTGGATCTCTACATCGTTTTCGTCAAACCAGTCTTTGTTCTTCTTTCTGGCGAAACCCAAGACTTCTGCAGAGGATTTTGCAATAGCATGAAGACCATATGGAAGAACAGAAATATCACGCTCTGCTCCAAGATCAGACTGGTGCGCTCCTTAGTCATCTCAGTGTTCTTGTATGCCTGCGAGTCATGGACCCTCACAGCAGACCTTGAAAGGAGGATACAAGCCACTGAAATGAAATGTTTCATACAGAGATCACATCACGAACGAAGAAGTGGGAAGCAGAATCAGGCAAGCCATCGGGCCCTATGAAGACCTATTAGCCATTGTGAAAAAACGCAAACTGAAGTGGTATGGGCATGTCACGCGTTCAGCAGGGCTTGGCAAAACAATCCTGCAAGGCACTGTGCAAGGAGGACGAAGGAGAGGAAGACTGAGGAAAAGATGTGAGGACAATATCTCCGAGTGGACAGGGCTGAGGCTTGTTGATACGCTAAGAATGGCAGAGAACAGAGAGGAATGGAGGGAGCTGGTTGCCAAGTCATCAGTGGTGCCCCAACGGTCGGCAAGACTACGGGATATAGATACATAGATAGCTCTCGTCTATATGCAACGGGCAAGTTCAGTTTCACCACGCCAATTTCAAAGTTTATTCGGCACGCTTTAAGTCTGTTCGGCGATATAAAGCAAAAGGTGATCGAGCTACACCGTTTTTGGTAAAAAGGTGTCTGTACATTGCACACCACTATGTGATGGCTTGATGTGACTAGCCATATGACATTTCAGAATTAGTCACACCACTATGTGATGGCTTGATGTGACCAGCCGTATACTCTAATGACATTTCACAAATCAGTCACGTTTTGTGTTTGTTGTCTGAGGTGTATTCCGGGCATGTTTAAGCCTTTATTGGCTAAAGGATGTCTTCATCAGCGTGCTGACCCTTTTGTTTTTGTTGAGCAACCGTTTGTTAGGTTTTTATGGTAGTTCGTCTTTGTTTCATTCTGTATTGTTCTAATACTTTTTGGTACATTCTGACTTGTTCAAGTAGGTGATGTATTCTCGCTGCCGTCACTGCCAATTGAAAGGGCTAGTGGCGAGTAGAAGATAATGTCGTCCGTCGGGGCGCAGCCACTGCTAATTTTTTGAGCTAGTGGAGCGTAGATGGCTTCTTGGTTGTAGTTCAGTTTGTTTCCGTCCTCCACTGCCAATTGGTAGGGCTAGATGCGAGTAGAAGAGCTGCTCTCTCGTAGCGCTACCACTGTTAATTGTGAGCCTGAGCTTGTGGAGCGTGCGGTTGTTGTGTTTTCGTTCTTTCAGTCTCTTTCCAGATGCTGGTGGATGTTGCTCAAACATGGCCTGCCGGCTCGGATGTGAAAGCTGGTGCCGTCAACTGTGTAGCTCGATGCGGATCCGTCACATGACATTTTTATTTTTTATTTTTTAAAATTTAAATTTCTCTAGTTTGATTCGTGGCTGGCTGCAAACAGGGATGCGCCTTCTCGCACTGAGCGCGCCGGCCGGCGTGGTCCAGAAGTGGTGTTGTGTGCAGCGATCCGATTACTGTTTTATGTTGTGTCATCAAAGGGATCAGTAGGTCTGTTTCCCTATTTGTAGGAATATAGTGGGGTTCACTCCGTTGCTGCTGTACTTCTTGCATTCGGTCAGCCTATGTCTTGTCTCTGTCTTTATTGTAGTGGTTGTGTCGCCGAGGGCCGTGCACAGTAATATAGCTGTACGTTGTATTCAATAGAACAAAGCAAAGTTTAGTTTCAATGGGCTAAAGTTGCTCATTTTTTGTGTGTGGGAATCCATCTGCTCCTGCCGCGATTGACACGATGTATATTTTTCTCTTTTCTTGCTTCCGTTAGTTTCTGGTCCGGCGGCTAGGTGTAGACTGTAGATGGCACTAACTGTGGTTGATCATCGATATTTTGTGTGGTTCGCTTGTTGTTGGGGCGGGTAGACTCGATGTTTCAGTGTGGTTTGCTTGTTGCTGGCGCGGGTAGTGTCTGTTGTCTTCTTGAGATGCACATTTTTGTCTTTATTTTCCGCATGGGTAGTGCCTGGGGGTTCATACTATGCTGTCTCATACTCAGGCATGTAGTCTGACTGCTGCTACGTCAATTCTTGCAGTCTGCTCAGTCCTGGAGATATTGATACGATTCATTTCATTCTCGTTTCTTCTAGTGTTTGCTGGTCAGTCGGTTAGGTGGTGCGGATGTTTGGTGTTGATTTCATTATTGGTATCATTCCCAGGCCTTAAAACTGTAGGTTGTTGCCGTTAATTCGCCGGCTGTGGGTAACCGATTTCTTTTAAATTTTTATTCTCTTTCTCCCCTTCCCCCGTATGTTCTCAGTGTAGAAGGTGGGCGTACTGTTGGCTCGTCTTTCGCTGTTTAACTGAATTGTTCTGAGTTTTGGGGTTTTGATAGTCAGTTTTGCGGCCTCGCGGTATTTGGGGGTTCCGTCTTCGGCGGACTGGATTCAGTTTGTCCGAGAAACTGACTGCGGATGGTGGGAGTCTTGAGATGTGTTAAATGTTTTGTCTACGTAGATCTTTCTGTATTAGTCGTTGTTGGTGATGATATGTGCCTTCCTTGATCGCGTTGTCTGTTTTTGAAGCTGGGGTTCATGATGTATGTTCCCCTGCACGCCGCTGTCCGGACAGATAATTATTGTTCAAATTGATATACTCTCGCTCACACTATCGCTCGAAAAGGATAGCGGAGAGTGGTGGTGTGTTCTTTTCATGTCGTGTCCTTAGTTTTGATTTTTGGTAGGGCAATTCTATGGTTGTTTGTGGTGTTTCGGGGTTCCGTCTAAGTATTCAGTCGTATCGCCCGTTGATCACTGATGTCGTAGGCGTACAAAGCTTTGCTGTATCTGCCATCTTTGAAGTATATCAAGGTGTTTCCTTGCTTTCTTGCCTCTGCAAAGGCCCATGAGGTCGACCCATTCAAAGAATATCGTGTCGTAGGGTTCAGTCCATCGGAGAAGATGAATGCGGCTAGTAGGATTCTTTGAAAGTGTGTGAGGTTTATCGTTCACATGTCTTTTTGTTTTTCCCTCGGCCATTTGTGTGCTGGTCGTATGATTTTTTGGGATGTCGCTCCGGCCATAGTTCAAAGGTCTGGCGCTTGTTCTTTTTCTTGTTCATTCCGTTTTCTTTTCCCCGTTGTTTGGGGGTGCTTGTATTGGTTGCTGTGTGACGTATGGGAATCAGATATTTCCAAAACCAGTTGGTTTCCTGTTGGGAGGTCCATTTGCTTTGTTTAATATGTCACGAGGATGTTTCCGTTTGGAGTCGGCGTGTGGCTTTTCCCACTGCTAGTTCAAGTATTGAGCTAATGGTGCCTATATCAGTGTTCTTCTTCTCAGTTTCTGCTTTATCACCACTGCTAATTGGTGGAGCTAGTTGTGCAGAAGTATGTTTGTTGATGCGCTTTGGTCACTGACTAGCTTTCGAACTTGGGACGGCGATCTTGACACACGTCAGCGATCTTGACACAGGACGGCGATCTTGACACAGGACGGCGATCTTGACACTTGTCTGTTTACCCAACACTGCTAAGTGGTGCAGCTAGTGGCGCAAACACATGTTGATGCCATCTCGTCGTCTGCTGTACCGTACCATAATTATGTGACCTGTTCCCACGAAAGGAAAGGGACAATAAGTCGGAAATATTGAGTTTTGAGATATTACACCATGAACGGTTAATAGCATTACTAATTAATTTGATACAAAAAATATTGTTGTAGACCTGTTATTAAGCGAGAAACTTGCATTTAAAGTTAATCACTCAAACTGGCCCATGATGACCCCCAGCACACTTTTCGGCCTGTAGCGCCATTCGGCGGAGCGCGACTTATGGTCCCTTATCAGACAGACGACTAATCGTTCAATTGTTTCAGGCGTTGCTCGTGTGCGGGGCTTGTCTGCCTGCGGTGCGCGTGGCGGTCGGTCAGTGGCTGTAGTATCCTACTACTATGTCTGCTGTGGGCATCGGTGTAGATAACATTGTGGTTCGCGTCACTTGTGGTTGTTGAAATGTTGCGATGTTTATTTCCTGCTCCTATCAACAGGTGGAGTCGGGAGGGGTCTTGTTGGTGTGTGCCAACTGCGTCCCTCCCCCCCCCCCCCATGGCTTCCAAGTTTCGCGTTAGTGGTTGGCACCAATGTACTATGGCCATCTGTCTCTGTTGTCTGCCGGAAGACTTGCAGCTCTACTGATTCCCTATTGTTGTGAAGAGAGTGGTTTCGGTTTCCCAAAGTTCTTCTGTATCTGTCCGTATGTGTACACGTACCTAGACTTTCTTGTATTCAGTCTGTTAATCATGACGGCTTTGTTTTCGGGGCTTATGCCTTTAGTGTAGTCCTGTGGTTCCCTTGGTTTGCATTCCTGTCGCGTGGTGTCCTTTCGTTTTGGGGTTATACTTGGTGAGTTCAGGCGGTTCAGGATATTGGTCGCCTGATGCTGACCTGGGGATGACAACGTCACTCAGCACACCCTGAACGACCAAGCAGCCTTATCTAGGGACAGCACTGCTTGCTCCACACGGAGAGGTGGCCTAGCCAAAGCTC
Source organism: Semisulcospira habei (assembly GCA_036245525.1). NCBI lineage: Eukaryota > Metazoa > Mollusca > Gastropoda > Semisulcospiridae > Semisulcospira > Semisulcospira habei. The sequence continues at coordinate 245,680,964 of BTPG01000003.1, forward strand.
ATCCCCTCGTAACCTCAGTTGGCTAACCGCGATCAACGGGCATCTTCTCCTGCGGTCAGAAAACAAGAAAAAACAACGGATCCACTTCCATGACGACCACGACCGGACTCAACGTAGCATGCTGGAACATCCGAACCATGCTCGGCACAGCAGACAGTGGACGCCCTGAACGTCGCTCCGCCCTCATTGCCCATGAATTGCGGAGGTTAAATATCGACATCGCTGCGCTCAGCGAAGTACACCTCACGGAGAAAGGCAGCCTCCAAGAACTTGGTGCTGGCTACACCCTCTATTGGTCAGGCAGGCCTGCCTCAGAAAGACGGCTCTCAGGCGTGCGCTTCATGGTCAAGCCCCCCATTGTGACTAAGCAGGAAAACCTACCAACGGGTCACTCCGACCGCATTATGTCCATGCGCCTCCCACTAATGCACCAGCAATACGTCACCCTTCTCAGTGTGTACTCCCCAACCCTCCTGGCAGATCCTGCAGAAAAAGACAAGTTCTACTCTAACCTGCACAGCCTCCTACAGAGCACCGCTGCAGACGACAAAGTCATCATCCTTGGCGACTTCAACGCCAGTGTGGGCCAAGACTATGAAGCCTGGAAAGGAGTCCTCGGCAAGCATGGCGTTGGGAACTGCAATGACAATGGCCGCCTACTTTTGGAGTTCTCTGCCGAGCAGCAACTAGTCATCAACAACACTACTCTCCAGCAAAAGGACAGTCGAAATACCACCTGGATGCATCCTCGCTCCAAGCACTGGCACCTTATCGACTATGTTCTAGTGCGTCAGAGGGACCGCAGTGACGTCCTCCTCACCAGAGTGATGCCCAGCGCAGAGTGCGTCAGAGGGACCGAAGTGACGTCTTCCTCACCAGAGTGATGTCCAGCGCAGAGTGCCACACTGACCACCGCCTTGTCCGCTGCAAACTCAGGCACCGCCAAAAGTTGAAACCCAAGACCCCCCCCCCTCCCATACACACACACACACACACCTCCAAGAAAGAAATTGATGATGCCAGCCTTCAGCGTGACGACAAATAAGCTGCCTTTCAGACACATTTACAGCCCATGCTCAAAGACACAGTTGATCCAGCAGAATCCTCCCCTGAAACACTCTGGGAACAACTGAAAACTGCTATTGTAAAATTTTCTGTGGAAGTCTTGGGCTTTGCTAGAAAGAGGAACAAAGACTGGTTTGACGAAAACGACTTAGACATCCAGGAACTTCTAGCAAAAAAAAAGAGCCGCCCACCAGGCCCACCTAGCCCAGCCTTCCTGCCCTGTGAAGAAGTCTGCCTTCCGCCTCATCTGTAGCAGTCTCCAGCGCAAGCTTAGAGAGCTGCAGAACGAGTGGTGGTCCAGATTCGCACAGAGGACCCTACTTTGCGCTGACAACGGTGACTACAGGGGCTTATACGAAGCACTGAATGCAGTGTATGGCCCCAGTCACCTAGTACAAAGTCCCCTGCGAAGCGATGATGGACAGGCACTCCTCACAGATAATACCTCCATCTTGAACCGCTGGTCGGAATACTTTCAAGACCTCTTCAGCGCTGAGCTCACTGTCCAAGAAACAGTAATCCTCCAGATCCCACACCTTCCACTAAAGGTTGAATTGGACGAACCGCCCACCGCCGAAGAGACCCTCACAGCCATCCACCAGCTCAAGAGTGACAAAGCAGCAAGCATTGACGGAATCCCGCCAGAGATCTGGAAACATGGAGGCCCAGCACTGCACAACAAGTTCCACAACCTCTTTCTCTGCTGCTAGGAGAAAGGAAGAAGTTCTGGACCAGACCCCTAAGAAAGACATTCTTGTGGTGCAGGGAGACTGGAATGTCAACATAGGAGAGGATACTGCTAGGAACTGGAAAGGCACATGCGGACGCTACTGCAATGCAGAGACCAACGACACTGGCTACTGGAAAAGACTACAAAAGGCTACTGGAATTTGCCAGCTCAAATGATCTAAAGACGATGAACACGTTTGGCCCACACAAAGCATCCAGAAGGTGGACATGGCACAGCCCGAACGGAGAGCACCATAACCAAATTGACTACATCATGGTGAAGAGACGCTACCAAACCAGTGTGAACATTGCCAAGAAAAGAAGTTTTCCAGGAGCAGACATTGGAAGCGACCATGACTTGGCGATGATGACCTTCCGACTCCGCCTAAAGAAGGTCAACAAGCAGGGTCCCACCAGAATAAAGTTTGACCTCGAGAAGCTGAAAGACCCAGAGGTAGCTGAAGACTTCCAGACAAAGATGGGAGGTAAATTCGCACCACTGCTACTTCTAGGTGCAGAAGACACGGACGTGGACACACTGATCGACACATTTAACACAGCTGTAACCCAAACAGCCAGTGAGATCCTTGGCAAATACCGACAAGCAAAGAAACCTTGGGTTACAGCTGACATCTTTGTTCTATGTGACAAGCGTCGAGAATTAAAGAAAAAGACATCAGAGGTAGAAGGAGCTAAACAATACAGGGAAATTAATCAGGATATCAAGAAAAGCATGAAAAAGGCAAAGAATCAGTGGATTGAAGATCAGTGTAAACACGTAGAAGAAAATCTGAACAAAAATAATAGCAAAAAAGCATACCAGCTGGTGAAAGACCTGACCAGTGTAAAACAAGGACGCTCCTCGATCATTCAAGATAGTGAAGGGAACTGTCTTACGGAAGTCCAAGACATACTGAAGAGATGGACAGAGTACTGCGCAGATTTGTACAACCACCGAGCTGCAGGGGACCCAGGCATACTTGTCAACCCACCCGTGACCAACAATGGCAACTATCCCATCCTCCGAGAAGAAGTAGAGGCTGCAGTGAAGTCGCTGAAAAAAGGGAAGGCAGCAGGAGCAGACAACATCCTTGCAGGGCTAGTCCAAGAAGGGGGAGAAGACATAATAAGCGCCTTACTAACAATCTGCAATAAGATCTGGCACTCAGGGGATTGGCCCACACCATGGACCCAATCACTTATAATAACTCTCCCCAAAAAAGGCAACTTAAATCAATGCCAGAATTATCGCACGATCAGTCTTATATGCCACCCAAGCAAAGTCATGTTAAAGATCCTACTGAACAGGCTGAAGCCACAGGCAGAGGAAATTATAGCTGAGGAACAGGTAGGCTTCAGACCAGGGCGCAGCACAACTGAGCAGATCTTCAACCTGAGAGTTCTATGTGAGAGGTACCTCCAGCACCAGCAAGACCTCTATCAAGTCTTTGTGGATTTTAAGAAAGCGTTTGACAGGGTGTGGCATGCAGCCCTTTGGTCCACCATGAAACTATACAACATCAATGCTAACCTGATCAAAGTCATAGCAAACCTCTAGAACAAGGCCACTAGAGCAGTCTGCTTCAACGGCAAAATAGGAAACTGGTTTAGGATTACAGTTGGAGTCAGACAAGTCTGCTTACTCTCACCTACCCTTTTCAACATCTGCCTGGAAAGAATCATGACGGACGCTCTGAAAGATCATGAAGGAACCATCAGTATTGGAGGCAGAACAATCACGAATCTGCGCTTTGCGGACGACATTGATGGCCTTGCAGGAACAGAGAAAGAGCTAGCTCAGCTGGTGGAAAAGCTGGATAGTACAGCCATTGCGTATGGGATTGAAATCAGTGCAGAGAAAACCAAACTGTTGACCAATAACGCCAGTGGCATTGGCACTGAAATCATGGTTGGAGGTCAAAAACTGGAAACAGTTAAGAAATTCAAATACTTAGGAGCCATTGTGACAGATGAGGGATCAAAACCAGAAATACTGTCCAGGATTGCGCAGACAACAACAGCACTGACAAGATTGAAGACCATATGGAAGGACAGAAACATCACACTCTGCTCCAAGATCAGACTGATGCGCTCCTTAGTCATCTCAGTGTTCTTGTATGCCTGCGAGTCATGGACCCTCACAGCAGACCTTGAAAGGAGGATACAAGCCACTGAAATGAGATGTTTTCGAAGGCTGCTTGGCATCTCGTACAGAGATCACATCACAAACGAGGAAGTGGGAAGCAGAATCAGGCAAGCCATCGGGCCCTCTGAAGACTTATTAGCCATTGTGAAAAAACGCAAACTGAAGTGGTATGGGCATGTCACTCGTTCAGCAGGGCTTGCCAAAACAATCCTGCAAGGCACTGTGCAAGGAGGACGAAGGAGAGGAGGACAATATCTCAGAGTGGACAGGACTGAAGCTGGGCGATACGCTAAGAATGGCAGAGAACAGAGAGGAATGGAGGGAGCTGGTTGCCAAGTCATCAGTGGTGCCCCAACGGTCGGCAAGACTACGGGATATGATAGATAGATAGATAGGAGAAAGGAACACTACCAAAGAATCTCCGTGATGCAGTCATCATCACCCTGTACAAGAACAAAGGATAAAAATCTGCCCGCTCTAATTATCGTGGAATTACCCTGCTGTCCATTGCCGGGAAAAGTCTCGCAAGGCTGCTCCTGAATCGGCTGGTACCCTCCATCGCTGAAGACCACCTCCCAGAGGGCCAGTGTGGCTTCAGAGCCAACAAGAGCACCACCGACATAGACTTTGTGCCGAGACAGCTTCAGGAGAAGTGCCGCGAGCAGAACAAAGGGCTGTACGAAATTTGTCGACCTAACAAAAGCGTTCGACACTGTGAGCAGGCAAGGCATGTGGCATATCCTGGAGCAACTTGGCTGTCCCCCAAAGTTCCTCAGCATGATAGTCCAGCTCCACGAGGACCAGCAAGGCCAGGTCAGACTCAACAGTGACCTCTCAGAACCATTCCGCATTCTCAACGGCGTGAAGCAGGGTTGGGTGCTGGCCCTCTTCACCATCTTTTTTAGCATGATGTTGAAGCAGGTCACCGTAGACCTCGATGATGACGACGCAGTGTACTTCAGGTATCGTCTCGATGGCAGCCTGTTCAACCTCAGACGACTACAGGCCCACACCAAAACCCTAGACCGACTGATCGTGACCTGCTCTTTGCTGATGACGCTGCCCTCATTGCACACACAGAGAGAGCCTTGCAGCGCATCACGTCCTGCTTTGCAGATGCTGCCCGGCTCTTTGGACTCGAGGTCAGTTTGAAAAAGACAGCTGGCATCCAAGGAAGAGCATCGCCCTCCACCATCGGCGAGTCCGAGCTGAAGTATGTTCACCAGTTTACCTACCTTGGCTGCATATCACGTCAAACGCCAAGCTGGACAAGGAGCTGGACAACAGGCTGGCAAAAGCGAACAGTGCTTTCGGGCGACTATTCAAGCGGGCGAGGCACAATAAACACCTAAAAAAAAAGCACCAAGATCAGTGTGTACAGAGCTGCCGTCCTCACCACCCTGCTGTATGGTTCTGAGTCCTGGGCCCTCTACCGCAGCCAACTACGACTCCTCGAACGCTTTCACCAGCGCTGCCTGCGTACCATCCTCAGCATTCACTGGAGTGATTGTCACCAACGTCGAGGTCCTTGAACAGGCGGAAACTGTGAGCATCGAGGCTTTGCTGCTGCGGACACAGCTTCGCTTAGCGGGGCACGTCTCCAGGATGGAGGATCATCGTCTACCCAAGATCACTCTGTTCGGCGAGCTCGCCACTGGACACCGAGACAGAGGGGCACCAAAGAAGAGATACAAAGACGGTCTCAAGAAGTCACTTAGTGCCTGCCAAATCGACCACCGCCAGTGGTCTGCGCTTTCTGCGGACCGAGAGACCTGGCGCTACACCATTTACAAGGCAGCCGTCTCCTTTGAGGACTCTCGCAGAGCTAGCCTTAAGAACAAGCGGCTCAAGAGAAAAAAAAAAAACAGAGTTGTGGAAACCTAGAACCCTGACCAGACCTTCCCCTGCAGCCACTGCGGTCGAACCTGCCTGTCCCGTATTGGCCTCCGCAGCCACTAACATGCCTGCAGACGATGTGGGCAAGCCCTGTAGAATCTTCGTTCGCGAAGTCAAGCCAAGAGAAGATACTTGGTGACCAGTACAAGGAGTGGTGATAGGTGTTTTATTTCTTTTCTTTTTCCTTTCTTTCTTGTAGGAAATTTTGTCGGGGTGCGTTATTCACCTCCGCTGAGAGTTCCGTTAGTGTCTTATCGCTGTATTGTCTTGCTGTTAATTTTTCGGGGGCGGCACGTCTCCAATGAGTTAACGTTAATAGGCGCCATTCTGTTGTTGAGTCACTCTTGAACTTTCGTGGTGTTGTCTGTATCAGGGCTAAATCTTAACCCCTTTATTGCGGAACAGAACTGAACACAATCCATCAGCAAGGGACATAGATCCTCAAGAGCCCCCGCAACGCGGATCTATGCCTCTTGCTGACACCACTGTGACTGTACCTTTTCCTTGAACGACTGAGGCTTTGTGGCGTTGACTTGGCAAATATTTCAAACACACAATCTGCGTCCACTGGCCGTGAAGGGGTTAGGCAGCAGAACGGCGAAACATCTTCATCTCAGTCTATCCGTTGGAAATGAAATGTGTATGTGACAAATCTACTCACCGTCCGTACACAGAGGTGGAGTCCATCCTGGTTCACAGCTGGTACAATGTCCGGTCTCCTTGCTACAGATCTCCCCTCCTGAACAATGGCCACACACAGCCTGACAGTTAGCACCGTAGTGACCGTCAGGGCATGCTGCAGAACAACACAGTAAGAAAGTCTGTACGTTGACTGTATTCTATATATAACACGCATACTCAATAAGCAACAAAATCAAATGTCATATACAATTCTACTAAAGCGCACAAATCATACTATAAAATTTATCCAGGAAAACTGAACTCTAAATGACACCAACTCTCTATTTGTTCCGAGGGTACAACGCTTATCATTGCAAAATCAGGCCGACGCGGTTTTTGATTATATGCAACGGGGAAGTTCAGTTTCCCCAGGGAAAATTCATAGTTATTTGGCGCGCTTTAAGTCTGTGAGGCACATACCGTTTTCGCACAGTGGCTCGGTCTGCCATACCGGTTTACAGCGGCCACAGCGTCCGACCTGTATATTACACTTGCTCGGCGTTAAACCCAAAGAACTAACTAATAACTAACTGTTACACGCCGCATCTCCAGCACATTGACCAGACACAGCGGTAGAGTTCACTTCGTAATGGCGGTCGTCGCATGCTAAAGAACAAAATAACGTTATTTTTGGTGACAAATTATTGTTTGTGATATTTAAACGTATGCACAAGGCTTCGTGGTCACGTCATTACGATTTGGAAATTGCTTTCTATATCAAACCTATGAAGATGAAAGAGATATTCACCTGTCTGACACAGTGGTGGGGCCCATCCTGGTGCACAACCGGCACAGTGTCCATCCTGTTTGTTACATGGCGCCGCTCCAGTACAGTGACCACACACACCAGTACAGCTCTGGCCGTAACGACCTCCATCACACTCTAGAAATCAAACGAACTCTACATGATTAGAGAGGGGGCGGGGGGGGGGGGAGGGGAATGTAAATTAAACGATATTGGTGATGTAGCACGTGTTTTGTTTTTTTTAATTTGTGTACATGCTGTCATATACCAACACCAGACTTGAAACACATCACCCCTTCACTCTTTTAAGCACATGGATACTGAGGGGTTAGGTGATCAGTTTATTTACCTTGACACAGTGGTGGAGCCCATCCTGACTCACAGCTGTCCCAGGTTCCATTTTGTTTGTTACATGGCGCTCATCATATCAAAGAAATAAACTTAAGAAAGAGAAAAGTGTGAATAATGAATAAAGAATATGTTTCATTGCCGTGAAAAGACAAAATGTTTGGATATCGCAGAAAACGTAAATAATAATAAATCACCAATATTTACACACTGACCATACAAGTCAAAATCCCGTGGGAGTTGTCCTCTAACGACTACATTAGTGTGAAGGAGACAGACTGACTATGATAGTTCAAGCGTGGTGCCAAAATAGCTTAACGCTAATAGGTGCCATGCTGTTCTTGCGCCACCCTTGAACTATCGTGGTGGTGTAGTTTATCAGGGCTGTATGTTTAATCCCTTCAATGCCGAAAAGAACTGAACACAATCCATCTGCAAGAGGCATAGATCCGCATAAACCCTTATGCCTCTTGCTGACACCACTCTGGTCTTTGTACACACGTCATTCTGATCAAGCCACTAAATCTGGAAATTACTTTCTATATCAAACCTATGGACATGAAACTGACGTAGCAGACTAGTGTGTGTACCAAACGACACACTGGTGGAGTCCATCCTGGCTCACAGATGTCACGTCACAGTGTCTGTTATATTCACGTTATCCCATCAGATGGGTGCACGCTAGATGTGTCAGGGAAAAATAGAGGTATCGTAGTCTGATGCAGCGTGTTGCTAGGGTAGAGCTTCTATGCAAAATAGCAGTGCACGTGCCAGTCGGTAGTTGCTTACCATCCATTTGAACACAGTAAGTCAAGTGGACAGGTTACAGAAAGTCCAGCGCTGACAGGTCGGAACCCTAGTTTTTTTTCCAGTTTGGAAATATTCCTTGACCCCCCAAAAATCAGATCGTGTTTAGAATTGTGCATTCACTTCATCGCTCTGATTCCTTCAATTGTCATATTTCTAGTGTCAAAGATGCTTTCATCTTAAGTGTCGAGTAACAGTTTTGGAAAATCAATACTGAATTACTCCAACACTATCCAACACCCAACAACCCTACGCTCTTTCCAAGTGGCGTCGCTGGAATGGCTTTACCTATGATAAGTTCACTGTATAGGTCTCATGTATCTGACTTTGAATATGTCTGCTTTTTCTTGCTGGATTATAAATAATTACTGTAATTCACAATCTACAGTTCAAATGATTGCGTGGTTTCCTCTTTTAGAGGGATGTGACATCATACGAGTTAACAATAATAAGAGGGGTATCATTTTGAAGACACTACCTAACCGTTTAAATGCTGCAATTTATTCAACGGTCAAGCACTAGAGAAGGAATTAGTTTTGGGTATAACGCCAAGCAGGCGATTAAGGTTATCTCACGGCGGTTCACTAGAGAAGGAGCATGTTCCCTTTAGAAAATGACGAAATGTTTATCTTTACGTTATTAGTTTTATGCACCATCTATTTATAGAAAAGACTTTTTAGGATGGGTCGATGTGGAGCTAATTCAAAAGCATGCACAAGACGACATAGGCGGGCAGGTCAAATAACTAGATAAACACTAGGTAGTTTGGCGCCGTATGTGCGTGTGTGTGTGTGTGTGTGTGTGTGTGTGTGTGTGTGTGTGTGTGTGTGTGTGTGTGTGTGTGTGTGCGTGTGTGTGTGTGTGTGTAGTATAAATATAAACACGAAAATCTCCGATATGTGTGTACGTACAAGCTTGAAACTTCGGGAAATGCTTCGTTCAAGGGGTGCCTAGGAGAACCTCCGAGTAGAGCATTTTAAATTTGGGTGTCTCAATGAAGCGTTAAGAGACTGTATAGAAAGTCGGTTGTCCCACATTAGAGTCCGTAATTTGTGTCGTATTCACTTAAAATTTTGGATACAGCTAGAGTGGGACGAGTTCGTTAGCCAGCTTTGCATCTTCAGTAAAAATTATCTCTATGCAAAATTAAAAGATGCGGATTTCATCCCAAAGTCTACCATTTTGTTTGGAGCTCAAATGCGTTTATTTATTCAGGAACATTCAGAGCTGTTCATATTTTTAAGCTTGTTATGCTGATCCATTTCCCTCCTCTCTAAGCCAACCTCTGATTAACACACACGTCGGTGACCACAAATAAAGACGGACACACGGCGCTTCCCGCCATTAGTACGCTCTGTGGGCTCGTGTAGCGACTGGCAAGAATCTATCTCCTTCCACTCTAACCCACCCTTTGATCCACACACACTGGCACACAGAAATAAAGACGGACACACTGCGATTTCTGTCATTCGTAAGCTCTGTAGTCTGGTGTAGCATAGCTATTCTGAAGAAGAATAATAGCACGAGCAGCGAAATGACGTCACTTCAAGCTTCACGTCATGGCATCATTAGTCCCATGGCGCCGTGTTCATAGTGATGACTCGATTTTATACATCACACATCGCCGTACTAACAAATGGCGTATTAGAGGATCAACAATGTTTTTTTTTGCAGATTTTTTACACCTAGGGCTTATTTGGTCACAATTTGACCTAATCCTACACCAGGGCCGGGACAAACAGCAAGCTTATGTAAACACTGTTTTGGAAAATCATGAGCAGTTTATTTTTTTCGTAACAGAAGAATTAACGTTATGTTACCTGTTTTACATATGACTCCTAAAAAGAGATGCAGAAAATTGTCTGATTTTCACATCTAGGGCGTACAGGTCAAAATTGATCTAATCGTACCCGACAGCCGAGACAAACTGTAGGCTTACGTAGATACCGTATATGAAAAAAATCATGCGATTATTAATGAGAAGATTGTGGGTTTTTTTCGTAAAAAAAAAGATTCAGTGGCTTTAAGATTAATCCCAAATAAATCGTAACATTAATCCCAAAAACGTAAAAACATTTTTTTCAAGAAAATATTTAATTATCACTCAAAACATTCAAGAGGTACAATGCTGGTTAACCAACTCATTCATTATCCCCCTTTTATCTATCTATATCAAACAAACCTAGTAAATGAAAAAAAAAAAAAAAAAGCAAATACCGACTCCAGCGTGGATAAACCGGATTTTTGTGCAACGACCATTTTCTCGCCAATGAGCATCTTAATAAAATTATTTAAAAAAAAACTCGAGATTATTTTTTTTAATTTACAATATCATACAATTTCAAGCTAGAAAGTCCTTAAACGCGGGCTCTATTTCTTGTCACACACACACACACACACACACACACACACACACACACACACACACACACAAACACACACACACACACACACACACACACACACGCTCGCGCGCACGCACGCACGCACGCTCGCACGCACGCTCACACAGACACTCACACACACACACACACACACACACACACACACACACACACACGCGCGCGCGCGCGCGCATACGGCTCTTTGGAGCCAAAAAGACGTTCTCTAGCAAGGTTTGCGTAGCTAGACGTGACGTCATTTTCATCTTGATATTTCTTTGACAGAATTCGGGGCCCGCAAGCCCAGCACATCGTGTGCATTTTCTGGAATGCGCTCCGACCATCCCCATTGCAAAGTCTACCGTATTTTCAAAACGTTAGACAAACAAAATTAAAAAAAATAAAAAACAACAAAGAAACTTCGCTTTTTGTAGAAAATCAGACAGTGACGGTTTCTGAAATTCTAGTTTTGTCACTATTTTTCTCAAGTCCAGAAGGCGAAGTGAAACTCATATAACTTAAAATATAAAAATGCGTACAAAATAAAATTACGTCATGTCAAATGACGTTTATCAAACCAGGTACGAGAATGCACTGTGTGCCTTAAAGAGCTTACGGACGCTTTGGCAAATCTGCGAGGCTTTATTAATTGGAGATATAATTATTTCAACATCCGATTCAAGTAAAAGACAACAGGTTGAGAACCCTGACAACTAGGACAGCTCGCATATAGAAGGGACATTGTGGGTTATTGCTCTCATTATAGAAGAGACTTTGTGGGTTATGGTTTATCCCATCAAGTTGAAAGCCATGAATGTCCATACCTCCCAAATCACAGGAACAGCTACACCATGGAGACAAGAAGGGGTTTGCACTTTGGAAGTCGATATCTGAACAATATTTGCAGACGACATTGATGGCCTTGCAGTAACAGAGAAGGAGCTAGCTCAGCTGGTGGAAAAGCTGGACAGTTCAGCCATTGCATATGGGATGGAAATCAGTGCAGAGAAAACCAAACTGTTGACCAATAACACCAGTGGCATTGGCACTGGTGTCATAATTGGAAGCCAAAAAATAGAAACAGTTACTAAATTCAAATACTTAGGAGCCATTGTGACAGATGAGGGACCAATACCAGAAATACTGTCCAGGATTGCGAAGACAACAACAGCACTGACAGGATTGAAGACCATATCGAAGGACAAAAACATCACGCTCTGCTCCAAGATCAGACTGATACGCTCCTTAGTCATTTCAGTGTTCTTGTATGCCTGCGAGTCTTGGACCCTCACAGCAGACCTTGAATGGAGGATACAAGCCACTGAAATCAGATGTTTTCGAAGGCTGCTTGGAATTTCATACAGAGATCACATCACGAACGAGGAAGTGGGAAGCAGAATCAGACAAGCCATCGGGCCCTATGAAGACCTATTAGCCATTGTGAAAAAAACGCAAACTGAAGTGGTATGGGCATGTCACTCGTTCAGCAGGGCTTGCCAAAACAATCCTGCAAGGCACTGTGCAAGGAGGACGAAGGAGAGGAAGACAGGAAAAGATGGGAGGACAATATATCAGAGTGGACAGGACTGAGGCTGGGTGATACGCTAAGAATGGCAGAGAACAGAGAGGAATGGAGGGAGCTGGTTGCCAAGTCATCAGTGGTGCCCCAACGGTCGGCAAGACTACGGGATATAGATAGATCTGAACAACCGTACGTAGTAGGCATTTCAAATTTTGAATGGCCAGTATAATAAGCGTGATGCTTAATAAGAATTTGAAGACCCTGTTCCTTCATATTTAGAGCATCGAGAGATAAATCGAGCGATTCTGGTACATGCCGCTGCTCCACTACAGTGACCACACAGACTAGTACAGTTCTGGCCGTAATGACCGCCTTCACACTCTAGACAACAAAGGAACTCTAGATATTAGAGAATGAAGCAGAAAGAGAGCCAAACTATATATCAAGCATAATACTGCGCTGGTGTCGAAGGATTATTTGGGGTGTTTAACAAGCTAAGTTTTCAAACGTGAAACATCATTGGCATGCATCAATTTGCCGTGTTTTCCCCAAAAATTGAAATCCAGGTTTGTGTTTCCCCTGCACCCTGCATATGCTGCTAGTATGGAGTGAATGCACATTACAAGTCAACACCATCATCATGTTCATGAAATCATACGTAAACATAAATCGTGTTAGATCAATTATGATAATAATAATTACGGTA
>BTPG01000003.1:245698989-245843989 GCA_036245525.1 Semisulcospira habei
ATGCCTGCACAGTTACATGCCAAACATGCATCACACGCAATAAAAAAAAAAAAAAAAAAAAAAAAAAAAAAAAAAAAAAAAAAAAAAAAAAAAAAAACTTGTCTGATACATACATGTACTAACACGGCAACACATTTGAATGTGTGATAGTTAAACAGTTTGTATTTGAAGAAAACTGTGGCTGGAATTTGTGCATCGTGGTCCCCAATTGCACCCATATTTGTAAATTTAAAAATAAATGAATTTCATGTTTAGTTTGTTGGTGTAATGTTAAAACTCATTCTTGCTGCCTGTCAATAAAAAAAAAATAGTCTCAGAAGAGTAAGATAAATAACAAAGTTTATTTCCAGTTTCTAAAACAGGGTACTAATAATGTAAGTAATTGCTGATTTTTTTTCTGGCAGTACACTTTCACACAATCATGTACAAAAATAAATACACGTACAAGTAAAAATTACAGAATCTGCTCAAAATGGAAACTTTCAAGATAATCAGGATCATCTTCATACTCGTCCGTCTGACTCCTCTGATGATTCTGAGGGCACTGTTATGTCCTGTTTTGACATTGCAGTTAAACTGGAAACACAAAAAAATAAGCATATTATGTTAAAAAAAATTTGAGTTAACAATTTATTGTAACAATATTTACAAGAGAACCGCGACGTCATTTCCCTGTTCCCATGTGCTTTCATCTGCTAGTGAATTATTTCAATAAAAACATTCATAAAATTCAAAGTCAGTTACTTAATTAGTAGCCTCAGTAGTAGAGTAACAATACTTGTATAAAATGGTATTCAATCAGAAGTGAAACAAACACACAATGACTGAAACGTGTAACCAAGCAAAAGTGGAAAGAAAAAAAACTTACTTCACTAAACATAAACATATCATGACAACTACTTTAACCCAGAAAAGGCATTTTGTCTTTTTATCACGTGTATCTGATCAGTGGAAATAACTTGTAATGCCACCAAAGCGTAATTACTTAGACGTACATGTGTGTACCCATTCCATCAAGTGTTTATTTCTTTGCTACAGGTCTGAATATGTTCAGATTATCATGCAAATACTTTTCTGTAAGTCGACAGACTATAGAGCTCCTGAAGCTAACGTCATCACGCCAGTCGCTGCGGCCATCTTGTGAGGATACGGAATTAAGCTCTTATAATGAAATCGCTGTTTTTTTAATGTCAGAAAAGTCCTGACGTACTATAAGCAATAACAGCAAGTCTTGCCATCACTGTAGGAAACCGCTCACCAGAATCTGTTTTTGTTTGTTTCCAAAGGGGGGAAAAGAATTAAGAGAAAAGTGTTGAAACGTTATTTTGCTACTATACGATGACTATGGTATCCTCTTAAGATGGCGGCTAACGCGCCGACGCTGCTAGGCAACGCGGGGAACTTCCCGAGCCCTATATGATTTTCCTTGAAATGTACATTGCAACAGATTAGCTCTGATTAACATAATGCAACACTGTGATTCTCTGCTGCATTATTGGTAATTAACAGCACTCTGATTACATTATATATTTTTCCCCATGTATAACTTTTATCACACAGCAAGAGAGGGAAACTCTCGCTTCTGAGCATTCACACATTTAAATTTGGTGACACTGTGGTCATGCTGCGTGTATCACGGACAGTCAAAGGAAACAACAAACCTTGTCACATTCAGAATCACACCTGTATATATTCCAGTACTCAAACCAAGGGGAATCACAGCGCTGGACAGACAACAGTTAGATCCCCTGCCCCCGCCTATCAGGCACCCAATCGCCAGCCCACAGAGAAATACGCAGGTATGGAATAAGACAATCATTTCCATTCCTAAATAAGAATGGATCAGGTCTCTTATATAACCCATGTCTTTCTCCGGAACTTAGGAAGTAGGCAGGAGAAACATACATACACAAACATGAAGGTGCGCTACTATATGTGGTCGGGTAAATACCCTGATTTCCCACATTAGATGCACAGAACATTACACAACAATGTAACGATACAAATTTTGCCTCGAGTTATACATGATACTCACAAACCAGATAGGTGAGGCTAGCGCTGGCAGAATTGTCAGTACTCAAACCAAGGGGAATCACAGCGCTGGACAGACAACAGTTAGATCCCCTGCCCCCGCCTATCAGGCACCCAATCGCCAGCCCACAGAGAAATACGCAGGTATAGAATAAGACAATCATTTCCATTCCTAAATAAGAATGGATCAGGTCTCTTATATAACCCATGTCTTTCTCCGGAACTTAGGAAGTAGGCAGGAGAAACATACATACACAAACATGAAGGTGCGCTACTATATGTGGTCGGGTAAATACCCTGATTTCCCACAGTAGATGCACAGAACATTACACAACAATGTAACGATACAAATTTTGCCTCGAGTTATACATGATACTCACAAACCAGATAGGTGAGGCTAGCGCTGGCAGAATTGTCAGTACTCAAACCAAGGGGAATCACAGCGCTGGACAGACAACAGTTAGATCCCCTGCCCCCGCCTATCAGGCACCCAATCGCCAGCCCACAGAGAAATACGCAGGTATAGAATAAGACAATCATTTCCATTCCTAAATAAGAATGGATCAGGTCTCTTATATAACCCATGTCTTTCTCCGGAACTTAGGAAGTAGGCAGGAGAAACATACATACACAAACATGAAGGTGCGCTACTATATGTGGTCGGGTAAATACCCTGATTTCCCACAGTAGATGCACAGAACATTACACAACAATGTAACGATACAAATTTTGCCTCGAGTTATACATGATACTCACAAACCAGATAGGTCAGGCTAGCGCTGGCAGAATTGTCAGTACTCAAACCAAGGGGAATCACAGCGCTGGACAGACAACAGTTAGATCCCCTGCCCCCGCCTATCAGGCACCCAATCGCCAGCCCACAGAGAAATACGCAGGTATAGAATAAGACAATCATTTCCATTCCTAAATAAGAATGGATCAGGTCTCTTATATAACCCATGTCTTTCTCCGGAACTTAGGAAGTAGGCAGGAGAAACATACATACACAAACATGAAGGTGCGCTACTATATGTGGTCGGGTAAATACCCTGATTTCCCACAGTAGATGCACAGAACATTACACAACAATGTAACGATACAAATTTTGCCTCGAGTTATACATGATACTCACAAACCAGATAGGTGAGGCTAGCGCTGGCAGAATTGTCAGTACTCAAACCAAGGGGAATCACAGCGCTGGACAGACAACAGTTAGATCCCCTGCCCCCGCCTATCAGGCACCCAATCGCCAGCCCACAGAGAAATACGCAGGTATAGAATAAGACAATCATTTCCATTCCTAAATAAGAATGGATCAGGTCTCTTATATAACCCATGTCTTTCTCCGGAACTTAGGAAGTAGGCAGGAGAAACATACATACACAAACATGAAGGTGCGCTACTATATGTGGTCGGGTAAATACCCTGATTTCCCACAGTAGATGCACAGAACATTACACAACAATGTAACGATACAAATTTTGCCTCGAGTTATACATGATACTCACAAACCAGATAGGTGAGGCTAGCGCTGGCAGAATTGTCAGTACTCAAACCAAGGGGAATCACAGCGCTGGACAGACAACAGTTAGATCCCCTGCCCCCGCCTATCAGGCACCCAATCGCCAGCCCACAGAGAAATACGCAGGTATAGAATAAGACAATCATTTCCATTCCTAAATAAGAATGGATCAGGTCTCTTATATAACCCATGTCTTTCTCCGGAACTTAGGAAGTAGGCAGGAGAAACATACATACACAAACATGAAGGTGCGCTACTATATGTGGTCGGGTGAATACCCTGATTTCCCACAGTAGATGCACAGAACATTACACAACAATGTAACGATACAAATTTTGCCTCGAGTTATACATGATACTCACAAACCAGATAGGTGAGGCTAGCGCTGGCAGAATTGTCAGTACTCAAACCAAGGGGAATCACAGCGCTGGACAGACAACAGTTAGATCCCCTGCCCCCGCCTATCAGGCACCCAATCGCCAGCCCACAGAGAAATACGCAGGTATAGAATAAGACAATCATTTCCATTCCTAAATAAGAATGGATCAGGTCTCTTATATAACCCATGTCTTTCTCCGGAACTTAGGAAGTAGGCAGGAGAAACATACATACACAAACATGAAGGTGCGCTACTATATGTGGTCGGGTAAATACCCTGATTTCCCACAGTAGATGCACAGAACATTACACAACAATGTAACGATACAAATTTTGCCTCGAGTTATACATGATACTCACAAACCAGATAGGTGAGGCTAGCGCTGGCAGAATTGTCAGTACTCAAACCAAGGGGAATCACAGCGCTGGACAGACAACAGTTAGATCCCCTGCCCCCGCCTATCAGGCACCCAATCGCCAGCCCACAGAGAAATACGCAGGTATAGAATAAGACAATCATTTCCATTCCTAAATAAGAATGGATCAGGTCTCTTATATAACCCATGTCTTTCTCCGGAACTTAGGAAGTAGGCAGGAGAAACATACATACACAAACATGAAGGTGCGCTACTATATGTGGTCGGGTAAATACCCTGATTTCCCACAGAAGATGCACAGAACATTACACAACAATGTAACGATACAAATTTTGCCTCGAGTTATACATGATACTCACAAACCAGATAGGTGAGGCTAGCGCTGGCAGAATTGTCAGTACTCAAACCAAGGGGAATCACAGCGCTGGACAGACAACAGTTAGATCCCCTGCCCCCGCCTATCAGGCACCCAATCGCCAGCCCACAGAGAAATACGCAGGTATAGAATAAGACAATCATTTCCATTCCTAAATAAGAATGGATCAGGTCTCTTATATAACCCATGTCTTTCTCCGGAACTTAGGAAGTAGGCAGGAGAAACATACATACACAAACATGAAGGTGCGCTACTATATGTGGTCGGGTGAATACCCTGATTTCCCACAGTAGATGCACAGAACATTACACAACAATGTAACGATACAAATTTTGCCTCGAGTTATACATGATACTCACAAACCAGATAGGTGAGGCTAGCGCTGGCAGAATTGTCAGTACTCAAACCAAGGGGAATCACAGCGCTGGACAGACAACAGTTAGATCCCCTGCCCCCGCCTATCAGGCACCCAATCGCCAGCCCACAGAGAAATACGCAGGTATAGAATAAGACAATCATTTCCATTCCTAAATAAGAATGGATCAGGTCTCTTATATAACCCATGTCTTTCTCCGGAACTTAGGAAGTAGGCAGGAGAAACATACATACACAAACATGAAGGTGCGCTACTATATGTGGTCGGGTAAATACCCTGATTTCCCACAGTAGATGCACAGAACATTACACAACAATGTAACGATACAAATTTTGCCTCGAGTTATACATGATACTCACAAACCAGATAGGTGAGGCTAGCGCTGGCAGAATTGTCAGTACTCAAACCAAGGGGAATCACAGCGCTGGACAGACAACAGTTAGATCCCCTGCCCCCGCCTATCAGGCACCCAATCGCCAGCCCACAGAGAAATACGCAGGTATAGAATAAGACAATCATTTCCATTCCTAAATAAGAATGGATCAGGTCTCTTATATAACCCATGTCTTTCTCCGGAACTTAGGAAGTAGGCAGGAGAAACATACATACACAAACATGAAGGTGCGCTACTATATGTGGTCGGGTAAATACCCTGATTTCCCACAGTAGATGCACAGAACATTACACAACAATGTAACGATACAAATTTTGCCTCGAGTTATACATGATACTCACAAACCAGATAGGTGAGGCTAGCGCTGGCAGAATTGTCAGTACTCAAACCAAGGGGAATCACAGCGCTGGACAGACAACAGTTAGATCCCCTGCCCCCGCCTATCAGGCACCCAATCGCCAGCCCACAGAGAAATACGCAGGTATAGAATAAGACAATCATTTCCATTCCTAAATAAGAATGGATCAGGTCTCTTATATAACCCATGTCTTTCTCCGGAACTTAGGAAGTAGGCAGGAGAAACATACATACACAAACATGAAGGTGCGCTACTATATGTGGTCGGGTAAATACCCTGATTTCCCACAGTAGATGCACAGAACATTACACAACAATGTAACGATACAAATTTTGCCTCGAGTTATACATGATACTCACAAACCAGATAGGTGAGGCTAGCGCTGGCAGAATTGTCAGTACTCAAACCAAGGGGAATCACAGCGCTGGACAGACAACAGTTAGATCCCCTGCCCCCGCCTATCAGGCACCCAATCGCCAGCCCACAGAGAAATACGCAGGTATAGAATAAGACAATCATTTCCATTCCTAAATAAGAATGGATCAGGTCTCTTATATAACCCATGTCTTTCTCCGGAACTTAGGAAGTAGGCAGGAGAAACATACATACACAAACATGAAGGTGCGCTACTATATGTGGTCGGGTAAATACCCTGATTTCCCACAGTAGATGCACAGAACATTACACAACAATGTAACGATACAAATTTTGCCTCGAGTTATACATGATACTCACAAACCAGATAGGTGAGGCTAGCGCTGGCAGAATTGTCAGTACTCAAACCAAGGGGAATCACAGCGCTGGACAGACAACAGTTAGATCCCCTGCCCCCGCCTATCAGGCACCCAATCGCCAGCCCACAGAGAAATACGCAGGTATAGAATAAGACAATCATTTCCATTCCTAAATAAGAATGGATCAGGTCTCTTATATAACCCATGTCTTTCTCCGGAACTTAGGAAGTAGGCAGGAGAAACATACATACACAAACATGAAGGTGCGCTACTATATGTGGTCGGGTAAATACCCTGATTTCCCACAGTAGATATATATAGATATATATATATATATAGTAGCGCACCTTCATGTTTGTGTATGTATGTTTCTCCTGCCTACTTCCTAAGTTCCGGAGAAAGACATGGGTTATATAAGAGACCTGATCCATTCTTATTTAGGAATGGAAATGATTGTCTTATTCTATACCTGCGTATTTCTCTGTGGGCTGGCGATTGGGTGCCTGATAGGCGGGGGCAGGGGATCTAACTGTTGTCTGTCCAGCGCTGTGATTCCCCTTGGTTTGAGTACTGACAATTCTGCCAGCGCTAGCCTCACCTATCTGGTTTGTATATATTCCAGAAATGGTAAACTTACTCTTGAATTTCATGTCAGAAAGCAAAAGGCACTAAAAGTCTTCTGTGATATTCAGGACGGCGACACTATTTCTGCGTACGACAAAACACACGGAAATCACAATTTGGAGTGCACTCCCCTGGCTGAAGTGTCGTCTGCTATGGAGATATGTGGCTTGCTTCATCTATATTTATCTCGAGGACTGGTTAGATTATGAATACTGAAACCAAACATTGCTTTATATAGCCCAGATAGCGTACAGATGTGATTACTTGACCGTAATTTGAACGACTTCCACGGATGTGACGAAGATTTAGATTCTGGTCTAGTAATAGTCTAATACACTAGCTGCTTGTCAGCACTACAAGTAGCAAAATTTGTATCAGTATAATGCAGCGCTATATTTTTCAAATATGTACTTTATAATGAGATCATTATGTTACAGCTACTTATAACAGCGATGGAAAGCAGTAAACATACTTGAAGGGATCAGCAAAAGACTCAGATAGCTGTTTCTGTTGCACCGGTCGTCCTCTGCTTGACACAATAGACAATCTGTGAAACACATTTAAAAACACAGATCAGTGTATAATCCCTCTCTCACCTCCTTCTTCTAACCCTCTCCCCAATAATACACAATGACCACTTAAAATTGGGCAAGAATCTGTGTGGATATTATACACTGTACACTTTTCCATGGAACGGTGAGCAGATGCATTATATTATACTTGGACATATTTTCCTCGATAGTAGTAATAAATCAGTAGCAGATATGCTTTCTAGACCTGAATCAGAATAAGCTAGGCATTAGCTTCGGACATTTTCAGTTAGGTCAAGTAAACACATCTGTTGGTTATCAGCACTATATCAAGCAGAATTCTGCTCAGTATCGTTGACGTACACAGTCCAAAATAAACATTTTGTCCGGTCCCTTTACAATGGGGCTGATTGCGGTGTTCAGACAAAACATTAGCTAATTACTGCATATCGGACGATGTACTCATTGCTTTCTGTGTAATCGTACGTGTTATTCATTTTGCATGGAATTGCATCAAAGATAATACAAAAAAACTGCCAGCGAGTTTGTTTATTTAGTCCTTTGTTATCAATCAAAGGTCATCACTTTTGTGAGAAACGATAGCAGACGAAAAGTCAATTCACAATAGTGCAACGGTTCATGTCACTTGCTTGCTAGTTGCTACTGTCTGTTCTCCCTTCATCTGTGTGCATAGGAAAGCAATTTGAGTGTACATACTATTGGGTTTAAGGAGCTTGTTACTGTAGCAGTATAAACATATTTTGCGCGTGACACATGCAAACAACCAGACTGCAATGGCTTTTGAAAAGGAAAGTATATCAAGCAAGTTAATGAGTATTAATTTGCTTATTATACAACATATCATTACATGTGTCAAAGAAAGGGGAACTTTATGGAGTGGGTATATATTATAACTCAAAGTTATCTCTTATTCCCATGTGTATAGTCCAGTGATAGCTTCCATCAATTCATGCTTCATGATATACCTTACCTTTTTTTTTTTCATCAGTCCAGCGGCCTCAGTGTCACTGAGAATTGTCTCCACACCTGAGAGCTTCCCTTCACTGAAATATCACACACACACACACACACACACACACACACACACACACACACACACACACACACACACACACACACACACACAAACGCACACACACACACACGCACACACACGCACGCACGCACACACACACACACACACACACACACACACACACACGCACAGTATTTAAAAATCAGTACACATTTGTTATTCCTTCTATCAGTCAGGTTTAAAAAAAAAACACCACAAGCATGTCACCACACTGTTGATGTCGTACAACGGACTTGGATTTGTTGAAACATGCAGAGAATTGTCATGCACTGCCTCGACAGCTTTTATTTTTCCTCAAAGCATCGAGTTTAGGTGGAACCTTACACTTGTACCTAAGTTCAGTTTGAAAACATATTTTTCACATTATCAATGAAAGTTGAGTACACAGAGTAGAATATGTGCAAAAGATAACTCTGAAGTGTTACAGTGTGTCCGTGTAAATCACCACAACCTTCTGCTGCCAGTTTCAGATTCAGCAGAAATTTCTGACACAAGAGGTGTTGCCAACGTCAGCCTTGTCCGTGTGGCAGGGCCTGGTGAAGAGGTTGAGTGACTGGCAAAGGCTCAGGGGTTTTCATGGTTGATGGCCCTGGGATAGGGCTATGAGGTCTGACATGACAAAATAGCACATTATCAGCTGAAGTATCACTTGAACACTTGCATGACAGAAGTCCATGTACCTATGCATGCATGTACTTGTAACTATAATCACTTGCTACTGGCACTGCTCATAAATATCATACCAATGCTGACAAGAACAAACACAGTCCGCACAATTTAGGTTAGTTTATCACTAAGTGTTTTATGTTAAATATTCTCTGCATTTGATTTGTAGTACAGTTGGGAATGCATGTGTTTGTATGCTGTATCTTTTTAAATGTAGATAACCTTGATGTACAGCACTTCGAGCCTTTTTGCAGGAATATTGCATTGTACAAGAACCATTTGTTATTATTATTACATGTACATTTATTTCCTTTACAAAGCAGTGTTGTACACCAGGGGCAAATGAAAAGGGAGGCCAGGGATGGGGGAGTTTAAATGCACCCCCCCCCCTCACACACACACACACACCCAAAGAAAAAATAAAAGGGTGGGGGAAGGACAACGGGCAAATAAATCCTTTTCCCTCTTGTGGAAGTATTCAGTAATACCACACTTATGTACAAATGTGAGCCACATTGCCCCTCCCCGCACACCACCCCTCCCCCTCCCCCCGGTCCCCTGTTTTTTTTTTTATATTAAAGCCAATATGACCCTAATACCCCCACGCACCCATCTCCCCTCTGCGCATATGTGCATAGCTTGCTGCCATAGAATATCTCTTCAGTGTTATTTGCATCAATATCATGTCAAGACTGAATTCCTGCTACTGAACCAATTATATTCACAAGGTTCAAATATGCTCACCTGACGGCCACACCTACAGCTGCACTCGGGACATGAGTCCAACTTACTGCATTTGATGTCTTTGTAGCTTCATAGCTGTAATACAATGTACAGGGGTGTAGGGGGCTCTGGATAGAGGTAGTACCTTTGCTGTTCGGCAGCTGCGTCCTACATAGGACGGACGGGCATCACTGGTCCTCATCCATCTCCTTAAACCTCTCACGTGCTGGCTCCAAGCGCCACACCCTGGCAAACCACCTCAGCTGGTGGGCTAAACCACGTGAGGGGGTGGTGTTCACATTGCACCACTAGGCGGATGAGCTGTTTCTGACAGCCAACGGCTAGAGGACGGAGGAGATCAGGCTTGATCCAACAGCCAAAATGTGGGGGAGTAAACCCTTCAAATCAGGAGTGGAGCCCCGAAGGCAGACAGCTGCCTGTATTCACGCACTGTTCTGGCAGCTCCTGCAGCCAAACTGGTGCCAAACGTACTGCTTTGCATTCCTTTGGATACATCAGCGAGGCCGAGAGGGGGATCTTGACGACTGGGCATCCCAGGATCTCCACACACTTCGCCCAGGCTTGCGCCCTGGAGAGGTCACTCCAGTGACTGTCCCAGCAAGCGCATATACTCCATTGTCTTCCGAGACAGGATGCCAAACACAAACAATGTACAGAAACAATAGTATTTCATGTGCTGCCTTGATTGTAGTGGTATTCCAATTTACCTACGTGAGGCACTACACCACAATGATGTCACAGTGTTTCACTACTCCGCTGTGATTATGCATGTTGCAGGGGCGGATCAGTTACCTCAGATGGGTGGGGGTGGGCGGGAGTGGGGGGGGGGGAGTGTGGTCCAACGTTTTGCTTGGGACCCTCAACCAAACACAAAAAAGGCCTCCCTGACGCTAGAACTTCTTCCAGTGGCCCCAAAATCAAACAGGGTGCGCTGGGGAAGAGGGGGTGTGGGAGGGGGGATGGGGGAGGGAGGCGGTGGCGGGAGGGGGGGGGGGAATAGGGGTAGGGGGGAAGGGCCGGGGTGTGTGGAAGCAGGCATGTGCGTGTCTCACCACAATATCAAACAAAAGGGACTGGGGGGGAGGGGGTGGGGGGGTGGGGGGGTAAGCACCAGAAACTCAATTGGGGGGGGGGGGGCAAACACCCCAAACAAGAGTCTTTGTTATAGGATTTTGAACTTTTTTTATTGAGGGGGTAAGGGGGTGGGGGGTGGGGGTAATCTTAGCCCCTGTGTTGCATTACACAATTTACATAAAGATAAATACACATTATGCTAAACCTGGACCAATGTATTTGACACTGTCATGTAGTTTAGAGATCTGCATGCCTGCTGCTGAAATGGAGACAAGTGTCTGTGATATACACACGTGACAGTGTACTGATGCATCCGTTTGACATAAGTTTTCACTAAAAAGTAAAATTACCTTTCTTACTCGATATGCTATCAATATCACAATGCTGGTTCCGCTCAGTTAATTTCATGTTGTTTTCACTGTGACATTTATAACGATAAAAGACTAGCTATAGGGGTGGTGGAGATGCCTATGTAGCTTAGGCTTAAGTGATGTTATGGGAGAATGGGGAATATATGAGGAAAGTATTATCTGATATATATACAAGGCTAAACTAGTATTGCACTAGTAACGATCGTGCATAGTGCACAAATAGCATGCGTGCGGCGCTAGCAAGCGAGTCCACGCTGACAAGTTTGACCTTTGATCCCACGGTGCCAAGGTTTGGTCCTTTACCCCTCGGAAACAGGCACCGTCTTCCATTACTGAAACACAACATTTGTATTTATACCCAATTTCCGAGTGCAATCAATTTCACAACTCACACATCGAAGTCTACATAAAGCATAATTGGCACCGACACATGCACCATCGAAACTGAAACACTACTCTCTGAATCGAGTGAATGAACACATAGTACAGGGTGAAATGTTACCGACGACTAGCGATGTGCAACTCTAACACACACTGTAGCCGTTTTCATAATTATCTCTGCAGCATAATTTATGTGATAACTAGTTCAGCGCAACATCATAACTACATGATAAACTGGTAAAAATTTACCAAAATGAGTAAGAGATAAATTCTACTGAAAATCATATCTCAAATCACTAGAGCTCGCATAACTATAGCAAGATCAACAAAGACCGTAGATTACTTACTGATTCAGCAGGAACGTAATGAATCTGGGGTCCGTGGTCAAGCCAAGCTCTTGCTTTACGGTCGTCACTTGTCCAAATTCCGTTGTCCGATGTCAATCATACTTATTCGGGGCCGGATCTTCTCTCGATTCCTCTTTCTTCTCTTCAATTTTTGAGTCTTTCATTTTCGGCGCGACTCGACGATACTTCCTTTTTTTCTTCGCTGGTTCATCCGCCATCTTGTCTCTGATTGGTTATAATTATGCAGATGACCTAAGGTGGTATTGACTAGTTATGACGTCAGCTCCCATCGCCTGTTAGAAACAATATTTTAATGCTTTCAGTCACAAGATTCCGGTGGCCTCTTTTTGCTTTGAACGGACGAAAGAAAGCATTTGGTGGGACAATAGGGTGGTCATTGTCTAAGTGGGTGTGTATACTGAATCCCAGTCACAAGATTCCGGTGACCTCTTTTCACTTTGAACGGACGAAAGAAAGCATTTGGTGGGACAATAGGGTGGTCACTGTCTAAGTGGGTGTGTATACTGAATCCCAGTCACAAGATTCCGGTGACCTCTTTTCGCTTTGAACGGACGAAAGAAAGCATTTGGTGGGACAATAGGGTGGTCACTGTCTAAGTGGGTATGTATACTAAATCCCAGTAAAAAGCTTTTCGCGAACTGAAGCATTAAAAATGGCCGGGCGTGCCCTTTAAACAGCTCAACTGATATGATCTCGCTATTTCCACACGCAAAAAAAAAAAACAAAAAAAAAACAACAACAACAAAAAACTCGTGGATTACATTTTTTTGCGTAGCAAACTCGCCGTATGCTCCTTTGCTACGGCAAAAATGGAATCCACTGATGTTTTATTTTTTTAGTGAACAAGTAGTCAATCATAACAGCGAATCTCTACCAAAAACACCACACTTGACACAGCATCCCGTCCTTTCTGATAAACAAACGGACATTGAGTGGTTAGGTGACTAGTTTTCGTGTCCACCCTTATTCACAGCTGTCCATTCTTTTTGTTACATGGCGCTCCTCCAGTACAGTAACCAGAGATACTACAGTCTGAACTGTAATAACGGTCCGTATATTCTACATAATACCAAACTGTTAGAAAAAGAAAAGGGAATATTTAGGTCCTGAAACAATACAAGTAACTGCAGTACAATATAAAGTACATAACAATCATAACTACAGAAAGTTACGTGTTGAGTCGTTGTCGTAGTATGATATCACACCGGACGGCACGCACGTAAAGTTCTTTTAAAGAAACTTCATTCAGCTGCAACCCGATACACGTGGCTTAAGGGTGTAGACAATACTGGAGTAACAGTTCCAACAATACTTTATTTCAGCGATGCGGTCTCCACACAATGCATTCTCAAATGCCCCAACACTGATACAATGTCTCCTCAGAAAAATGCCAACACTGGCTACACAAAGTTCCTCATACAACGTACACCACCGTTACGCTGCGTCTCTCACAATGTACACCCTATACGGGCCACGTACCTACGATAAACTGTGTGTCCCTACAACTGACAATGCATGACAATGTACACACGTGCTTCCCAGCACCATCGTTTATAGTAAAACAACTTTCCAGAAAAATCAACCGAATTCACACAACGCAACCAATCAGAACAGAACACGTAACTGAAACTCATAAATATTAAATAAAAGGAACTTTCTAGAATAAACTAAAATAGTCTACAAAAATTCGGCTGCTAACTTCAGCCCCAAATCCCAATGTATAATGACGTCGCACAAGAGTATGGTAGACCGTTCACGACCTTTCATAAAACACTCTGACTGGCTGTTCAATTCAAACGCACAGAAAACAACTATGGCTATAAAAATAGATAAAAACGAAGTCACTAAACAGCGCGGCCTTTCTCGAATGTTCAAGTCTACTCTCAGCGAATCTACGCAAAACAAAATTCGACCGCTATTCTCCGTGCGACTTTGCTAGAAGCTTCCGGACTAAACTTTGCGTATCATAACAAAACCAATTCCGCTATCTGCGCGAACGATAGAGAATCTTACTGAAAAGGTACGTGATTCGCAACCATAATAGCTGAAATACATATCGGATCGTTTCATACGATTAACACATGCATGCTCTCACAGACCAACACAACCACAATCGTGACACAGAACAATTTAACAAGATTAACTCATTTAGCCCCGACACAACACAGCAAGACACGGATCGAGCATGGTATTTTAAGAGTAGTGCCGGAATAGCTTGGAGCCCATAGTCGCCAAGCTATTCTGGCACCACCCTTGAACTATCATGCACGATCTGTCTCTAGAATTGCAATACCGTCTTTTAGAGTGCAACTTCAAAATTTGGGGATTTGGGTCCTGGGGCAGAATGTGTTAATGAAAGTAAGTGAATGACAGAGACTGTGATACAAAAGCTGTGCATATTCTACAGTCTTAATTTCTTCTCGTTTTCCATCGAAATTGACGATCTAGTGAGGTTTTCTTTGAATCGAACGACTCCCAATAACAAAGGACCAGTCACGGTTGCTACCCAGTGTGTATCATAGACAACACTCCAAGCATCTTCAGGAGGCACAGATGCTCCTGAGCGCTTCGTTATGTCAGAAGCTGCTTTTCCGCCGTGACTTCGCTCTCTTCGTTGTTGTGAGTCGTTTGGCGCAAACGTAACCTCATTTTTGAGAACAAAGATAACGAATAGTTCAGGTCCCAGTTGTAAACACCAAGATATATATGGACTGACCGAGAGTAACGCAGTATAAAGTCAGAGAAGATTAGTGACAAAATAAACGTAGATAGACCTATACAGGAAATAAGGATTAAAGGGAATAATCACTATAAGGCCTCCTGGTCTTGAAATGGCAATGGTTCGAATTTTTTAAGAAACGGACCGTCGCAAACGAACAATACATCTGTGTAAAATTAAGAATGATTTGATGATGTAGTAAGGAAAAGACGATAACACTGGATACAATGAGTGTTTTAAAATAAAGATAATAATAATAATAATTATTACGGTATTTATATTGCGCTTATCTTATAATAATTATAACTCTAAGCGCGCACTCACAACTCGCGCACGCATGCGCACGCATAGACAACGATTCGCGTACCAAAAAATGTGAAATACATTACGACAGTCGGCTTGGGGTGGGGAGTGTGGTGATATAGTGCTAGAACTGTTGAAAGAGGTGAGTTTTGAGGGCGGCCTGGAAGGAGGAGAGAGAGTGTTTCTGACGGAGAGAGAGTGGGGGAGTGTTCCAGGTGGATGGACCGTATACAGAGATGAAGCGGGGGCCGAAAGTGCTGAACTTGGTGCGGGGGATTTCGAGGCGGAGAGGGTCGGAGGCGGAGCGGAGGGAGCGGGAAGGAGTGTAGGGGTGAAGTAAGTTGGAGAGATAGGCATTAGCGCAGTTGTTCGGTGATTTATAGCAGAGAGACAGAATCTTGTATTGGATCCGTTGGGGGTGGGAAGCCATTGAAGGAGCTTGAGCAGGCGTGTGATGTGATCGGATTTTGTCTTTCTGAGGACGAGGCGGGCAGCATTGTTCTGGACGCGCTGGAGAGTAAAAGTGGTGGAGTGAGGGAGGCCGGAAAGGAGTGAGTGCAGTAGTCGATGCGAAAGAGGATGAGAGAGACAGCAAGTTTTGTGGCAGCTTCTGTATTGAGGTATTTTCTGATCTGATTGATGCGGCGGAGGTGGAAATAGCATGCCTGGGCCGTGGCGGAGACAAATCTGGTCATGAGAGGAATCATGGATAACGCCGAGGTTTTTGGCTGAGTCAGAGAGGGGGTGCTGTCGAGCTGAAGGTGGAGAGAGGGAGGGAGCTGGGAAAATTTCTGGCGAGTGCCAACCGGTATGGCTTCTGTTAGTTGTCGTTCAGTTTAAGCTTGTTTGCTGTCATGAGAGCGTGACTGGGGTGGAGGAGACGCCGTCGATGGTGACGGACTGCTATCTGTCGGAGAGGTAAGAGCGAAACCAGGAGTGAGCAGAGTCAGTGATGCCAAAGGAGTGGTGAAGGCGGTGGAGGAGGATAGAGTGGTCTATAGTGTCGAAGGCGGCAGAGAGGTCGAGTAGCGTAAGAAGGGAGATGTTGTCCGAGTCGGTGGAGAGAAGCAGGTCGTTTAGGATATGTAGAAGGGCTGTTTCAGTGCTGTGATGTTTGCGATAGGCGGACTGGAAGGGACTTAGGAGGTTGTTGTCAGCGAGGTGGAGGTTGAGCTGGTTGAGAACAACCTTCTCAAGAAGCTTGGACAGGAAAGAGAGATTGGAGACTGGGCGATAGTTTTTTCAGTTCGTTTGGGTCGAGGTTGTGTTTTTTGAGGAGGAGACGGACGATGGCGGACTTGAAGATATCGGTGACTGAGCCGTTCTCTAGAGATATGTTGATGATGTCGGTAATGAAGGGAAGAAGGTTTTGAAGGCCCTCCCGGTAGAGAGAAGCTGTGAGGGGATCTAGTTCTCAGGTTTTCAAGAACATGGACTTTGTGGTCTTGAGGACTTCATCCTGGGAGACGGGGCGGAAGGATAAGAGGGGTTTGTCGGAAAAGGGGGGGGGGGGTCGGGAGGGCAAGGCGGAGAAGGCATAGTGTCGAGTGTGTTGCGCAAAGTTTGGATTTTGTCGGAAAAATAGGTGGAAAAAGCAGACGGTACTTCTTCTTTGCTGTGTGTGTTGGGGAGAGGAGAGTGTTTAGAAGTGAGTAGGAGTGTGTTCATGGTGGCAAAGAGCGTTTTGGAAGAAGTTGATTCCAGGATTTTATTTTGAAGATGTTTACGTTTCGAGTCGGAGATCATTCTGCAGACTTTGGATCTAGTTGTTTGGAAGATCTGTCTGTGAACGGTGAGGTCGGATGAGCGCCAGCGGCGTTCCGCTTGACGGCGCTCGCGCTTGGCCTCAGCTATGTCATCAGTGAGCCAGGGGGAGGGGGGTCTGTTGGGTATGGAGCAGGTGGTGACAGGGGCATGGGTGTCTAGAAGTTTTCGAAGAGAGGAGTCGAAATGGGATGCAAGATCAGGAGAGGAGGCGGGGTCCAAGAGAAGGTCGACAGCTTCGTCGAAGAAGCTCTCTCGTTTGACAGATTTTAGTTTGCGTCGAGAGACAAGGAGTTTGGTTTTTTTCGGGGGAGGTTGGTTGAGGGAGACGAGAATAGCCAGGTGGTCAGAGGAAAGTACAGAGGAGGTGTCAGAGTCGAGAAAGGGTTGATCGGAGGTGCGGGTAATGATCCAGTCCAGGGTGTGGCCGAGTCGGTGGGTGGGTTTGGTGATGTGTTGTGTAAGATTGTGGTTTGAAAGTGATGTGCAATGGCGTTTTGTGTCAGGGTGGTCGGGTTTGTCTAAATGGAAGTTAAAGTCGCCAAGAACGATATGTTTTCCGGGTCGTGTGCTGTAGTAGTCGAGGAGGAGGTCGAACTCGGTGAGGAACATGGAGTTTGTGAATTTGTTTTGAGAGCTTGGAGGGGGGCGATAAATACATGAGAAGATGAGGGACTGGCGATGGAGTGTTGCTACGGCCTCGACGGATTTAAAGGAGGGATAAGCACAAGAGAGAGACTGTGAGAAGGAGAGGTGAGTGAAAAGACAGTCCCTGTAGATGATGGCAATGCCGCCCCCTCTGGAAGCACGCGGGAAGGAGGCCAGGCGGTAGGCACTCGGAGTGACGCTGGCGATGATGGGTTCATCGCCAGATGAGCGGAGCCACGTTTCGGTGATGACGACAAAATCTAGATCATTGCCCATAATGAAATCAGAAATCACGTCGGCTTTGCCATCTTTGCAGACAGACTGTGCATTGAACAGACACAGTTTTAGGTTGGATGAGACAGAAGAGGAAGAGGGAGAAGAAACGGACGAAGAAGAGGACGAAGGAGGAGGAGGAGGAGGGTGGGGAGGGGTAAAGGAAAATGGAAGGGGGAATGAGGGGGGAGGAGGAAAAGACGGGGAAGGAGAGCAGGGCAAGGAAGAGGATGCGAGAGGTGGGTGAGGGGGAGGGGAAAGAGGAGGAAGGAGAGTACGAAAAGATGAGGGAGGGGGGGGGGGGTGAAGGGGAGGAGAAAAGGGGGAGGGGACGTGGAGGAAAAAGCAGGCGAAGGAGGAGGGGGTGAGGAGAGGATGGGGGGAGAGGGTGTGGGAGGAGGCGGCCGATGAGAGCATGGAGCGGTAGATGAGGAAGAGAGGAGAAGAAATGGGAGAAGAAGGAAGGGATGGGGAGAAGACTATTAGGCGTGGGGAGGCGGAAGGGCATGGGAAAGGGGAAAGAAGTGTGTGGTTGTGTGTGTTTTGGTGAGTCGTGCCTGCTGCTAATTCCACCCCTGTGGCCTCTCTTTCACGATCGGGTGCCGCGTAAGGCGTCTGCAACACTGTCGTAGGCACCGGTCGAACAGTAGGTGTCATGGCGACGTAGAGATAGCAGTTGTTGGCGTGTGTATCTGATGAGCATGATTGTTTGTGAGGACAGGAAAGAGAAAGACGGTACGAGGGTGCAGTAGGGTGTGAGTAAGAGTGTGTGTGTGTGTGTGTGTGTGTGTGTGTGTGTGTGTGTGTGTGTGTGTGTGTGTGTGTGTGTGTGAGCGGTGTGGTAGAGGAGCGACCTGAAATACACGGGGGAGATAATGTAAGTGTGTGTGTGTGTGTGTGTGTGTGTGTGTGTGTGTGTGTGTGTGTGTGTGTGTGTGTGTGTGTGTGTGTGCCGGTGTGTGTGAGTGTGGTAGGGTTGCGACGCTGATAATACGCCAAACCAACACTGAAAGGGCAGGAAGGATACAGGGGAAAAATTTACAAGAGGACAATCCCGGTCGGTCAGCGGCGAGGTCGAAAGTGGGGAGGGCGAGATGTCGACGGGAGATGACAAATTTGGGGCAGCACACGTAAAATCTATCGGACGGTAGGAACACGAACAACAAAAAGCAACAGATGCGATCGCGGGTAGCGAACAGACTCACACAGTAAACACTTCACACAATAGCGCGCAACACACAAAACAGGGCAGCGAGAAAGGCCCGGCTGCGGGGAGGGAAAATATCGACGTAAGCAGTTCAAACGACAGACACTATTCAATACGATACCACTCGAGCAGCAACCAGATCCGACGAAAAAACAAGTATACAATCCTCGTCAGCGCACTCTTATGCGATACTCAGCAGACTTTCAGCACACATAAACACAGTACATCCAACGAAACAGCACTAAAACACTGGGAGCACAGAACACGCGGGGGGAGACAAAATGGCGACGTAAACAGAGTTCAAACGACAGACACTATTCAATACGATACAACTCGAGCACCAACAAGATCCGACGAAAAACAAACATACCATCCTCATCATACGCAGCAGACTTTCAGCACACGTAAACACAGTACATCCAACGAAACAGCACTAAAACACTGGGAGCACAGAACACGTGGTCGGTCGCTCAAACAAGATGGCGCCAAGATGGTCTAAAGCTGTATTGCTTACCCCACATTTGAACTTCACAAAAGTTTAGATAGTAGTTTCCGTCATGATTAGTGTTGGGATAATTCCTTCTGATACTGAGTCTGCGTCCAGTGAACGGCAGGTGTGAACCGGGGCTGAGGATGTCAAAGTAAAAGGGAGTCGTCTTAGTGTCATCCGCCACTGGAGGAGTTCCCCCTGTTGTGTACACGGTTTGCCCGTCAATAGCCACAGTGAGATAGGTTAGTCGGGTCGTTTCTGGAAAAACAAAATGAACAGCATTTGTACAAAACAGTTTCTTGGACGTTTTCCCTCCAACAGACTTTCATTACAGTCACCTTGCAAGTGTCTGTTGCGACAGAAAATTCCAATCAACCCGTTCCTTAATTGCCATTGTCACAGTTTGTTTCTGTAATCAAATATGGAAGACATAAATCAGTAACGTCCAATGAACACACATGCAAACTGGCCTAAGCAAGAGTCAAAGATCCTCATGAGCCCCCGCAGTCGCGGGGGCTCATGAGGTTCTATGTCTCTTACAGATGGATCGTAATCAGTTTTTCTCGGCAATGAAGAATGCAATGTGTTCACTAAAGCGTTAAAACAATAAGATAGATTCAGCAGTCAATATTTTTTTAAAAATTATTATGGCTGATATTTTATTGATCTCATTCTCTTAATACTTTTGTCAGTCCTCTTTCCAACCCTGTAAACCGCGTTATTTTCCGCCATTACTTGTTTGAGCTGCGACTCACGGAGAGCGAGCAAAGCCCCGGACCCGCTCCACAAACAAATAGCGCAAGGTGAATGTAGCTTACGACAATGTGTTGTATCTAATACCGTGCGTTTTCCGCGGAATGTTCTATTTTATATTATACCTTTAGAAATATCGGTTATTCGATATTACTCGCTATGGAATGTATGTATTTTCCATTGCGGATGTTTAAAAACGTTAAACGTTTAGGGCTTAATGTCTTGTGTCCACCAGGAAGGTGATTTCAAAGGCGGGGCACCGAAAAGAGGTCTGTACAAAACCCTCTACCAACTGAACTCCCCAGCTCCTCATGGAAGATGGTATCTGTACACCCGTCTTGAAACGAAAGCGAAACTCATAATATACAGGTTAAATATAAAATTAAGTAAAAACAAAAGAAAATACGTCTTTACATATGACGTTTGAAAAAAAAAAACAGTGACACATATGCGCGCATCTCCAAGAGGCATAGATCCTCAAGTGCCCGGAAGGCTCATGAACATCTATGCCTCTTGATGATGTTTGCAGCACGCGGCAGCGCGCGCATGCACGCACGCACTCGCACACGCATACACACACGTCGATGCTCTTTCAGAAGAGCATGCAGGTGTACTTAGTATAGCATGTAGCTAGGTAAAGTCAACCTGATTTCACACAAATTATAGCAAGACTGAAATTGTACTGTAAAATTCTAGTTTTGTCAGCATTTTCCCAAGTTTTGAAGAGAAAGCGAATCTCATATATATATATATAAAATTACGTAAAAAAACAAAACTAGATGGGATGAAACATAAACCACAAAGACCCTTCTATATAATAGCTGTCTTCGCTGTCAAGGGACTCAACCTTTTGTCTTTGATTTCATTCCTTCTGATAAAGCCTCACAGATGTGCCAATGCAGCACAGTGAACTCTAGAAGGGGGGGGGGGGGGGGGCGCTGTGCATACGCGTCATTGGTTTGTCAAACGTCATTTGTCATGATGTATTCTTTGTTTTTACGTATTTTTGTTTAACTTGATAATTATGAAAATCGCTTTCGCTTCAAGACTTGGGGAAAATGGTGACAAAACTAGAATTTCATGGTACAATTTCAGTCTTGCCATAAAAAGTGTGAAATCAGGTTGACTTTACAGAGCTACATGAATAATAATAATAATTACGGTATTTATAATGCGCTTATCCTATAATAATTATAACTCTAAGCGCGCACTCACAACTCGCGCAAGCACAAGCACGCTTTAGACAACGACTCGCGTACCACAAACAGTGAAATACACTGCGACAGTCAGATTGGGGTGGGGAGTGTGGTGATATAGTGCTAGAACTGTTGAAAGAGGTGAGTTTTGAGGGCGAACTGGAAGGAGGAGAGAGAGTGTTTCTGACGGAGAGAGAGTGGGAGGGAGTTCCAGGTGGATGGACCGTATACTGATAAGGAGCGGGGGCCGAAAGTGCTGAGCTTGGTGCGGGGGATGTGGAGGCGGAGAGGGTCGGAGGCGGAGCGGAGGGAGCGGGAAGAAGCGTAGTGGTGAAGTAAGTTGGAGAGATAGGCAGGAGCGCAGTTGTTCAAGGATGCTATACTAAGTACACCTGCATGCTTTTCTGAAAACGCGTCGATGTGTGTGTATGTGTATGCGTGTGCGTGAGTGCATGCGCGCGCTGCAAACATCCTCAAGAGACATAGATGTTCATGCGCCCTCCAGGCACTTGACGATCTATGCCTCTTGGAGATGTACGCATATTTCATTGTTTTTTTTCAAACGTCATTAAAAATTTTGTCATGACGTATTTTTTGTTTTTTCGTAAATTTATATTTAACGTGATATGAGTTTCGCTTTCGCTTGAAACGTCATTTGTCATGATGTATTCTTTGTTTTTACGTAATTTTATGTTTAACGTGATAATTATGAGATTCGCTTTCGCTTGAAGACTTGCGAAATGGTGACAAAAGTAGAAGTTCACGGTACAATTTCAGTCTTGCTATAATTTGTGTGAAGTCAGGTTGACTTTACCTAGCTACATGCTATACTAAGTACACCTGCATGCTCTTCTAAAAGCGCGTCGATGTGTGCGTGTGCGTGTGCGTGTGCGTGTGCGTGAGTGCATGCGCGCGCTCCAAACATCCACAAGAGTCATAGATGTTCATGCAACCTCCGGACACATGAGGATCTATTCCTCTTGGAGGTGCGCGATTATGTGTGAGAAAGATCGAGCGAGAGAGAGAGAATTACGTCATATTTAGAGTATCAGTGTCTGCGTGGTGACGGAGTTGCTTCTTTTACGTCACCGACACTGTCTGACTTTCTCTAGAAATGAAGTTTGTTTTTTTACTGTTTTAATTATTTTCTGAAAATAATTACTTTTTCCTAAACAAGTTGAAAGGATACAGAGCTGGCTAAAAACGCATCCAATGTCTTTCTCCAAACTTGCTAGATGCAAAAGTTCAAGTAAGTATGACACAAATAACGGACTCTAACCTGGGTCAACCGACTTCCTAAAGACGGTTGTTTATGTCTGCAATGAGACATTCAATTACAATATGCTCGGAGGCTCTCTTAGCCACTCACTTAAGAAAGTATTTCGCCAAGTTTAAAGCTTGTGTGTACAGAAATATCGAAGATTCTCTCGTTTACATACATGCGCACACACATACATACGCACATATGTACGCACATACATTCGCACATACGGCGCTTCGCGCCAAATGTACGTTCAGCAGCGAGGGTAGCGTAAATAGACAAGACGTAATTTTTATCTTGTTTCTTCAATTGTTAGAGGCTTAGCCTGCCCGCCTTTGACATCATGGACATGCTGTTAAATTCACCCCACCGCGACCCGTCCTAAAAAAAAAATCCCTTCTATAAATAGAATAAAGGGACTTAAAATATGTCAAGACAAATGACTTTTGACAAACCAATGACGCATATGCGCTGCTAGCGCCCCTTCTAGAGTTCACCATGACGCATTGGTACATCTGCTAGGCTTTTTCAGAAGGAGATATTTCAACATCAGAATCAAGTCAAAGACAAAAGGTAGAGACCCTTTACAGCGAAGACAGCTCTCATGTAGAAGGGACATTGTGGGTTATGGTTCATCCCATCTCGTTTAAATCTATTATTGTTTTAGTAATTTTATACACATTTTTAAAGCAACAGACAAACAAACAGAATGCGTATAGTCTTTCTGTTTCAAGCACGCCAGTCAATGACCTGTAATACAGAATGTAGTATGCATCCAGTATATGTGTGGCAGGTATGATTGCATCCGTTACAAACGGGTGTTGTTGTTGTTGGTTTTGTTTTGTTTTTCTTTTCACTTTAACCGCAGCAACGATGTTTCTTGACAGGAACTTTGTCAAGCTTTTGATTAGTACTGCTAGAAATTACTTCGGCTAAACAAATATAAATTTTAAAAAATGTTGACGATTAGTGCATTTGCACAGAACACATCACTTCCGTAAGAGAATGCGTGTTGCGTATTTTTGATAATGTCAAAATCCTGTCTCCTTACACTGAGCTTGTACCGACACGTCAGGATTCACAGAAAGTACGCAAGCGACGCACGCCTTTACGCACACTGGCTGCACTACGAAACGGGAACGGTTATACTATAGATTGTAATTATGTCATTGTTACATCCTAACTTTTTACGTACGGTTGTTGCGACCGTAGATCCTGATCCAGCTGACAGTGTAGCTCCGCCCCATGTCCACCCACCACGTGGGCGTTATGTCGTTCCGTGCAGTATGAATGCAGTTTATTATTTTGCCATCCGACTGCATAAATCTGCCCGTCGAGCCGTTTATGGCCCCATGGCAGTCGTGGTCACTGTCATACTGGCTGCTCATGCCACAAGTTATTCCGTTAATAGAACCGGTGAGATCTAAATCGTGTAAACAACAGTAAAACTTAATATCATCATCATCATCGTCAGCAACAGCAGACTAATAATAATAATAATAATCAACATCATCAGTGCATCAATGTCGCCATTTGTGGCGTGAATGTATCACCGTTGGCAGAGCCAAACGTCGCCTTGTTTTTATACAGAAAATCGCAACAATAAAAGAAACACGCTACGAAAAGGAAAAGACTACACAACTATGTTGCAATTGTCTTTTCCTAGCGTGTTTATTTCTTCGCTGGGATTTCTTTGCATCTTACAAACTTAGAAGTCATCTTTCAGGTCTGGATGTCCTCAGCCTCATGCCCGGGGTATAAACAGCTTAAAAACAGTAAGAAATTGGTTCTTGTTACTATTTATTTTGTAGAGCAGCACCAGTTAC
Source organism: Semisulcospira habei (assembly GCA_036245525.1). Classification (NCBI taxonomy): domain Eukaryota; kingdom Metazoa; phylum Mollusca; class Gastropoda; family Semisulcospiridae; genus Semisulcospira; species Semisulcospira habei. The sequence continues at coordinate 245,723,830 of BTPG01000003.1, forward strand.
ACGGGTGGTCAAAAAAAAAAAAAAAAAAAAAACCTTGCATTTTTGATCCGTGAGCGCTAAAACGCTGTTTTTTTGGTGAAATGTATGTGTCCGCTACTCCGATTAATATACAAACTATCCCTCTTGAACTAACGAATAAACAAATGCGTAAAAGCACAAAAGAAATCCTGTTTCTGATAGAGAAAATGTTAGTAGTTCACATTTTGAAGAACCCCACAGGCTTACTTCTTGTGTGCAAAGCAGTTTGGGTGCACCTTTGAAACCAAGGAAACCACAATGACTCAAGTGACCAAAACGGGAAGTGAATGGGAATGTTACAAACAGATGTCTGTGCTAAAGTGAAAACGTTTGGATTCAAGTTATAGAAAGCGGTATGTTATTTGTCGTTGTTTGTTCTAAGTGCATGCCGTATAATTGTTCTCAACTGCATTATTGTCGAAGTGGTGAACGCTTGTGTGACGTGTTCTGTAACCTACGGGATTTCAGCAGACTACAGTCTGTTTTGAATTGAGCTCATGCCGTAAGTCAGACATGAGTGCCCAAAATTACAAAGTGAAAGATGTCGGAGCATTTTCCTTCCTAAAAATATGAACTTCTATTGATAATTCTGTCGTATGAATGTATAATAGTAATTATATGAAGTGTGCACATCATATATGGGTGTAATGCAATGTGGATGTCAGTTCTGAATGTTGTTTGTTTAAAAGGCATGATAAAAAATAAATAACGAGAGTTGTGCCACATAAAACCGAAACCGCTGGCCCAGGTTGCTTGAAAGGTGTACATCTACTGTTCTCCTTTACACAATTTCAGCATCTTCAGCAACGATATACAGACAATATTGTATTCTGATGTAGGTACCGCTTTTAGGTAGCTCTAAATAGCCTACCTGACGTTAAACCCTAATAACTAACCTGATTTAGGCGAAGGTGAGAGTTGTGGATTTACAGTGTTTGTTAGGATTTACAGTGTTTGTTAGGATTTACAGTGTTTGTTAGGATTTACAGTTTTTGTTAGGATTTACAGCGTTTGTTAGGATTTACAGTGTTTGTTAGGATTTACAGTGTTTGTTAGGATTTACAGTGTTTGTTAGGATTTACAGTGTTTGTTAGGATTTACAGTGTTTGTTAGATCCTGCGGCGGATGCGTGGAAATCTCCGTCGTGTTAGTCTGCCTTTGAGTTTCGGGAACAGTCAGGAGTAGATTGGTGGAGGCTAGGCTGTATGATGGTCGAGGAAATGCGCGAGAGGTTAGCTTTTCGGTGTAGAACAGAGTGACCTTGACGTTACAGTCAGTGTCAGTTTTAAGAATAAACAAAATATTGCATCAGCCGCGGGTTGGCCGCTGCTCGTGGGCAGACTTCATTACTTTAGACATTTGGACATATTTGCACTGACTGCGCACTCCACTGGTAAAACATGAAAATGTCATGAACAAAATGCTGAAATTGTTTGTGTTAATTATGGGAAATGTCGCTTGATTTTGTTCATCAGATGTTACGCAAACCTGACAGGATTGTTTTTTGTCGTTGATGCTGCTGTTTTGTTGTTAGTCTTTTTTTGTTTTTTGTTGTTGTTGTTTTGTTTTGTTTTGTTTGGGGTTATTTTGGGGGGAGGTGGGGGGGAAGGGGGGGGGGGTGATCGTTTAGAAGACCTACATGTATCGTCTCCAGGTGATAACATCACACGGTCGTTTGAGGCCACTTGCCTTGTCTAAGAGATCAACTTTCTGTTTCCTCTCAACCTCTCTGTCGAGAAACGGGTTATCGCTATAGCAGAGGATGTCGTGGTGGTCGAGGTCAAATCACAATATGCGAGGGGCTTTTTTCTTCAGATATTTCGATACCTAAATTGTTTTGTGTCACTATTCTCAAAGACGTATAATATAGGATGGGGTGTAGGGGGCTCTGGATAGAGGTAGTACCTTTGCTGTTCGGCAGCTGCGTCCTACATAGGATGGACGGGCATCACTGGTCCTCATCCATCTCCTTAATCTCTCACGTGCTGGCTCCAAGCGCCACACCCTGGCAAACCACCTCAGCTGGTGGGCTAAACCACGTGAGGGGGTGGTGTTCACATTGCACCACTAGGCGGATGAGCTGTTTCTGACAGCCAACGGCTAGAGGACGGAGGAGATCAGGTTGGATCCAACGGCCAAATGTGGGGGAGTAAACCCTTCAAATCAGGAGTGGAGCCCCGAAGGCAGACAGCTGCCTGTATTCACGCACTGTTCTGGCAGCTCCTGCAGCCAAACTGGTGCCAAACGTACTGCTTTGCATTCCTTTGGATACATCAGCGAGGCCGAGAGGGGGATCTTGACGACTGGGCATCCCAGGATCTCCATACACTTCGCCCAGGCTTGCGCACTGGAGAGGTCACTCCAGTGACTGACCCAGCAAGCGCATATTCCATTGTCTTCCGAGACAGGATGCCGAACGAAGGTGTATTGAACAACTTTCGGCATCAACGCCACCTATAATATAGGTGGAGCTGATAAAACCACTTCTCCTCTACCACCACACATTTGTTCAGTGGTTCTGTCCACCGACAAAATGCTCCAAAGAAGTCGTTTTGGGGCTAGACACTAGAAAATGGCGATAACGAGGTCTGACAGAGCATTTAAAATGCTTTCAGCAAGTCATTTCTTGAAGTGTGGGAACATGAGAAAAAAACGCACATCATTAAAGTGGAGAGCTCGTCGCAAAGTTTGGGCATTCTCCTGTTAAAGGGAACGGCACGTCTGACTAACAATTGAGCTAAATCGACCTGTAAAAATGTAAATCAAGGTAAACTTCTCCATCCGAGCTTTCATTTAGATGTAAGAAGGCTTTGAAAATGCTGGTAGAGAAGACGATGGGGCGCGCCATGTGACGTCACTGTAACGGAACGCATGCCGCGAAGTCAAGGGTACACACTGACGCTGTGTCGCGATTGCTTGCATGCTCGCCATTTACTACTCACCTCAGATCTGTCTCTGAAAAACGTGCAGGCAGACGTCAGCCGCCGTTGGCCCGCGCAGGTTGTGCGCGGGCCAACTGCGGCCGACATCGGCCCGATGGTCTTTTTGCACTGGGCTGGCTCACCAGTTTTTGTTGTTGTCACTTGCTATTCTTGTCTTGACCGCGCCTTTCATAAGTTATTTATTTATTTTTTTAACCATGAAAGTTGAGCGAACCAACTATACTGCTGCAGTATGTGCCTTGGAAGCAGGCAGGCGTGAATCGATCTGTGCATACGAAATGAGGCTTCTTCCATTTGTAATCGTTCACTTTCTGTTCCTCAAGTTTTTCATCCATGCTTGGCAATGCTTCCGATCTTCGGACGAATTTTTCGGATTCGGAAAATGCTAGAAGCTCTTATTCTCATAGCCTTTGCCTTGACAGTTGAAACAGCCAAAGGCAAATGGCCGTCGCAATGTGTATACCGACCGTTCTGCCTGCTAGAAATTAGTCTGCTAAGGATACGCGCGCATCAACACGTGATCCTCCAGTCAGCGGAATAATGATCGGTGAAAAAAACTGCATTTCCTGTTAACCGCTGAGGAAGGTTTAGAATGAGGGGTTAGTGGCTGGGGGGGGGGGGTGGGGGGTGGAGGGGGGGGGATAGGGAGTGTCAAAGCCAGTGTTTTGAATAAGTACTTGATGCTTCTAGGCCCACTTGTCGTTAGACTTGTCTTGTCCAGCATGTACTTTTTGGCAGGTGCGTTTTCATTAGGATTTGATTCTAGGTATCCCGGTGTTCGTGTTTGCATTTTTGTAGAACCTGTTAACGTCAGCGAGTACAGAGTCCGATATGTACTTTGTACTGATGGTGTTTTTTGTCTTGCACGGTGGTTGTAGAACAGCTCCTGCAGTATCGAAAAAGACAGTGTACGCAACTTTCTTTTGAGAGTGATGTTTGTGTAAGGCATTTGATGGCTTTTGTTTGGTGGTGTTTGTTTCTGTAAGGCTCATTTAAATTAGACGTGGTAAACAATATCACTTCTGGTAACAGCAAAGACATTTTTGATGACTTCAGTGGTATATTTTTTTAATTTATAAAAGTAAGTTTTTATTATCATATTGAAATTGTTTGATTATATTGTGCTTAAACGAACAAATTAGTGTAACACAATTAATTTAGGTTCAAACAAATTCATGTTTCATTTTTCTCATTTTCACATCTCGGCACTTTTTGAAACAGCGCCATATAGGCCCAGAACTGACGGAGTTCAAACTCCGCCAAATCAGTTCGTGAGCGGTTTGACCGACTTTGCGGCAACATATATCAGAGCACTGGCTGGGTCCGAAAAGTTTTCCAAAAACACGTGCGGGACGGAACGCACGTCTCAACCTCAGCTTTAATGACTGTGGTATTTGAATTGGTGACTCAAATTATCAACATTCAACTGAATATCTGCAGTCATTGAAAAGTTATTTGAAATGTATGTCAAGACATGAAAAGGTACTCTGAAGCCAGTATGGTAACCTTCAATGATCTAGGAAATTACACGCACGCACAGTGCACAAACGCGGGCGCACACACACACACACACACACACACACACACACAGCACACACACACACACACACACACACACACACACACACACACACACACACACACACACACACACACACACACACATTTTAGGTGACACGTTCAATGTTATGGTTCAAACAGTAACAACGCCGATGATGACAAGTGACTGAGTGACACACGTGTTACCGAGTGAAATCAAGTCTCAAGACAAGCAGATTCGTCACAAGAGTGTATTCATGAAAGACAAACTCAAGAAAGTAATGCTGCTAATTTTGCCCTATTCCACGTAAATCTACGCACGATAACGTGTTTACATTTCTACAGCGTACTGCACATTTTAGAGAGCGTATAGTTACCTATTTGGTGCCAGACATCTTGTCCTCTTCCCAACAGAACACGGGTACTGAATACAAAATAATACAGGCAGACACGCCAAGACTCCATGATTTCTGTCTGACACGATATTTTCCATTCTACACGTATAACCAGGAAGTACAATACTCTGAATTGCTCTGATACCACTCTGCACACACACCCGCCACTTTAGTAGAGATAACATCTACAGGCCTTGTCTTAACAGTGTCCAGTCTACCAGCATAGGCATAGGTTCTCATGAGCCCCTGCTTGCGGGGGCTCATACAATACAATACAATACAATACAACTTTATTGTCTGTTCGAGTCAAGGCACGACAGAAATTTGCCTTTCGGCTCGTCATGAAACAACAATATAAATCATTAACAAACGCTACAAAAACATATCATGAAAAATTATCATTGCAGCAATCTATCACAAGCAATCTGTCACAAGATGGGAGGTAATGTTAAGTAGATCATACTTATCGCGGCGTTATAGACGAGAGTTCAAAATCGAGACAGCAGTTGGAATAAAAGACTACTTAAAAACATTCTTTTTGGCAAGTGGCATGTTGAAACGTCTGCCTGATGGTAGCATTTGAAACTGATCAAATAGTGGGTGACGAGGATCATTGACAATGCTAGCAGCTATCCTTCGGACAGCTCTGTGGTACAAATCATGAGAATCTATGCTGTTTGCAGATGTTTGTGCAGGACGATGAGTTGGCGGGTACACATAACCTGTTATCAGATTCTCGGACTTTCGGCTTATCAACGACACAAGTTCTCGACGGTAAATTGACTGACAGCGATCATTCCTCGTGTCAGCGTTGAAAACCCCGTCATTCCCTTTAACTCTTTCGAGACGTGCCGCATCCGGATTCGCGGCGTGAAGCCGTGAAATCCGGGTACGGCACGTCTCGAAAGAGTTAACTCGTTCAAGAGGCCCCGCATCAACAGCCGTGGAAGCGTCGTATTGCGTTGCCGCCGGCAATGCTTTTTATTCGAAACTTTCTTAGCTAATAATGCGGGCGCCTTGAATGAGCTGATCAGGGTAACAGATCCGATCTTGTGGCAAGTTGATGTGCCATAGCTGTTGCTTACAGTGAATCTCGCGCTTGGTATGATGTGTAAGTCATCATGGAAATGAACATGTGTAAGTCATCATAAGGATTAAGTCATTCGAGACGTGCCGCCTACGGATACGCGGCGAACCGCCGCGTATCCGTAGGCGGCACGTCTCGAAGGAGTTCACGATTGATTCTGAACACGCTTAGCCCTAGGGACGGCATTCTGATGTAGCGAGTCACCAAAGAAATCAACATGTGTAAAGTCATCACAAAGATCAAACTTTTGATACTGAACACGCTGAGCCCTAGGGAAGGTGTTCTGACGTAGGAGTCCTCAGCGAAATCTACATATGTAGGTCATCACAAAGATCAAAATTTTGATACGGAACACTAACGTTGAGCCCTAGAATCGGCATTCACATATACTGGATTCGTTTTCTAACAGTATGGTAGCTCAGGAGTCAGATCGACTATGATAGTTCAAAGACGGTGCTAGAATAGCTGGGTGCCTTTCAACGCTAATTCCGGACTAACCCCAGTATGGATGAGGGGAACCGGTGCTGTTTACGGTACCATACACACACCGTTTACAGTACTGTTTACACACCACTGTTTACAGTACCACACACACACACTGTTTACATTACCACACACACACTCAGTGTTTACAGTACCACACATACTCTCAGTGTTTACAGTACTACACACATACTCAGTGTTTACACTTCTACACACACTCTCAGTGTTACAATACCCCACAGAACTGCTTACAGGACCTATGGCACTATAAACAAGGGAATAAGCTAGTCTGGCACCATCCTTGAGCTGCCCCAGTCTGTCCTTTTCCTGCTTGTGTGTGATAGTCCTGAACTGATGAGTTAAAGCCACAGATTACAGGGATATCTGATCATGGCCGTGTGATAATAGGCCTCTACCTTACTGTCATGTGACGTCAAGATGCACAGAGTCTGTACAAGTTTATTACTCGTGAGTATGACAGTGGGCATGAGTGTGTCAGGTCTGACCAATCACAAACAATTTAATGTCTTGCGCCTGTGATCCAACTGTTTTGGAGCTAAAGGTTTGCAAAGTATTTTACTGGGCCTACATGTCTGATCGCCCGTGTGAAATAAGGTTAAAAAGAATGACTCACGTCAGATCATTTCAGTGTATGTCAAAACGATCGCGGGTCCCGTTCACGTACGTTAAGCTGAATCCTCTACCGCTGTGTGTACTCAATTTTCCCTACAAACACTAGGAAGTTCTCGTTATCGTCAATATGTAAACAGTTTAACTGTTGGGGCTTAACATCTTTAGTCCTCCACGGCGAGGTGATTTCAAAGACTGGGTACCGATAAGAGTCTAAATCAAGTTTGACTCCTGTTGGGCTCGAACCTGCAGCCTATCGCACGAGAGTCGAACTCTCTACCACCTAAGCTCCCCCGGACACAGTGTAAGGAACCAGGGGCGGATCAGTTACCTCGAGGAGCGAATTAGGGGGGCTGGGGGCGGGGGTCCAACTTTTTGTTTGGGACCTTGAACTGGGGGGGGGGGGCGGAACCCATGTACCCCAACCCCCCCCCCTCCCCCCTCCCATATCCGCCCCGTGGAACACAACTCCGTATATCGCGACACCTGGGTGCAAACGACATACTGCGTTATACGCATTCGTGTTGACGCGATGCTGAATTTAGTCAGGCTTAATTAGGCTAAAGTGGTCGCTGTCGTAAGAAAACACCACTCATTGATCGACAGGTCCTCGGACCGACATCGGAATACGTTTGCTCACGATTGCGTTGATAACTAACAGAATATTTTGACAGGTGGATTAGTTAATATCAAGTGTATTAGTCGTTATTTTTTCATTGTGTGTGACCCATTTAACCCAAAGGCAGCATTTCACAAACTTGGGAGGTGTCACCTAATCTCTATGTTGGTGCATCGACCATGATAATTCAAGGGTAGTGCCATATTATTAGCTTGACGCCATCGAGCGCCAAGCTAATCTGGCACTACCCTTGAATTATCATGGTCAATCACTCTGGTTTGTGAGTATCTATAACTCGAGGCAAATTTGTATCGTTACATTGTTGTGTAATGTTCTGTGCGTCTACTGTGGGAAATCAGGGTATTTACCCGACCACATAGTAGTGCACCTTCATGTTTGTGTATGTATGTTTCTCCTGCCTACTTCATAAGTTCCGGAGAAAGACATGGGTTATAAGCGAGACCTGATGCATCCTTATTTTAAGGATGTAGATGATCGTCTTGTTCTATACATGCGTATTTCTCTGTGGGCTGGCGATTGGGTGCCTGATAGGCGGGGGCAGGGGATCTAACTGTTTGTCTGTCCAGCGCTGAGTGATTCCCCTTGGTTTGTGTACAATCTCCTGATATCTGTCCGGGCTAAATGGGACGAACTTCACAACTTGCAACTTTATCGCGATAATGGGTGCAAATGGAAATACCGACGTTACTCGTTCACGTTGACATAGTGCTTAAGTTAGACGGGCTTGGTAATGACGCATCACCCAGTTGCTTTCGGCCCGCGACTGCCCATTGATACTGTGTGCGGAGAGGCAGATTGGTCCAAATAGGTTGCACTTTTAGTTCTGTGTTCATTGTGCATCACCCGTTAAACCCCACGGCCGTATTTCACAGAGTGTAAAGGCGTCATCTAATGACTATGTTCCAGTTGCACGAGATGGATCGACCATGATAATTCAAGGGCAGTGCCAGATAAGCATGGCGCCTGATGGCGCCAAGCTTACCTGACATTACCCTTGAATTATCATGGTCGATCCATCTCGTGCTGTAGTGCGTCGGGGCTAAGACGGTAGAGACAGCAATATTTAACAAGATGACGATTTCACCCCAAAGTCTGCCGTATTGTTTGGAGTTCAGATGCGTTTATCTTTAGGAACGTTCAGAGTTGTTCATATTTTTAGGCTTATTATGCTGATCCATTTCCCTCCTCTCTAATCCAACCTCTGATCAACACTCGCATCGGTGCACACAAATAAAGAAGACACACCGCGCTTCCCCCCATTTGTACGTTCTGTGGGCTCGTGTGGCGACAGGAATCCATCTCCTTATACTCTAATACACGCTCTGATCAACACACACTGGCACACAGAAATAAAGACGGACACACGGCGATTCCCGCCATTTGTAAGCTCTTTGGTCTGGCGTAGCATATCTACTCTGAAGAAGAATAATAACACGAGCAGCGAAATGACGTCACTTCAAGCTTTACGTCATGAGTCCAACGACGCCGTGTTCATAGTGACGACTCGATGGTATATGTAACTCATCGCAGTACTAACATTTGCTGTATCAGCCAATTCAACTTTGCAAGTCTCTTGCTGATTTTCACGCCTAGGGCTTACAGGACATGGGGACGTAGCTTAGTGGATAAGACGCTGCGCTGGCAGTCGTAAGATCCCAGGTAGGAATCCCATGGTGGGCAGGAATGGGATGTGGACTTTTCTTCATTCCCATTGAGTCAAATTTACGTACAAACTCGGTTTACGGTTGCCTGTCTCACCTTCGTGTGTTCAGCACGCATAATCATCAAGTGCGCACGTTAAAAATCCCATTACCACTATGCGAAAAGAGAAGGCCCGCCAGGGCCGGTGAAATGGAAACATAAATATTTTACAGGCACCGAAGTTAATTGTAGCGTGGAGGTTTGCACCTAAAGTAGCGCTTAGTAGCAACAGGCTTTCAAAGCTCCAGCTTCCATCCCTACGGCGGCGCCTTGAGCATCTTTAATTAGATGGATATGTGCGCCTCGGAGACACCATACCATACCATACCGTACCAATTTGACCTAATCCTACCCCAGGGCCGGGTCAAACTGCAGGCTTATGCAAGCACTGTTTATGAAATATCATGCGGGTATTAATGAGAAGATAGTTTTTTTTCGTAAAAGAAAAATTAAAGTTATGTTAGCTGTTTCACAAATGACTCCGAAATAGTGGTGCAGAAAATTGTCTGATTTTCAGACCTAGGCTATACAGGTAACAATTGACCTAATCGTACCTGACAGCCGAGACAAACTGTAGGCTTATGTAAATATCGTATACGAAAAATCATGCGATTATTAATGAACAAGATTGTGTTGTTTTTTTTTGTAAAAAAAAAAAAAAAAAAAAAAAAAAAAAAAAAAGAAGATTCAATTGTTTTAGGATAAACCCGTAATTATAATTCGTGAAATTAATCCCCCAAAACGTGAATATATATATATATTTTAAATATTTAGTCATCACTTAAAACGTTCTAGAGGTACAATGCTGGGTAACGAACTCATTCAATATGTCCCTTTTATCTAGTTATACACAAAATATCTAGTAATTTTTTTTCTTTTTTTAAATACGGACTCCAATTAAAAAAAAATCGAAAAATAAGTCTCGAGATTATTTTTTTGGAGACATTATTCTAAAATTTCAAGTTTGTCCGTCCTGAAACGGGCTCTGGTCGCTGTCACACACACACAAACACTCACACACACACACACACACACACACACACACACAAACACACACACACACACACACACACATTCACACTCACACAAACGTGCGCGCGCGCGCGCGGTTCTTTGGCCCTAAAAAGACGTTCTTTAGCAAGGTTTGCGTAGCTAGACGTGACGTCATTTGTAACTTGTTACTTCTTTGCCAGAATTTCTGCCCCGCACGCCCAAAACGTCTTGTGCATGCTCCGGAATGCGCTCTGACCAGCCCCATTTCAAAGTCTACCGTATTTTCAACACGGTAGACAAAAAGGGTACTAACCACAAGAGATAACGGAAAACACCCCTGGCGTGTCTGAGTATGTCTTTCATTCTGAGTGTACATGTTTATCGGCGATGTTTCGTCCTGCTCACGATCAATACCTGAAAATTTTTGAGAACCTGTACTGATATGCTGAGCTGAAGGAATGTTAGCCGTTATCTTTTAGCAGTTGAATCAGCCTACAACTTGTTGGGTAATAAGCTGCACGCTACTTTGGGATAGAATTACCTACATGCAGCTGTGTGTGTGTGTGTGTGTGTGTGTGTGTGTGTGTGTGTGTGTGTGTGTGTGTGTGTGTGCATATATCTAATGTCAGCGTAAGGTCACAAAACACACACACACACACACACACACACACACACACACACACACACACACACACGCGCGCGCGCGCGCGTGCACACAAGCAGGCACAGAACTATACACGCGGACACACGCATAAGCACACAGGCACAAACCCATCATACTAAAGTCGTTAGTGAGTTTAATTTATTTTGTATAATTTGTTTTATTTTTAAAGTTTGATTACATATTAGCCAGAGTTATGAAAGGGGTGGTAATCCATTAATCCCCCTTGAGTATACAGCCACCGGTACTGTTTCCATCATACACACTATTGAAAGTACCACACACACATTGTTTCCAGTACCATCATACACACTATTGAAATAACACACACACACACACACACACATACACACACACACACACACTACCACACACACACACACACACACACACACTACCACACACACACACACACACACACACACACACACACACACACACACATTGTTTCCAGTACCATCATACACACTATTGAAAATAACACACACACACACACATACACACACAGACACACACACACACACACACACACACACACACACACACTACCACACACACACACAAACACACACACACACACACACAGAGTTTCCAGTACCATCATACACATTATTGAAAGTACCACACACATTGTTCACAGTATCATACACACACTGTTTACAGCACCACCATAAACACTTTTTACAAAACCATCATACACACTATTGAAAGTACCACACACACACTGTTTACAACATCACACACACTGATACAAAATAAAAGGGAAAAAAACGCTCTGCGTCAAATTACACTGATGAAAACAAGCGAAATATATGGCACTAAACAAAGGAAGATTTAGAACGACGAGTCAATTTCGTTTCGTTCCGCTCCTACGAAACGAACCCGGCTACGCGAATCGTTGATGCGGCTTAGATGGCTGGAGAAAGACGTTTCTTTGGTGCAAAGAAGGTAACTCTTCACGGGCACACACTCTAAGGTAAGGCTATATCGGTTATCGCTCTAGATTTCTGCCAACTGGTGCAAAATATTAAACAGGTAAGTCATGTGCGCCTTTGCTTAATATAGAAGTGAATTAACAACAAACAACATAGGTCAAAGTGAATTGACGCAGCTGTTCGGAAACGATGACCGCCATCATCTAGACTTCGCTTCGCGAGCAGATGAAAGTGGGGTTCAGAAAACTTACCTAAAAGTGTATTGTAGGGGTACTTTAGTGATAATTGTTGACAGAGCTCATTTCGAAAATGACATTCCTGCTTAAATTGTACACGATATTGTGTCACGTCAGTTTTTTATAGTTATTTTTAATTATTTTTACATTAAATTAAATTTTAGCCCATACTCGACCTCCGAAAATCGTTTTGTGAGAACTGACGATCTGACGAAAATTTTATGCCAAAGGCCTATGCGTTCGTAAGGCGTTGCACACAATCTGGTGACTCACAAACAAAACGAGCTCCGGTTCTCTTCTGAGACTCCCTAAATTGTTGGATACGTTATACTGCCACAAACGTCACACTGTTGAGCGTTTGCTCACAACAGCTATATACATTTATGTACCCACTCCATAAAGTTTTTCCTTCTTTGACACATGTATTGATGTATTGATAACAAGCAAATTAATATTTAATGAATTTGTTTGATATACTTATCTTCCCAAAATCACTTGCGCGCCAAAATTTGATCTTGATGATACGCACATTTTTCAAAAAGGAAACAAGAAATATTTGCATACGTCAACATTAACAAGCTTCTTATAATTATGAAGTAGTAATGCAATACTTCTTAGTGTTTGCGAACGCTCGAAATTTACATTTTATACACAAACACGAACGAAGAACAGACGCAGAGGAAACGTGCGAGTCGCTGGACTGACTAGTGAAATGACGAGATGTCAGCAGGCGATATCGACAACCTGAGAAAAGAACTAAATAAACAAACCTGCTGGCATTTTCCGCAATTATGCGTGATCTAGTAAAGGTAGAATTTACTCAGTCACACGCATGGTTATACAAATCACTGGATGTGCTCATAGTCAGACGAAACCTACGCGCTGAGTCGACAGCGATACGTAGTCGTCTGCCATTCATGTGTTTTGTCTTAACACCGCAGTCAGCCGTAAAATGAATGTTTTGTCTGGTTTTGAACTGGATACGTAAATTATATTGAGCAACATTTTGCTTGATATACTGCCGATTACCGACAGATGTGATTACTCGACCCAAATAAAATGGTTCCGTCTTACGACTCGGACATTTGGATTCGGTCCGGTAATAACATCTGCCTGTAATCGGCACTATGTCAAGCAAAATGTGGCTCAATATAATATAATATTAGTTATTTTACAGACACTAAATACATATGATGAAAAACACATATGTGTGTTTATTCAGTCGAGCAAATAATCATGCAGATTCCAAAACATTTGTCTTTTTAATCAAGAGCTTAATTACATTGGTTTTTAAAAACAGTGATTATAAACGCACACAAAAACTTGCACACCCACCTGTACCTACGTCTTATCCCCCCCAACCCCCACCCTCATCCCCCAACCACACGCACACATAGTCTGCATGTACGTCTGTCTCTGTTTGTGAAAAGCACCCACACGTTCATTTCCACACCAACTCTGTCACAATTATAGTGACACATAATGTCTGTCGTAAGATTTTACTTTTGATGTTTGACACGAGTGTTGGCATACAATTGTCTCCCGACAGCCCCTGTGAGCTTCTCTGTCGTGGTCCCATCTTGACGTTCCTTCGACACCGCGACTTGACGTTCATTCGACCCTCCACCTTGACGTCCCTTAGAAGTCCCACTTTGACGTTCCTTGTACTTTCCACCTTGACGTTCCTTCGACACCGCGACTTGACGTTCATTCGACCCTCCACCTTGACGTCCCTTTGACGTCCCACTTTGACGTACCTTGGACATTGCATCTTGACGTTCTTTCGACCTCCCACCTTGAGGGTCTAGCGAGTGTTTCGCCGTTTTGCTGAACTGTTTTCCATCCTGGAGGGAGAGAGCTTCGTATGGCGTGACTTCACCAGTATTAGAGTACTGTGCTGCCAGTTTCTCGTACTGACCCTCGTGGCCCTGCGTGCTGGCTTGCTCCCCTTGTAGCCTGGTGTACGGCTTGGCCTCGTCTCTTGTGTTTTCATAGTTCTCAAGCTGGTCGTAAGGATCTTCTGACTCAGCATTTTCCGCTGTGGCGGCCTCCTTGGGTGTTCCTGTGATGTGCGTGGTGCTGAGATCCGTTTCTACAGCAGAAACCCTCAATGAACGACCACATTAGAAAGACAAATAGAAAGAAGATGTGTTTGTGTGCTGGTCTGTGATTTTAGACCTTCGCCGTAAGGTCCAAAATGACAGACCAGCACACATGACTACTTCGCTCATAACGAGGTTGGATTACTGAAAAACAGTCGGATATAACAATACTTTTTGAGAGGTCGCGACATAACTTTTATTGTGTAAATTACCTCGCTTATTGCCTTTGGGTATGACAACAAGACATCTACTAAATCCTCACTGTATTTAGTTTATTGAACAGTCGGTTTTCTCGTTTGGGAGGTACGGATTCTGAAGACTGCAGAAGATTGACAAACCACTAACAATGAAGGGTAGAGGTACGCAAGCCAGGCACTATCAATGTGCTATCATGGTCACTCCATCGCCTCTTGCAGTGTGCAGCTCAAGCGGAATGCGTTGGGGGTAGCAGAATTATAATATGACCGTTTGTTAACGGTTGGTTTTTAATTTCAAGGGTGTCCTCTAGTGGGTCGCTCACTGACTATGCCAGTTTGCTAGAAGTAACAGATATTAATCGAGAAAATGCAATTAAAAAAATACACACACACACACACGCACGCACGCACGACCGCACGCACACACACGCACGCACGCCCGCACACATGCACGCACGCACACGCGCACGCACACGCATACACACCTTGGATGTAAGGATTTAAGTTATCGTCGGCTCTTGAACGTGCACGTGAAATGCGCGACCTGCAGACAAAATATAAACCACTTTCATAGATCCATATTTAAGCCGGCATCTCAGTTGCATCATCCATCCATCCGCCACTCCGTCCGTCCGTCTTTCGGACTGTCGGTCGGTCGGTCGGTCGTTGGGTCGGTCGGTCGGTCGGTCGGTCATTGGGTCGGACGGTCGGATGCAGTCAGATGGTCAGTCAGTCAATCAATCAAATCAAGTAATTAACATGCAAACTAATACATTAGTTAGCTAACCGCTAATATTTGACATGTTTAGGGGTGGGTGGGAGGTGTCACGATTTGTTCAGTCTTCGGGCTCCGCGTTTAAATTCAACTGCACCCGGAAAATGACAAGTTCGATCCAGACAATGCTGGGAGGTGGGCGTGGGGCCTGGGGTGTGTGGGGGGTGGGGGAGGGGTGTGAGGGGGTGTGGGAGGGTGCGTGTGCCGGTGTGTGTACGTGAGGGGGTAGGGGTGGGGGCGTAGGTAGGTGTCACAATTTGTTCACACCTTCAGTGCCCCGTGTTAAAAATCGCATTTGTAGTGGCTGTTTGTGCCATTTAGATTAATCACACTTGATATATTCTGTAGAAAGATTAGGATAATCCGCATACGCTGTGTCTTGTAAGGTACCGTTTTTACCTATGCTCGGCATAATCGTCAAATGAATAATCTCTCACCGTAGGAGTAAGGCTGCCACCACGACAGCGAGACCCAGCAGGAGACCCGCTCCCAACACGGCGCCCACAACGGGACCCACAAGACTCGCACTGCTTCCACTCGTGTCTGGTGTTACTGATGATTATAAACATCATGGGTAAAGAGTCCTTTCTGTACAGTATTCCTGTCTGTGTAGTGTTGCCTTAGCAAGGAAAATATTAAACAAGTCATTCTAAGAATGTATGATGATAATTGTCTTTGTTTTCAAATTACTGTTCTAATTCTAATTCTAATTTGAGAATTAGATCCATCAATAGCAACATATGTAGTAATCCTACACACATATTCATATTTATGTGATCTGCCAACAGTTTCAACTGAAAATATAACGTAATGCGCGTATGTAGACTAAGGGGCGCAACTCATAACGATGCTTGGGTCTATGCTTCGTTTCTGGGGCATCATAGACCAAATCCTGCTTTAATCGCAGCACTATAGAGAAAGCAACAATACATCCGCGTGACGCGCTGGCAATTTGTGTTATTGTATGTATTACTGTTGCTCGCCCGACGTGTGAACAATTATCAACTATGCTTTAAAGGCTCCGCCACAAATGCCGGTTGTGTCCCGATTTTGAAGCCGATTCCGATCCGATTGCGATCGGATGACGTCAATTATCCGATCCGATCCCAATCGGCTGGGAATCGGGTGTGTAGAACCTGCTCTATTTTTCCGATCCGAATCGGCCCCGATTGTAAGCTTCAACCAATCAGAGCGCGTCTCGCAAAGCACGTCGTTTCAGTTTGAAAATGGCGGAAGATCAGTACCACATTCGTTGCCGATGTTTCGCCCGCCTCTTCCCAAATATGATGCAAAACTGCTGATAATGCAAACACATCATCATCACTGTCAAAACTAGCAGCAATTTTGCAGAACAGGTACGACTTTGATCTTCGGTTCAAACCGGTCGGCTAAAATAAGTCGGGAAATGTGTGGCAGTGCACACGTTTTTGTTGTCCGGCCCGATCACACTCCGATTCGAAACTGATCGAGAATCGGCCTCAAAATCAGGCATGTGTGGCGGGGCCTTAATACAACCTTCAAATAACCCCTTCACTTTCGAGGAAAAGTGAACACGATCCAACTGCAAGAGACATAGATCCTCATTCGCCCCAGGTTAGTCCGACTGCGGGGTCTCACGAGGTGCTATCTCTCTTGCTGAGACCAATTTGAATAAATGTTTCTTGGAGGGTTTTGGGTTTTGGTCGTTGAATGAACAAACATTTTAGAAGCAGAAATGTACGTGCAGTGGCAGGGAAGGAGTTAATGGCTCTTCTGTAGAGTGCGGTCTGTACATGAAATAAAACAGTGTACTATAGTACCTTCAGTTTGTTGCCGGGCATCGAACAAGAACCACTAACTCTACAGTTTCATGCAGCGGACTTCAATACTGACAGCTTACACAATTTCAAGTTCGTGTCTACAGCGCGCGTGATAATTATGCATAGACAAACGTTTGCGACTTCTTTAATCTCTGCAGTAGGCATCTACATTCAGGAGACAAGAATAGCTTTTGTTTTATGTAGTGCCTGGCGAGTGTCTGCATGTGCACACTTGACTCCTTGTATCCGTATTTACACACATTTGACGCACTATAATGAAACACATCAACGACAAAAAGAAAGCGACCCGTTCCATCTAGTAAGAAGGGCCATTAGCTACAGGGATCTCTTCCAGTACAGTGACAACACACATCAGCACAGTTCTGGCCGTAATGATCCCCATCACACTCTAGAGAACAAACGATTTAAATACAAAAAGTGGAAATCAAACTATTTTGTTGATGTAGCATTCCCGCAGGTGTTGTTTCAATCTGTACGCATGCTGTAATATGCCAACACAAGACTTGAAACACAGCACCCCTTTATTCTGATAAGCACATTTATATTGGGGGATTATGTGACCAGTGTATTTACCTTGACACAGTGGTAGGGCCCATCCTGGCTCACAGCTGTCACAGGTTCCATTTTGTTTGTTACATGGAGCTCCTCTAGCACAGTAACCGCACATACTGTTACAAGCCTGGCCGTAATAGTGGACATCACATTCTGAAGAACAAAAATAAGACAGCAATGGTGGCGGAGGATTGTTCTTGGTGTTTAGAATTTGTACACAAATCATAAATTGAAAAAATGAAATTACAAAAAAAGAAAGTTAATAAGAAATAAACAAAATGTTTCATGGTCGTAAAATGACAAATGTTCTGATTTCGTACAAAAACACATAAAAAAACAAAACATAAATAATAATAAATCATCAGTATTTTACACACTGACACTAAAAGTCAAAACTACGTTACAGTAACGGAGACAGACTGACTGATAGTTGAATGGTGGTGCCAAAATAGCTTAACGCTAATAGGCGCCATGTTGTTCTTGCGCCACCCTTGAACTATCGTGGTGTTGTAGTGTATGAGGGCTGAATGTTTAACCCCTTTACTACCGAAAAGAACTGAAAAATTGAGTACAGTCCATCTGCAAGACACAAAGATCCGCATGAGCCCCAAAACGCGGATGCCTATGAGGATCTATGCCTCTTCCTGACACCACTGTGTATACCTTTTCAGGGGAGGATATGGGTGTGGGTGGGTGGGGATGGGGTGGGGGTTGACTTGAAAGACAGCTCCCCTTCACTCTGATAAACACATGGATATTGCGGGGTTATGTGACCAGTGTATTTACCTTGACAAAGTGGTGGGGCCCAAAATAGCTTAACGCTTATAGGCGCCACCCTTGAACTATCGTGGTGGTGTAGTGTATCAGGGCTGTATGTTTAACCCCTTCAAGGCCGAAAAGAACTGAACACAATCCATCTGCAAAAAGCATAGATCCGCATAAGCCCCCGCAACGCGTGGACTCATGAGGATCTATGCCTCTTGCTGACACCACTGTGTCCTTGGACGACTTCGGCTCTGTGGCGTTGACCAAGATTTCAAACACACAGTCTGCGTCCACCGGCAGTGAAGTGGTTAAGCAACAGAACGGCGAATATTCTTCATCTCAGTCTACCCGGTGGGAATGAAATGTGTATGTGACAAACTACTTACCGTCCTCACACAGAGGTGGAGTCCATCCTGGTTCACAGCTGGTACAATGTCCGGTCTCCTTGCTACAGATCTCCCCTCCTGCACAGTGGCCACACACAGCCTGACAGCCAGCGCCGTAGTGACCGTCAGGGCATGCTGCACAACAACACAGTAGGCAAGTCTTTACGTTGACTGTGTACTTTATATACTGATGAGCAAAAGAAAAAAAAAATATTCAGTGTTTCCGATGATTCCAAAAATGTCGCATTTCTTTTGCTCGTCAGTACATACCTCAATAACCGACAATTCACATTCCAAATACAACACTTCAATCCAGTATAACAGAAGTGAAACGGCAGCATACTTTGATTACACAGTGGCTGAGTCTGCCATCCCGGTTTACAGCTGTCACAGTGTCCGTCCTGTTTGTTACACGCCGCATCCTCAGCACATTGACCACACACACCGGTACAGTTCACTCCGTAATGGCGATCGTCGCATGCTAAAGAATAAGAATACAGCTATTGTTGGTGGTGGAGTTTAAAAAAAAATTAAATGTGTGCACAATGCTTCATGGTCAAGCCATTATAATTTGGAAATGCTTTTTACATCAAACCTATGGACATGAAAGGGATATTCACCTGACTGACACAGTGGTGGAATCCATCCTGGTTCACAACCGGCACAGTGTCCGTCCTGTTTGTTACATGGCGCCGCTCCCGTACAGTGACCACACACACCAGTACAGTTCTGGTCGTAATGATCCCCATCACACTCTAGAGAACAAAATCAACTCTACATGGCTGAAGAAAGAAAGTGGGAATCAAACGATTTTGGAAATATATCATTCCCTCACGTGTTGTTTCAATCTGTGCGCATGCCGACATATATCAACACAGACTTGAAACACAGCACCTGTTCACTCATAAGCACATGGATAGTGAGGTGTTAGGTGACCAGTGTATTTATCTTGACACAGTGTTGGAGGCCATCCTGGCTCACAGCTGTCACAGGTTCCATTTTGTTTGTTACATGGCGCCCCTCCAGCACAGTGATCACACACACTGGTACAGTTCTGGCCGTAATGGTGCTCATCACATTCTGAAGAACAAGACTAAGCAATGGTGGCGGAGGATTGTTTTTGGCGTTTGGAATTTGTACACAAATCATACATATAAAAAAATGAAATTACAGAAAATAACGTAAATAAGAAATAAAAGGTTTCATGGTCGTGAAGTGACAAATGTTCGGATTTAGTAAAAAACAACCAAAAAAACCCATAAATAATAATAAATCACCAATATTTACACACTGACCCTACAAGTCAAAATCCCGTGGGAGTTGTCCTCTGAAGACTACATTACAGTGAATGAGACAGCCTCACTATGATAGTTCAAGAGTGGTGCCAAAATAGCTTAACGCTAATAGGCGCCATGCTGTTTTTGCGCCACCCTTGAACTATTGTGGTGTTGTCGTGTATCAGGACTAAAGAATTGAAAAACTGGATACAGTCCATATGCAAGAGACATAGATCCTCGTGAGACCTGGAAACGCGGAGGGCTGATGAGTATCTATACCTCTTACTGACACCACTGTGTATACCTTTTCAGGGGCAGATCTGGTGTGTGTGTGGGGGGATGGGGTGGGGTGCTGTGTTCCAGAACCCCTTACTCAACCAATTTAAAAAAATGCTATAATAAAGTCCCTTTTGGGGGCGTTATTTCCCTCCCTTCTCTCCCGTTCTGTTGATATTTTTGCAAGTGTTGAGTCTTAACACACACGCGTCTTCTCTGTCTTCCAACGCCCCCCCCCCCCCCCCCCCCATCCCCCAAACCCCTTATCGATTTTCGGCCCTTGGAAGCAAAATCTAGGAGGCCTCTTGTATTATGTTGAAGGTCCCAAACAAAAGTTGGAACCCCTCCCCTCCCCCCTCGACGTAACTGATCTGCCCCTGAATTTCCTTGGACGACCGGGGCTCTATGGCGTTGTCTTGACAAAGATTTCAGAAACACATTCTGCGTCCACTGGCAATGAAGGGGTTAAGCAACAGAACGGCGAAACCTTCTTCATTTTAATCTATCCGTTTTAAATTAAATGTGTATGTGACAAATCTACTTACCACCCTGACAGAGTGGTGGGGCCCATCCTGGTTCACAACTGTCACAGTGTCCGTTCTGTTTGTTACATGGCGCCGCTCCAGTACAGTGACCACACACACCAGTACAGTTCTGGCCGTAATGACCTCCATCACACTCTAGAGAACAAATCAACTCTACATGACTGAAGAAAGAAAATGCGAATCAAACGATTTTTGTGATGCAGCATTCCCGCCTGTGTTGTTTCAACGCGTACGCATGCTCACATATACAACAGATTTGAAACACAGCACCACTTCACTCTGATATGCACTTGGATATTGAAGGGTTAGCTGACCAGTGTAGTTACCTTGACACAGTGGTGGAGCCCATCCTGGCTCACAGCTGTCACAGGTTCCATTGTGTTTGTCACATGGCGCTTCTCTAGCACAGTCACCACACACACTGGTACAGTTCTGGCCGTAATGGTGCTCGTCACATTCTGAAGAATAAAGAATATGACAGCTTTGCTGGCAGAGAATTGTTCTTAGTGTTTAGAATTTGTACACAAATCATCAATATTAACGAAAGAAAAGAAAAAAAATTGTTAAGAAGGAATACAGAAAAATGTTGCATGGTCGCGAAAAGACAAATAATTGGTTATAGATAAAACAAATAATAATAAATCATCAGTATTTACACACTGACACTAATAATCAAAGTCCCGTTGGAGCTGTGCTCTGAAGACTACATTACAGTGAAGGAGACAGACTGACTATGATAGTTCCTGGGTGGTGCCTAAATTGCGTAACGTTAATAGGCGCCATTCTGTTCTTGCGCCACCCTTGAACTATCATGGTGGTGTAGTGTATCAGGGCCATATGTTTAACACCTTCAATGCCGAAAAGAACTGAACACAATCCATCTGCAAGAGGCATAGATCCGCATGAGCCCCCGCAACATGAGGGCTCATGAGGATCTATGCCTCTTGCTGACACCACTGTGTGTCTTTGGGCGACTTTAGCTCTGTGGTATTGACCAAGATGTCAAACACACAGTCTGGAACAGAACGGTGAATCTTCTTTATCTCAATGTTTCCATTGGAAATGAAATGTGTGTGTGTGACAAACCTACATACCTTTCAGAGAGTGTGCTGGAGCCCATCCTGGTTCACAACTGGTACAATGTCCGATCCCCTTGTTACAGAATTCCCCTCCTGTACAGTGGCCACATACAGCCTGACAACGGAATATGTAGACAATCTGTTTTGTGATGCGACTGGCATCGTGAAACATTTTCCAAGATCGCCATACTTTGCTCGCCAGTGCCTATTTTATTCCGAATCGTCAGTCATTTCATCGGACAAGTTCATAATCCACAGTGTATAAAAGTGATAAATTACATAGATAAATTACTTCACGTACCTGTTTTACAGTCCGGTGGCAGGTATCCCGGAGTACACGGACAGGAACCATTCTGTGCACATACATGGGTTTGACATCCAGTGCCACAGAACATATTGCAATAAAGGCCGGTGTAATCGTCCACACAACCTGTAACATAATAGGACTTGACGATGTTTAAACATCCAGAAAACCCAATCGCCCAGTTCTTTGTCACGCTGCAGTCCCCTTCCCTGCCCATTTGAAACATCTGTCAGAGAGAAATGACTTGTTACGGGCTGTCCGTGGCGCAGAGGTAAAAGCGCCAGACACCAATGCAAGAGGTGAGAGGTTTGATACCCGGTTTTGGCGTCGGACTTTTCTCCTCTAGTAAGTGTCACCGTTAACTCGGGCGGATCGTCGGGGGCTCTTTCTCCTGGTACTCCGGCTCTTCTTCCCCCACTACTTTGGTATCAATTTCAGCCCACTTAATCAAATTTCAAATATAAATGATTTGAATTTCCAAAATTTTAGTAGCTCTCTTGACCTTGCCCTTAACACCACGTGAATGTTCTGTGTTTATGTACAGTCTGTGAGTGAATGCGCGTGATTCACGTGAACGTGCTTGTTGGGTTCAGTTCGCGGCGGTGCTTTGAACCGATTTTCAAATGGGATAAAGCGACTTTTTAATGCGCCTATAAAAAAGTGCACCAAGGTGTTTCAGACATTTTGATACTCAGTATATTTTTGACAGCATTCTCACAACTAAGATTTTTGTTTTCGTGGAGCTGAAATAGAAACACTTCCCCTCCATCGCCGCACGCTTGTTTAGTCGTTCTATCCATTGCACAAATGCTCCAAAGAAGTCGCTTTTAAGGGTAGATGACAGCCATTGGGAAATGACGCTTCGAGGGATGAGCATGTGCTCACAATGCTTCCAGTAAGGCATTTATTGAACTGTGGGAACAAGAACAAATGTATGGAGTCAGATCACGGAAGTGGGCAGGATTAGGTAAAGTTTGGACATTCTGCTGTTGACGATATTCTTGTACACGCCTGTACTTGTAAACAGGTGCGTTGTCATGTAGGACTTTTTTTTTTAAATTCTATGCATCGGGCAACATCTCCCTTCTTACGCTACCCAATCTCTCTGCCGCCTTGGACACTATAGATCACTCTATCCTCCTCCACCGCCTTCACCATTCCTTTGGCATCACTGACTCTCCTCACTCCTGGTTTCTCTCCTACCTCTCCGACAGACAGCAGTCGGTCACCATCGACGGCGTCTCCTCTAATCCAGTCAGTCTCTCCTGCAAAGTTCCACAGGGGTCCGTTCTGGGCCCGGTCCTTTTCACACGCTACACCTTTCCTCTGTCCAACATCATCCAGTCTCATCGCATACAACACCCCCTCTACTCTGATGACTCACAGCTACTAGACAAAGACAAACTCGACAAGACTCACTCACTACTGACTCGCACGGCCGACTGCTAAGAAGATGTGAAAAAAATAATGACAGCAAACAAACTTAAACTGAATGACGACAAAACAGAAACCATGCTGGTAGGCACCCGCCAGAAACTCTCCCCGCTCCTTCCCTCTCTCCATCTTCAACTCGACAGCACCCTCACCCCTTCTCTGGTTCGGCCAAGAACCTCGGCGTTATCCTCGATTCCTCTTTCGATGACCAGCTTTGTCTCTGACACGGCCCGGGCATGCTATTTCTACCTCGGTCGCATCAGTTAGATCAGAAAATACCTCACCATCGAAGCTGCTACCAAACTTGCTGTCTCTCTCATCTTATCTCGCATCGACTATTGCAACTTTCTCCTTTCCGGCCTTCCTCACTCCACCACTTTCACTCTCCAGCGCGTCCAGAACAATGCTGCCCGCCTCGTCCTCAGAAAGACCACATCACTCCCCTGCTCAAACTCCTTCATTGGCTCCCCTTCCCCCAACGCATCCAATACAAGATTCTGTCTCTCTGCTACAAATCCCATAACAACTAGGCTACTGCCTATCTCTCCAACTTACTTCACACCTACACTTCTTCCCGCTCTCTCCACTCTGCCTCCGACCCACTTCGCCTCCACATCCCCCGAACCAAACTCAGCACTTTCGGCCCCCGCTCCTTCTCCGTCTACGGTCCATCCACATGGAGCTCCCTCCCACTCTCTCTCCGTCAGAAACACTCTCTCTCTCTCCTCCTTCCAGTCTGCTCTCAAAACTTACCTCTTTCAACAGTTTTAGCACTATAAAATCACCACACTCCCCACCCCGAGCTGACTGCCGTAATGTATCTGTGGTACGTGAATCATTGTCAAAAGCGTGCGCATGCGTGCACGAGTTGTTATTATAAGATAATTAATAATAATAATAATACATAGTTTTTATATAGCGCCCTTCCCCACGAACAGCAAGCTCGGAGCGCTTTACAGCATATAAAAGTTAAAAAAAAAAATTAAAAAGGAGAAAAACACTCACTCTTTAAATACGCATCTGCTCGCACCATGTAGGCGCATTCCTAACACGAAACAGACACACACACACACACACACACACACACACGCACACACACACACACGCACGCACGCACGCACGCACGCACGCACACACACACACACACACACACACACACACACACACACACACACACACACAGCCTATCTACATGGGGAAACAACCAACATTTCCAGGCAGCACATCCAGACTAAGCTAAACTTGATATGCTACCTGGAAAAGATGGGTCTTCAAATTTGTCTTGAAGGTCAACAGGGTAGGGGAAAGACGGACATGCAGTGGAAGTGAGTTCCAGACGTGAGGGGCCTGATAACTAAAAGAACGGGCACCAGCAGTTTTTAGGTTGACTCTGGGCTGAACGAGCAGTTTTTGTGAGCTTGAGCGTAGACTTCTACTAGGATTGTGTGATGCAAGGGAAGAAGACATATGCAGGAAGCGTACTGTCATAGTGTTTGTATGCCAAAGTGGCCAGCTTCTACTCTATTCTCTGTTTGACAGGTAGCCAGTGGATATGCTTTAGCAGTGGTGTATTATAAATACCGTTATAATAATAATAATAATAATAATAATAATAATAATAATAATAATAATAATAATAATAATAATAATAATAATAATAATAATAATAATAATAATAGTAGTAGTAGTATCCCAGTGCTTCTTACTGCATTTGTCTAGAATCTGTTCACCCCAGCAAGTACAGAGTACTTGGCATTGAGATGTCTTATGTCTTGCACGGTACTTGTAGAACCGCTCCTTGAGCATAAAAAGATAGTGGACTCAACTTCGCTCAGAGAGTGACATCTTCTTGCAATTTTAGGGCACCCTGACCTTATTGAGTACCTTTATGTTGGGCTAAAATATACACATCCAAAACTGATGCATGTAACTACGTCATTTAAGCGTCTGGGGTCACAGTGTTTGTACTTATGTGGGCATGTTATGGCAATTGTCATCCTACTCAACTTTTTGTCAAGTGTAAAAAATGCAGGACACAACGAGTACATCTAAGTTCTTTGGTCAAGGCTATGTAGATAGATGACGAATGTACTGCAATAATTATATTCAGTAATCGCTGTAAGCCTAAATCTTGCGTCTACATCGACGACTGCCTGAACACAAGGAGTTATCACTTTATTACACATTTCGTGTTTTCGCACTTTTTCTTTGCTCACTTATAAGCCAGAATTTCCTGAAGAAAAATGCTTTATCCACCTAACAACTGTTGTTTTAGATGCAACGGAGGTAGGTTTCGCAGCACGCCAGACGGCTAGCGCCTGCTCCGCTAATGTTTAGAGTGCTACGCTTACTATTACCCAAAAAAATATATAAAAAAAATTTGTTAAAAATTAATCAGATACGGAAAATGACAAATTTGGGCCATGTTTTGAGGTAGTGTCGAAAAGTTGCGCTCAAAAAAAGGCTCCCGTTAAGAAAAATGGTGAACAGGGGTGTGTGTGGTAAACTAGTTTGAGCACTAATTTTCATCAGTGTGAATTTATTTGTTTAATTACAGAATTATTGAAGCACGGGTTTTTATTGTTTGGGACTGTTGCTAGTTCCTATGTGTTTTGAGTGAATCGCCGCGTATCCATAGGCGGCACGTCTCGAATGATTTAATTTATTTAGCCCCAGTGCACTGCAGCAGGAGATGAATCAATCATGATAATTCAAGGTTGGTGAGAGATTAGCGTCGCGCCTGTTAGTGCCAAGTTAATGTTACTACCCTTTAAATTTTGGGGTCGATCCATCTCCTGCAACTGGTATAATATTCTTTGGGTAACATCCAAATTTGTGAAATACAGCTTTGGGGTTATACGGGTTTGCTGAACTGTACAGTGCAAAGGTATTTCTCACCATGGGGTCCTTAGTATTTTTCCTTTACCCAAAGTGACTGACGCTATGATTATGAAAGGTTGAATTTATGTAACTTATGTGGACGTATTATTATATAATTGCTGACTTTTTCCAACACAGATGTTCAATGTCTATTCAAACGCTGTGTTGGCTTAGATAATAGAAGATGCTGTTACTGACTTTTGTCTTCGGACAGCAGATTTGTGTGATCATAATTATATCTGTCTGTGATAGTCTGTGATTTTTAGCTCGTGATTCCAAACAAGCGTCCTGCATTAAAGTTTGCATTTCATGTCTACAAACATTCCTTTTTTTAAATTGTATAATCCACGAGTACACCACACACATACATACAACTGTAACCATACCAGCACTATGATGAGCTGTGCAATGGGACAATGTTCCGATTCCTATGTGTCATTTAGAGTAGTTTTTTTTTTCTTTTCTTTTTGTCTTAGTAAGCATGTGCAAATGTTGTCCGCGACACTAAGCGTCGACGTTTTCGATAGGCGTTGCAAACATATAGTAAAATACTTATGTGAGGCTTTACAAAAAATCTGCTCTCACAATTAAACCGATTCAGCCGAGGGCGACAACCTTTTTAAGAGAGTCTTAATTTGACTGCGACTTTGAAATCATTTTGCTAAATACATCAAAGTACACCGTTTCGTTAGCAACATGAAACTTTAGAGTATAAATTTAAATATTAAAGCTACAATGGGTGTGCATCTGTCTTTTATTGGTGGCATGGTTTTTACGTTATTTATGTTATGTATGTTTGTGCAAATGGTCCCTAACGTGCAAGTTGCATAGTATGTATCCACGATATGAGTGAAGCGCCGATGAAGATAAGGAAAATTTATTACAGTCTGCGTTCTTTGTTCTCAGCATATTTTTTAAAGATTCATTGTTCAGAAGAAACGTTGTCGTTGTCTGCTTGTTTGTTGTTGTTTTTTTCCTTTCCAGAAACTGGCTTTACAATTTGATCTTAATTATATGCAGGCGGGTAAAAACAAAGGATATAGTTATACCTCTGACACAGTTTCCGGTGATAGAGTCACACGTTGTTTCCGGTGCGTTATTCCTGCAGTGAGAAGTACAGTCATGCTCACAGTCCGGACCACCATACTTGTTTACGGGACAGCCTTCAAACAAAATTAGTGTTTCATAAGTCACAGCACAAGACAGATGTCAAACCTTTCACAGTTTAAAAACAGTTTTTCTTACACACCTCCTTCTTTGCTGTATTTGAGCTGAAAAGCTGTATCACACACGTGTGATAGACCTTATCCGTATATTACATGTTTGATACAGCTTTGCAGCGTGAACGGCCAAGTGTGCACAGAATTATCTTGTTACAAATTCTGGTTAAATAAAGGTATGGGCACACGCGATATTGAAACTTAACCTATTTTCAGCTCACGCGCAATGACATCATTTCATAGTGACGACTGGCACTCCGGCGTCATGTATTGCGCTATTACATCATCATGCAAGAACATTTGTCTTGCATCCAAAATATGGACGTCACATTACAAAGTAAATTACCTTAAGTTCTTCGCCAAGACACAATGGCGGCTGCGTTGTGACTAGGGATTTTATCGTATGTATGAAGAAATACAGTTTTGGCCATTGTTTTACGCCGATGGCTGTATACATTCGGCATTCCGGGTACAATGAATTCTTAGACCTCCCTCAGGCCTACAAAGGTCCGTGTAGCAAACCTGTGCTAACAAGGGGGTAATGTTACGTTTGTGGTTGTATTATTGTTTTGAGAGCATGTGTGCGTTGATCACAGGAAAAATCCGATATTCATTTGAGTTATTTTGGATAAGAATTAAGTACCTTTTTAGTAGGATTCGTTTTCTTTTGCACGGAGACTTGCGATCGATTTTTTTGTTGTGACACCTATTTTCGCTTCAATGTTGTAAAGTTTGACTTACATTAGACTGGATGGTTTGATCAGGGTCCCGATCTTTCCAGTGACCTCAGATATGACGTCAAAGTAAACATGTTTCGTGACAGTTAGTAAAAATCACAGATTTTCCGGAATTAGTCAAAGTTTGTTGATAGTTGTAGGAAGATACAGAGTGTTCTTTCTCGTGAATATTAATGAGTTTTGGTTACGTTTTCTTTCTGATTGGTCGAGTTGTGTGAATTTGCTGGATTGTTCTGGAAATCTGTAATAGTATAAAAGGCGGTGTTAGGAAATATGTGAGTACATTGTATGTGAAACGCAGTGTGTCAAACATGTTGATGCATTGTAGACGAGACAGTGTGTCAGTGTTGGTGCATTTGTGACGTATTGTGCAGAGATCACATCGCTACAATACAATATTGTTGGAACTGTTACTCCAGTGTGGTCTACAACCTTCTGCCACGTGTGACGAGTTGCAGCTGAGGGAAGTTTCTTTACAAGAACCCTACGTGCGTGTGTCTGATATGATTGCATCATTCTACAACTAGGACTACCACGTAACATTGAGTTACTAAACTTTAATAAATGACTAAATCATGCGATTAAGGGGAAGAAATTGATTACAGTTCCTTTATTGTGCCCTAGGATGATAATTCGATGGGACTTCAGTGATCTGCGCTCTAGCTTTCAGTCTTGTCACGTGTTGCGTAGGTCTCTTCGAAATGATGAGTTCGACCGACGTTACTGTGATAAAATGAAGTTGTGTTTCTTTTCCATTCGGTTTTGATAAACACATTTTGTGTCAGATTACTGAGGCTGCATCATTTCATTGTTTGTTTTGACGAATATTAATCGAAACGTTATTTTAGGTAACTCGCATCAGTCGAACACGATGATTCAGCACCGCACGCATGCAGGTTTCTTCCGGTTTGTGTTGCATTGGCTGCACGTTACTGATTTTCAGATTTTTTTTTTTTTGCAAATTTCATTTCTTTTGAAGATCATGGTGAGAAATTTTTCACCTTCTGGCTTTTGTTTACGGCTCAGCTTTAGTAGATGTTTCAGTTTAGCTTCAAATAGTTGAAACACTGTTTGAAAAATTTTCGATTTGTTTGATTTTGGCCACATGCACTTTGTGTGCCATCCGTATGAGTTTCTTTCAAATGTTCATTTCCATTAAACTGTCAAAACGGTAGATTATGATCAAAATATTTCTTTGTCACTTATTTCTTTTTTTCAGATCAAGGACGTCAAAACTGAAGAGAAGGCGGCTCAATTCAGCTTCCTGAAACAATACGGCGATTCCTTTCCATATCCAGACATCCCAGATGAATCCATTATTATTATTATTATTATTATTATTATTATTATTATTATTATTTAAATTTATTTATTTAAAACTTTTATTATATTTTTCCTTTTTTTTTTTTTTTTTTTTTTTCTTTTTTTTTTTTTTGGGGGGGGGGGGCGGGGGGTGGAGGGGTGGTGATTCAGAGGCTCCCACCACAGCCTCGATTTGATCGCCGTGGACATTCTATTTCGAAGCATGAATGTACTGCATAGAAAATTGCTTAGTAAAATTTCCTTGAGTTGTGTGGTGCTCTGGTAGTAAAGTTCAGAAAATTGACTGTTTTTGCTTTTTTTGTGTGTGCAATGTTGAACTTCTTTCCCTCACTTTATTCTTCTAAATTTTGTTATTGATTTTTATTTTCCCATAAACAAAGCCTGCCTTGTAAATATTTAACATTTTTGAAATAAATTTGTGGACGATTGGTTAAAGTGCCTCTAATGTCAGCTTTTGAATTAAAATTGTATCGGTAGCCTGTTAAATTCTGATTCCAATGATACAGGTCATTTCGCTCTAAGGTGAACCGATCAGCCGTTATGACTGAAGAAAGGATCAGAGAAGCTCGATTTTCCGATCACTGACGGAAACGCTTCGGAAAGACCCAAACAATGGCGGCAGTCATGGTGGCAGACATCTTTCTAAAAGTCCCACAACTCATACTATACATTTTGGACGTTTCTTCCGGTCACGGTGGCGGCAAATAGCATACCTATCTATAGGGCTCGAGAAGTTCCCGGCGTTGCCTAGCAGCGTCGGCGCGTCAGCCGCTATCTTAAGAGGATACCATAGTCATCGTATAGTAGCAAATTAGTGTTTCACACGTTTGTCTACATTTTTCTTCCTCTTTGGGAACAAACAAAAACAGATTCTGGTGAGCGGTTTCCTACAGTGATGGCAAGACTTGCTGTTATTGCTTATAGTACGTCAGGACTTTTCTGACATTACAAAAACAGCGATTTCCCTATGAGCGCTTAGCCCCGTATCCTCACAAGATGGCCGCCACGACTGGCGTGATGACGTCAGCTTCCCGAGCTCTACTTGAACCTGAAATTCCGGCTGATCAGCAAGTAAGGCATATTGGACATCAAAATGACGAACTTCGCAACGTGCATCGTCTGCAAAGCACATACTGGTAAGTGTGTCGGAGAAGCGTCGCCTTACTGACCGATAGATTGAGAGGTAGAGAGGCTGAAGCCAAGCGCGAGCGCCGACAAGCGGAACGCCGCTGGCGCTCATCTGACTTCACCGTTCACGGACAGATCTTCCAAACAATTAGATCCAAAGTCTGCAAAATGATCTCCGAATCTAAACGCAAATACCTTCAAAACCAAATCCTGGAATCCACTTCTTCCAAAACCCTCTACGCCACCATGAACACACTCCTAGGCACTTCTAAAGACTCTCCTCTCCCCAACACACACAGCAAAGAAGAACTCCCGTCTGCTTTTTCTATCTATTTTTCGGACAAAATCCAAACTCTGCGCGACACACTCGACACCCTGCCTTCTCCGCCTTGCCCTCCCGACAACCCCCCCCCCCCTTTTTCCGGCACTCCCCTCTCGTCCTTCCGCCCCGTCTCTCAGGACGAAGTACTCAAGACCATAAAGTCCATGCCCTTCAAAACCTGCGAGCTAGACCCCCTCCCAGCTTCTCTCTACCGTGACGGCCTTCCAAAACTTCTGCCCTTCATTACCGACATCATCAACGCATCTCTAGAAAACGGCTCCGTCTCCGATATCTTCAAGTCCGCCATCGTCCGTCCTCTCCTAAAAAAACACAACCTCGACCCAAACGAACTCAAGAACTATCGCCCAGTCTCCAATCTCTCTTTCCTGTCCAAGCTTCTTGAGAAGGTTGTTCTCAACCAGCTCAACCTCCACCTCACCGACAACAACCTCCTCAGTCAATTCCAGTCTGCCTATCGCAAACATCACAGCACTGAAACAGCCCTTCTACATATCTTAAACGATCTGCTTCTCTCCACCGACTCGGGCAAAATCTCTCTTCTTACACTACTCGATCTCTCTGCCGCCTTTGACACTATAGACCACTCTATCCTCCTCCACCGACTCCACCAATCCTTTGGCATCACTGATTCTGCTCACTCCTGGTTTCTCTCCTACCTCTCCGACAGACAGCAGTCCGTCACCATCAACGGCGTCTCTTCCAACCCAGTCACGCTCTCCTGCGGAGTCCCACAGGGGTCCGTCCTGGGCCCGGTCCTTTTCACACTCTACACCTCTCCTCTGTCCAACATCATCCAGTCTCACCGCATACACCACCACCTCTACGCTGACGACTCACAACTGCTAG
This sequence comes from Semisulcospira habei, assembly GCA_036245525.1. NCBI lineage: Eukaryota > Metazoa > Mollusca > Gastropoda > Semisulcospiridae > Semisulcospira > Semisulcospira habei. The sequence goes on from BTPG01000003.1 coordinate 245,756,079, forward strand.
ACAAAGACAAACTCGACAACACTCAGTCACTACTGACTCGCACGGCTGACTGCTACGAAGACGTGAAAAACTGGATGACAGCAAACAAGCTAAAACTGAACGACGACAAAACGGAAGCCATGCTGGTAGGCACTCGCCAGAAACACTCCCAGCTCCCTCCCTCTCTCCACCTTCAACTCGATAGCACCCCCATCTCTCTCTCTGACTCGGCCAAGAACCTCGGCGTTATCCTCGATTCCTCTCTGTCCATGACCAGCTTCGTTTCCGCCACGGCCCAGGCATGTTATTTCCACCTCCGCCGCATCAGTCAGATCAGAAAATACCTCACTACCGAAGCTGCCACCAAACTTGCTGTCTCTCTCATCTTATCTCGCATCGACTACTGAAACTCTCTCCTTTCCGGACTCCCTCACTCCACCATTTTCACTCTCCAACGCGTTCAGAACAATGCTGCCCGCCTCGTCCTCAGAAAGAAAAAATCCGACCACGTCACACCCCTGCTCAAACACCTTCACTGGCTACCCATCCCCCAACGCATCCAATACAAAATTCTGTGTCTCTGCTACAAATCCCTGAACAACTGCGCTCCTGCCTATCTCTCCAACTTACTTCACCCCTACACACCTTCCCGCTCCCTCCGCTCTTCCTCTGACCCTCTCCGCCTCCACATCCCTCGCACCAAACTTAACACTTTCGGCCCCCGCTCCTTCTCCGTCTACGGTCCATCCACCTGGAACACTCTCCCACTCTCTCTCCGTCAGAAACACTCTCTCTCCACCTTCCAGTCCGCCCTCAAAACTCACCTCTTTCAACAGTTTTAGCACTATATCACCATACTCCCCACCCCAAGCTGACCGTCGTAATGTATTCCACTGTTTGTGGTACGCAAGTCATTGTCTAAAGCGTGCGCATGCGTGCGCGAGTTGTGAGTGCGCGCTTAGAGTTATAATTATTATAAGATAAGCGCATTATAAATACCGTAATTATTATTATTATTATTAGACGGGCCGGTCTCTAATTACTGTCCTACAGACGGCATTCGGTAGTATGGCACCGCTACGTCAGGCCTCATCACGAGATTCAAGATATTCGTACAGCAACTGATTTTGCGGAAAAAATTGTGATTTTTATAGAGCATGACCTTTACGACAACGTTGATGAACAGCGCTCATACATTGTCAGTCAACCGCAACCACTTGTTATTATCAGAAGTGTATGTTCTCTGCCAGTGCCACGGTCTAAAGACTGATGGAAGCAAATCGTCCAGCACGTTAACTTATAATGAGCACCTTTAGCCGTAGAAACAATTCATGTTCACTTTCGAAGTGTACAATCGACTTCGAGGCTACGAAATGTGTTGTGACAACGCCACTGAAATTCCAGGCAGTGACGTCATGTCACCGATTTGTGTGTGGCAACATAAAATGTGATGACGCGAAATGGAATACTGTTTAGATCCAACCCCGGTTTAACATAGCTTCGGACCAGGGTTGAACTGTACCCTGCTCCAACCTAGGTTTGGTCAAGTGTAAACACTCCATCCCAGGTTTGGGTACAACCCAGGTTGATGTGCAAACAGCCCCAGCGTCATATATATAATTACCTGCAGAACTGGCTTGATTATATTTAGATAATAGTGTTCCTTCTAATCACCCAGATTATTTTCCTGAATAAGCATTGATTTGTTAAATCTGGAAAATAATTTTCGATCGTTTTATGTGTGCAGCCTACCCTATCTTCGATTTTGGTGATCAATTTCAGCCCACTTAAACAAATTACAAATATAAACGATTTGAATTTCCAAAACTTCAGTAGCTTGCTTGAGCTTGCCCTTAGCACCACGTGAATGTTCTGTGTTTATGTACAGTGTGTGAGTTAATACGCGTGATTCACGTTAACGGTGCTTGTTGGGTCCAGTTCGCGGCGGCGCTTTGAGCTGATTTTCAATTGGGACAAAGCGCCTACATGGGTGGGACTTTTTCCGGCTACAGCCGGATTTCCGGATTTAAAAAAAAACAAACAACAACAACAACAAAAAACCAACAACAACAATAAAAACAAAAACAAATTCACTTAAAGAGTGCCTCAAGACACTCGCTTCAGGATTCGACTTTTATTTGGGTCCGCCTATTTAATGCGCCGATTTATTTATTTTATTTATTTATCTGATACGTGAAACTAATTATCTCCTCACCCACCAAATCTTGTTCCCTTGACCCCATTCCCACCTCTATACTCAAGCTATGCCCTGATGAACTTGTCAGTGTGATAACCAGAATTATTAACTTGTCTCTGGAATCAGGGTCTGTGCCTCGGCATTTTAAGCAGGCTGTGGTAATTCCATTGTTGAAGAAGGCAGGGATGGATGCAAACTTGCTGAAAAATTATAGACCAGTGTCTAATCTTCCCTTTCTTTCCAAGATTCTGGAGAAAGTTGTGCTGAGTCAGCTCATGTCACATCTCAGTAGTAATGATTTACTTGAACTGCATCAGTCTGCATATCGAAGAAATCACAGTACTGAGACAGCATTGCTTCACATTACCAATAACCTGCTTACACATGCTGACGTCGGACATGTCTCTTTGCTATCATTATTAGACCTGTCTGCGGCGTTTGACACGCTGGATCATGGGATTCTTTTAGAACGCCTACGCGTGTCTTTTGGTATTTCCGGTCCAGCGCTGTCATGGCTCAGGTCTTACCTTTTTGAAAGATATCAGTCTGTATGTGTGAATGGGATCATGTCTCAGCCTGTGCTTTTGAAGTATGGTGTCCCACAGGGGTCAGTTTTGGGTCCTCTGCTGTTCTCTCTGTACACTAAACCAGTTTCCCGAATCATCAGCCAGAATAGCTGTGAGTATCACAAGTATGCTGATGACACTCAGGTCTCTAAGTCTGACCATCCTTGTAAACTGCAGACCATTGTCTCCAATGTGGAGAAGTGTATAGTTGAAGTCAAAGACTGGATGACTTGCAACAGACTCAAGTTAAATGATGACAAAACAGAGAGCATGCTTGTTGGTACTCGAGCTAGAACATCCGCCTCCAGCAGTGATCATATTTCCATAGGTGGCCAAGACATTTCTTTCAAATCCGATGTAACAAATCTGGGTGTATTCCTGGATTCAAGTTTATCGATGGAAAAACAGGTTAGCCATCTTTGCCGCACTGCCTACCTGGAGCTCCGCATAATAGGCATGATCAGACGCTTTTTGACAGAAAAGGCTACTGCCCAGCTCGTATGCTCTCGCATTCTGTCCCGTCTAGATTACTGTAATTCCCTCCTTGCTGGTATCTCATCTGATCAACTCACTCGCATTTAGCGTATCCAGAATAATGCAGCCCGGTTAGTCCTTTGCAAAAAACGCACTGATCATGTCACACCACTGCTAAAGCATCTCCACTGGCTACCTGTCAAACAGAGAATAGAGTACAAGCTGGCCACTTTGGCATACACACACTATGGCAATACGCTTCCTGCATATCTGTCTACTTCCCTTGCATCATACAATCCTAGTAGAAATCTACGCTCAAGCTCACAAAAACTGCTCGTTCAGCCCAGAGTCAGCCTAAAAACTGCTGGTGCCCGTTCTTTCAGTTATCAGGCCCCTCACGTCTGGAACTCACTTCCACTGCATGTCCGTCTTTCCCCTACCCTGTTGACCTTCAAAACAAATTTGAAGACCCATCTTTTCCAGGTAGCATATCAAGATTAGCTTAGTCTGGATGTGCTGCCTGGAAATGTTGAATGTTGGTTGTTTCCCCATGTAGATAGGCTGTGTGAGTGTGTGCGTGTGTGTATGTATGTGCGTGTGTGTGTGTGTGTGTGTGTGTGTGTGTGTGTGTGTGTGTGTGTGTGTGTGTGTGTGTGTGTGTGTGTGTGTGTGTGTGTGTGTGTGTGTGTTTTTCGTGTTAGGAATCCGCCTACATGGTGCGAGCAGTTGTTTATTTAAAGAGTGAGTGCGTTCTAATTTTTTCTCCTTTCTAATTTTTATTTTTTTATATTTTTTTTGTGCTGTAAAGCGCTCCGAGCTTGCTGTTCGTGGGGAAGGGCGCTATATAAAAACTATGTATTATTATTATTATTTTATCTGTGGGCAATAGTTATTTTTTAGACATAACACATTTTGCTCAAGATATTTATGTATGTATTGAGGACGGATTACATTGATTAATTTTTTTTAAAGAGCATGTCCCGTGACGTCACTGAACATGCAATGTTGAAAGGAAAAAACGCTTTAATTTACTAATTGATGGTGCATGTACATGTAATGCAATTTTGCTCAGTCAAGGGGGATTTGCTCTGCATACATGTATGTACTGTTGCAAGCTGTTGGTCATTGGAGAATTTAACATGATACCATTAATTTACAGGTGTTATGGCAATTGTGTTGTTTGGCGTGTGCTTGAGGAGTGCTGCTGTTGCACCATCAGTGTGGGCTAAAGTTCTGAGCCGCAGGTATTATTGCTCTCTCCCTCTCTCCCCCTATCTCAAACACACACACACACACACACACACACACACACACACACACACACACACACACACACACACACACACTAAACACACAATTTAAGTAATATAGAGTGCTTTGTATCATATATGTAAAGAAGACATAATCACTAATGTTTATGTAACATTTTGAACACTTGCTTATTTCAGTGACCTTTTGGAAGGTCAAGATCACAAGGTCATTATGTGGATTGGTCAATGCACATGTGGCTTGAGGGCTTTAAAATTCTTGTTATGTATGTCTATGTGTTCATATCATCATGTCACGGGATTTGCAGAAGGGCCAGACATGAAAAAAATTGTAACGGTTTATTTTCAGTTCCTAGACAGAAAAAAATGTTAAATGTTTAGGGCTTAACGTCTTTTATCCACCACGAGGGTGATTTCAAAGACGGGGACAACGAAAAAGGGTCTGAGCAAATTTTGACCCAAGCTGGATTCGAACCCGGGACCTTTTGGTCTGGAGGCAAACGCTTTTACCACCGAGCCACCCAGCTCCCCTTCCTAGACAGAGGCCTCATAATGCATGGTGCATGGATTCCAAAGCATGTGCCTGCACCCCGAGGTTCTGAAGACTGCTTGCTTTCAGTTACTGTAAGCAGAAAAGTGGAGGTCGAATGTATGCAGAAAGACATGAGGACTGAGGAGTAAGTATCTAACAGATTTGTACATGTAGTGTACAGTGAGAAAAAGTACTGTTGGGACCACTGAAAAAAAGTAATTATTTCTCCAGCTATTGTTTTATGGCCCTGGCTTAGATCTAACGTCATGAAGTTTTGACATTCCAAATACAAATTAAATTCCATATTTACAGGTACAGACATATGACACATCAAATTCTAAACAAGACGCCACATCTTGTGGTATTTTTGTGTTGATAAAACCTTTATTTCCGTTATTTCAATGCACAAACAGCATTGTGTATATAACCATTTACATTGTCATGAAAGTTTACTACACATATTTTCACTGCAATAATGCCAACAAGCTAATACAAAAAGAACCTTAGCAAGATTGTTTAATAATCTTATCAGCTAGAGTGAAAGCAGTTTTTGAAGCACAAAGAACTGAACATTCTTAGGAAGGAGAAAGTATGTAAATTTAACATTTTTCAATTTCAAAATAAAAAGATGATCTCTCAATTACTCAAAGCCTCATAAACAAAAACATGTGGTATATCCTATATCATTTATTATCAGTCTTTGTCCCACCGTCAGGTTTTCTTTCATCTTGACATGTACCAGTGGATATGCGCACACGGGGGCCAACAACATCGGTACCTACATATTTTAAAAGAATTATAAGCCAATGTAAATGATAGTTAGAGATTCATACAGCAGCTGCACAAGTTTTGAAATGTGCAAAAAAAGTCCTATTTATATTATATGGGTGTGTTTCCCTATAGCTGCGTGACAATGGTGCACTGGTCGACAAAGCAAAAAATTAGCTGAGCAGCAGGCAAAAAATCACTTTGTGTTTCCACATAGCGACATGACAGGAAGCATAGCCCCCGTTTTAAAGTTCTTTAGAATTGTTGCTGGTTGCTGGAGCTTTCTTTTAACGGAAAATTTTCACATTTCGATGGACAATTTTTGAGAGAGACGAACAAAATGGAAGGTCGTCTGTTCCTGGGATGAACAAATCTTGAAAAAAAAAATACAAACGTATCCCAGCTGTAATTCAAGTACGCTACCGGCTGTAGAATACCTGGGACGGAATTTTGGCACACATGCGAAGCAAGAGTGAGTCTATGTTCTGGGCCAGTGGTCATCTGTCCGTCGTTTCTTGTCGGTCCGCCATCATCCGTGGTAAACATAACATTTTCTGTGAGAATAAGGTCATGGGATCAGGAAATAGGTCCAAAATAGCCATATTTTGACAAAATGCCAATATTTTTCAAATACTATTCGCAACTTCAAAACCACACTTGGTACAAAGATACCTGATGGTAAGACCTTTTTATGCATACTACATTTGTAATTTGATTGACCCTTCGGAGAGGTCATGGGTCAAAAGAGATTATGAAATGGGTCAAAAATAACAATGTGTTTTGGACAAAAGATGTTTGTTCTCAAAAACTATTTTAAACTTCAAACGCAAACTTGGTACAAAGATACCTGATAGAAAGACCTATTTATGCACATTTGGGTGATCCATCGGAAAAGTCAAAGGGTCACAAGACGTTGGCAAATGTGTGTACAATGCCAATTTTAGCATATATAATGATTTGTTAGTATCGACATTTTTGCAAACGTTTTCTGGCACAAAGGAAGCTGATGATAAGACCTTCATATACTAATTTACTCGACTTAATGCAATGGTCAAGGGCATGGGGTTTGAAAGATGTGTGAGAAACGCTTAAATTTGGAGAAAACATAGATTTTGCTGGTGCAGAAGGCAGTCCTTATTGTCAGAAAGGTCACAGATATGTTGATTGGTCATACGTGACTTTCTTGTTTTGTTATGCTGTCTATCCCGATGACGGACAGTTTTCAATTAGAAAGCCTGTTGCTGAAAGTCATGCTTCTTTCACAGCAGAATCACTCAATGGGATGATACAATGTCAAACTGCTGTCACGTCCCACACTCATGCTTTATTGCTATTATGTTCTTGACTTGGATCAGTTACCTCATTGGGAGGGGTGGGGGGGGGGGGTGCCAGCTTCATGTCTTGGACCCACAACCTGACACAAAAGACCTTGCGACACCAGACCTTGCATGAGGGGGGGGGGGGGGGGCTGGAAGATTGCACACTGGGCACACAGATCAAATGGCACAAGCTGTAACCCCATATCCCCATACAAGGCAAGTCTTGCAAAACAACTAACAGAATTAACAAGAACAGCAAAGCCTTTTAGGATCATGTGCGTGACCAGTCTACATAATTAATCTGATCATTTAGATCGTGACCTTTCAAGTGTTCAAATTTTCTAAAATAATAATAATAACAATGAGTATTTGTATCGCGCCTAACCTCAGATTAGAGCTCTAGGCACTTAACAAAAAATAATGTACAAAAATAACTAATTACAAAAATGCAATTTACAAAAAAGTACTAAAACAAAATATAACGTTCTTTGTAAACAAGCTATAAAGTCACCATTCAAAAGTCACAAATAAGTAAAGGGTTGGCGTTTCAGTTCAAATAAGTAAAGGGTTGGCTTTTGCACCTTTAGAGTCTCAGAATTTGTGTGTTTGTCACACATTTACCAATCGCCCTTGACCATGTGAGTATTGAAAAGTAGTATGCGTAGAAAGGTCCAATTACTGTCCTATTTGCCCATTTTGGATGTAAACTTAAAAAAATGCTTATAACAGCTATCATTTTACAACACACTTTTTGTACATTTTCTGATGATTTGTGACCTTAGACATATCAGTGGCGTCACCCAAAAATAGCATGCATTACAAGGTGTTAATCATCAAGCATCTTAGTATCAAGATCCAAAGTCTGCAGAATGATCTCCGACTCCAAATGCAAACACCTTCAAAACAAAATCCTGGAATCCACTTCTTCCAAAACCCTCTACGCTACCATGTAAACACTCCTAGGCACTTCTAAAGACTCTCCTCTTCCCAAAACACACAGCAAAGAAAAACTTCCGTCCGCTTTTTCCTCCTATTTCTCCGACAAAATCCAAACTCTGCGCAACACACTCGACACTCTACCTTCCCGCCTTGCCTTCCCGACCCCCCCTTTTCCGGCACCCCCTCTCGTCCTTCCGATCCGTCTCTCAGGACGAAGTCATCAAGACCATAAAGTCCATGACTTTCAAAACCTGCGAACTAGACCCCCTCCCAGCTTCCCTCTACCGGGATGGCCTCCCAAAAACTTTTGCCCTTCATTACCGACATCATCAACACATCTCTAGACAATGGCTCCGTCCCCGATATCTTCAAGTCCGCCATTGTCCGTCCTCTCCTCAAAAAACACAACCTCGACCCAAACGATCTCAAGAACTACCGCCCAGTCTCCAATCTCTCTTTCCTGTCCAAGCTTCTTGAGAAGGTTGTCCTCAACCAACTCAACCTCCACCTCGCTGACAACAACCTCCTCAGTCCCTTCCAGTCTGCCTATCGCAAACATCACAGCACTGAAACAGCCCTTCTACATATCCTTAACGATCTGCTTCTCTCCACTGACTCGGGCAACATCCCCCTTCTTACGCTACTCGATCTCTCTGCCGCCTTCGACACCATAGACAGCTCTATTCTCCTCCACCACCTTCACCACTCTTTTGGCATCACTGACTCTGCTCACTCCTGGTTTCTCTCCTACCTCTCCGACAGACAGCAGTCTGTCACCATCAACGGCGTCTCCTCCAATCCAATCAGGCTATTCTGCGGCGTTCCACAGGGGTCCGTCCTGGGCCCGGTCCTTTCCACACTCTACACCTCCCCCCTGTCCAACATCATCCAGTCTCACCACATACACCACCATCTCTACGCTGACGACTCACAACTACTAGACAAAGACAAACTCGACAACACACAGACACTACTGACTCGCACGGCTGACTGCTATGAAGACGTGAAAAACTGGATGACAGCAAACAAGCTCAAACTGAACGACGACAAAACGGAAGCCATGCTGGTAGGCACTCGCCAGAAACTTTCCCAGCTCCCTCCCTCTCTCCACCATCAACTCGACAGCACCCCCATCTCCCTCTCTGACTCGGTCAAGAACCTTGGCGTTATCCTCGATTCCTCTCTTTCTATGACCAGCTTCGTCTCCGCCACGGCCCAGGCATGATCAGAGAGCTCCACGCGGACTTGATGAAGGAATATTATGATATCTTTGATGTCAGGGTTTCCTCCTCCCTTAGCCTTTCCGCAGCCAAGCGGCCAGGCCTGCAAGGCAGCAGGCGAATAGTGGAGGGCGGGGTCGGCTATGTCCCGTGCAGATGTGAACATCTGCCCACTGCCCACCGTGTCTCCGGGGAAGGCTTTTGAGCCAGAGACTAGGACAAGGACAGTCTGATATAAAACCTACGACCCGAGGACCTCGACGCCATCGTCCCAGCTTGCTAGGCCATGGCAGATGAACCAAGGGTTTAAAGGGTGGGGCCAGTACTGCGCACACTGCACTCCACCAAAAAGCTCCACCGCGCAGGCTTTAGGAAACGTCCAAGGACCATGACACTGACCATTCCAAGTCCTGTAGCGACGGGCGAGGGGCGAAACGGCAGGTGGAAGATGTCACTGGAAGCCGCAGTCTCAAACCTGCATGCAGGCGGTTCAGGATATTGGTCGCCTGATGTTGACCTGGGGATGACAACATCACTCGGCACACCCTGAACGACCAAGCAGCCTTCTCTAGGGACAGCACTGCTTGCTCCACACGGAGAGGGGCCTAGAAAAGGTGGCCTAACCAAAGCTCGTCCCCTCGTAACCCCAGTTGGCTAGCCGCGGTCAACGGGCATCTTCTCCTGCGGTCAAAAAACAAGAAAGAATAACGGATCCACTCTCATGACGACCACGACCGGACTCAACGTAGCATGCTGGAACGTCCGAACCATGCTCGACAAAGCAGACAGCGGACGCCCTGAACGTCGCTCCGCCCTCATTGCCCATGAATTGCGGAGGTTAAACATCGACATCGCCGCGCTCAGCGAAGTACGCCTTCCGGACGAAGGCAGCCTCCAAGAACTTGGTGCTGGGTACACCCTCTACTGGTCAGGCAGGCCTGCATCAGAAAGACGGCTCTCAGGCGTGGGTTTCATGGTCAAGACATCCATTGCGACTAAGCTGGAAAACCTACCAACGGGCCACTCAGACCGCATCATGTCCATGCGCCTCCCACTGAGACACCAGCAACACGTCACCCTTCTCAGTGTGTACTCCCCAACCCTCCTGGCAGAGCCTGCTGAAAAGGACAAATTTTACACTGACCTGCGCAGCCTCCTACAGAGTACCCCTGCAGACGACAAAGTCATCATCCTTGGCGACTTCAACGCCAGAGTGGGCCAGGACTCTGAAGCCTGGAAAGGAGTCCTCGGCAAGCATGGCGTGGGGAACTGCAATGACAATGGCCGCCTACTGTTGGAGTTCTGTGCGGAGCAGCAACTGGTCATCACCAACACTACTTTTCAGCAAAAGGACAGTCGAAAGACCACCTGGATGCATCCTCGCTCCAAACACTGGCACCTTATCGACTATGTCCTAGTGCGTCAGAGGGACCGCAGTGACGTCCTCCTCACCAGAGTGATGCCCAGCGCAGAGTGCCACACTGACCACCGCCTTGTCCGCTGCAAACTCAGGCTCCACTTCAGGCCAAAACCCAAGAAATGGGGGCCCCCCAAGAAAAAGCTTGATGTTGCCAGCCTTCAGCGTGACGATGTGAAAGCCGCCTTTCAGACAGATTTACAGCGCAGGCTCAAAGACACAGCGGACCCAGTAGACTCCTCCCCTGAAACATTTTGGGAACAACTGAAAACTGCTATTACAAAATCCTCTGCAGAAGTCTTGGGTTTCGCCAGAAAGAAGAACAAAGACTGGTTTGACGAAAACGATGTAGAGATCCAGGAACACCTAGCAAAAAAAAAAGAGCCGCCCATCAGGCCCACCTAGCCCAGCCTTCCTGCCCTGTGAAGAAGTCTGCCTTCCGCCTCGTCTGCATGCAGCAGTCTCCAGCGCAAGCTCAGAGATATCCAGAATGAGTGGTGGACCAGACTTGCACAGAGGACCCAGCTTTGTGCTGACAATGGTGACTACAGGGGCTTCAACGAAGCACGGAAAGCAGTGTATGGCCCCAAGCACCTGGTACAAAGTCCCCTGCGAAGCGCGAATGGCCAGGCACTCCTCACAGATAATACCTCCATCTTGAACCGCTGGTCGGAATACTTTCAGAGCCTCTTCAGCGCTGAGCGCACTGTTCAAGAAGCAGTCGTCATACAAATCCCACACCTCCCAGTAAAGGTTGAATTGGACGAACCGCCCACCGCTGAAGAGACCCTCACAGCCATCCACCAGCTCAAGAGTGGCAACGCAGCAGGCATTGATGGAATACCGCCAGAGATCTGGAAACATGGAGGCACAGCACTGCACAACAAGCTCCATGACCTCTTTCTCTGCTGCTGGGAGGAAGGAACACTACCAAAAGATCTCCGTGATGCAGTCGTTATCACCCTGTACAAGAACAAAGGCGAGAAGTCTGACTGTTCCAACTATCGGGGAATTACCCTGCTGTCCATTGCTGGAAAAATCCTTGCAAGGCTGCTCCTGAATCCGCTGGTACCTGCCATCGCTGAAGACCAACTCCCAGAGGGCCAGTGTGGCTTCAGAGCAAACAGGAGCACCACCGATATGGTCTTTGTGCTGAGACAGCTACAGGAGAAGTGCCGCGAGCAGAACAAAGGGCTGTACGTAACATTTGTCGACCTAACAAAAGCGTTCGACACTGTGAGCAGGCAAGGCATGTGGCAGATCCTGGAGCGACTTGGCTGTCCCCCAAAGTTCCTCAACATGATTGTCCAGCTAAACGAGGACCAGCAAGGCCAGGTCAGACTCAACAATGACCTCTCAGAACCATTCCCTATTCTCAACGGCGTAAAGCAGGGCTGCGTGCTGGCACCGACCCTCTTCACCAGCTTTTTTAGCATGATGTTGAAGCAGGCCACAGTGGACCTTGATGATGACGATGCAGTGTACATCAGGTATCGTCTCGATGGCAGCCTGTTCAACCTCAGACGACTGCAGGCCCACACGAAAACCCTAGACCAACCGATTCGTGAGCTGCTTTTTGCTGATGATGCTGCCCTCGTTGCACACACAGAGAGAGCCCTGCAGCGCATCACGTCTTGCTTCGCAGATGCTGCCCAGCTCTTTGGACTCGAGGTCAGTCTGAAAAAGACAGAGGTCCTCCATCAGCCGGCACCCAAGACAGTGTATCGACCTCCTCACATCACCATTGGCGAGTCTGAACTAAAGTCAGTACACCAGTTTACTTACCTTGGCTGCATTATCACGTCGGACGCCAAGCTGGACAAGGAGCTTGACAGCAGGCTGGCAAAAGCGAACAGCGCTTTCGGGCGACTTTTCAAGCGGGTGTGGCACAATCAACAGCTGAAAACAGGCACCAAGATCAGCGTGTACAGAGCTGTGGTCCTCACCACCCTGCTGTATGGTTCCGAGTCCTGGGCCCTCTACCGCAGCCAACTACGACTCCTCGAACGCTTCCACCAGCGCTGCCTGCGTACCATCCTGGGCATTCACTGGAGTGACTATGTCACCAACGTCGAGGTCCTTGAACAGGCTGAAACTGTGAGCATCGAGGCTTTGCTGTTGCGGACACAGCTCCGCTGGGCGGGGCATGTCTCCAGGATGGAGGATCATCGCCTACCAAAGATCACCCTGTTCGGCGAGCTTGCTACTGGACACCGTGACAGAGGGGCACCAAAGAAGAGATACAAAGACTGTCTCAAGAAGTCACTTAGTGCCTGCCAAATCGACCACCACCAGTGGTCTTCGCTTGCTGCGGACCGTGACACCTGGCGCTCCACCATTTACAAGGCAGCTGTCTCCTTTGAGGACTCTCACAGAGCTAGCCTTAAGGACAAGCGGCTCAGGAGAAAAAACAGAGATGCCGCAGCTCAGAACCCCGGCCATACCTTCCACTGCAGCCACTGCGGTCGAACCTGCCTGTCTCGGATTGGCCTCCGCAGCCACGAACAAGCCTGCAGACGTCGTGGGCAACTCCTATAAAATCTTCGTTCGCGAAGTCAAGCCAAGAGAGAGAGAGAGATTATAAATACCGTAATTATTATTAATATTAAGTTCGTAAATAGTAGTTTTGAAAAAAAAGGTTCAAAATGTCTTTTTGCGATCTATTTCCTAATATATTGACTTTTTCAAGAGGTCATCCAAACTGGTATGCATAGACAGTTCTAACCATCGGGTATCATCATACAGTCTACTCCGCTGACAAGGTCAGATATAACAAAAGGATATAGCAGCAAGTTTTTAAAGGTCAAAACAGAAGTTTTTCAACGTAAATTACTTTGTTTATAACAAACAACGGATATAACGTTACAAAACAATTGCTGGCGCTTATATCATGAGTTTACTGTACGTCTGGGTTTGAAATTGGTAATATGTTTCAGAAAAACAAATGTTCTCAAAATACCACTATTTGTAACTTATTTCCTTATCCCCTGTGAATTTGGCTTTCAAGTAAGTCACTGAAAATACCATGTTAAGAAAGGTCTTGCCAAAAAGTATCCCTGTGGCTTCTCTGAGAAAATGCCAACTGTAAAGTTACCATGGACAGACCACCACTTTCATATCCGACTTGAGCCCAAAATGGCAGAATTGTCCATGTCGTATTTGACACTTTTCAGCAGGGATTGATTCTGTAGGTCTCTTATGTCATATGCACTATTTTTTGCACTCTAGGCTATGCTTAGTGTAACTGGAAACACAGTTTGACATGCCAGGAGGGGGCATGGCAGAGGCATAATCACATCAATGCATTCAGCTGGGTGGCTTGAACATAGAGCGTTCGACTTTTGTACGAAAGGTTGTGGGTTTGAATCCAGCTTGGGTAAAAATCTGTTCAAACCCTATCCAGTGCCTCATGTTTAAAATCACCTTTGCAGTGGACAAAAGAAGTTATGTTCCAATTGTCTTAAGAATAGAAATGATGTGAATATGCACGCAGCAACCGGTACTTTTCTCAGTACCGGTGGCCTCACAGTACTGGAGATTGCATGTACAGGGAGGCCAATCATATCAGCACATTCATATTCTACATTAATTATTTACAGAAATTATGATGTTTCAATAAGACTGAACAACAAAAGAGGACTTTGAATATAGCAAGTGACACATGGAGTCAACAATTATGTTCTACAGAATATTTACACAAGTTTTCATGTTTCTGTAAAAATTGCACAACAGTTAAACATTAGCGTTTAGGGCTTAATGTCTCTTGTCCACCATGAAGGGGATGTCACAGACGAGGCACCGAATAAAAGCAATTGTATTTACTAAACGCGTGAAATGTAAGAGCGAAAGAATATACATGACATGTAATGTTCTGTGGCCCTAAACCTCCTGCGCGTTCCCATTACCGATGACAGTCCCATTTTAATTTACATCAGTTGTGCCAGGGGCGTGAGCATCTTAGTGTTGGACACTTATGCACTATATTACAATGAACAACACTGCTTGATGACTCGGATATCTGCACACACACACACACACACACACACACACACACACACACACACACACACACACACACACACACACACACACACACACACACACACACACACACACACACACACACAAATTCAAATCAATGTGCATTCAACTACAGGAATGATGCAACATTATAACAAGAAAAGCAAAGCCATATGGCTCACGTGTATGACCGATGCACTTATGAGGGACCTTTGTGGCAATAAGTAAAGAGTTGGCTTCAGCACCAGCAAAATCCATGTTTTCTCAGAATTTAAGCATTTCTCACATATCTGTCAAACCCCGGTGATCCTTGACCTGAGCGATAAGTCAAATGAATTAGTATGCAAGGAAGGGCTTATCATCAGAAACCTTTGTGCCAGAATTTTGTTTTTGGCAAAAATGTTGATAATAACTACAATTTTATGAAAGAATTGGCATTTTACACATATTTGCAAACCTCTTGTGACTTTTGACCCTTCCGAGGGATCAACCAAATTTATATGCATAGATAAATAATAATAATACCGGTTATTATATAGGCGCTTTTCCCCAATTCTGCGAATCGACTCAAAGCGCCGCGAACTGAACCCAACACGCACGCTCACGTGACACACACGCATTCACTCTGAAGGCACAGACACAGGACATTCACGTGGTGCGAAGGGTCAGTTCAGCTACTGAGGTTTCGGAAATTTTGATCGCTTGTATTTGAAATTTATAACGTGGCCTGAAACCGGTACCAAAGTGGAGGAGGTGGAAGAACCGGAGAACCCGGAGAAAGAACCCCCGACGGTCTGCCCGAATTAACGGTGACACTTACTAGAGGAGAAAAATCAAACGCCGAAACTCGGAATCGAACCTCGCACCTTTAGCATTGGTGGCAGGCGTCTTAACCACTGCGCCACGGACCGCCCTTACGGATAGGTCTTACCACCAGGTAAGTCACTGTATATATATATATATATATATATATATATATATATATATATATATATATATATATATATATATATATATATATATATATATAATATATATATATATATATATATATATATAATATATATATATATATATATATATATATATATATATATATATGTGTGTGTGTGTGTGTGTGTGTGTGTGTGTGTGTGTGTGTGTGTGTGTTGTGTGTGTGTGTTACGTTTGTTTGTGGTTGTGTTATTCTTTTTCAGGCGTGTGTGAGTTAATCATAAAAAAGATCCTATGTTCAGTTCAGTTGTTTCATAAGAATTAGGTACCATTGTAGTGTGATAGGTTTTCTATTGCCTGGAAAATTGCGATTGATTTTTATTGTGTAGGTAGATAGGTGCATATTTTCGCTACAGTGTCGCCAAGTCCGTCCTAATTTAGGCGGGAACGCTCGGGAAGGGTCGCGAAATTTACTATTGAACACAAATATCATGTCAAAGTTTTGCAATAAACAAGCTGTTGGCTACTTTTTGCAACATTTGCGGAATGCACCTACAAGTTCGTGGAAATTTGTAGACATATTTAGGGTGTTCTTTTTCATGAATATTAAAGAGTTTTGGTTACGTTTTATTTTCTGATTGGTTTTGTTGTGTAGTTTGCCGGAGTGTTCTCGAAATCTGTAATAGTATAAAAAGGGGTGTTAGAGAATTATGTGCGTGCATTGTATGAGAGACACAGTGCATCACAACTGCGAATACATTGCAGAGGAGACAGTGTGTCGGTGTTGGTGCATTGTACTGGAGACGCAGAGTATCAGAATTGTGGATGCACTGTAGAGAGACAGTGTACCAACGTGTGGATGCAGTTGTGGATGCATTGTGCTGAGATTGCATCGTGAGAATAAAGTATTGTTGGAACTGTTACTCCATTGCGGTGTACAACGTTAAGCCACGTGTGACGAGTTGCAGCTCAGTGAAGTTTCTTTACAAGACCCCTACGTGAGTGCGTCTGGTTTAGTTGTATCATACTACGACTACGCCCACCACGTAATTATATATATTATATAAACCGGTCGTACACGGCAAAATCTTTAAATTTACTCAGCAGATCCAATATCTGTTTGCAAATATTTTTTAGCATCGTCAGCGGATGGCGGGGCGCCTGGGGGTAGTCCGTACTGCTCTATGAGGTGTTGTTCAGTGGAAGTCTCAAAAGATCTTGTGAGCAATGCAGTCATAAAAAGGGCAGCTGATGTCCTGATGACACAATGCAAGCTTATCAGCCTGGAATTCTATGGTTGGAACCAGTCTGATTGAGTGCATTTTTGGGCTTTGAGCGACGCCTTTTTTAAATATATATATATATGTATATATATATATATATATATATATATATATATATATATATATATATATATATATATATATATATATATATATATATATATATATTAATATATATATATATATATATATATATATATATATATATATATATATATATATATATATAATTTTTTTTTAAAGTTTGCTCACTCTCAGGTGAAAATTTGACTATCAAAACATTATTCATCTTCAAAGTCCTCTCTTTAGCAGCAAAAGGCAGTGCTAGACAATACACAGGTAACATGAAAACAACTTTCAAATTTATTTAGATTTTGACAGTACTGTCTCTCAGTTTCACTCTTGTAAAAATTTAGAAATAAATTTATTATCCTGAGAGTCCACTGCTTCCAAACACGTTTTCAATGACGTGATACAGCGGCGTGGCTGCAGGTATCATCACCACATTGTGCATGAACAGGCAACGGCTGAAATTTGTATTATACTTATGTAGCTAAAGCAGTTCAACCTATCATTACTTTTTGATCATACATAGTTAAGAAATAATTATTCATTTACTCTTAATGTGCACAAGAACTTACCCCAAATCTGCAACTCACAGATCACCAGAAATACTTTGTCACTGCGGTCTCGATATATCGTGATATTTCTGCCCTCACGAGGTAGTCCGGCTTTAATGGTAAATGGGTTGGCTGTTCGAACGTCACTTGGATTGCTGTAGATGATGTTGCCGTCGACAGAAACCACATTATTTTCTGAGTATCCAGCTGTGTTCTCACGTGTATCACCTGAGGAAAAAATCTGCTACAAGTACACAGACTTACAGACCAAGAACAGTTTTCATTGTCAACAACACAGCAGTGGGGAAGGGCACTGTGAACCCATGTAAACTTGGAGCCGTTGTGCGTGCAGTGTGCAGACATTATCACACCCATACTTGCAGTCTGTACCTCTCACACCTAACCCACCCATCCACCTCTAGGATGGGCTGCGGCTGGGCGAATTCAATAGCATGCCCAAGATGACTTAGGCGGGCAGATATAACAATCTGAGAACTAAAATAACTAGATAAAAATTACGTCATGTCTGGTTACGCTAACCTCGCTGCTGAACGCACTTTCGGTGCGAAGCGCCGCACGGGCGCGCGGCGCAAATGTGTGTGTGTGTGTGTGTGTGTGTGTGTGTGTGTGTGTGTGTGTGTGTGTGTGTGTGTGTGTTTGTTTGTGTGTGTGTGTGTGTGTGTGTGTGTGTGTGTGTGTGTGTGTGTGTGTGTGTGTGTGTAAACACAATCTGAGAGATTCGTATACTTAGAAGCTTGATTCTCTCTCTCTCTCCTCTCTCTCTCTCTCTCTCTCACTCTCTCTCTCTCTCTCTCTCTCTCTCTCTCTCTCTCTCTCTCTCTCTCTCTCTCTCTCTCTCTCTCTCAGAGTGGCTTACCCTTGGCGGCCTGTCGACATGCTTTCTGTCAGCTCCGATATAATTTGGTTTCCAAGTGGATACTGCCGCCGCCTTGGCAGTAACAGGTCTCTCGCTCTCTCTCTCTCTCTCTCTCTCTCTCTCTCTCTCTCTCTCTCTCTCTCTCTCTCTCTCTCTCTCTCTCTCTCTCTCTCTCTCGGAGTGGCTTCCCCTTGGCGGCCTGTCGACACTCTGTCAGCTCCGATATAATTTGGTTTCCAAGTGGATACTGCCGACACCTTGGCAGTAACTCCCCTCCCATCTGCTGTATCAAACATCCTGACCACTCTGCTCAGCAACGACCACCATGTCACGTCTTGGAAAGTGACAGGGGAGGCGGGTGACAGCTCAGTCGTCATACTTCGTTTGTCAGCTACACAACCGGGCGCGGCGCCATTACACACCACTAGTCAAAGGCGGCGAAAACCACCGGGACAAGTTCGCAGGGACCAACAGCGAGCAGCACGACACAGACTACAACACATAGGCGAAATTACCACTACAACAGCCAACAACCTACGCCAAGGTGACGACGACAACAACAACGACTTCGGCAACGGCGATGGAGTGCGTAACGACTGTGCCACCGGGTATCCCACTACTGAAAATGACAGCAGTCGTTCTGATACAGGGGCCGGTGAAAGGCAGGATTGACAAGCATGCCGAACATAGACAGGCAAGTGACTTTATTAATCATACGACTTCTCCCCCGGGACTGTTTATGCCAAGCCCTACCCCCACCCCTATTTCTGAATGGGACATGGGAGCTGAAACAGCAACAAATAACGCAGTAGGCCTAACAGTTGACACACATGAACATTCACGTGCAGCTTACGTTAGTGTCAACATGAGTGATCCGACATAGATGTGTTGTGACCTACCAGCCCAAACTACAACAGAAAACCTTTATGACATTTCCATCGATTCTAACGGAGAAACATCAGAAATGACGTACATTGAACAGCTCCTTTCAGAGAGAGGATATGTCATGGGGGACGTGAAGGCAGTTGTGGCTGGCTTGACAAACAAAATCAAGCAGTCGCGTCTACGTCAAGTCAAAAGGAACACTGGGTTCAAGAAAACAGTATTGGACACACGGGGTAGCAACGAGATCATCATAATTATGTTACATTGATGATTATGTCTTCACCTATGACTGTAAGCGACAAATTTGTAGTTGGTTCATCAATGTGTACGGCGGTCAGATGTCTCAAGAAGATCGTGACACACTGTCCTGTTTACGCAAGTGGGACGCTATTGACACTGACCCATTATAAGTTATTGGTCGAAGGGTTCGCTACACGGACCTTTGTAGGCCTGAGGGAGGTCAAAGGAATCATTGTACCCCGAAGGCCGAAGGCCTGAGGGGTACAATGATTCCTTTTACCTCCCTCAGGCCTACAAGGGTCCGTGCAGCAAACCCTTTCGACCAATTACGTATTTGTTTTCATTCCTCTACTATTTTCGTAAAACAAATCAAGAAGACATCTTGCGACCTGGATCACGCCAGATATAACTGACGTCAAAGGAATATAATTTTTTTCATAATAGACTTATGACGTAATATAAAATATGTGATGACATTGCCGTCTCCAGTACTGAGTGTGCTTGTTTCGAACAACACTAAGTAACTGTGTATTTTAGAACGTTTGGCGATCTTTTATAAAACAAAACTGGCATCCAAGATGCGTCATCGAGAGGGCTACAAAACGTCCGCCATTTTTCGCTAAAGAGGTTTTTATATCACGGTCACATGGCACAGTTTGCGCTAAAGTGACTGGTCGTGTGACGTAGCGAGGAAAACAAAGAGTATTGTGACGCTTTGCTGGAAGAAAATTGGCCTGTGTGTCACGTGCGGTACGATATTTCATGGGCTAGCATGCGTGTTGTTAGACTGTGATATGTGTAGCTCAAAATCACGGAGTTTTGACAGTGTATGTGTATGACTATGTTAGACGACGTTTTTTTCTCAACTTAACTTATGTGCCTTTAACAATGGTTCACCTACCTACTCTAACCCAGGTTTAGGATCTAGTTCTGTTCTAAACCTCAATTTGTGTGATCCTTCTCTCATGCTGGACTTTGACTGGAAGGTTCACGACGACCTTTGTGGTAGTGACCACTTCTCATTTGTCCTGTCATTGGTCAGCTGTGAGGAGGATCCAGCAGTGGGGCGCTGGAATCGCAAGAAAGCTAACTGGCATCTGTTCGCCTCCCTCTGTCAGTCTCATATTACAGAGGAGGTGGTCATGTCAGCTGATGAAACTGTTTCTTGTTTTGTTTTTTGTTTTATTTTGTTGGACGTAGCGGGTGAAACCATCCCTAAAACTTCCACATCAGTCCCTCGGAAGCCGAGTGTACCATGGTTCAACGAAAGCCCCAAAAAACGCGGGAATCTGCTCAGCGACGTGCTTTTTGTAATCCGTCGCAAGCGAATATTTTAACCTTTAAAAGATAGAGGGCGAAAGACCATTACATTTTTATCGTGAACGTCTTGCTTCCTGAAGACGTTTCGTCTCATCTTTGTCTTCAAGGACTCCGTCCCAGAAAGTCTGGAAGGCTGTTCGAAGAATTAGGGGCAGGTGTATCTTCGCTTCTGTCGGCCATCTCAGAGATGGTGCCAGTTTGGTAACAGATAAAAAGGATGTGTCCAATTTGTTTGCCTTAACCATTGCCCATAATTATTCAACAGAGCAGTATTCATTCTTCTTACACACAGAGAGAGAAAGAGAAGCGAGAGTCTTGTATCTGTGAGTTTAAATCGGATAACTCAGAAGACTATAATACCCCTTTTACAATATCAGAATTGAAGCAAGCCTTGCAGAAATGTAATGACTCTGCTGCTGGACTAGATACCATCCACTATAATCTCCTCACGCATCTGCCGGATAAATCATTCGTCGCACTTCTCAAGGCCTTTAACTATATCTGGATAACTGGTCATTATTCGCCATCTTGGCGCCAAGCTGTGGTTGTGCCGATCCCCAAGCCGGGTAAGGATCCTTCTGACCCGGGCAACTGGCCAATCGCTTTGACATCATGTTTATGTAAAACTAAGGAACGCCTGGTCAAAGCCCGCCTGGTGTGGCATCTTGAGTCAAAGGCTCTCATCACAGAACTCCTGTGCGGTTTGCGGCACTTCCGTAGTACAACTGATCATCTAGTCTGCTTTGAGTCGTTCATTCGATATGCTTTTGTCAACAAGCAGCATGTCTATGCAATTTTCTTCGATCTTGAGAAGGCATATGACACTACTTGGAAGTATGGTATAATATCTATTTCGTTGAACATAGGTTTAAAGGGCACCTGCCCGTCTTTATTCAAATTTCTTTGTCTAACCGGTCGTTCCATGTCCGTGTGGACTCCAACTCCTTTGAACAGGAGATGGGTGTCCAGCAGGGCAGCATTCTGTCTCTCGTTTTATTTAGTATTAAAATCAATAACATTGTAAAGGCCGTCAAGGATGATTCTGAATGCTCTTTGTTTGTTGACGACTTTGCTTTGTGCGCACAAGGTCGAGGACTTGCGTCCCTAGAGAGATGCTTGGAACCTGTGCGTTGATCGCATCCAGGGGTGGGTGTCTCTCAACGGATTCAAGTTCTCGCCCTCCAATACAGTCTGTGTGCATTTGACTAACCAAACGAATGTTTATTTTTCCAGAACCTAGCCCGAGCATTGCTGGAGTGCCAGTTAAGGTGGCCGAGGAGGCAAAGTTTTTGGGGGTCATCTTTGACAAAAGACTGACCTTCCGCAACCATATTAATTACCTTAGAACCTCTTGTCAGAAGGCTCTCAAAGTTCGTCATGTCGTTGGTCGTACTGACTGGGGTGCAGTCCGCACTGTCTTACTTCTACTTACGGGCCCTTGTTCGGTTCAAACTGGATTACGGCTTTGTGGTATATGGCTCGGCTTCTCAGCACAATTCACCATCACGGTCTGCGGATATGTCTGGTGGTCTTCAGGACGTCTTCAGTTCCTAGTCTGTATGCCGAGACAGAAGAGCCTTCTCTCACGCTCCGTTGCATCCATCTCATCCTCAGCTACGTTCTGAAACTGAAGGCCCATCCAGACAATCCTGGCTATGATTGTGTTTTAATCCGCCGTTTGCAGAGATTTATGATACCCATCCGGGCGCTGACCGTCCACTTTCCATCCGTGTCCGACCTCATCTGCAGGCGGCCGGAGTAGACCTGGACAAAGTTTCGGAATCTCTGAAACACATCACTCCACCTTGGCTATTACCAGTTCCTGACATCTTGCTGGACTTGACCGCCCACAAGAAAGACTCTACTCCGCCAGCCATAATTATACCAAAAGAGCCTCAATGAACGCCTTTCAAGTTTTCCTGGTTATTGTATTTATACGGATGGGCCAAAGTCTGAGGATGGGAGAGTGGATGCGACCGCAGTGTCCTCTCGCCATCATAGACGCCCATTTAAGTACAGCCTCTCAGACCCTTCATCTGTGTTTAGTGCACAGCTGCAGGCGGGTCTGCTGGCACTCAAGCATGCTTTTCGGTCTAGGGAAAGGAACTTCCACATTCTGTTTGACTCTCTTTCTGCCCTGCAGGCCCTTCAGGGCGCAGGAACAGACCACCCACTGCTGGTGCAGATTAGAGAGATGTACGCAGACTTCATGAAGGAATATTATGGCATCATTTTTATTTGGATCCCAGGGCATGTGGGCATCGAAGGCAACAGGATCACAGATTCTGCTGGCAACGATGCCCTCAACGACGCTGTCCCTGACGCACAGACTAGTCATAGTTATTTTAAACCTGTGATTAGTGCGTACATAGCCCGCGAGTGGCAGTCCGAGTGGGACAAAGAGGAAGCTAACATGCTTTTGAAGCTCTTCCTAGTGTGAGCGACAGTCTACCTTACCGCTGCGGCAGCCGCCGTGAGGAGACTGTCCTTGCTCGGCTCCACATCGGGCACACGTATCTTACGCACTCCTATTTACTAAAATAGGAGGAGCGTCCATGGTGTTATGCCTGCGACGAGCAGTATTCTGTTAAGCACTTTTTGCTGTCTTGTGCCGACCTAATTGACACAAGATATAAACACTTCACAGCAGACTCCTTGAAGGTTTTGTTCTGGGATTTCTGTGGGCCTCCAGGATTTCCAGTTCCTAGTCTGTATGCCGAGGACAAACTGTTCAGTTTTCTGAGAGAGTGTTATTTGTAATAAGATTTGATCATTCATAGACTTTGTTAATTCTATTATATATACCTGTAGATCTGCATTTATTTAAATGCGTCGCATTAGCAGGCATCTTCTCACATCAGAAGCCACTAAAACACTGGTCTACTCCTTTGTTTTGTTCCGAATCGATTACGGCAATGCACTTCTTTCTGGCTGTCCTTGGTACCTTCTGGATCGGCTCCGTAGGGCGCAGAACTCAGAAGCACGGCGTGTTGTCAAGGCAAAGAAGTCAGACCACATCAAAGCCCTCCTGCGTTCACTCCATTGGTTACCTATCACATCTAGAATACAATACAAAGTCTTGTCCATCTGCCTCCTTCTACTGGCGCTGACTATCTTTCTGAGCTTCTTCATTTGTACACACCCTCATCCGTTCCTCAGCACACATTAAACTATTACGCTTTCCGACTGTGAGAACTAAATCTTTTGGCGATAGATCTTTCTCATAACATGGACCATTTCTTTGGAATAAACTCCCACATCCATCAGTCTGCAGAATGATATCCGACTCCAAACGTAAACATTTTCAAAACAAAATCCTGGAATCCACTTCTTCTAAAACCCTCTACGCTACCATTAACACACTCTTAGGCACTTATAAAGACTCTCCTCTCCCCAACACACAGCAAAGAAGAACTCCCGTCCGCTTTTTCCACCTATTTTTCCGACAAAATCCAAACTCTGCGCAACACACTCGACACTCTGCCTTCTCCGCCTTGCCCTCCCGACCCCTCCCCCTTTTCCGCCCCCCCCCCCCCCCACGCACTCTCGTCCTTCCGCACCGTCTCTCAGGATGAAGTCCTCAAGATCATACCGCCCATGCCTTTCAAACCCTGCGAACTAGATCCCCTCCCAACTTCTCTCTACCGGGACGGCCTTCCAAAACTTCTTCCCTTCATTACCCACATCATCCACACATCACTAGAGAACGGCTCCGTCCCCGATATCTTCAAGTCCGCCATCGTCCGTCCTCTCCTAAAAAAACACAACCTCGACCCAAACGACCTCAAAAACTATCGCCCAGTCTCCAATCTCTCTTTCCTGTCCAAGCTTCTTGAGAAGGTTGTTCTCAACCAGCTCAACCTCCACCTCGCAGACAACAACCTCCTCAGTCCCTTCCACTCCGCCTATCGTAAACATCACAGCACTCAAACAGCCCTTCTACATATTTTAAACGACCTGCTTCTCTCCACGACTCGGGCAACATTTCCCTTCTTACGCTACTCGACCTCTCTGCCGCCTTCGACACTATAGACCACTCTATCTTCCTCCACCGCCTTCACCACTCCTTTGGCATCACCGATTCTGCTCACTCCTGGTTTCTCTCCTACCTCTCCGACAGACAGCAGTCCGTCACCATCGACGGCGTCTCCTCCAACCCAGTCACGCTCACCTGCGGAGTTCCACAGGGGTCCGTCCTGGGACCGGTCCTTTTTACACTCTATACATCTCCCCTGTCCAACATCATCCAGTCTCACCACATACACCACCACCTCTACGCTGACGACTCACAACTACTAAAGACAAACTAGACAACACTCAGTCACTACTGACTCGCACGGCTGACCGCTACGAGGACGTGAAAAAACTGGATGACAGCAAACAAGCTCAAACTGAACGACGACAACACGGAAGCCATGCTGGTAGGCACTCGCCAGAAACTTTCCCATCTCCCTCCCTCTCTCCACCTTCAACTCGACAGCACCCCCATTTCCCTCTCTGACTCGGCCAAAAACCTCGGCGTTATCCTCGATTACTCTCTTTCCATGACCAGCTTCGTCTCCGCTACAGCCCAGGCATGCTATTTCCACCTTCGCCGCATCAGTCAGATCAGAAAATACCTCACTACCGAAGCTGCCACCAAACTTGCTGTCTCTCTCATCCTATCTCGCATCGACTACTGCAACTCTCTCCTTTCCGGCCTCCCTCACTCCACCACTTTCACTCTCCAGCGCGTCCAGAACAATGCTGCCTGCCTCGTCCTCAGAAAGAAAAAATCCGACCACATCACTCCCCTGCTCAAACTCCTTCACTGGCTTCCCATCCCCCAACGCATCCAATACAAGATTCTGTCTCTCTGCTACAAATCCCTGAACAACTGCTCTCCTGCCTATCTCTCCAACTTACTTCACCCTTACACTCCTCCCCGCTCCTTCCGCTCCGCCTCCGACCCTCTCCGCCTCCACATCCCCCGCACCAAACTCATCACTTTCGGCCCCCGCTCCTTCTCTGTATACAATCTATCCACCTGGAACACTCTCCCACTCTCTCTCCGTCAAAAACACTCTCTCTCTCCTCCTTCCAGTCCGCCCTCAAAACTCACCTCTTTCAACAGTTCTAGCACTATATCACCACACTCCCCACCCCCAGCCGACTGTCGTAATGTTTGTGGTACGCGAGTTGTTGTCTAAGCGTGCGCGTGCGTGCGCGAGTTGTGAGTGCGCGCTAAGAGTTATAATTTTTATAAGATAAGCGCATTATAAATACCGTAATTATTATTATTAGATATGTTGAATTAGCCAATAGTTTCCGGCAGTCTTTAAAGACGCATTTATTTCTGTAAACGTGCATTCACGGTTATAAATCTTCTTTTTGTCAACATTTTGTTGTCGGTGAGGGCTGTCTCGTGTATACGTTGTTGGTTTTATGGTACACGTGCGTCATTTTGTGTGTGAGCATTTTTTGTTGGCGTGTTCTTTTTGTTATTTTTCTTTATCTTGTATGTCCTGTTGAGTGAGTGTGTGCATATATATATATATATATATATATGTATTGTAGGTTGTAAGGTGTATGTATGTTAGTATGTCATTTGTACAGCGCCTAGATCTTTTCTATCGAAGGTTTAGCTGCCTTAAACATATACATTATTATTATTATTATTATTATTATTATTATTATTATTAGTTTTATTATTTCGACCTTTTTGAGAGTCTGTAGACGTTTCCTTTAAAGACCTGTGCGACATTTTAGCATGACATATATTAAAGATGTATTTACATCTAGTCTGATGGGTAAAAGTCTGGCCAGCTAGACTAAAAGAAAGGTCTTCTTTTAGTCTGGCTGGCCATTTTTTTTACCCATCCCGCCGTGGGATGGCCTTAGTTACCTGCTCGGCGTTAACCCAAATAACTAACTAACTAACTGAGCCACCTGTTGCCCCTGACCATGGCTGGCACGGTTACATTCCCCGTTCAGAGTTTCGTGGGCGGCATATGGGCCCCTTGTCTGAGTGAATTCAAGTGTGAACCCGCACTGTTGCCTCCCTCGATTCGCACAAGTGGATTGACGGGGACAACCAGGCTGGTCTACCATTTGACCCTTGACTGAGTGAAGCGAAATATGAACCCACGCTCGTTGTCTCCCTTAATTCGTTCTGGCGGATCGACAGAGACAACTTGCGTGGAGTACGATTATATTAAAAGGTCGTATAAGCTAAGTCCAAATGGGTTGTTACCCTCGCTTCTCGGCTGTGAATCGACGGAGTCACCCAGTATGACACAAACCTTCACTCTCATACATTGCCAACACTCATTAGCAACACATGATCATTTTATGCAATCTTAAATAAAATTTAACAATCTGGCAAACTATTTTATTGTCCGACATTAAATATATAGTTTATTAATCAACTAGCCCTTTGGATATAACTCGCGTCACGAATCTTACTTCGGTGAATAGTGGGTGACGATTATTATCTTCCTGCATTTTCCTTTTCTATCAAAACTAAGGAAAGAGAATAGCGAAGGAATCAGTATATATATATATATATATATATTATATATATATATATATATATATATATATATATATATATATATATATATATATATATATATATATTTGTTTTCCTCCCTACGTCACACGACCAGTAAATTTAGCGCAAACTGTACCATGTGACCGTGATATAAAAAGCACTGTAGCGAAAAATGGCGGACGTTTTATAAAGAAAAGAAGTACCCAACGGAGAAAGAAACACGCTTAGAAAAAACGGTACAACACAATTTATTAATATTTTGGGTAAATACCCTTTGTCAAAATAGACAAACAAACAGAGACATTAGCGGCTACTTATCTTCAGATGCAGAAGGAATGTGGCCACATTCCTTCTGCATCTGAAGATAAGTAGCGGCTAATGTCTCTGTTTGTTTGTCTATTTTGACAAAGGGTATTTACCCGAAATATTAATAAATTGTGTTGTACCGTTTTTTCTAAGCGTGTTTCTTTCTCCGTTGGGTACTTCTTTGCATTTCACACGCTTGGCAGTCACCTTTTTGGTCTGGATTGGACGTTTTATAGCCCTCTCGATGACGCGTTACGACCTCGTTTTCGAGTCTTGATAGCAACTCGGTTCGACAAAATAGCAGAAAAAAACGCACTAAAGTAGTCCTATTTGACGTAATACACATCATCTGCCTTATTTTTTACGACATGAGGAGCCAACTAAACAACATTTCACCACTAATTACATGGCGCAAACAGTAAAAGCCTTCCACCGAGACATTTTCAAAGTTCGGGAAACCACGGAACAAAAATAGCTTCGGAGTTGTTTTTTTAACCAATCAGAGACACAATCCGTGCAAACCGGCAAGCCAGGCACTGTCGTCTGCTCAAACACCAACAGGCAAAATGCCACAATTTCACCAAAGCACAGAGCAACAAATTCAAGAACTAAAACGAAAATACACACCCAGCAACACTATACACAAAGCACGCTATTGCCAAATTTTCACGTCACTCAATGCGGGACTATCTGAAGAAAATCATCTCCCGAATTTTCGAAGACTATCTGACATCATGTCTACGCTGTAAAATAAAATCTTACCTTAAAATCCATCAGTCTCAACACTATTTCTGCTGTTAACAACGAGCGTTTTGTTTTGGTATTCCTTTTTCCAGATATCCCAACACACATGACACTTTAGGACATAACAACGACAATCTGCTGCACACATCCCCTTCTGACATCTTGAATCTAAAAGCACGAGGCACCGTGGCCATGCTAACTTGCACAAGCTGTCACATCAGTGGTCAAATGCCGATCGCTTCATCAAAAAGTTCTTAATTTTTCTGAATCACACAGCAGTCAAGAAGCACTGTCACTGTAATACTTTAACGACCTTTTGTAGACATTGCAGCTTGAATCATTCTGTACACAAGCCAAGATTAGCTTTTTACTCGCGAAAACAAGACTTGCTCTGACACGGAATCTTGCTACGTCACAGTCTGGGAATCCCCGGCACAACATGTATATTCAATGGTGTCACCTATCTGCCACAGAAGCGGCCGTCTTCATAAACCGGATTTTTTCTAAAACAATAAACGGAGGAAGGAAAACAAATACGTTATTGGTCGGAGGGGTTCGCTACACGGACCTTTGTAGGCCTTCGGGAGGTCAAAGGAATCATTGTACCCCTCAGGCCTTCGGCCTTCGGGGTACAATGATTCCTTTGACCTCCCTCAGGCCTACAAAAGTCCGTGTAGCGAACCCCTCCGACCAATAACTTATAATATCGCATATACAGTCTACGACCAGTGACTCACTTAATTCGCTTTTCAGAACGTAACGAGACATTATTTCCCTTACTTGGGGCGTGACGCTAAGGAGCCATATATATATATATATATATATATATATATATATATATATATATATATATATATATATATATATATATATATATAATATATATATATATATATATATATATATATATATATATATATATATATATATATATATATATATATATATATATATATATATTCATTACTTATAACAAAGGCGTCGCCCAAGCCAAAAAAATGCACTCAATCAGAGTAGCTCCAAGGGACATAATTTTTCAATAAATTCTGAGAATGCTGTGCTAATGCCATGGAAATCCAGGCTGGTAAGCTTGCATTGTGTCATCAGGACATCAGCTGTCCTTTTGTGACTGCATCGCTTATTAGATCTTTTGAGTCTTCCACTGAACACCTACTACATAAAGTAATAGGGACTACCCCCAGGCGCCCCGCAATCCGCTGGAGAATATCCAGTCCTCCCCCCGAGAGGGGAGGCTAGTGCATGAATATTCCCAAACAGATCTTGGACCTGCTGGATAGATTTAAGATTTTGCCGCCTACGACCGGTTTCGACCCAAGGTGGGTCTCATCAGATAGGCATACGGCGTAACCTGAAATTGCAAACACAACGCATATACTAGAAGCCGCCTCCAGAATTTGACTGGTAGCAACCACTAGTCCAGCGTGGATTGCATCCCTAAAGCTTTATGGGGTGTTGCAGTGGAAGAAGACTGACTAATTTTGAAAAGGCAACACCTAGGCAATTTTGTGGTACAATTATTCATTACTTCAATCTATCCAGCAGGTCCAAGATCTGTTTGGGAATATTCATGCACTAGCCTCCCCTCTCGGGTGGGAGGACTGGATATTCTCCAGCGGATTGCGGGGCGCCTGGGGGTAGTCCCTATTACTTTATGTAGTAGGTGTTCAGTGGAAGACTCAAAAGATCTAATAAGCGATGCATTCACAAAAGGACAGCTGATGTCCTGATGACACAATGCAAGCTTACCAGCCTGGATTTCCATGGCATTAGCACAGCATTATCAGAATTTATTGAAAAATTATGTCCCTTGGAGCTACTCTGATTGAGTGCATTTTTTGGCTTGGGCGACGCCTTTGTTATAAGTAATGAATAATTGTACCACAAAATTGCCTAGGTGTTGCCTTTTCAAAATTAGTCAGTCTTCTTCCACTGCAACACCCCATAAATCTTTAGGGATGCAATCCACTCTGGACTAGTGGTTGCTACCAGTCAAATTCTGGAGGCGGCTTCTAGTATATGCGTTGTGTTTGCAATTTCAGGTTACGCTGTATGCCTACCTGATGATATATATATATATATATATATATATATATATATATATATATATATATATATATATATATATATATATATATATATATATTATATATATATATATATATATATATATATATATATATATATATATATATATATATATATATATATATATATATATATATATATATATATATATATATATATATATATATTATATATATATATATATATATATATATATATATATATATATATATATCGCAGTGACTACGATCAGTGACTCGTTCGCCTACAGAACGTAACAAAACATTATTTCCCCTACGTGAGACGTGTCGTTGCATGAAGCGAAAGCGTTAGTGCTGAGAATTCAGCTCTGTAGTTTCTCCTGGGTTTTACTTTGTTAGTGTTCAAAAGTGTTTATTTGTTCTTATTTGACTATCGTACACATTTTGCCCCCACGTGTTATTCATCATGCCTGCCTGTAGCCCAAATGTACACATGAATTTGCTGAAAAAGCAAGATGAATCAATAAGGTACCTTATCATTTATCATTTATACAACAAAGTGCCCAATCCAGACCAAAAAGGTGACTGCCAAGCGTGTAAAATGCAAAGAAGTACCCAGCGGAGAAAGAAACACGCTTAGAAAAGACGGGTACAACACAATTTATTAATATTTCGGGTAAATACCCTTTGTCAAAATAGACAAACAAACAGAGAGATTAGCCGCTACTTATCTTCATTCACAGAAAGAATGTGGCAACTAAAAGAGGTGACGTAAAATAAAATAAAAGAAAAGGAAGAACAAAAGTGCGCAAAAAGTAAAAATGACGTCAACGAAAAAATCATGAGAGACTCAGAGAGAAACTGAACACGAGAGACAAGAGTGTGAGTAAGCACGCGCTGGAGCGAGCAAAAGTAAATGCATGTATGTGAGGCCAGAGAAAGAGAGATGATGATGAAACTTTATTACATAACGGTAGAAGTTTTGACAGATACAAATACGTCATTTTTCATACTTGCCGTTTCTAACGTTCTACAACATGAAATATAATGAAGACAAACAAAAAATATTTAACGCAAACAAAAAACATAACTAAATAAGTACAGACACACGCAGTACAGAAAATGATACTACTAAGGTAGCAATAAACAAATACAAAAAAGGAAGTAACACTCCTCAGCACAAATTACATAGGAGAAAAATCATAGCACTGCAAAAAAAAAAAGCACAAAGTACCAAGAATCAAACATACATACACACACCTTTACAGCCGTGTAAATGCACGTACTAACATATATACATTTACATAACCTTTCATCAGAATGACAGGATAAAAATAATATATCTAAGCAGTTTCCATCAGGTATATGTGTAGTTTTGTTTTAAAGGAGGAAAGGTGGGTTAGTGTTTTTAAATGTTGAGGAAGTGAATTCCATAAAAGTAGTCCCGAAAAGGCTAGGCTTGATTTGAATAAGTCAATGCGAGGTAGTGGTAATCGAAGAGTACTGTTCCTCGAGGACCTTTCACACTGTCGTGGAGTAAATTTAGCTGTTAGATACTGTGGAGCTTTCTTGTGGAGAATTTTAAACATAAGTATGCACTTGTTGTAAACGAGTTGTTGACGAAGGCCAAGAAGTTTGAGATTTTGCAGTTTTACAGCGGTAGGAATGGGTCTTATATCTACATGTTTAATGGCTCTTTTGTATAGTGAATTTAGTTTTTTGATATGCACATCACCGCTACCATCCCAAACAGTGGAGATGTAATCAACATGAGATTTAATGTGTGCATGAAAAAACATTTTCGTGTATTTATGTCACTCACACTTCTCAAATGTGATAAAAGAAAAATATTTTTTGATATTTTCTTACATATATTAGTCACATGTTTCTCCCAACTTAGTTGCTCATCTATACATATTCCAAGGAAGTTGCGTTCATGAACTTGTTCAATAGGTTGGCAATTAAGACTGAGCGTTAGTGAAGGGGGGGGGGGGGGGTGTGAAGTTGATGTTTTTCTCGTGAGGTGATTAACATGCTCTTCGTCTTATCAGGATGTAGTACCATGTGGTTTTTACAGCACCAATCAGAAACTTCGTCAAGACTGGATTGTAAACGACGACTAATATCATGACTGTTCTTACCAGGAACGTGAAGGCTTGTGTCGTCCGCAAAGAGATTACAATTAACGTTAGGGTCGGAAATATGTAAAGGAAGGTCATTTATGAAAAGTAAAAATAGGAGGGGTCCTAGAATTGATCCTTGAGGAACTCCAAATTTAACATGGCCTTGCCTAGAGTACTGACCATGGACATATACTTTTTGCTTTCGGTCTTCCAAATAGGATCTGAGAAAAGTTATTGTAGTTTCGTCCATGTGGTATATTGTAAGCTTATGTAAGAGAATCTCATGGTCCACAAGATCAAAAGCTTTTTTATGATCTAGGAAAACTGCTCCCGACTTTAAATTTTTATTAATTGACTCTAGCCAGCAATCTACAATATGTGTGAGTGCTGACTGGCATGAATGGGTCGGGCGAAAACCGGACTGATGAATGTTTAGTAAATTACCCTTCTCAAGGAAATTAAGAAGATGCTTGTGAATGTGCCGCTCTAATGGCTTTGACAAGGCTGAGAGCAAAGAGATCGGTCGGTAATTATGAATATCTTCAAGGATTTTAGTTTTGGGGATCGGAACTACCTTTGCTTGCTTCAGGACTGTAGGAAAATAACTTTTATTTATACACAGATTAAAAATGTATGTAAGGGATTGTATTGTGTTAGGCAACGACAATTTTAGTGATTGGTTATCAATATCATCAATCCCTCTACTTTTCTTATTCGGCATGTCAGAAATATACTTACCGATTTCTGCTATTGATATATTAGGAATTACGAATTTTTGTGTTATATTTGTTGCTTCGCTGAAAGATCTCAGAAGACTTCAGATACTATATTGCGTACTGATATTTGATGCCGATTGGGCTAGATTTCCAGCGGCTGATAGAAAATATTTGTTAAATTTGTCTGAAGTTAAATGAGATTGAGAGAGAGAGAGAGAGAGAGAGAGAGAGAGAGAGAGAGAGAGAGAGAGAGAGAGAGAGAGAGAGAGAGAGAGAGAGAGAGAGAGAGAGAAAGAAAGAGAAAGAGAGAGAGAGAGAGAGAGAGAGAGAGAGAGAGAGAGAGAGAGAGAGAGAGAGAGAGAGAGAGAGAGACTCAGACAGTTTATTGTTCAGACAAAATGTCCATACATTGGAGTGAGACATTACATAATTTATAATTCAGGTGTATATAAAAGCCACAAGGCGATGTTTATAACAACACACACACACACACACACACACACACACACACACACACACACACACACACACACACACACACACACACACACACACACACACACACATTTCCATTCGATCTACGCCAGCACATAATAGCAACTTTTGACCTACATGTAAAATGCGGTATCCAAATCCAGGCCACAGCCGTGTACCACACAGACCAGGTCGGAGTAAGAACCACAGTTTGCACGTGGAATCATACAAGCATGCTGCTACGGAGTTTAAATGCATGAAATACAATCTTGCTAAATCGGTAATAGACTGCGGGTTGGTAGTGTCTAGGATACACAATTCTTTCTTTTTGAGTTCCATAAGGTCAAACTTACATAGGTATTTGACACGCAGTTCATCGTAGAATGGACAGTAAAACATAAAGTGAATTTCATCTTCCACAGCCTTGGCACACACTTCCGTTACAGCATTGAGAGTACTATATCTTTGTTTGTTACTTTGCAATTCAGTTATGCCAAGTCTAAATTTAATGTATAGATTTTTGACATAGGTTGGCTTAACCAGTTCAAAATAATTTTCTTGGACAAGTGTATGTTTAAAACTACGGTACACAGTAAAACGTTCACTCTCAGAAAGCTTCGATGACCAGTTTTGTTTGGAACAATCAACCATCCTTTGTTTAAACTTGTTTATAAAAGCATTCCTGTTTCCAACACCTTGTGAAATCCATACATGACCAAACCCATTTCGAAAAAGCAAATTCTTTATCTTTGACACCCATGTTTCTTTCCCTTTATAGTCTAGATCCTTAAGCATATGATAAGCCATATTTGCAAATCTAGTAACAGGTAAAGCACAGAGTCGAAGCTAGTAGGAAACACATCTTACTGACGTTAATACTGACAGTGGATATCGACCAAGTTCACCATAAACCATCAGGTTCGGTGTGCGGAAGTTGACATTAAGAAAACGTTTACATGCAAATGTATGGACTCTTTCAATTTCGGCACACTCGTTTATACCCCAAATTTCCGAGGCATACAACAAAATTGGGACAACCTGCGCATCAAACAGCTTGAAAAAAACATCAGGACTAGCGCAGTTGATTTTCTTCAACGTACAGAAAATATCGATTACACATTTTTTTTGCCTTAGTCACTAAGTCATCGACGGATGTGTTTAAACTCAAACGTGTGGTAAAGTTTAACCCAAGGTACTTATACATATTGACAACTTCTACCCTCGTTCCCCCGTAAATCCATTTTTCATATTTTGACAAATATCCACCATTTCGAAACACAATTATTTTTTGTCTTGTCTAGGTTAACAGACAAACCAAGTTTAGATGCTTTTTTGTATAAATTGTTCAGCTGAGTCTGAAGGCCATTGGGGTTTGATGAAAACAAAGCAATGTCATCTGCAAACATCAACAAAAACAGTTCTGCTGCATCGGATTTTAGTTGGAAACCATGTTTACCATTTTCAATAATGTACACAGCAAGCTCGTTAATCAAAAAGGAGAACAATGTCGGCGATGCTAAACATCCTCGTTTTAAACCTTGGAAACACTCAAAAAACGCTGTACAATTCAGGCTGTCTCTAACACAAAATTTCACCCGAGTCATACATTGCCTTCATAGCTGAAAGCATTTTGCCGCGCACTCCAACCTTCAGTAAAATATTCCAAAGCACACCTCTTTTAACAGTATCGAAGGCTTTGCGAAAGTCAACAAAAGCCACATAGACTTTCTTATTTTGTAGAAGTTGTTTTTGAACAATAGCATAAAGTGTAAACATATGGTCCACAGTAGAATAGGATTTCCTAAACCCGGCTTGTGTTTCAGACAGAATATTATGTTCCTCAGCCCAGTCTGTTAACCTTCTGTTCAAAATGTAGGTATACAGTTTACTAACACAGCTAATGAGAGCAATACCACGATAATTATCTGGATTATTTACATTTCCTTTCTTGTGGAGTGGGAAAATAATAGCTTTAGACCATTCGCTTGGGAACAACCCTTTGTTGAATAAAGCATTAAAATACTTAGTGAGAAAGGAGATGATAGCTGGGTTGGAAACTTTAAGAACTTCATTTATAATTCCATCAGGCCCGGGGGCCTTTCCTGCTTTGGCATGTTTTAAAGCAGCAATAACTTCTGCTTCTTCTATGTTAATATCTAGGTCATGAAATATGGCTTCATCAGACTCAGAGTCTTCTAAAGAAAATACATCATCATTATTCTCTTGCTGTGCTATGTTTTCATTTAGAATGCTAGAGAAGTGATCAAACCACTGCTTCTTTGTTATATTGTTTCTTAAACGACGTTTTCTTTTCCATTTCTTTATTTCCTTCCAAAATGCCTGAGAGTTACGTCTATACTCAAGAATTTTGTCAACAGTTTCCCTCTTAAAATTAACTTCTTTAGCTCTAAGTAATCTCTTGTATTGTTTTCTGTCATTTACAAACGTTGCTTTATTTTCCGCTTTATTTTCCATGGTTTTATTTTTTGTGTATGTACGTAAGGCTTTACGCGTTCGCATTTTTGCATTTCTGCATTCCTGGTCAAACCAAGGGTGACTAGCGGTGTTTGTTTTGTGTGTGTTGCCTGTGGAGGAATGAAATTGTTTTGTCATGCAACTAGCAGCGTCTTTGATAGCACATGTGAAAATGTCTAATGCACTATTAATATCATCATCGATCTCAGCAGTAGCAGCTACTAGAGCATCCTGGAATGCAGGAGTAGTTAAAGTGTCGCTGAGCGTTTGGGCCTTAGCAGGTTCCCAGATAATCTTATCAAAAGAAATACACTGCGTACCATCATCAGAAACATCGTTGTGGGGTGATACACGTCCACAAGACACAGTAAGGACCAGCGGCAAGTGCACAGACTCTATCCTCTCGCCAACTTCAAGTTTGTCACACAAACAAATAAAGTCAGGAGATGCAACAAAATAATCATTAATACTACAACCAGTGGTGAGATAAATGATAGGTGCTTTGACAGATCAGGGCTACAGAACCCATTCAAAATCATCAGTTCAAAACATGCACACAAATCTAATAGTTTTCTTCCAAATGTATTTACAGTCATATCTTCAGTAAATCGTGAAGGTTCAAATAGAGCGGTATTAGTTAGTAGCGTTTCATCAGGATCAAGCTGAAACAAATATGGATTAGGCTGCAAATCCCCAATTCTACCATTAAAATCACCACACATTAGGAAATGAATGTCTCCAAATTGCTCGAGGGCACTAGCAAGACACTGTTCTAATTCTTCTAACAAGCAGTCATACGGTAATTGTCTATAAAATGGTGAATCCTTGGGCGGAACATAGCACGCGACCAAAAGCACATCGCATTCAGTACCAAACAATGATCTGTCAAGTTTAAGAAAGACACTTTGAGCGCATGTCATGTTCACTTGGAAAACAAACTTGGCATACACATTTTTGACTAACACAACAACACCTCCCGAGCTTCTTCCTTGACGTGACAGTTTGACTGCAGGTAAGGAAAAACACGTGAAATCAGACCAGCAGTCAGGCGGGACGAAAGCATTGTCTAAAAATGTTTCAAACAAACACACAATGTCATAATTACTTACATATTGTAGAAAGTCTGGGTCGGATAATTTGCTCCACAGTCCATCAACATTCCATGAGAGAAAGGTAAGTGTATAAAACACACTATCTATTGGCTGATCCAGAACACACGCGCGCATCGGTGACACATCCCGTGCAATTGAGGTGGGAGACGCGGCTTGGCCGACATATCACGGGTCACTGGATTCGTCCCCGACCTCAATTGTAGGGGAACTGTGTGGCCGGCGCCGTTTTAGGTGAAGGCTGTAGCGGGGATACCGAGTGTGACGCACGTGCCGGTGTTGTGTTGACCTGCTGACCAGTAGCTGCGGCGGCACCGAGTCCTTGGATACGGTTGTCCGGTCTTCTGTTGAGGCTGTCTGTCGCAGGACGGCGGCCGAAGTTGTCGGTGTCGTAGTTCCGTTGCTCTAGGGGTCCAGCGACGACCAGCTTGTTCCCCTTGTAGTACGCCCGCATGCCTTTCTCCCGGTGCAGTCTGATCTGTTCGTGTTGCCGGTTGGTTAAGTCGCCAGCAACGTTAACCCCCTTTTGCTTGAGTGCAGCACGTCCCTTGGTCAGGACGTCCATCATGTCCCTCCATCTCGCAAACTTCACGATCATGGGGCGGGGCTTGTTGTTGGCTCTGGCACGGTTGGCTGCTACAGAAGCAAAGTCCGGTTTGTTCCCCACCCGGTGTGCGCGTACCAAATCGTCCTCAGTCCAGGTTTTATTTGGTACTGTGCCCTGCGGACATTCCAGTACTTTGGTGGCACAGGAATCGAAGGTCTCGCCTGGCGTTTCCACAATTCCAAAAAGTCGCAGATTGTCCCTACGTGAGAACGCCTCTAGCTTGTCTAGTTCTTCCTCGTAGCGTTTCCGCATATCTTCCATGTCCTCCTGCAAGTCTTCTACAGACTCGGAAACCTCCTCCTGCTTCTCAGTCAGTTCCTTGCAGGTGTCCTCCAGGCTGCGAGCGCGTTGCTTCAAGTCAGCAATGTCGGTGCCAATCGCCTGTATAGAGGTCAGCACATCACAAAGGTCAGCACGAAGAGACCCCAGTTTCTCGTCAATCACCTGTGTGTGCTTGTCGATTATACGCTGAATGTCACTGACAGTAACTAAAGGTGATGTAGTTCCAGAGACCTCGAGTGGATTTGCGGATAGAGCTTCTTTGTCTGCCATCTTAGCACAGTTCGATTGACACAACAGTGCTACACAGTAATACACAGTACTACACAGTACACGCAGCTGGCAGTGTTGTACTAACAGTCACCCCGACGATCGCCGTACTCAGTTCAATGGCGATATAGGAAAACCAGTCAGATGGCAGAAGTCTGTGGTCGCACAAAGTCCAAATTTACACTGTTATCATCAGCGTAGATAGGCCAAGACACTGGTGGTAAAATCCGAACAGTAGAAGCTTGATTAGTGACGGAATCGCCTAATTTTGCATCGCTAATTAACTCTGAACATTTTTTGGTGCGCTATATTCGTGAGCTCGAACTCACCCAGAGAGAGAGAGAGAGAGAGAGAGAGAGAGAGAGAGAGAGAGAGAGAGAGAGAGAGAGAGAGAGAGAGAGAGAGAGGGAGAGAAAGAGAGAGAGAGAGAGAGAGAGAGAGAGAGAGAGAGAGAAATGAAATGAAATGAAATGAAACTTTATTTTCCAAGGATAAAAGAATAGGTTGTCAGACCTGTTTTCATTCTTGTCCTTGCTACACACTACAAAACAAAATAACGTACACACACACACACGCGCGCCGGTGTGCAATTGCCGCGTGCACAGGCTTGTGCCAGATTAGCTTGTAGCCTACAGGCGCCAAGCCAAGCCTGCACAACCCTCCACACACACACACACTCACACACACACACACACACACACTGACACACACATACACACACATCAGTATATCATGTACACATACATTCTTTCGCTTAAAACTATACTACAGCAAATATAAAAAGTATAAAGGATTTTGTACATAAAACCGCTATTGTTCTCATCATAAAAACCAACACGGCGGCTCACTCCAACAAACATAAACAGGCATACACACACACACACACACACACACACACACACACACACACACACACACGCACACACACACTCGCACACACACACACACACACACACACACGCGCGCGCGCGCGTGCGCAAGCACGTAGGGATGCGCGCGTGCACACACATACACTTGCACACTCTCTCTTGGCTTGACTTCGCGAACGAAGATTCTATAGGGCTTGCCCACGTCGTCTGCAGGCATTTTCGTGGCTGCGGAGGCCAATCCGGGACAGGCAGGTTCGACCGCAGTGGCTGCAGGGGAAGGTCTGGTCAGGGTTCTGAGTTACGACAGCTCTGTTTTTTCTTCTGAGCCGCTTGTCCTTAAGGTTAGCTCTGCGAGAGTCCTCAAAGGAGACGGCTGCCTTGTGAATGGTGGAGCGCCAGGTGTCACGGTCCGCGGCAAGCGAAGACCACTGGTGGTGGTCGATTTGGCAGGCACTAAGTGACTTCTTGAGACCGTCTTTGTATCTCTTCTTTGGTGCCCCTCTGTCTCGGTGTCCAGTGGCGAGCTTGCCGAACAGAGTGATCTTGGGTAGGCGATGATCCTCCATCCTGGAGACGTGCCCCGCCCAGCGAAGCTGTGTCCGCAGCAGCAAAGCCTCGATGCTCACAGTTTCCGCCTGTTCAAGGACCTCGACGTTGGTGACATAGTCACTCCAGTGAATGCCCAGGATGGTACGCAGGCAGCGCTGGTGAAAGCGTTCGAGGAGTCGTAGTTGGCTGCGGTAGAGGGCCCAGGACTCGGAACCGTACAGCAGGGTGGTGAGGACGACAGCTCTGTACACGCTGATCTTGGTGCCTTTTTTCAGCTGTTGATTGTGCCACACCCGCTTGAATAGTCGCCCGAAAGCACTGTTCGCTTTTGCCAGCCTGTTGTCCAGCTCCTTGTCCAGCTTGGCGTCTGACGTGATGATGCAGCCAAGGTAGGTAAACTGGTGTACAGACTTCAGTTCGGACTCGCCGATGGTGATGTGGGGAGGGCGATGCTCTTCCTTGGGTGCCGGCTGATGAAGGACCTCTGTCTTTTTCAGACTGACCTCAAGTCCAAAGAGCTGGGCGGCATCTGCGAAGCAGGACGTAATGCGCTGCAAGGCTCTCTCTGTGTGTGCAACGAGGGCAGCGTCATCAGCAAAGAGCAGCTCACGAATCAGTTGGTCTAGAGTTTTCGTGTGGGCCTGCAGTCGTCTGAGGTTGAACAGGCTGCCATCGAGACGATACCTGATGTACACTGCGTCGTCATCGTCGAGGTCCACTGTGGCCTGCTTCAACATCATGCTGAAGAAGATGGTGAAGAGGGTCGGTGCCAGCACGCAGCCTTGCTTCACGCCGTTGCGAATGGGGAATGGTTCTGAGAGGTCACTGTTTAGTCTGACCTGGCCTTGCTGGTCCTCGTGGAGCTGGACGATCATGTTGAGGAACTTTGGGGGACAGCCTAGTCGCTCCAGGATCTGCCACATACCTTGCCTGCTCACAGTGTCAAACGCTTTTGTTAGGTCGACAAACGTTACGTACAGCCCTTTGTTCTGCTCGCGGCACTTCTCCTGAAGCTGTCTCAGCACAAAGACCATGTCGGTGGTACTCCTGTTGGCTCTGAAGCCACACTGGCCCTCTGGGAGGTGGTCTTCAGCGATGGCAGGTACCAGCCGATTCAGGAGCAACCTTGCGAGAATTTTCCCGGCAATGGACAGCAGGGTAATTCCACGATAATTAGAGCAGGCAGACTTCTCTCCTTTGTTCTTG
Organism: Semisulcospira habei; assembly: GCA_036245525.1. Lineage (NCBI taxonomy): Eukaryota > Metazoa > Mollusca > Gastropoda > Semisulcospiridae > Semisulcospira > Semisulcospira habei. The sequence continues at coordinate 245,797,261 of BTPG01000003.1, forward strand.
TACAGGGTGATGATGACTGCATCACGGAGATCCTTTGGTAGTGTTCCTTTTTCCCAGCAGCAGAGAAAGAGGTCGTGGAGCTTGTTGTGCAGTGCTGGGCCTCCATGTTTCCAGATCTCTGGCGGGATTCCGTCAATGCCTGCTGCTTTGCCACTCTTGAGCTGGTGGATGGCTGTGAGGGTCTCTTCGGCGGTGGGCGGTTCGTCCAATTCAACCTTTAGTGGAAGGTGTGGGATTTGGAGGATGACTGTTTCTTGAACAGTGCGCTCAGCGCCGAAGAGGTCCTGAAAGTATTCCGACCAGCGGTTCAAGATGGAGGTATTATCTGTGAGGAGTGCCTGTCCATCAGTGCTTCGCAGGGGACTTTGTACCAGGTGCCTAGGGCCATACACTGCTTTCAGTGCTTCGTAGAAGCCCCTGTAGTCACCGTTGTCAGCGCAGAGCTGGGTCCTCTGTGCGAGTCTGGACCACCACTCGTTCTGGAGCTCTCTAAGCTTGAGCTGGAGACTGCTGCAGATGAGGCGGAAGGCAGACTTCTTCACAGGGCAGGAAGGCTGGGCTAGGTGGGCCTGGTGGGCGGCTCTTTTTTTTGCTAGAAGTTCCTGGATCTCTACGTCGTTTTCGTCAAACCAGTCTTAGTTCCTCTTTCTAGCAAAGCCCAAGACTTCCACAGAAGATTTTACAATAGCAGTTTTCAGTTGTTCCCAGAGTGTTTCAGGGGAGGAGTCTGCTGGATCAACTGTATCTTTGAGCATGCGCTGTAAATCGGCCTGAAGGGCAGCTTTCTTGTCGTCACGCTGAAGGCTGGCAACATCAAGCTTTTTCTTGGGGGGGGCCCCTTTCTTGGGTTTCAGCTTGAGGCGGAGCCTGAGTTTGCAGCGAACAAGGCGGTGGTCAGTGTGGCACTCTGCGCTGGGCATCACTCTGGTGAGGAGGACGTCACTGCGGTCCCTCTGACGCACTAGGACATAGTCGATAAGGTGCCAGTGCTTGGAGCGAGGATGCATCCAGGTGGTCTTTCGACTGTCCTTTTGCTGGAAAGCAGTGTTGGTGATGACAAGTTGCTGCTCTGCACAGAGCTCCAACAGTAGGCGACCATTGTCATTGCAGTTCCCAACGCCATGCTTGCCGAGGACTCCTTTCCAGGCTTCAGAGTCCTGGCCCACTCTGGCGTTGAAGTCGCCAAGGATGATGACTTTGTCGTCTGCAGGGGTGCTCTGTAGGAGGCTGCGCAGGTCAGAGTAGAACTTGTCTTTTTCTGCAGGCTCTGCCAGGAGGGTTGGGGAGTACACACTGAGAAGGGTGACGTATTGCTGGTGTCTCAGTGGGAGGCGCATGGACATGATGCGGTCGGAGTGACCCGTTGGTAGGTTTTCCAACTTAGTCGCAATGTGGGTCTTCACCATGAAGCCCACGCCTGAGAGCCGTCTTTCTGATGCAGGCCTGCCTGACTAGTAGAGAGTGTAGCCAGCGCCAAGTTCTTGGAGGCTGCCTTCCTCCGGGAGGCGTACTTCGCTGAGCGCGGCGATGTCCATGTTTAACCTCCGCAATTCATGGGCAATGAGGGCGGAGCGACGTTCAGGGCGTCCGCTGTCTGCTGTGTCGAGCATGGTTCGGATGTTCCAGCATGCAACGTTGAGTCCGGTCGTGGTCGTCATGAGAGTGGATCCATTGTTTTTTCTTGTTTTCTGACCGCATGGGAAGATGCCCGTTGACCGCGGCTAGCCAACTGGGTTACGAGGGGATGAGCTTTGGTTAGGCCACCTTTTCTAGGCCCCTCTCCGTGTGGAGCAAGCAGTGCTGTCCCTAGAGAAGGCTGCTTGGTCGTTCAGGGTGTGCCGAGTGACGTTGTCATCCCCAGGTCAACATCAGGCGACCAATATCCTGAACCGCCTGCATGCAGGTTTGAGACTGCGGCTTCCAGTGACATCTTTCACCTGCCGTTTTGCCCCTTGCCCATCGCTACAGGACTTGGAAAGTTCAGTGTCATAGTCCGTGGGCGTTTCCTAAAGCCTGCGCGGTGGAGCTTTTTGGTGGAGTGCAGTGTGCGCAGTACTGGCCCCACCCTTTAAACCCTTGGTTCGTTTGCCATGGCCTAGCAAGCTGGGACGGTGGCATCGAGGTCCTCGGGTCGTAGGTTTTATATCAGACTGTCCTTGTCTTAGTCTCTGGCTCAAAAGCCTTCCCCGGAGACACGGGGGCTTTGATGTCAGGGGTTTCCTCCCTTAGCCTTTCCGCAGCCAAGCGGCCAAGCCTGCAAGGCAGCAGGGGACTCGTGGGGGCGGGGTCGTCTATGTCCCGTGCAGATGTGAACATCTGCCCACTTGCACACACTGACACAGATAAACACACACATGCGATAGCGGCCTCCCCGCGCCACTAAACCGCGCACAGCTAGATGCTAGTCTGCCATGGAATTAGACTAGACTTGTATAGCACGGCTGTTCAGTTCTTCTACAAACCCACACATTTAGTTAGGGAGGCCGCGCTAGCTTATCAAGTGGCTAGGTGACCTAGTTTCGGCGCATTCCGATCTGCATCTGGCACCGCGTGGTAGTAGGCCTTCTTTACGCTTACTATTTAATGTGGGCCGAGTGCCAAATTTGTGCTGGCTTTAAACCTTGACTGTGCTTTGAAAATACTTTTGTTTGGATTTTTAATGAGTGATATGTGTTAGTGTAACATAGTGCTACAAGTAAGTGCTTTTCTTTTACTGGATAGATTTACCTGTGATTTTTTATAGAACGTTTTATAGACCAGCATGTGAGTGTAGTTTGCCGACATTTAGAATGGAGTCTGACACACAGTATTCCTATTCAAACCACATAGAACAATTGAGTAGTTTGTGCAGGATTTGCTGTGCAAAGCGAGTAAGAGGCAAAGGAAAGACGGATTTCAACACTTTAAACTGTGCGTTGGTTATGTAGACGATCTTTTTGCTTTTCAGTCGTGGTATTGACGTACGTACAGATGAAGAAGATAAACACGGCATCTGAAAGGAATGTGTAGAGAGCGCCGGTAACAAGTACACGCAGGACTCAGTCTCTGTGAAATTAAACTGTCTTGAGACTGATACATTTTAGCCTGCACTGTTCTGAGTTTATCTAATTTACGCCTAGTCAAAGTAGCCATATGATCATCATTGAGTGTTTAGTATTATTTTCACTGTGTGTGTTCCGATCCGATTTGTAGTAAAGTGGATTGCTCTTCCGAGTCCGATTTTATAAGATTTAGTGGAATGCTAAACACAACTTCACCTAAACAAAGTGTGCAACTGACACTGCCGCTAACCCTGCATGAACTGTGAATTATTTGGAACATTTTTACTGCCTTCGAAATCAACTACGTGTGGAGATTACGTTCACCCAAGAACTTTCCGTCTGTCTAACACTGGATTACCAATGACGCATCATCCTATTTCAGGACCCACTGAGATCGCAAGGTAAATCTATCTGACATTTTGAGTAGTGCTTATCGTAGTGGCTGAATACGAGGATCGCTGGCTTGAACCATAATTTTTCGAAAAAGTACTTTGCATGAGTTAGAACAGTTGAAAGACGTGTCATTTGCAACAGATTCGCGTTGTCTTCACGGTAAACTGCGCGCCGGTTGCCTGTCTTCTAGTCCGTTGCATGCATAGTCATCTTTATTTTCCTAAGCATGTCTAGTGTCTACAGAAAGCTTATTTTCTTAGCTTTTAAGTGTATGTCTTAAATACAACATACGTTAAGTACAGCTTAAACAACATGCCGTGAATTGACCGGCGCCATTAAAATGTATTCCGTGCGATACATGGTCAGCGATGAGTGTACACACATAGCGTGCTCGAGTGGAAACAGGGACAAAAATAGCGCGACTATAGTTGCACAGCCGTAACAGATTGCGCTCAGCTCTGTGCTGCCAGCCGGCGGTATTAACAGAGACGACACGCTGCGTGGCTCCTTATCTTACGGCGCCGCACGCGCGCGCGCCTCAAAACTAAATGGGAGGCCTTGAACAGCCGTGATAGCGATCCCGCAACCACCGCGCGCGCGGGTCGACGCGAAGAAACCACAGCACTGCCACGCCTCGCGAGCGCCCAATGCTGTGTCTATCGACGGCATCCCGTCTGGCCAGCCGAGTCCATGGGGTCATGGATATTACATAATGCGGCTTGCTGGAATGCCAGCGGTATATTACATGCGTTCATAAATTTTTAATGTTAGAAGAGAATGCAGAATATCCGGGAAATGCCGCATAAGGCATGGAGTGCTACATGTAAAAATAAAAATAAAAATACAAAATAAAAGAAAAATTATTTTTTGTCTAGATGTTTGAGCAGCTTGGTCTTGTAAGTTTTAAGCGATGGCGCGGCTCTAACATCCGCAGGAATGGAGTTCCATAACTTTGCACCAGAATAGGACAACGACGACCTATAAATGTCTAGTCGAGGCATCGGTACAACAAGATTGTTCCCTGGTGTTCGACTGGACCTCGTATGAGCAAAGTGGAACAAACTATTGAGATAGGCTGGTGTTTCTGAGAGGGTGATTTTGCGCATGAGCACCAACTTATTATACTTAAACTGTTTTTCAAGTGGCAAAATGTCTAACAGCTTGAACTTATTGTCAGTATTAATGTCCTCTGAGGGTCTGTCAACAATAAGTTTAATGGCTCTTCTGTGGAGCGAGTTCAGACTTTTTAAATTAGCATCGCTACTACCGTCCCAAATAGATGAGGCATAATCCAAATGTGACTGAATATGGGCATAGTAGAAGAGTTTCCTTGTTGGCTCATCAGCAAAATGTCTCAATTTCGACAGGAGGAATACATTTTTAGATACTATTTTACACAGTTTAGTAATGTGGCCTTGCCAGCACAACTTGTCGTCTAAGTTGATTCCAAGCACGCGCTGTTCTCTGACTTGCTCCACAGGCTGGCCATTAAGTGTTAGTTGAAGGGGAGGGGGGTTCAACTGATGCTTTTGCCGTGTGGTAATCAGCATGCATTTGGTTTTAGTGGGATTAGGTATCATGGCGTTATTTCTGCACCATTCAGATACCTCATTTAAACTGTCTTGGAGAATCTTCACCATACATGTTACGTCTGATGACGAAACGTCCAGTGTTCCATCGTCTGCAAAAAGACTGAAAGTTACACTGGAGTCAGATATATGTAATGGAAGGTCGTTTATGAAGACAGAGAACAATAATGGACCAAGAATCGATCCCTGTGGTACTCCGTGCTCTATCACCCCTTCAGGTGAGTTTTTACCATTCACGTAGACATACTGCGTACGCCCATGCAGATATGACGTAAGGAAGGCAAGTGTGTCTGCGCTTAGTTGATAGACATTAAGTTTTTGAACTAAAGTTTCATGATTGACGAGGTCAAATGCTTTTGAAAGGTCCAAAAATACTGCTCCAGTCATTTGACTGCTATTTATGGCAGTAAGCCATCTGTCAACAAGGTGTACCAATGCTGTGTGACAGGAGTGTTTCCGCCGAAAGCCAGATTGTAATGGATGTATGAGTTTGTGTTTTTCTAGAAAATGTTGTAAGTGTGTGTGAATGTGTCTTTCTATCGGTTTCGACAGTGTTGACAGTAGCGAAATGGGCCTGAACTTGTTAGGGTCGGCAAGGTCTTTCGTTTTAGGTAGTGGGATCACTTTGGCTGTTTTTAGAGAAGATGGAAATATCCCCTGCTTTATGCAAAGGTTGTATATATATGTCAAGGTATCTAAAATATACGGTAGGGCCATTTTCAGAACTGAGCTACTAATACCATCATGGCCAGAAGTACGTTTGTTCTTTAAGTACGAGATGGATTTTCCCACGTCGTATATCGTTAACAGCGGAATGCTGAATGACGTGTCAGGGTCCAGCCGTTCTGCACAAAACGTCTTTAGCTTTTCGGACACAGCTGAAGACTGACCAGAATATGTATTTTTTAGCAACGTACTGGCAGCCGAGAGGAAATGCTGATTCAAGATATCAGCTGATAACTGTGTACATTGTGCGGTATTTTTGGACCTCGTAAAAGCATTGATCGCTCGCCACACAGATACGACATCTTTCTTTCCGTTCATAAGACGGTGAAAAAGTGACCTTTGAGCTTTCCTCACTAAATGTTTAACATGGTTTCTTTGCCTTCGATAAGCAATAAAATCCTTCTTTCTTTTATAGTCATCTCGGAGCTGCATGGCATCCTTGATTTCCTTACTTAACCAGGCGGGAAGCTGGGGGTTCTTCACCCGTTTCTCTCTGAATGGAGCGTGTTTATCGAGAACACCAAGGAACAATCCGTACCACTCAGACAAAGCATCGTTGGGGTCATTATGGTAGTACACTGTATCAAAGTGTGTGCTACTTAAATCACAAAGAAATGTTTCCTTGTTGAAGTGTTTAAGTGATCTGTATCTAATAGTCGTGTGCTGATGTTTTCGGAATGAATTATCCGCTTTTAATGCCAAGCAACAGCACACCGGGTAGTGATCGCTAATCCCTACCTGAAGCACGTCTACTGCCATCACCCTTGATTGAGTAGTTGTATATATGTGGTCTATAAGGGTGGAGGAAGTTGGACTAACACGAGTTGCTGTTTTAACTAGCTGCTTTAAACCAAACATAGACATGGTGCACTCCCAAGCAGGGTTATTCAAAAACATGTTAATATTGAAATCGCCTAGGATCAAAATTTCAGAGCTGGACTGTCTGACCTTATCCATCATGGCGATAAAGTCGTCGAACCATTGAAATGTTGATGCTGGGTTCCTGTAAATGTACCCGACCAGCACGGGGCTGGATTTGTTTGCCCTTAACTCAACCCAAATGCATTCTACGGTTTTTGACTCCAGGTCCCCACGCCTGCGAGTAATACCGCTAATTGAATTATGAATGTATACTGCAATACCCGTATGTCACGGGTATTCAGCATCGCGGCGCAGTACAGTGAAGTCCTGGATAGAAACGGCCTCATCGCTGATGTTACGATTGAGACGCGATTCCGTTACACCAAACAAGTGAAATGGATTGGATTGACTCAAGAGCACACACAGATCGGGAACTTTGTTAGTTAAGTGATAAACATTTAAATGGCCAATATGTAACTGGCGATCATACACCATGATTGCTAATGTATGTCAATACCAAAGAGTACAAATAAAAAAGCTTATAAATGATACAAAGGCAAATAAGAGCTGAAATAATAAAACAAAGCAAAAGAATATCAGTCCGCTCTAACACACAGAATGTGGGAGGCAAGTGAAAAAAAAAAAAAAAAGAGTTTCTTCTACGCATTCACTGATATAGACCACACTACCGGTCACTAACGGTCACTAACAGGGACTAATCCCTTTAGCAAACTTCAACAGTCAAAGCTAAACGACCCCGCTGCGCGATAGGGGAAATAAAGTCAGCGCTGCGAAAGGACACAGATATGGTCGTAGTGTGAATATACGTAGAGCACTAGTAGAGAAAGTGTCACGGTGCACAAGTACTAGTGCTATAAGCGTCACAAATCGCACAGAGTGAGAAGATCGGTATTCACGAATACTGTCGGCAGAAGTCAAAAGGATGACAATGTTAATATTGGACCACGTGCAGTGGTTGAAGTTAAAAACAAATGAATACGTCTCTGCGCAAACACAATAATTATGAGCAATGAGACGCAAGAAAATCAATTCGATATTGTTCAGTGTTAGCCTGGAAAGTAAAGCACAAAGTTATGTAAGGAAGAGTAACTGAATGTTCTGGAAATGAGAGAGAGAGAGAGAGAGAGAGAGAGAGAGAGAGAGAGAGAGAGAGAGAGAGAGAGAGAGAGAGAGAGAAAACGTAGGGGAGTAACCTTGGGCACGAAGTAGGCTCAGTGTCTAATACACAGAGCCTGCTAAACACCAACCCGAAGGCAAACTTTATATCACCTTCAAATTAAGGACTATCTCGGGGAAAAACGGTAGGACCCCGGGGAAAAAACCCAGCATTTAGCACGGCGCACAACAAGTAATAAGTCATTTGAAACAAAGCAAATAATCAAATTCAGTAAGAGAATATTGGTATAAGTGGAGAGTAGGTAGTTGTGAAACCGTCTTCAAGGGTAGCTCCCAAAAAAACAAAAAACAACAAAACAATAAAATGGGGGGGGGGAGGGGAGAGAGAGAGAGAGAAGGAGGCGGGGGGGGGGGAAGGGGGGGGGGTGAGGAAGGGGAAGAAGGGTAAAGGAAAAAAAGCGTAAAGAGAGAAAGAGAGCTAGAGAGAAGGGGGTAGGGGGAAGAAAGAGAGAGAAAGAGGGGAAAAATTGGGGGGGGGGGGGGGGAAGACACCCAGCCAGAGCCACCAGCCCCACCCAACAGGCACCCACTAGCCCACAGAAAACCGCACAGGCATGCAACAAAACGACCACATACATCCACAAGGGATGCACACGATCGCCCCGCCCCACAACCGCGCATCACTCATTGTCTGTGGATGGAACACCCATTGGTTTCTCTGCGAGTGTGAGAAACCTGGGTGTTACACTTGACAGCGAGTTATCTATGTCACAGCATGTCAGTGCAGTGTGTAGATCCGCTTATCTGGAACTTCGTCGTATTAGTTCAGTTCGTCACCTGCTGACCGTGGAAGCCACTAAAACACTAGTTTGTGCATTTGTGCTGTCCAAGCTAGATTATTGTAACTCTTTGCTTTGTGGCTGCCCTCAGTATCTCATTGATCGCCTCCAAAAAATTCAGAACAATGCAGCCCGGCTTGTTGTGAGAGTCCGTAAGACTGAGCATGTCACACCCATCTTGATGTCCCTTCACTGGCTACCTGTGTCCTCACGTATTCAATACAAAGTTATGTCAATCTGTTTTAACTGTCTTTCAGGCACCAGCCCAGAATACTTGTCCTCTTTGCTGCACGTGTATACACCCTCTCGTGAGCTCCGCTCCTCTTCTGATAAACGGAAGTTGTGTGTACCTTCTGTCCAAACTAAAACATTTGGTCAGCGCACTTTTGTTTATCAAGCCCCAGTGTTATGGAATACACTTCCTCTTGAGGTCAGAAACAGTGAGTCTGTCTCTGACTTCAAGAGGTCGTTGAAAACTCACCTCTTCAAGCTTTACTTTGAATAACTGCCAGTGTTTGATGCCTTAGTTGTAGTTCTGCAATCCTCCTTGTTTAGACTGAATGTTAATTAGAATATAAATTATTATGTATGTATTGTTGTTTAGTTTATTGTAAAAGTGGTGTGTTCGGGCATTGTGCTTTGTTTGTTATGTGCATATGTCATTGTATTTTTATTTTTGTGTACAGATTGTAAAGCGCTTAGAGCTTTTGAGTGAGATTAAGCGCTATATAAATACTTATTATTATTATTATTATTATTATTATTATTATTATTATTATTATTATTATTATTATTATTATTATTACTCCGTGGGCCGGAGACCGGGCACCCGACAGGGAAGGGCAAGGGATCCAACCAAACGTTCGGCCAGTGCTGAGAAATTCTCCTAGGGAAGTGTACATATCAACCAACGCCAGCCTAACCTATCTGGTTAGTCAGTAGTAAAACAGAAGCGACACAGTGAGGTAAAGGTACAGTTAGCAGACACAAGTAAGGTAAAAAATGTTAATCTTTCATATTCATCCCGATTTGCGCCACAGTGCCCAGTTTATTAATCAGAAATTTTTCACGGTCTTTCCTGGCCCAGACAGTACTGGCTTGCATAAGCCAGAGGCCTTTAACCCGAATGTCCGAGACGGAGTGGTCGGCCTGATTGAAATGTCGTCCGACCTGTCTGTTGTATTGGTACTTGACAGACTGAAGATGTTCTTTGAAACGGTCATTGATGGTTCTTTCCGTCTCTCCAACATATAGTTGGCCGCATTTCACACAGGAGATGACAAAAATCACGTTAGTGGTTTGACACGTGAAGTATCTGTCTATGTTGAATTTGTAACGTGGACCATTCACCACGGTGGAAGGGCAAATAAAAGGACACGTTTTGCAATTAGGAACATTGCACGGAGTGGAGCCAGAGGGTCTGGTGGTATGACGAGGCTTGAGAGTAGAGCGAACAAGCATGTCCCGTAAATTAATATCCCTCTTGAAAGCTACCAACGGAGGTTCAGAAAAGATAGCAGCAGACTCTTTACTGGATGACAAAAGACCCCAGTTAGAAAGAAGAATTTTACGAACCGGATTGGTGTGGGGATGGTAGATCATGGTTACGATAGGCCTGTCACTATCAGCGGTAGGTTTAGTCTGCAGTATACTCGCGCGACTAAGTTTTTGTACCGTTTGGAGAGATCATTGAACAACAGTATGTGGGTAATGTCTGTCGATGAAAAATCCAGCCATTTCTTTGGATTGAACATCAAAATCTGATTCTTCGGAACATATTCTTTTCAACCGAAGAAACTGGGAATATGGGATGCTGTTTTTAGTTTTGGGGTTGTGAGAAGATCGGTAGTCGAGGTAGGAATGTGAGTCGGTAGGTGTGTAATGTATTGAAGTTTTCAACATTCTGCAGTCAATCCTGATGTTCATGTCAAGAAAGTCGACTGAAATAGCTGATATAGTGTATGTGAACTTGATGGATGGGTTGAAATCCTGCACGAAGGAAATGACGTCTAAAAGTGGAGCTGGGGTCATGTGTGTAGCTCCTATACCGTCATCGATGTAACGTTTATACACCTCAGGGACAGGCCCGGTGTATTGCTGAAGTATTTGTTGCTCAAGGAAACCCATGAAGAGGCAAGCATAGTTTTACGTGGTGGAGTTGTAGTCTTAGTATGATAAACACACCAGACGCACGCACGTAAGGTTCTTTAAAATAAACCTCGTTCAGCTGCAATCCGTCACACGTGGCTTAAGGATGTAGACAATACTGGAGTAACAGTTCCAACAATATTTTAATTCAGCGATGCGATCACCACACCATGCATTTCCAAATGCATCAACACTGATACAAGTATCTTCTGCAATTTCCACAGTGCGACACAAAGTTTCTCATACACAACGTCTCTCACAATAAACTGCGTGTCTCTACAACTGACAAAGCAAGACAATGTATGAACGCGCTTTCCCAGCGCCCTCCTTATATATACTACCAAATTCCAGAATCATCTACGGAAATAATACAATGCAACCAATCGGAACGAAATACGCAACTGAAACTCATAAATAAGAATTTTCTGGAATCACTAAAATAGGCTACAAAAGCTCGGCTGCTCACTTCAGCTCTAAATCCTAATATATAATGAAGACACATAAAAGTATGGTAGCCCTATCACCACGTTCTATGACAGCTCTAGAAGGTTCTCGAACTTCCACAAAACAAAAAAAAAAGGCTGCTCAATTCACGCCACAGAAAAACAAAACGTTGCGAAGTGTCGCTAACTACTGAACGTCACACATACGAGGTCACTAGACAGTGCGACCTTTCTAGAACGTTCTGGGCTAAAACTAGCGTATCATAACGAAGTGAATTCCGCTCTGCGCGACCGAAAGAAAAAGTTACTTAAAAAGAATACGTGAATCATAACCATAACAGCTCAAAAAAATATCGGATCGTTTCCTACGATAAACACATGTCGTCCTATTAGAGCAACAACGGTACATATGCAAATAAACCATTTTTGAGATTTGTACATGACAACTGGCACTTTTAAGCATCTACAACGTGTCCAAAGCTTATTTTCCTATCTGTATTTTCCTTAAAGTTATGCAACAAAAACGCTTATTGCGTACAATAAAATTAACCTAATATGCATGCAACAACAGTTTATGTGCAACTTTTAACAAGCAACAACGGTTTATCTACTTCTTACACAGTTGTTGCATGACAAATTTGATGAATATGCAGAGTTTCCTGCTATGCAACAACTCACTATTTTTTAGTTATTCGGTTGTTGCATACTTGTTTTGACAATATTAGGGGGCAATCAAAATGCAACAAAACGCCATTTTGAAATGTACAGGTGTAGCATGTGTAACTAAGCATATGTAGCATATGCAACAACTCACTATTTTTTAGTTATTCGGTTGTTGCATACTTGTTCTGACAATATTAGGGGGCAAATAAAGTGCAACAAAACGCCAATTTGAAATGTACAGGTGTAGAATATGTAACTAAGGTTTACTAAGTAGAGCAAGAACCTGACATGAGTCAGATGGTCTGTTGTGGATGTAATAAAATAACACAGGAAGTCAAACATAAACAGTTTATCGGGTCACGCTCCCTGACTGATGAAGACTGTGGGAACCAGATACACACTGGAATCCACACGTACATTTTCATTCATTCTGCTGGACTGCCCTGCCATATTCAGTCGCACTTTGGATGCACTCATCTACCTACAGAAAGTCTAAAAAGGTAAGTTTTAAATAAATATCTACTTTTTCAAATAAGTGAATTTATTATATTAACACATACAATCATTAAAACATAGCCATTAAGAAAAAAACAATTTCTCTCTCTCCTCTCACGGCTCTCTCTGTGCATGAACTACTGTTTTGCAGTACGTTCAGTGGAGCCAAGATAAAAATCAGAACAATGGCCTATGTCGCAAAGCAAATTTTATATATGCGCATGTGTGTGTGTGTGCACAAGCGTGCGTGTGTGTGTGTATTTGCTGTTTGTGATTTTGTAAAATTATATTGTATAGCATAATGTCAGACTAGAGAAGACGCCACTATTTCTACACCCTATTACCACTATGCTTTTCAGCTTGAAACATGGATAACAGCTGGTCTGAAGGAGACGATCAACCCCTAGCACATATAAGGCCGAATTCGACAGATATGTGGTCAGATGCAGATGAGCAACTTTTAGCAGAGGCGGCAAATCACTGTGATTCATCGGACGAAGGTGTGTGTGATTGTGCGCAAGCGTGCATGCGTGTAAGTGTGCGTGCATTTTGTGTGTGCATGTCTGTGCGTGACTGAGAGAGAAAGAGGGAGAAAGAGAGAGAGAGAGATGCTATTAAAATAGTACTTAAGATATTTTTTCTATTATAGGTGCTGAACGAACATGCTCGCAATCGGACAATGCCGCAGATGGGGACCAGTCGATGCCCGAAGAGCTGTCTGACGAAGATGACTATACTGCTGACCCAATGTTTCTACCCCAGCATGATGACATAGACTCGAGTGATTCTAATCCTCCGCTTGAAATTCTTCCTCGCAAGAAACGAAAGAAAGACATTGACGTGCATGCGCTACTTTCACCGCAGAAAGCACAACGTATTGATGACGATTTAAATAGAGCACTACATGAAAGTAAAATTGAGCACAGTCTTCAGGGTATGGGTCTACGTCTGCACAACACAAAACTCGACAGCGTTTTGGCAGCAAACAAAATGAAGCGTGTACCTATTTATGGTGATAGTGATTGTTTTTTCAATGCAGCTCTTATGCATGTTGATTCTTTTTCAGATGCAGTATCCTTGCGGCACGCGGCATTGTGCGACCACATGGAAGAAAACCTCCATGCATATCAAGTGTCATTCACTGCATGTGAAGATGTTAATAAAGAATGCATGAAGCTCGTTGAAGAACTCGGAGTCATCAGACAAACTGGCACCTGGGGTACACAAGTAAATGACCTGCTACCTTTGGCTCTTGCCAATGTCACGGCCAGACGGGTGAAAATCTTTTGCAGCAGGAAGCAGCAACCCGTAATTGATGTTCAGCCTACTTTAACCGGGTCAGACATTCAGTTTTCACCCGATATACTTGGCCTTCATTGCCGTACCAGGCTCTGAACATTATGACGGGTGTGTTGCACAAAAGCAACCCATTTACCTTGGTCAGCACCTCACTGGAACTGTTGCCACAAGAGAGCGAGCAAGAGAAAACTGGCGTAGAACAAATTCCAATAGCAGACAAAGACTTAGATGCCACCGTGCACCCCACTTCAGCCTGAACAGAGGGGTAACTCGCTAGATACAGGTATTACAATCACTGACTCCTGTGAAAAAGCGTGGAAGAAAAAAGAAGCCGCAACCATCAAAATGGAAAAGGAATATCAGAAAGGACCTTAAGCTAAAAGGCGAACCATATGAAACAAGCAGGGGGAAAGTCAAACAAAGAAACCATCTAAAGCCGGCTGACTGCTCCAAATGCAAAAGGCAATGCACAGAAGTAATCACAGAAACGCAGAGAGAAGACATTTTTAGCTTATTTTATTCCCTTTCTAGTTACGTCCGTCAAAAGGACTTCGTTTGTTGAAATGTTTCAAGGCAGGAGACTAGGACATACTTGGACGCCAATAAACAACCAGCAGCAAAGAAGCGTGACGTCCAACAGCACTACAGTTTCACTGTCAACGGAACCAGAATCCCTGTTTGCAAACCGTTTTTCCTGAGAACACTTGATATTGGCCATAGCTATGTGAAACATACTCTTGACAACTGCAAGAACGGCCAGTTCTGTGGGGAAGACCGCAGAGGAAAGAAGTCCTCAACTAACAGATGTCCTGAAGAAACATGGAACGCGGTGAGAAAACATTCAGTCATTTCCAGCAGTAGAATCTCATTACTGCCGAAAACAGACATCGAAACTCTACCTGGACGCTAGTCTCAGCATCAACCAGATGCATCGTCTGTACATAGATAAATGCAAGGAGACGGAGGCACCATCAGTCACTAGCAGATTCTACCTGGAAATCTTTGTCACAGAGTACAATTTTGGTTTTCACAAGCCCAAAAAAAGATCAGTGCTTAACCTGCGCTCAACATCACAATGAGAAGATCGACGGAACGCTGACCCATGAGAGAGAAGAGGAATTCAAACAGCATCATGAGAGAAAAATGGAAGCCAGAGAAGAGAAGAACAAGGGTAGAAAATTAGCCAAAGAAAATCCGAATATTCATGTTGCCACATTTGACATAGAGGCGGTACTTCCCACGCCATGTTCTCCTGTGAGTGCCAACTACTACAAACAGAAGCTTGCCGTTTATAACCTATCCATGTTTTCTCTTGGTGACAAACAGGGGTCGTGCTACATATGGGACGAAACTGAGGGGAACAAGGGGTCCTGTGAGATTGGGACTTGTCTGCTACAGCACCTGAAGTCACTGCCATCAACTGTAAACCACGTTGTTTTGTACTCTGACACATGCACAGGTCAGAACAGAAACAAAAATGTGTCAGCTGCGCTCCAGTATGCAGTGCAGACAATTCCAACTCTCCATACAGTCGACCAAAAGTTCATCGAAAGCGGGCTCACCCAGATGGAGTGCGACTCTATGCACTCCACCATCGAGAGGGCAAAAAAGACAACAACAATTTGTGTACCCCGTGAATGGCACACTGTGGTAAGGATGGCACGCAAATCAGCTGCATACACCATCACCCCCCTCACGTTTGCTGAGATCCTTGACTTTAAGGGCTTGGCAGCATCAACACTTCGAAACACAAAGACTGACCTGCACGGCAATCGTGTCAAAGTCTGTTCATCAAGTACAGGATGTTGGAGGAGTTTCAAACTATCAAGACACGTGGTATAAGCGGCAGAAGGGGAAAGCAACACGAACAGATCAGTGGACCATCACATCGTTACAAAGCACGTCTGCCGCTTGCAGAAGCAAAGAAAAAAGATCTGCTTGACCTTTGCAAAATGGGCGTAATTCCACCTGAATACCATGTGTACTACAAATCCCTTCCATGCAGTCAGTCAAGGCCAGACTGTCTTCCAGAATCGGACAATGAAGACTGCAATGACACTGATGACGACTAAAACTTGCTGCCAAGTAGGTTCGAGTCTCATATACTACACCGGCCATGCTGTCATTGTCAAAGCAAAGAAATTAAGGGGGCGTCAAGTTTGTAATGAGCGGCATTACTCATAAACAATGCTCGACTCCCCTCCATTACACCTCAACCTGCCCTTTCTTCTGGTCCCTTAACCCTTATCATTCGGAATACACCAGTGTGTGAAATAAGTGTGACTAAAATAGTTCAAGGGTAGTGCCATAATAGCTTGGCGCCTCTAGGCGCCAAGCTATTCTGGCACCACCCTTGAACTAAAGCCATTGATCTATATCCTTACCTGTAAGTACTATAATGTAGCTTGCATATGACAGTGTACACATTTGAAGCTTTTAGCCTCAGTATGATATGGGTTAAAGTAGTATAAATGTTACTTGCCAACAAAATGTAAAGTCATAATTGCGTAACTTCCATTCACTTACATGTATGTTTACGTCATTTATGTATCTTCGGCACCAGATCTACTTTGTTTCAGCTTCTTTCATAACTGTGCATGCCAGACTTTGTAGCTGGCAGTTTCTCAGACTTGTGTCTTGAACAATAACATATACAAAGAAGATGAGTGCTGCAAAAGTTGAGCTTAGAGAATATATGGTGCAGGCTGGCGTTATCGTTGCTTTCATTTGTTTTTATTAGTGATTGTTTAATCTGCTAGGATTCTATTTTAATTTGCTTACATTTTAGTTTCTTGTTTTGCTTTGATGCCATCATGCTCTGAATTACTGATGTATTAATGGAACCGGAGACCCTTGAATAACCGTACAGAAAATGAATAATCACGTCAAAACGTGAGTTGATGGCATGATGATTGCACGTATTTTGGGGCAGGCTGTCATGAGCAGAACCATGAATTTCTTCAGCTGTGGTGTATAGTATGATGGTATGGAATGTTTGTCGTACTGTCAAGTGCACAACGACAAACAATTTTCGAAGATTCTTCTTACACATTATACTGAATCCACTGAAGCTACGTGTCCTGGAAAGTTCCTTTACACAACATGTCAATTTATATGACGTATTACTTGGAAGAAGAATGCACATGTGAGAAAAAGCAGTTGAAAATAAAGTACTTTCTTTGACAGAATAACAGTTTTGTTGTTTTGTGAATGTTAACAAATGGCACACATTTCACTTTGGTGCACCTTGGAAACCTCCTATCTGCCACGCAAGTGTTTTCCAGTTAAACCACCAACATTCTTCAGTATCACAAATGTGCCAATTGTATTTTTACATAAACATACATAATTTTGCGGTCCAGTTGTTCTGTTTGGGTTATCAACAAGAGATACAAGCAATACTGTCAGAAAGAGATGCAAATTTTAAGCGTACATGAGATTTTCTCCACAGAAATAGTCATTTATGGCTGTGCAACAAACGTTTAGCATAAACATGAACATATATTGCAGTACTAATGTGTCACTTTCCAAATAGACCAACAACTGCACAACTGCAGTTATACGGTTGTTGTGTGTGAAGAGCTGGGTTGAACACAAATGTATGAGAGCAAGAAGTGTACAAATCAGTGTTGTGCCGTTGTTGCACTAGAACCTGGACATAAGCTGATATGCAACAACAGCTCAAGTTTCAAAAGTAAACGATTAATTAAATTGCTGAATAGCTACAGTTCTGACAAAAATAAATGAAGTGCCCGATGTTACAATCTTTTAAGATTAAAAAAATCATAAATCTGGGACTTCTCTGAGATGAACGGCATAAACTTTAAAATTTCAATCACTATTTTCTCGAAACTATCCTTTTTCAGATAAACTGTTGTTGCTCTAATAGGACGATGTATGCTCTCATGGGATAACACAACCACAATCGTAACATTACCCCCCATTTAGAATGAAATTTCTCAAAAATTTCTTTTCAATTCTCAAAAATACGGTTGTGGTCGTATTAACTTGCACAAAACCACAAATAATAAACATTTCACATCAAAATGAAATCAAAATAATCGTCTCATAGTCTTGTAAACCGACCTGAGCATCAAAATGTTTCTTCAAAATGTTCTGGACACAGAAATGTTCATTCAAACTGTTCTGCTCAGGTAATCTGCTCCAAAGTTCAGCGAACCCTTGATAGACTGTAGTTTAATGTCAAACTTCTGCAAGAACATCGCCCACCTCATAATACGAGAATTTGTAAACTTAGCAGGGTTTAGATAGTTCAAGGGCTGATGGTCTGTTTGGAGAACAAATGGCACTCCCAGAAGGTACAGTTCGAATCGCCTTACTCCCCAGATGATGGCTAGGCACTCCTTCTCGATGGTCGAGTAGTTTCTCTCAGCTCTGGTCAAATTTGTGCTGGCGTAGCTCACTGGGTGGAGTTTTCCGTTATCTTCTTGCATCAAGACTGCACGTATACCTTCGTTGGAGGCGTCTGTTCTCAGGAAGAACGTTTTCAAAGGGTCAGGAAGGTGTAGAACAGGCTAGGATGTCTCGAACCCTTGAGTCAGGACGTTCAGTTCTTCATGTTGAGTCTGGGTTAGATTCTGACCGAACTGGATATCTTCTACATCCTCTTTGTGTCGCAGTTCATTAAGGTCAAACAGGTTCTCATCCTCTAGTCTTTCGTCATCAGCAAGACGCACCGATGCGGCCATTTGCGTTTTTCGTCGAAGACGAACTGAGTTCCCAGGTCACTCAAGATCTCTTCAAGAATCCCTAAACAGATGAACATGTCGACGAGCGCCTCTGCCACTGTTGGAGTGTCGATCTTTTTCAATGGTATGGCTTCAGGATAACGTGTAGCGTAGTCCACCAGGGTCAAAATGTATCGATGACCATCTTCACTTGGAGGACATATTGGCCCCACAAGGTCAACAGCTACCCGCTTGAAATGCATATCGATCAATGTCATTTTCTCTAGAGGAACCTTGGGCACCTTTCCCTTGGAGATGGTCTTCTGGCATATGTCGCACGATCTGCAAAATCGGGTGACGTCGCCTTCCATATCAGGCCAGTAGAAGACAGCTCGGATTCTATCGAGCATCTTGTTGATTCCCAAATGTCCTCCCAATGTGGAATCATGGGCCAGCTTCATCACCTGCATTCTCAAAGGTTCAGGAACTACTACTTGACGCACAGGTTTTTCTCCATTGCTGTCGAATATCCGGTACAGGATATCTTTTCTGGTCTCGAAGGTTATCTCTTTTCCCTTTCGCGTCACAGGCTCGGTTTGACCTCGGAACTTGTCAAGCGTGGTGTCGGCTCTCTGTAGCTTCACCAGCCTTTCCTTATTCACCACGGCGGCTTCCGTGTTGTCCGCCACTTTTAGAGGGATGGTTTGGTGACTCTTCTTTGCTTGACTTCTTGTGGTAACAGAACATGTTTCAGGTCTCCACTCTGGATCTGGATCGTCTGCGTTTCTGACACTGTCAACGTTTCCGATGATAAGATCGTAGACAGGGGTCTTCTCACATAGCACCTTCACCTCTCCTCTCAGATACGGAGTGTCGACTCTGACATTGGCAAGGGGGATAACTATTACAGTTCCGTCGGCCAAAATGAGGGTGGTCCACTCCTGTAACTTCTGGTCTTCAGTTACTAGGTCCTCTCTCACGATGACGCAACTACAACCAGTGTCTCTCAACACTCTCACTGGTGTGTCGCCGACGTGTCCTGACACCACCGGCATGTTCGGCACTTCATTCTCAGGCAGCGCGATGTTTGAGACTGGTAAAAATGTAGCCCCATCTCCTACTGGGATGCGTCCATTTTTTTTTGGGAAGGACTCAATTAGCTCTGGTGTCACTCGCGTTTCTCTAGACTCAAAGTCATTGGATGACGTCACATCATTGGCTAATGCAGCGGCGGCTCTGTGTTGAGACGTGGTACTGCTTCTGCATGCTATCCCACGATCTTGGTTGGATCTTCTGATGTCGTCGCCTCGGGGAACATCTTTAGAAGGACACCGTATCGCTTTGTGACCTTTCTTTCCACAGAGAAAACATGTAAGGTTCTCCACCGGCTTGTATCTTGGGGTGTCTCTGACATTGTGGATTTCCTCTGCTGGTGCATACACACGCTGTGGCTTACTAGACCCGAACTTCATGTTGTGGGCGTCAAGGTATCTTTGAGCGAAGTCGGCCAGGGCCTTTAGTGACTGGTCTTTTTGCTCTCTGAGGTGGGCGGACAGGTCCTTAGAACATGCGCTGAAATCTTGTTCTTTGATGATGATGTCGTACAAGTCTTGGTACTCTCTGTTTAGGCCAGCCAGCTCTATCCATTTCTCCAGGTAGCTTCTGATTCTTTCAATGAGTAGGCCGGGTGTTTCTCCTTCTTCAGGCTGGCAGTTCCAAAATCGTCGCCTGTAACTCTCTTTAGTGAAGTCGTACTGTCTCAACAGGGCGGCTTTCAACTGCGTATAATCTTCGGCTTCCTCTCTTGGTAAGCGAGTGTAAAATTCAAGCGCTTTGCCAGTTAGAAGTGCGCTCAGTTTGATAGCCCAAGTCTCTTGTTTCCAATTGTTGCTATTTGCGAAGCGCTCGAATCGCTCCATATAAGCGTCCATCTTATCTGAATTTTCAATGAAATGTGGAAGTTTTGGCGCACCGGCTGTTTGCTCTCTGCTGGCTAATACTGTTGCTTCAGAAACCCTCTGGCTCTGTGCCTCAATCTCCATCTGCTTTAGTTGAATTTCGTGTTGACGCTGCCTCTCCGCCTCTTCTCGCTCCTCTTCTCGTTGTTTCTCTGCCTCTCTTCGCTGTTTCTCTGCTTCTTCTGCTTGGATTTCGAGTTTCCTGATTTCACTTTCTTTGGCTCTTTCTTCTCTTTCCAATCTCTCCTTTTCTTCTCTCTCTCGTCTCTTTTCTTCTTTCTCTTCTCTCTCCAGTCTCTCCTTTTCTTCTTTCTCTCGTTTCTTTTCTTCTCTCTCTAATCTCTCTTTCTCCCTCTCTCCTTTACAAACTCGAGGAGTTGAGCTCCTTCGAGTCCACATTCCTTTCCAATTTTCAGGAATGTCTCCATTTCCGATGTCGCCATCTCTGCTTTGAACTGCTGGCTGTTTTCTCCTGCTACCTTTTCCACTGAATCAACTGAAGAGGTCCCGTCGGAGGTGCCAATATGTTACGTGGTGGAGTTGTAGTCTTAGTATGATAAACACACCAGACGCACGCACGTAAGGTTCTTTAAAATAAACCTCGTTCAGCTGCAATCCGTCACACGTGGCTTAAGGATGTAGACAATACTGGAGTAACAGTTCCAACAATATTTTAATTCAGCGATGCGATCACCACACCATGCATTTCCAAATGCATCAACACTGATACAAAGTCTCTTCTGCAATGTCCACACTGGGACACAAAGTTTCTCATACACAGCGTCTCTCACAATAAACTGCCTGTCTCTACAACTGACAAAGCAAGACAATGTATGAACGCGCTTTCCCAGCGCCTTCCTTATATATACTGCCAAATCCCAGAATCATCTACGGAAATAATACAATGCAACCAATCGGAACGAAATACGCAACTGAAACTCATAAATAAGAATTTTATGGAATCAGTAAAATAGGCTACAAAAACTCGGCTGCTCACTTCAGCTCTAATTCCTAATATATAATGAAGACACATAAACGTATGGTACCCCTATCACCACGTTCTATGACAGCTCTAGGAGGTTCTCGACCTTTCACAAAACAAAAAGGCTGCTCAATTCACGCGCACAGAAAAACAAAACGTTGCGAAGTGTCGCTAACTACTCAACGTCACACATAGGAGGTCAATAGACAGTGCGACCTTTCTAGAACGTTCTGGACTAAATCTAGGTTATCATAACGAAGTGAATTCCGCTCTGCGCGACCGAAAGAAAAAGTTACTTAAACAGAATACGTGAATCATAACCATGACAGCTCAAAAAAAAAATATCGGATCGTTTCCTACGATAAACACATGTATGCTCTCACGGGATAACACAACCACAATTGTAACACATAGCTGGGTCCCATTTTTGTGCCCATCGCTACGCCACTGCACTGAGCGAAGGTGACGCCATCAAAGGTGAAACTGTTAAGAGAGAGAACCAATTCAGCCAGACGTAGAAGTGTATGAGTAGGAGGTTGTTTATGACTTCTTTGGTTGAGGAAGTATGCAAGTGCATTGAGGTCGTCATTGTGCGGTATGACAGTATATAGTGAAGTAACATCAAGAAAAAACAACAGTTCAGGTTTGAAAAGTTAACAACGTGCCCGACGCCACTGTTTTACTTTCACAACCCAACCCTTTCATATAATTGGATTTACGGAGTACAGTCTCTGAGAACATATTAGTGACGTCTCGATCTCCATTCATAGCTGTGCTATATTTCGTAGAGATGCATCATCCGCCGGTGATAGCTGTGTAAATTCTTAACTATATCCGCCAGTACGTTACCCACCGCATGGATTTAGAGTCTAGTCATGTAGAAAGTTTATTCCTTGAACTGAAATGTGACAATTTCCCCGCCACACTAATTGGATTTATTTATCACATCCCCTCAACCACATTCTCGTGGTATGATGATTTCGTCACCATGATGGATCAGGTGCAACAACGTAACAACAAAGAGATACACCTTCTAGGCGATTTCAACTTCTTCCGGGGGGGGGGGAGGGGGGCAAGATGGCTGGCAGGCATCATTTTCTGGCCGGCCGCTCCGGCAAAATCCGTCAACTGTGCTTTGAAGCGACGCCTATATTTTTTTTCCCAGCAGTGTTGTGCCATCAAGTTCCTATGAATCAGTGATGTACTTTTTTCAACAATTTATTTGATATGATATCGTCTTTATTTTGTAATACTGAGTCGGATCGTCTTCATCTTCAGTTTAACTGTGTTACGATTGTGGTTGTGTTATCCTGTGAGAGGGTACATGTGTTATTCGTAGGTAACGATATGTTGTTTATTTGAGCTATCACGGCTATGATTTCGTGCCTTTTTAGTAAGTTTTTCTTTTGTTCGTGAGTAGAGCCGATTTCGTTTTGTTAAGTTTAGTCCGGAACGTTGTAGAAGGGTCGCACTGTCTGGTGGCCTCGTAAGTGTCACGTCGGTTAGGTGACATCGCAACATTTTTCGCTACATTTTGTTTTCATGTGCGCGTGTATCGAGCAGCTTTTATTTTGTTTGGTGAATGTTCTCGTACCTTTTTGAGCTATCATAGATAGGGATACCATACTTTTATGTGTCTTTATTATATGCTAGAATTTAGAGCTGAAGTGAGCAGCCGTGTTTTTGTAGCCTGATATATTGTTTCTGGAAAGTTTATGTTAATGAGTTTCGGCTGCGCGTTTCGTTCTAGTTGTTTGAGTTCATGATTTCCGTAGAAGATTCTAGGTTTTGATAGTGTATATAAGGAGGGCGCTGGGAAAGCCCAGTAGTACATTGTCTTGCTTTGTCAGTTGTAGAGATACGCAGTTTATTGCGAGAGACGCTGTGTATGAGAAACTTTGAGTCGTAGTGTGGACAAAGCAAAAGAGACTTTGTATTCAGTAGTTTGTGCATTTGAGAGTGCATTACTGTGTGGATATCGCATCGCTGAATTAAATATTGTTGGAACTGTTACTCCAGTTTTGTCTACATCCTTAAGCCACGGTTGACGGATTGCAGCTGAACGAGGTTTACTTTAAAGAACTCTACGTGCGTGTGTGTCTGGTGTGTTTATCACACTTCGACTAAAACTCCACCACGTAACATTTTGGCGACCCCGACGAGACCTCTTCAGTTGGTTCAGTGGAAAGGGTAGCAGGAGAAAACAGCCAGCAGTGAAAAGCAGAGATGGCGACATCGGAATTGGAGACATTCCTGAAAATTGGAAAGGAATGTGGACTCGAAGGAGCTCAACTCCTCGAGTTTGTAAAGGAGAGAGAGGAGAAAGAAGAAAAGAGACGAGAGAGAGAAGAAAAGGAGAGACTGGAGAGAGAAGAGAAATAAAAAAAAAAAAACGAGAGAAAGAAGAAAAGGAGAGACTGGAAAGAGAAGAAAGAGCCAAAGAACGTGAAATCAGGAGACTCGAAATCCAAGCAGAAGAAGCAGAGAAACAGCGAAGAGAGGAGCGAGAAGAGGTGGAGAGGCAACGTCAACACAAAATTCATCTAAAAAAGATGGAGATTGAAGCACAGAGCCAGAGAACTAATGAAGCAACAGCATTAGCGAGCAGAGAACAAACAGCCCGTGCGCCAAAACTTCCACCTTTCATTGAAAATTCAGATAAGATGGACGCTTATCTGGAGCGATTCGAGCGCTTCGCAAATAGCAACAATTGGAAACAAGAGCCTTGGCCTATTAAACTGAGCGCACTTCTAACTGGCAAAGCGCTTGAATTTTACACCCGTTTGCCAAGAGAAGAAGCCAAAGATTATACTCAGTTGAAAGCCGCCCTGTTGAGACAGTACGACTTCACTGAAGAGGGTTACAGGCGACGATTTCTGAACTGCAAGCCTGAAGAAGGAGAAACAACCGGCCTATTCATTGAAAGAATCAGAAGCTACCTGGAGAAATGGATAGAGCTGGCTGGCCTAAACAGAGAGTACCAAGACCAGTGCGACCTCATCATCAAAGAACAAGTTTTCAGCGCATGTTCTAAGGACCTGTCCGCCCACCTCAGAGAGCAAAAAGACCAGTCACTAAAGGCCCTGGCCGACTTCGCTCAAAGATACCTTGACGCCCACAACATGAAGTTCGGGTCCAGTAAGCCACAGCGTGTGTATGCACCAGCAGAGGAAATCCACAATGTCAGAGACACCCCGAGATACAAGCCGGTGGAGAACCTGACATGTTTTCTCTGTGGAAAGAAAGGTCACAAAGCGATACGGTGTCCTTCTAAAGACATTCCCCGAGGCGACAACATCAGAAGATCCAACCAAGATCGTGGGATAGCATGCAGAAGCAGTACCACGTCTCAACACAGAGCTGCCGCTGTATTAGCCAATGATGTGACGTCATCCAATGACTTTGAGTATAGAGAAAAGCGAGCGACACCAGAGCTGATCGAACCTTTCAAAAAGAATGGACGCATCCCAGTAGGAGATGGGACTACATTTTTACCAGTCTCAAACATCGCGCTGCCTGAGAATGAAGTGCCGAACATGCCGGTGGTGTCAAGATTCGTCGGCGACACACCAGTGAGAGTGTTGAGAGACACTGGTTGTAGCTGCATCATCGTGAGAGAGGACCTAGTAGCTGAAGACCAGAAGCTACAGGAGTGGACCACCCTCATTTTGGCTGACGGAACTGTAAGGATTATCCCCCTTGCCAAAGTCAGTGTCGACACCCCATACTTGACAGGAGAGGTGAAGGCGTTGTGCGTGAAGACACCAGTCTACGACCTCATCATCAAAAACATTGATGGTGCCAGAAACGCAGACGATCCAGATCCAGAGTGGAGACCTGAAATATGTTCTGTTACCACGAGAAGTCAAGCAAAGAAGAGTCACCAAACCATCCCTCTTAAAGTGGCGGACAACACGGAAGCAGCAGTGGTGAATAAAGAAAAGCTGGTGGAGCTACAGAGAGGTCAAGACACACCAAAATTGGTGGAATCGGTGTGTCTTGATGATGACGAAAGACTAGACGACGAGAACCTGTTTGACCTTAATGAACTCCGACACAAAGAGAATGTAGAAGATATCCAGTTCGGTCAGAATCTGACCCAGACTCAACGTGAAGAACTGCGCGTCCTGACTCAAGAGTTCGAGCATCGGTTTACACCTGACCCAGGGACAACAGACACCATCCTGCACGAGGTAAACCTGACGTCAAACGAGCCACTTCGCAGCAAGCCTTATCGTCTTCCTTATAACACGAGAGAAAAATTGAAAAAGGATATCAAGGAAATGCTGTGTCTGAATGTCATCAGAGAGTCCAAGTCACCCTATGTGTCCCCAGTTGTCATCGTGAAGAAACCAGATGGATCCAACCGAGTGTGTGTGGACTATCGCAGACTCAATAAACTAACACTCTTTGATCCAGAGCCTATGCCCACAGCAGAAGAACTGTTCCAGAAGGTCAGTGGAGACCGATTTATCTCCAAAATTGACTTAAGTAAAGGGTATTGGCAAATCAAGGTTGCAGAAAAAGATATCCCCAAGACAGCGTTCGTCACACCCGACGGTCATTGGGAGTTCCTGGAGATGCCTTTTGGTATGGTGAATAGTGGTGCCACATTAAAGAGAGGACTAAAAAAATCCTAGAAGATATACAAAATGTGGTATTTTACTGGGATGACATTTTGATCCATACCAAAACTTGGGGGGACCACCTCAAAGCCGTCCGAGAACTGTTCCAAAGACTGTCAGATGCGAATTTCACCATCCGTCCAAGCAAGTGTATTCTTGGGGCTGACAACATAGACTTCATTGGACATAAATTGAGCGAAGGTTTAAAGGGGCTACACGACACCAACGTGCAGAAGATCAGGGATGCCCCGCGACCTACGACCAAGACGCAAGTCCGCTCATTTATGGGCTTGGCGAACTACTACCGGGAGTTCATACCAAACTTTGCGGCAGTTACAGCACCCCTGACTGATTTGCTGAGGAAAGGACAACCTAACATAGTGAAGTGAGAGGATGTCCAAGAGCGAGCATTCCAGGCGGTTCGAGGCATCCTAAACGAGAAGCCTGTTCTACACCTTCCTGACCCGTTGAAAACGTTCTTCCTGAGAGCAGACGCCTCCAACGAAGGAGTAGGGGCAGTCTTGATGCAAGAAGATAACGGAAAACTCCACCCAGTGAGCTACGCCAGCAAAAGGTTGACCAGAGCTGAAAGAAACTACTCGACCATCGAGAAGGAGTGTCTAGCCATCATCTGCGGAGTAAGGCGATTCGAACTGTACCTTCTGGGAGTGCCATTTGTTCTCCAAACAGACCATCAGCCCTTGAACTATCTAAACTCTGCAAAGTTTACAAATTCTCGTATTATGAGATGGGCGATGTTTTTGCATAATTTTGACATTAAACTACAGTCTATCAAGGGTTCGCAGAACTTCGGAGCAGATTACTTGAGCAGAGCAGTTTAAATAAACATTTCTGTGTCCAGAACATTTGTATGAAACATTTCAGTGCTTAGGACTGTTTACAGGAACTGTGAGACGTTTTTTTCAAATTCGATTTTTGATGTGTAGTTATATTTGTTTAGGGTTTTTCATTTTGTGTAGGTTTACACAGCCACAACCGTATTTTTGAATTTGAGAAGAAATTGTTGTGAAATTTCATTCTTAAGAAGGGGGGGGGGGGGGTAAGTGGTGTTTAGACGAGGGAGGAGTGATAAACATATTTTAAACGGAGGGAAAGAGGACTGAATGCGTGGGTGGGGGGCGGTGTCCGGTAGCGGAAGTACTGAGTAGGTGGGGGAATTTCCCGACTGTGGAATGCTATGATGGGAGATGGAGATTGAGAGAGAGAGAGGAAGGGTGGGAAAGCCTGTAGGGGGTGAGTGCGTAGGCGAGTATGAGAGGCGTGTGGGAGGTGAATGCGTGGGCGGTTACAGGAGTGATAAGGGAGGGTACCAACCGAATACGCCAGTCAGCAGCAGCAGTCAGGCGACAGCTAGAAATTGAAATGGCTCCCAAATCAGCGAGAAAGAAGGCTTTACTAGAAAATAGTGAGATGGACCATATTTTCCGTGACTGGGGCCTCGACGAAGAGGTGCAGAGTGCCATGATCAGGGAAAAATTCATCTCTAGGCAAGCACTACTGCTAATGTCTGACGAAGACATTGACGCTCTGGCGCTGAAACGGGGGGACAGAGCAGTGCTCCGTGCAGCGGTGGCCAAATTCCAGGTGGACAACGGCGGTGGCCCACTGTGCGGCGGACTGGGAGGAGTAGCGGACAACAGCGGCAGTAGGGCGCCACAGACCTTGCAGGACGCCCTATACAGTACACACCACAGCGGGGCCGGACTGGATGAACTGTTGCGCGACGGCCTGTGCGTCAGTGGCAACAGTAGCGGGGGTATTGCGGCAGCAAAAGGTGGGCCCCACTTACGTATAGTAGACTTTCTGTCTTCAGCAGCAGTGGCAGAGGAAGAAGTGGCAATTGGGGGTGGTGTCACTATAAAGTTGAACAGCAAACCGAAGTTGGACAAGGTTTCCCCCGCACACTGGATAGTGGCAAATAGCCGTATTATGGCGGCCCTTATGGACAAACCCACACCGGGTTTCACGCCGTACGCCTACCTCAAGTACTCGGCGATGGTGGGGGAGCTGGCGGCCAGATACACCTGGCAAAGTGTCCTGCTGTTCGACGATGAGTATCGTCAGCGGCAAGCGGCCGAAGCATTCCAGTGGGGCACGGACGCCCCACACCTGTCCACGGTGGTGCTGCGTGACCGTACTGCGCAATCTGCGATGCCCGCTGGCTCACCTGCTCGCAGAACAGGAGGAGGGATGGCCAGACCGCGCCCACAACGCCCCATCGGCCCCTCTGGGAGGGAAGTGTGCCTGCAGTACAACAGAGGGTACTGCAACTACGGCGCACGCTGCCAGCTGGAACATGTGTGTGCCACCTGCGGGAGAGATCATCCGGCGCGGGAACATCGTGACACACCTGCAGCAGCGGCAGGGGGCAAACACGGGACAGCCTAGGACACAGCGCAGCAGGTTGCACAAGGCGAGATAGGCCCCACCCATTCTAGCACTTTTTATCATAGCCCTTATCCTGCACTAAGTCCATACAACTGTCAATTGTTAGGTTCTGGAGCGTCCATTAGCTCAAAGCTTTTAGTGTGGCAAGACGAATTAGCTTCTGATAAAGACAAAAAGTTTCTCCTTGAAGGGGTCGAACATGGGTTTTATATCACTGACAAACATCAGACTGTTAGATCTGTAGAGCAGAAAAATCACACCTCTGCCGTAAAAAACAGAGTATCGGTAGAAAAGGAGCTAATCGATCAGATAAACAAAGGTCATTATATCTTAGCATCTTAATGTTATGATTGTGGTTGTGTTATCCTGTGAGAGCGTACATGTGTTATTCATAGGTAACGATATGTTGTTTATTTGAGCTATCACGGTTATGATTTCGTGCCTTTTTAGTAAGTTTTTCTTTTGTTCGTGAGTAGAGCCGATTTCGTTTTGTTTAGTCCGGAACGTTGTAGAAGGGTCGCACTGTCTAGTGGCCTCGTAAGTGTCACGTCGGTTAGGTGACATCGCAACATTTTTCGCTACTTTTTGTTTTCATGTGCGCGTGTATCGAGCAGCTTTTATTTTGTTTGGTGAATGTTCTCGTACCTTTTTGAGCTATCATAGATAGGGATACCATACTTTTATGTGTCTTTATTATATGCTAGAATTTAGAGCTGAAGTGAGCAGCCGTGTTTTTGTAGCCTGATATACTGTTTCTGGAAAGTTTATGTTAATGAGTTTCGGCTGCGCGTTTCGTTCTGGTTGTTTGAGTTCATGATTTCCGTAGAAGATTCTAGATTTTGATAGTGTATATAAGGAGGGCGCTGGGAAAGCCCAGTAGTACATTGTCTTGCTTTGTCAGTTGTAGAGATACGCAGTTTATTGCGAGAGACGCTGTGTATGAGAAACTTTGAGTCGTAGTGTGGACATAGCAAAAGAGACTTTGTATTCAGTAGTTTGTGCAGTTGAGAGTGCATTACTGTGTGGATATCGCATCGCTGAATTAAATAATGTTGGAACTGTTACTCCAGTTTTGTCTACATCCTTAAGCCACGTGTGACGGATTGCAGCTGAACGAGCTTTACTTTAAAGAACTCTACGTGCGTGTGTGTCCGGTGTGTTTATCATACTTCGACTACAACTCCACCACGTAACAAACTGTCGGACAGAATTTTCAACCTACTTTGCGCCAGGTTACATAGTCAAAGAATAGCGTGCAGATGAACTGTGCAATTACTAATCATGTGCTATTCCGGGCTTATACTATAGTGTTTGTAGACTGTTGCTATATCTTTCTTTATTCTGTCTGACTCCACAGAAAAGCGTGAAAGCATACAGAGAAGCATCTACCAGCGAGCTTTACTACTTTCTTAGTTGCTGCGTTTCCTCCTCGGCGGCCGAGTTTATGTAGCATCTGCCTGGCTCGCCGACTTTCGCTGTTGACAGACATTTCCCAACAAGCAGTGTGCCAGTGAAATGAACAGGACTGTGTGTGGGGTGTGTGGGTATTTTATTATAACGACTCATGGCGGGTACCAGAATGATATTTATATGTAAAACATAATAATAATAATAATAATAATAATATATAATATTTATACGGCGCATTTCTCATTTATAATATAACTCATAGTGTTGACGGACTTTGTCGGAGTGGTTCCCTCTAAATACCGGCGCTGTACTGTAGCGACGGGCCCCCAGGTGCAGCTTTGACTGCTGTTTTTATGTAGCCTAGATCTGAGCTCATTTCTTTGTCGACGGTATTTTGTTTCTGTTGTTAACTTGTATTTCATGTACCAGCTTTAGTCAAGTAGTGTTACGTGGTGGAATTGTAGTCGAAGTATGATAAACACACCAGACGCACGCACGTAAGAGTTCTTTAAAATAAACCTCGTTCAGCTGCAATCCGTCACACGTGGCTTAAGGATGTAGACAATACTGGAGTAACAGTTCCAACAATATTTAATTCAGCGATGCGATATGACACAGTAATGCACTTTCAAATGCACAAACTACTGATACAAAGTCTCTTCTGCTATGTCCACACTGCGACACAAAGTTTCTCATACACAGCTAGCGTCTCTCGCAGTAAACTACGTGTCTCTACAACTGACAAAGCAAGACAATGTACCCACGGGCTTTCCTAGCGCCCTCCTTATAAATACTATCAAATTCCATACAACGCAACCAATCAGAACGAAACACGCAGCCGAAACTCATTAACATGAACTTTCCAGAAAAAAAAAACTATAACAGGCTACAAAAACACTTCAGCTCTAAATTCTAACGTATAATTAAGTCACACAAAAGTATGGTATCCCTATCACCTGGTAGCTCTATAAAGTACGAGAACATTCCCAAAACAAAACAAAGGCTGCTCAATCCACGCGCACAGGAAAACAAAAAGTAGCGAAAATGTTGCGATGTCAACTAACCGACGTGACACTTACGAGGCCACTAGACAGTGAAACTTTCCTAGAACGTTCCGGACTAAACTTAACAAAACGAAATCGGCTCTACTCACGAACAAAAGAAAATCTTACTAAAAAGACACGTGAATCGTAACCAAGATAGCTCAAATAAACATCGGATCGTTACCTACGATCAACACACGCACGCTCTCACAGGATAACACAACCACAATCGTAACATTACCCCCCTCTTATGAATGAAATTTCACAAAAATTTCTTCTCAAGTATTAAAAATACGGTTGTGGCTGTGTAAACCTACACAAAACCCTAAACAAATATAATTTCACATCAAAAATCAAATTAAAATAAACATCTCACAGTTCCTGTAAACAGTCCTGAGCATCAAAATGTTTCATACAAATGTTCTGGACACAGAAATGTTCATTTAAACTGCTCTGCTCAGGTAATCTGCTCCAAAATTCTGCGAACCCTTGATAGACTGTAGTTTAATGTCAAAATTCTGCAAGAACATCGCCCATCTCATAATACGAGAATTTGTAAACTTTGCAGAGTTTAGATAGTTCAAGGGTTGATGGTCCGTTTGGAGAACAAATGGCACTCCTAGAAGGTATAGTTCGAATCGCCTTACTCCCCTAATCGCTGTGGACCGTGACACCTGCCGCTCCACCATTTACAAGGCAGCTGTCTCCTTTGAGGACTCTCGCAGAGCTAGCCTTAAGGACAAGCGGCTGAGGAGAAAAAACAGAGATGCCGCAACTCAGAACCCTGGCCATACTTTCTCCTGCAGCCACTGCGGTCGAACCTGCCAGTCCCGGATTGGCCTCCGCAGCCACGAACAAGCCTGCAGACGTCATGGCCAACTCCTATAAAATCTTCGTTCGCGAAGTCAAGCAAGCCAAGAGAGACTCCCCAGATGATGGCTAGGCACTCCTTCTCGATGGTCGAGTAGTTTCTCTCAGCTCTGGTCAACGTTTTGCTGGCGTAGGTCACTGGGTGGAGTTTTCCGTTATCTTCTTGCATCAAGACTGTACCTACTCCTTCGTTGGAGGCGTCTGTTCTTAGGAAGAACGTTTTCAACGGGTATGGAAGGTGTAGAACAGGCTTCTCGGTAAGGATATCTCGAACCGCCTGGAATGCTCGCTCTTGGGCATCCTCCCACTTCACTATGTTAGGTAGTCCTTTCCTCAGCAAATCAGTCAGGGGTGCTGTGACTGCCGCAAAGTTTGGTATGAACTCCCGGTAGTAGTTCGCCAAGCCCATAAATGAGCGGACTTGCGTCTTGGTCGTAGGTCGCGGGGCATCCCTGATCTTCTGCACGTTGGCGTCTTGTAGCCCCTTTAAACCTTTGCTCAATTTATGTACAATGAAGTCTATGTTGTCAGCCCCAAGAATACACTTGCTTGGACGGATGGTGAAATTCGCATCTGACAGACTTTGGAACAGTTTTTGGAGGGCTTTGAGGTGGTCCCCCCAAGTTTTGGTATGGATCAAAATGTCGTCCCAGTAAAAGACCACATTTTGCATATCTTCTAGGATCTTTTTCAGTCCTCTCTTCAATGTGGCACCACTGTTCACCATACCAAAAGGCATCTTCAGGAACTCCCAATGACCGCCGGGTGTGACGAACGCTGTCTTGGGGATATCTTTTTCTGCAACCTTGATTTGCCAATACCCTTTGCTTAGGTCAATTTTGGAGAAAAATCGGTCTCCACTGATCTTCTGTAACAGTTCTTCCGCTGTGGGCATAGGTTCTGGATCAAAGATAGTTAGTTTATCGAGTCTGCGATAGTCCACACACACTCGGTTGGATCCATCTGGTTTCTTCACGATGACAACTAAAGACGCATATGGTGACTTGGACTCTCTGATGACATTCAGACTCAGCATTTCCTTGATATCCTTTTTCAATTCTTCCCTCGTGTTATAAGGCAGACGACAAGGTTTGCTGCGAACTGGCTCGTTTGACGTCAGGTTTACCTCGTTCTGGATGGTGTCTGTTGTCACTGGGTCAGGTGTAAACCGATGCTCAAACTCTTGAGTCAGGACGCGCAGTTCTTCACGTTGAGTCTGGGTCAGATTCTGACCGAACTGGATATCTTCTACATCCTCTTTGTGTCGGAGTTCATTAAGGTCAAACAGGTTGTCGTCGTCTAGTCTTTCGTCATCAGCAAGACGCTCCGATTCCGCCAAATTTGGTTTGTCTTGATCTCTCTGTAGCTCCACCAGCCTGTCCCTATTCACGACAGCTGCTTCCGTATTGTCCGCCACTTTTAGAGGGATGGTCTGGTGACTCTTCTTTGCTTGATTTCTCGTGGTAACAGAACATATTTCAGGTCTCCACTCTGGATCTGGATCGTCTGCGTTTCTGGCACCATCAATGTTTCCGATGATGAGGTCGTAGACTGGCGTCTTCACGCACAACGCCTTCACCTCTCCTGTCAAGTATGGGGTGTCGACACTGACTTTGGCAAGGGGGATAATCC
The DNA here is from genome assembly GCA_036245525.1 of Semisulcospira habei. Lineage (NCBI taxonomy): Eukaryota > Metazoa > Mollusca > Gastropoda > Semisulcospiridae > Semisulcospira > Semisulcospira habei. Next base: position 245,830,512 of record BTPG01000003.1, read on the forward strand.
TTACCGTTCCGTCAGCCAAAATGAGGGTGGTCCACTCCTGTAGCTTCTGGTCTTCAGCTACTAGGTCCTCTTTCACGATGATGCAGCTACAACCAGTGTCTCTCAACACTCTCGCTGGTGTGTCGCCGACGAATCCTGACACCACCGGCATGTTCGGCACTTCATTTTCAGGCAGCGCGATGTTTGAGACTGGTAAAAATGTAGCTCCATCTCCTACTGGGATGCGTCCATTCTTTTTGAAAGATTCAATCAGCTCTCGTGTCACTCGCGTTTCTCTAGACTCAAAGTCATTGGATGACGTCACATCATTGGCTAATACAGCGGCAGCTCTGTGTTGAGACGTGGTACTGCTTCTGCCTGCTATCCCACGATCTTGTTTGGATGTTCTGATGTTGTCACTTCGGGGAACATCTTTAGACGGACACCGTATCGCTTTGTGACCTTTCTTTCCACAGAGAAAACATGTCAGGTTCTCCACCGGCTTGTATCTCGGGGTGTCTCTGATATTGTGGATTTCCTCTGCTGGTGCAGACACACGCTGTGGCTTACTGGACCCGAACTTCATGTTGTGAGCGTTAAGGTATCTTTGACCGAAGTCGGCCAGGGCCTTTAGTGACTGGTCTTTTTGCTCTCTGAGGTGGGTGGCCAGGTCCTTAAAACATGCGCTGAAAACTTGTTCTTTGATGATGAGGTCACACAAGTCCTGGTACTCTCTGTTTAAACCAGCCAGCTCAATCCATTTCTCTAGGTAGCTTCTGATTCTTTCAATGAATAGGCCTGGTGTTTCTCCTTCTTCAGGCTTGCAGTTCCTAAATCGTCGCCTGTAACCTTCTTCAGTAAAGTCATACTGTCTCAGCAGGGCGGCTTTCAACTGTGTATAATCTTTGGCTTCTTCTCTTGATAAGCGGGTGTAAAATTCAAGCGCTTTGCCAGTTAAAAGTGCGCTCAGTTTAATAGCCCAAGTCTCTTGTTTCCAATTGTTGCTATTTGCGAAGCGTTCGAATCGCTCCAGATAAGCGTCCATCTTATCTGAATTTTAATGAAAGGTGGAAGTTTTGGCGCACGGGCTGTTTGTTCTCTGCTCGCTAATGCTGTTACTTCATTAGTTCTCTGGCTCTGTGCCTCTATCTCCATCTGCTTCAGATGAATTTCATGTTGTCGCTGCCTCTCCGCCTCTTCTGATTGAATTTCGAGTTTCCTAATTTCACGCTCTTTGGCTCTTTCTTCTCTTTCCAATCACTCTTTTTCTTCTTTCTCTCGTCTCTTTTCTTCTTTCTCCTCTCTCTCCAGTCTCTCCTTTTCTTCTCTCTCTCGTCTCTTTTCTTCTTTCTCCTCTCTCTCCAGTCTCTCCTTTTCTTCTCTCTCTCGTCTCTTTTCTTCTTTCTCCTCTCTCTCCAGTCTCTCCTTTTCTTCTCTCTCTAGTCTCTCCTTCTCTCTCCCTTTTACAAACTCGAGGAGTTGAGCTCCTTCGAGTCCACATTCCTTTCCAATTTTCAGGAATGTCTCCATCTCCGATGTCGCCATCTCTGCTTTTCACTGCTGGCTGTTTTCTCCTGCTACCCTTTCCACTGAACCAACTGAAGAGGTCTCGTCGGGGTCGCCAAAATGTTACGTGGTGGAATTGTAGTCGAAGTATGATAAACACACCAGACGCACGCACGTAAGAGTTCTTTAAAATAAACCTCGTTCATCTGCAATCCGTCACACGTGGCTTAAGGATGTAGACAATACTGGAGTAACAGTTCCAACAATATTTAATTCAGCGATGAGATATCCACACAGTAATGCACTTTCAAATGCACAAACTACTGATACAAAGTCTCTTCTGCTATGTGCACACTGCGACACAAAGTTTCTCATACACAGCGTCTCTCGCAATAAACTACGTGTCTCTACAACTGACAAAGCAAGACAATGTACCCACGGGCTTTCCTAGCGCCCTCCTTATAAATACTATCAAATTCCAGAATCTTCTATGGAAATCATACAACTCAACTAATCAGAACGAAACACGCAGCCGAAACTCATTAACATGAACTTTCCAGATAAAAACTATAACAGGCTACAAAACACGGCTGCTTACTTCAGCTCTAAATTCTAACGTATAATTAAGTCACATAAAAGTATGGTATCCATGTCACCTGGTAGCTCTGTAAAGTACGAGAACATTCCCAAAACAAAATTAAGGCTGCTCAATGCACGCGCACAGGAAAACAAAAAGTAGCGAAAATGTTGCGATGTCAACTAACCGACGTGACACTTACGAGGCCACTAGACAGTGCGACCTTCCTAGAACGTTCCGGACTAAACTTAACAAAACGAAATCGGCTCTGCTCACGAACAAAAGAAAATCTTACTAAAAAGACACGTGAATCGTAACCAAGATAGCTCAAATAAACATCGGATCGTTACCTTCGATCAACACATGCACGCTCTCACAGGATAACACAACCACAATCGTAACAAGTAGGAACTTTACGAAATAACATATAATAGTGTGTTCAGGAGACATAGGGTTGTCTTAATATTCTGTTTTTGTCAGGGAGGTTCGGGTCGGGGATGAGGCCACTTACGCCGGCCTGTAGATGCCTTGGCGACGGGCTTCACCCGTCCCGAGTCATTGTCCATGTTGTAGTTATGTTATTGTCCATTTGTTTGTAAAATGTTGTGTGAGTGTGTGTGATTGCGAGTTGCACCTGAGGTGTCGAGACGAATTTCTATTTTCGAGATAATAATAATAATAATAATAATAATAATAATAATAATAATAATAACAAAGATCATTTATATCGCGCTGAATAACCAGGAGTGGTGGGCTCTAAGCGCGTTACAAAAAAATGTATAACGTATTCTTATTCTTTAGCCATTAGTGATCACTTTCCTGCTTGTTTTAATCTTTCAGTTAAACTCGATAAAGCCCAGCACAAACAACACACTACTATCACATACAGGTCTTACAAAGAGTTCCACAAAGATGACTTTCTTCATGACCTATCAAACACGCCCTTTCACCTAATTTATACCACTTATGATCCCAATAAAGCCCTTGCGCTTTGGTTCAAACTGTTTCTTTGGGTCCTAGATACACATGCCCCACTACGGATTAAAAGAGTTAAACACACTACCCTTCTGCGTTACCTATGTAACCGCCAACAGAAGGTGTACTCAAACGGAAGGTACTCGAAAAAAAGGTATAGTGAGGCACGGTGTCCCCCAAGGATCTATCCTAGGGCCTCCTTTATTTTCTTTATTCATCAATGAACAGTCTCTTTCCATCTCAAACCCTGAGTTAAAATGTGAACTCTTTGCTGCCGATTCAAAGCTGCATATATCTGACAAACGTGAAACAGCGCTCAAAAGCATGTTGGTAACAACCCGCCAAAAGCATCAGCTTAATCCTGCCCCTCTGAAACTGTCACTTGACAATAAACTTATCCAACAAGTATCCAAGCACCGTCTACTGGGAGTTGTAGTTGACGACCAGCTAAAGTGGTCGCCGCATATGGACAGTTTGTGCAAAATCTTGTCCAGGAATGTATTTCTGCTCTCTAAAATTAGACATATTCTTAGTACAAAGTGCTGTACATAGTTCTTTCACGCACACATTAAAGGCCACTGTGACTATGCGTCCTCTTTGTGGGACGAAAGGTAGTGAACTTCATATTAAACAATCAACTCACTGTATTGTCGTTCAGTTAAAATAAGTATTCCAAACCCTACTTCCACACACGAAAAATTCAAATCCCTTGGCCTGCTTCCACTGAAGGAACAACCCAAATTTAACAAATGCGTTCTCATGCACAAAATATTTCGCTATCAAACACACACATTTTAACCAAACATTGCTTTCTGAAATACTGTTAACAGGGTGCACTTCCTTCAGAGAGATGTTGTTCGGGAAGGGGGGGGGGGGGTAGGGGGGGGGTGGAGATAGAGACTCGCGTCCCCTTGTACCTCTGTTTGACCCAGACAATTTCTTATTCAATATATTACATTTGCTTTCCGCCCCTTTGTTTGCTATCAGTATAAATTCTTACCGAAACATATTTTTGTCTGCTTCTAGTGTGTCATAACAATCACATATTCCTCGAAGTCAGGTACCGTAAAGCTATTCAGATAATTTTTCACACAACTCTGATTTAAAAGTTTATAGAAAAGAACTCAACGGAGAAAGAAACACGCTTAGAAATGAAAAGTTACAACATAATTTATTAATATTTGAAAACAGACAAACCAGTATACAAATCAGTCGCTACTTATCTTGTGATCGAAAAGAAGAAAGGTAGCACTTTGCTTCTCCTGACTCACAAGATAAGTAGCAACTGATCTGATTGTTATAAATTGTGTTGCAAGTGTCTTTTCTAAGCGTGTTTCTTTCTCCGATGGATTCTTGTCTGCCTTTTTTCACTCTTTTCAGTCACATTTATGGTCTTGATTTCAAAGTTTATGGTTTTTATTGAGTCTCTTATCATTTGAAGTAAAACAGTCTGTGTTTAAACAGTTTTAACTAATTTCCAACTTGTCCACAATGGTTATGTCACATCCAAAACGTTAAGTTCATTCAAAATAAAAATAAAAACAATGGTGCTCCATGGTTCTGCTGTGTCTGATAAACACTGTTGTTACTTCAATAAATGACTGATGGTTTCATATAATTTGCATTTGATTCTTGAGTCAGGAGTGTTTATGCGTGGGCATGTCACAGATGTGACGCAGGACAAAATTAACCGATGAAACTGTCTATATTTCTGGCATTAAAATTTACATGAAGAAAACATTTCGAAACCTTGTCTTGTGTTGCTTAAAGAAACTGTCAAAAGAATCGCAGATAATAATATTTTCTTTGAATTTGAACCTGTTCATTTTGTCCATCGCCACATCCGCGACAAGCCAGCTGACCCGTTTAAAGCTCACATCAGACAGTCAATATTCAACTATCTTTTACTGATTCTGCAGTGTGCTAGAAGGTGTCTAAGATCACAGGTAAGAGTGAATTGATTAATTATTTCAGTAATCAATTTTTATGGTAAGGGTTTAAACCACGAGAGTGTGATTCTTAGTGTCACCCAAACGCTGAAGTAAGAATCTATTTCTTACTCACCTTTTTCATTAGATCTGATGTGAGTTGGTTTTCGGCACACGCTCAGAGCTACAACACAGCATCATATTTTCTTGGCACAGATCTTGGCATTGTTTACTTTATAATGTTTTAGATGTCAAACTTCCCAAATGATGACGTAATAGTGCAATACATGACGTCATAGTATCAGTCGTCACTATGAAATAGTGTCATTGAGCATGAGCTGAAAGTAGGTCGTTTCAAAATCGCGGTGCTCATACCTTTTTGTTGACCACATTTTTACAAGGCAAATTTGTACACACTTGGCAGTACAGAACAGGGCTGTATCACACACATGTGTTTAGGTGATATTGAGAATCTCACTCGAGTAATTTTAAAACCTTATCCTTCGAGCGAAAGAGAGTAGGATACGTTTTAAGATCACGAGAGTGAGATTCTCAGTACCACCTAAACGACGATGTAAGAATCAATTTCTTAATCACCTTTTTCTTGGCATAAATGGACTGTGGGTTATTTTTTGGCAAACTCATAGTCACAACACAGCCGCCATTGTGTCTTGGAAAAGATTTTGACATAATTTACTTTTGTAATGTGACGTCACTATTCTGGATGCCAGACAAAAATTCCTACAAGATGATGTAATAGCGCAATACATGACGACAGAGTACTAGTCGTCACTATGGAATGATATCATTGCGCGTGAGCTAAAAGTAGGTCACATTTCAATTTGGCGTGTGCACGCACCTTTTTCTTCATCCGACTTTGTATAAGACATTTTTGTGCTCACTTGGCCGTTCACGCAGCAGGGCGGTACCACACACTTGTGATACAACCAAACTGTATCATACGTGTGTGATACAGCTGTTTCGCTCAAAGGCATCATGGAAGGAGGTGTGTAAGAAATATATATGTACGGCGCTTCGCGCCAAAGAACGTTCTACAGCCAAGTTAGCGTAACTAGACATGACTTAATTTTCATCTTGATGCTTCAGTTGTCAGGGGTTGAGGCTAAGTCTGTGTGTAATCACCGTGGCGAAAATCTATTTGGAGTGGAATTATGTTGCGCACCATTCGATGGATAGAATCACGTTGGGTAGATCTGCGCCTCTTTATAGCGAAGCTGATTCCTTCAGTCTTACTTACCCTCATAATAAATAGTTATCCTGTGGATGTTTCGGTCTTGTCCTAGGTCCACCCACATATACGGATGGTATTCTTGATTTGTTGTGAGGCAGTTCCCTGCACTGTGGTTGTCATGAGGAGCCCACTTTTGGGTTATGTTGCCATTTATGGATCCACTGCAATCTAATGAGGCCCCCCATACTGAGCTTTGTCCGCAGGTTGTTTGTGCTGTAAATGAGAGAGTGCATGATACTTAGATACACTATATTTAGAAATGCTTATACAGGTCTGTCACTCGCACGATATGGTGCTATGTAAACATTTCTAGTAAGGTAAAAATAGTATTGATTCTTGTCTCTGGGGTGGTGCCCGACGTTTGATTTGGGGTTTTGTGCTAAGCAGAAGAAACTGAATAAGCACTGCTAAGGTTTAATTTGCAACTTTATGGCTCCCATGCGATATAACGAACCCGGTATACTGAGCTTTTCCGCAGGTTGTTTTCGTTGTAAATGAGAGAGTGGGTGATATTTTGTTACACTGTATTTAGAAATGCTATTACAAGTCTGTCAATAACACGATAGGCTTTTACATGGTGCTATGTAAACAAATCTAGTAATGTAAAAATAATATTGAGTATAGTTTCAATTTTGGTGCCTGACGTTTGATTTGGGCTTTTGTGATAAGAAGAAATATTAAAAGCACTGCTAATCACGAGATTTTGCACTATGAAATGGGTCATTTTTTATGAGTACACTAAAAGCAAAAAAACAAAACAAAACAAAACAACAACACCACGACAACGGTTGAACAGTCGAAAGTTAATGATGGATGCTACTTATTAGACTTCATGCTACACCATTTCTAACTCCCTGCCTTAAAACTGCGTTATTTTCCGTTTTTAACTCTTTGAGCTACGACACATGGGACATTAGTACCCCCCCCCCCCCCCCCCACATCACCTCCCCCCCCCCCACTACCAAATCAAAATCGCAAAGTCGGAATTGTAGCTGATGATAATGCAGTACTCAAACCAAGGGGAATCACAGCGCTGGACAGACAACAGTTAGATCCCCTGCCCCCGCCTATCAGGCACCCAATCGCCAGCCCACAGAGAAATACGCAGGTATAGAATAAGACAATCATTTCCATCCTCAAAAAGAATGGATCAGGTCTCTTATATAACCCATGTCTTTCTCCGGAACTTAGGAAGTAGGCAGGAGAAACATACATACACAAACATGAAGGTGCGCTACTATATGTGGTCGGGTAAATACCCTGATTTCCCACAGTAGATGCACAGAACATTACACAACAATGTAACGATACAAATTTTGCCTCGAGTTATACATGATACTCACAAACCAGATAGGTGAGGCTAGCGCTGGCAGAATTGTCAGTACTCAAACCAAGGGGAATCACAGCGCTGGACAGACAACAGTTAGATCCCCTGCCCCCGCCTATCAGGCACCCAATCGCCAGCCCACAGAGAAATACGCAGGTATAGAATAAGACAATCATTTCCATCCTCAAAAAGAATGGATCAGGTCTCTTATATAACCCATGTCTTTCTCCGGAACTTAGGAAGTAGGCAGGAGAAACATACATACACAAACATGAAGGTGCGCTACTATATGTGGTCGGGTAAATACCCTGATTTCCCACAGTAGATGCACAGAACATTACACAACAATGTAACGATACAAATTTTGCCTCGAGTTATACATGATACTCACAAACCAGATAGGTGAGGCTAGCGCTGGCAGAATTGTCAGTACTCAAACCAAGGGGAATCACAGCGCTGGACAGACAACAGTTAGATCCCCTGCCCCCGCCTATCAGGCACCCAATCGCCAGCCCACAGAGAAATACGCAGGTATAGAATAAGACAATCATTTCCATCCTCAAAAAGAATGGATCAGGTCTCTTATATAACCATCTTATCTTATCTTCATGTTTGTGTATGTATGTTTCTCCTGCCTACTTCCTAAGTTCCGGAGAAAGACATGGGTTATATAAGAGACCTGATCCATTCTTTTTGAGGATGGAAATGATTGTCTTATTCTATACCTGCGTATTTCTCTGTGGGCTGGCGATTGGGTTCCTGATAGGCGGGGGCAGGGGATCTAACTGTTGTCTGTCCAGCGCTGTGATTCCCCTTGGTTTGAGTACTGACAATTCTGCCAGCGCTAGCCTCACCTATCTGGTTTGTGAGTATCATGTATAACTCGAGGCAAAATTTGTATCGTTACATTGTTGTGTAATGTTCTGTGCATCTACTGTGGGAAATCAGGGTATTTACCCGACCACATATAGTAGCGCACCTTCATGTTTGTGTATGTATGTTTCTCCTGCCTACTTCCTAAGTTCCGGAGAAAGACATGGGTTATATAAGAGACCTGATCCATTCTTTTTGAGGATGGAAATGATTGTCTTATTCTATACCTGCGTATTTCTCTGTGGGCTGGCGATTGGGTGCCTGATAGGCGGGGGCAGGGGATCTAACTGTTGTCTGTCCAGCGCTGTGATTCCCCTTGGTTTGAGTACTGACAATTCTGCCAGCGCTAGCCTCACCTATCTGGTTTGTGAGTATCATGTATAACTCGAGGCAAAATTTGTATCGTTACATTGTTGTGTAATGTTCTGTGCATCTACTGTGGGAAATCAGGGTATTTACCCGACCACATATAGTAGCGCACCTTCATGTTTGTGTATGTATGTTTCTCCTGCCTACTTCCTAAGTTCCGGAGAAAGACATGGGTTATATAAGAGACCTGATCCATTCTTTTTGAGGATGGAAATGATTGTCTTATTCTATACCTGCGTATTTCTCTGTGGGCTGGCGATTGGGTGCCTGATAGGCGGGGGCAGGGGATCTAACTGTTGTCTGTCCAGCGCTGTGATTCCCCTTGGTTTGAGTACTGACAATTCTGCCAGCGCTAGCCTCACCTATCTGGTTTGTGAGTATCATGTATAACTCGAGGCAAAATTTGTATCGTTACATTGTTGTGTAATGTTCTGTGCATCTACTGTGGGAAATCAGGGTATTTACCCGACCACATATAGTAGCGCACCTTCATGTTTGTGTATGTATGTTTCTCCTGCCTACTTCCTAAGTTCCGGAGAAAGACATGGGTTATATAAGAGACCTGATCCATTCTTTTTGAGGATGGAAATGATTGTCTTATTCTATACCTGCGTATTTCTCTGTGGGCTGGCGATTGGGTGCCTGATAGGCGGGGGCAGGGGATCTAACTGTTGTCTGTCCAGCGCTGTGATTCCCCTTGGTTTGAGTACTGACAATTCTGCCAGCGCTAGCCTCACCTATCTGGTTTGTGAGTATCATGTATAACTCGAGGCAAAATTTGTATCGTTACATTGTTGTGTAATGTTCTGTGCATCTACTGTGGGAAATCAGGGTATTTACCCGACCACATATAGTAGCGCACCTTCATGTTTGTGTATGTATGTTTCTCCTGCCTACTTCCTAAGTTCCGGAGAAAGACATGGGTTATATAAGAGACCTGATCCATTCTTTTTGAGGATGGAAATGATTGTCTTATTCTATACCTGCGTATTTCTCTGTGGGCTGGCGATTGGGTGCCTGATAGGCGGGGGCAGGGGATCTAACTGTTGTCTGTCCAGCGCTGTGATTCCCCTTGGTTTGAGTACTGACAATTCTGCCAGCGCTAGCCTCACCTATCTGGTTTGTGAGTATGATGATAATGCGTTTTAGTCCGTACCGTGCGTTTTCTGTGGAATTATAAAATGCTTGTAATACCGACAGAAACATCAGGTATGTGACATTATTTTTTGTTATTTTTTTTTAATCTGAGCTTCCACGGAATATGCATAGTGCCTTTATGGTCAGTACAATGTATCCAAACAAAAAGCGCCAGCTGTCTGCGTAAAACAATGGCCAAAAGTGCATTTCTTTACACACATGATGAAATCCCAGTAATAAATCCAAAACGAACATGGACATACCATGGTTTACATCGTTACATATGTTATACAAAAGATATCTTCAAACTAAAGAAGGTAGGAATTATCAATGATATATTACCTTAAGAAACGACTGTAATAAATTAATAAAACGTAATTTAAAAAATTACACGAAAGAAATATTGCAGATAAATGAAAAATGAACACCAAAATATTGTGGAAGTATGTACAGGATCAAACTAAATATAATTCTGGAATAAATGCACTTAAAAAAAGAAGATGGCACACTTGCTGTAGCAGATCATGAAAAGGTAGCAACCTTGAATAATTTTTTTCTCAAGTGTATTTGTGGAAGAAAATTTTAGTAATGTTCCGTTGCTTGGTAGAGGTTCAAAATCGAATGGGTGCACCATAACAGATATCGTAACAACTCCTGATATTATCAAGAAAAAATTAAAAGAATTAAATCCTTCCAAAGCTCAAGGTCCAGAATGTATCCATCCCAGAGTTTTACAATAATAACAATAAATAATAATACCGGTATTATATAGGCGCTTTTTCTCAATTTTTGGATGAATCGACTCAAAGCGCCGCGAACTGAAACCCAACACGCACACTCACATGACAGACACGGATTTACGCCGTAGACAAAGACAGTACAAGACAGACGAAAGGCCAGTTTAGCTACTGAAGTTACAGAGATTTTTGATCGCTTGCATTTTAAATTTGTAAAGTGGCATGAAACCGGTACCAAAGTGTGGGGGATGGGGGTGTGTGGGGGTGGGGGGGGGGGGGTGGGAGGGGGTGGAAGAACCGGAGTACCCGGAGAAAGAACCCCTGACGGGGTTGTGTAATGAGTTGGCAGAACCACTTTGCACATTATTTACATTTTCCCTTAAATCAGGTATCGTACCGAAAGACTGGCAAACCGCAGAGGTAAGTGCTATTTAAAAAAAAAAAAAAAAAAGGTTCTGGGATAGATGCAGGAAACTACAGACCAGTAAGTTTAACGTGTATAGTATGTAAAGTTTTAGAGTCTATAGTCCGAGACAAGATTGTTAATCGTTTTACTGTGAATAATGCATACACTGAATGCCAACATGGTTTTAGAAAGAAACGATCATGTGTTACGCAATTACTACAGGCTATAGATGATATAAATTCCTTACTCGACAATAAAAAACGGTTGACATTATATACTTAGACTTTAGGTAAGCATTTGACACTGTTTCCTCATGAAAGGCTTCTTCAGATGCCAGAGGCCTGGTGTGCATGTGGAAACATTTCCAACTGGGTAAGAAGTGTCTTACATGAAAGAGAACATGTGGTAAAGGTTGGAAACGCAAAATCAGACAAAATAAAAGTGCTGAGCGGTATACCTAAAGGATGCATATTAGGACCTATATTATCTACGATATTTATAATTGACTTGCCAGACTGCGTTAATAGCATGCGCACAACATTCGCAGACGATACTAAAATCTATAATGAATTGAGCAACTTGCATTAATGCAGAGAAATGCAAGGTCTTGCATGCTGGAAGGAACAATCCTGAACATGATTACTTGATGAAAGTTAACAGCGACATTAAAAAGGTGGTATCTTGTGAGGAGGGAAGAGACTTAGGTGTTGTTTTCGACAAAGATCTATCTTTTGACCCCCATATTCAGAACTGTATCAATAAGGCCAACAAAATGGTTGGAGTAGTTAAGAGAGCTTTTAATTATTTGGACAAGGACATTTTTAGTATACTGTATAAATCATTAGTCAGACCACATTTAGAATATGCAAACACTGTATGGTACCCAGTTTAAAGAGACAATCATTTGCACTCGAAAGGGTACAGAGAAGAGCAACAAAGCTGGTCAAAGAATGTAGAAATATGACTTATTTAGACAGACTCAAATACTTTGGACTACACTCCTTACATGGACGTAAAATACGTGGAGACTTAATCCAAGTTCATAACATTTATAATGGCATCGACGACCTAAATTGGAACGACCTTTTGCAGCACCATTTTGTGACAGAACCCGTAACTCTGAATTGAAAATCTTTGTACAGCACTGCAACACTAACCTGCGGAAGTTTTGTTTTTCTAACAGAGTTGCCATTGTTTGGAATGAGTTACCAGTTTCATTAAAAAAAAGCACCTAATATAAATTCTTTTAAAAACCAACTTAACGAATTCCCAAAATTTAAAGAGATTTTCTTTTCTTATGATGAATGATTTATAGGAAAATTTGCATGCATAGCAGACCTATGAAGTAATTAAAAAAAAGAAAGGATATTTGCAAAGGCCTCACGGCCTGTTTTGTCCTCACAATACTACTACTACTACTACTACTACTATTACTACTACTACTACTACTACTACTACTACTACTACTACTACTGATTTTGAAAAAAAAAATCTCTGGCTCGTTCAACTTTTTAAATCCCGTATGTGTTTTTGGCGATTGTTTCAGAACGGGTTTACTGAACTACATAAACAACCGCCAAACACATAAAGGATTTAATAATAATAATGTACATTTATTTAGCACTTAACCTCAAAATTAATGATGCTCTAAGTGCTTTACAAGATCAAAAATCACAGAACAAAGAGTACAAGAAAGTAAAAGCTACAATAAATGTTACAACTAACGTGACACATATCAAAAGCTCTTATGCACACACGCACGCACGTACGCACGCACACACACACACACACACACACACACACACACACACACACACACACACACACACATACATACGCACAAACACCTTTACAAAAACAGTTACTGCCAAAGATTGTTAACGCAATTTAAATGTGTCTTAACTATATGCATAAGAAAAAAGATAGGTCTTGAGCAGCGATTTAAAAGCAGACTGAGTTGGAACATGTCTGACATGGGCTGGCTGGTCATTCCAGGTGACTGGACCGAAAGAGGAACACGATGGGATGAACCATAACCCACAAAGTCCCTTCTATAATTATGAGAGCAGTCCTCGATGTTAATGGTCTCTACCTTTTGTCTTTGATCTGATTCTGTTGTTGATTATCTCCTATTGAAAAAGGCTCGCAGATCAGCCAATGGGTCAGTGAGTTATATTAGGGGCGCAGGACATACGCGTCATTGATTTGTCAAACAGCATTTGCCATGAAGTAAGTTTTAGTTTTACATAATTTTATATTTTACGCGATATGAGTTTTATATTAGCTCGGTAGGCTTGAGAAAATGGTAACAAAACTAGAACTTCATGGTACAATTTCAGTCTTGCTATAATTTATGTAAAAGCAGGTTGATTTTACCTAGCTACATTATATACTAAGTACACGGACCACCTG
>BTPG01000003.1:245848989-245926489 GCA_036245525.1 Semisulcospira habei
AATAATAATAATAATAATAATAATAATAATAATGAGTACTTGTATAGCGCCTAACCTCACATTAGAGCTCTAGGCGCTTAACAAAAACTAATTGTACAAAAATAACTAATTACAAAAAAAGATTGATTGATTGTTTGTACATTGCTTAACGTCCCGACAGCAACAAGACTTTCTCAGGACGTGCCTGCACTGCTTGTGAATAAAACTTAAACAGAACATTGAATGTATGTCGCCAGCCGGTCCAATACGTTAAATAAACCTACGTCATGGGGTCTAAATAAAGCTAAGACCATTTAGCAATCTCCTAGTTTGTGCTTGATTTCTCTCCTAATTTATAAGTGCCGGCGCACTCGCTGTGTTAGCGTTACTCCAACATATGCTAGGGCACATACTGCCCAAAAACAGCCATCCTAGACATGCTCACGTCACCAGCTTTCTGTGTTGCAACATGAAGGGTAGTCTCTAGAGTATGTAAAAAAATGATCGGCAACATCTCCTCCAGGCAAACACCCTGAAAATGGGGCATATTGCCTAAGACCTGTGTGTGCGGCTCACCTGTCTGCCAATTATTTGCAAATTAAACGTATCATTTTATCAGAGATTATTAAGACCACGGAGTTAGCACAAAGACGAGATGCGTTGTATCATTTATAAGTAGTTTTGTTAGTGACACACGTGTTACTTAGTAAAATCAAGTCTCAAAAAAGCATATTCGTCATAACAGCTTGTGCATTTATGAAACACAACCTAAAGAAAGTAAATAAATCCCAATTCCACGTAAATCTATGCACGTAAACTAGTTTACATTTCTACATCGTACAGCACATTAGAGTGTTAATAGTTACTTGTTGGGTCCAAAACATCTCCTCGTCCCAGTAGAACACGGGTACTGAATACAAAAAAATACAGGCAGACACGCAAAGTCTCCATGATTTCTGACACGATTTTCCCATCCTAGTCCGCTACACGTATAACCAGGAAGTACAATACTCTGAATTGCTCTGATACCACTCTGCACATACACCCGCCACCATACTACACATAACAGCTACAAGTCTTGTCTTAACAGTGTCCAGTTTACCACAAACGGCATAGGTTCTCATGAGCCCCTGCTTTCAGGGGCTCATGAGAATCTATGCCTTTTGCAGGTGTATGTGCAGGACGAAGAACTGGCGTGTACAGATAATCTATCGGATTCCTTTCGGGTTATCAACAACATTAGTTCTCGACGGTAAATCGACTGCCAGCGATCATTCCTCGTGTCAGCTTTGGAAAACCCGCCATTCCCTTTAACTCATCCAAGAGGCCCCGCATCAACAGCTGTGGAAGTGTCGTATAGCCTTGCCGCCTGCAACGCTATACAACACTTTCTCAGCTAATAATGCGGGCGCCTTGGATGAGTCGGTCAGGGTAACAGATCCGAACTTGTGGCAAATTGATGTGCCTTAGTTCTGACAGTGAATCTCAGTATGATGTGAAAGTCATCATGGAAATGAACATTTCTAAGTCATCATAGAAATGAACTCATTCGAGAGGTGCCGCGAACCATCGCGTGTCCGTAGACGGCACGTCTCAAATGAGTTCACTTTTGATTCTGAACACGCCGAGCAGAAGGGACGGCTTTCTGATGTAGCGAGTCATCAAAGAAATCAACATGTGTAAAGTCATCACAAAGATCAAACTTTTGATACTGAACACTGACGTTGAGCCCTAGATACGGCATTTCCATATACTGGATTTGGCACAATGTGCCAGTTCTGGCGTCTGATCGACTATGATAGTTCAAAGGTGGTGCTAGAATAGCTGAACGTTTTTCAACGCTAATTTTAACCCTATTGTGCATGAGGTGAACCTTTTCTGTTTGCGATACCATACACACACCGTTTACAGTACCACACACACACTGTTTACAGTACCACACACACTGTTTACAGTACCACACACACACACACTATTTACGGTACCACACACACACTGTTTACGGTACCATACAAACACTGTTCACAGTATCGCACACACTGTTTACAGGTCCACACACACACACTGTTCACAGTACCACACACACTGTTTACAGTACTACACACACTCAGTGTTTACAGTTCTACACACACTGTCAGTGTGTACAAGAACCCACACACATTTGTTTACAGTACCTGTGGCAACATTACAAGGGATTAAGCTAGTGTGGCACCATCCTTGAGCTGCCCCAGTCTGTCCGTTTCCTGCTTGTGTGTAACAGGCCTGAACTGAAGAGTTAAAGCCAGAGATTACAAGGGTATCTGATCATGGCCGTGTGATAACAGGCCTCACTGTCCGATGTTACAGCAAAATGCGCAGAGTCTGTACAAGCTTAATACTCGTGGGTATGACAGTGGCAATGATTGCGTCAGGTGTAACCAATCACAAACAATTTACTGGCTAGCGCCAGTGATCCATTTGGTTGCGAGCTAACGGTATGCAAATCATTTACTGGGCTTACTTTTCTCATCGCCCGTGTGAAATAATGTAAAAAAAAGAATGACTCACATGAGATCATTTCAGTGTATGTCAAGAGGATCGCGGGTCCTGTTCACGTACGTCAAACTGACTCCACTAGCGCTCTGTGTACTCACGATTTTCCGTACAAACACTAGGAAGTAATCGTTATCGTCAAAGTGTAAACAGTTTAACTTTTGAGGCTTAAAATCTTTAGTCCACCACGGAGGTGATTTCAAAAACTGGGTACTGATAAGAGTCATAATCAAATTTGACTCCAGCTGGGCTCGAACCTGCAAGCTATCGGACGAGTGTTGAACTCTCTACCACCTAAGCTCCCCCGGACACAGTGTAAGAATCCAGTGGCGGATCAGTATTCTCGAGGGGGGGGGGGCGGGGGCGCGGTGGGGGTGTGGACGGGGGGTCCAACGTAATTGTTTGGGACCTTCAACCTGATACAAAAATCTTCCCCGACGCTAGACCTTGATTCCAGGGGCCGAGAAAAAGAAAAGCGGGGGAAGGGAGGAGGGTGGGGTGGGGGTGGGGGCTGGGGTAGAGACTCTCACCATTCGCCAAAATATCAAACAACGGCAGGGTCGGGGGGGGGGGGGGGCGGAGGGAAGGGAGTTTCCAACACCCCCAAAAGGAATTTGTTATCGCATTTTAAATAAGTTTATTTGAGGAGGGGGGGGGGGGGGGTCGGAACCCCTTTAACCCCCCCCCCTCCCCATGGCAACACAACATTAGTATTTTTCAGTCTCCGTGTATCGCGAAACCTGTGTGCAAAGGACATCCTGCGTTATACGCGTTCGTGTTGACGCGGTGCTGAATTTAGTCAGGCTTAGTATGACTGAAGTGTTCGATTTCTTCAGGAAAAACCACCCATTGATGAAAAGGTCCTCGGACTGACGTCGGAATAATTTTGCTCACGATTGCCGTGATAACACGCAGCATATTTTGATAGTTTAAATTAGTTAACATCAGGTGTATTAGTAGTTACTTTTTCATTATGTGTGACCCATTTAACCCCACATCAGCATTTCACAACTTGGGACGTGTCACCTAATCACTATGTAGGTGCATCGACCATGATAATTCAAAGGTAGTGCCATATTAGCTTGGCGCCTTCAGGCGCCAAGCTAATATGGCAATACCCTTTAATTATCACGGTCGATCCATCTCCTGATATGCGACGGCGCTAAATTGGATGAACTTTACTACTTGCACCTTTATCGCGATAATGGGTGCAAATGGAAACGTCTCGCTACGCGTTCACGTTGACACGGTGCTGAAGTTAGACGGGCTTGGTAATGAAACACCACCCAGTTATGTCGGCCCGCGACTGACCCTGATACTGTGTGTAGTGGAGAGGCAGACTGGTCCACATCAGCTGCACTTTTAGTTCTGTGTTCATTGTGCATCACCCATTTAACCCCATGGCATTATTTCACAGATTCTGGAGGTGTTGCCTAATGACTATGTAGCAGCTGCACGAGATGGATCGACCATGATAATTCAAGGATAGTGCCAGATTAGCTTGGCGCCTGGTGGCGCCAAGCTAATCTGGCACTACCCTTGAATTATCATGGTCGATCCATCTCGTGCTGTAGTGCGTGGAGCTAAGGCGTTAGACACAGCAATATGTAAACAAGATGAGGATTTCACCCCAAAGTCTGCCTTATTGCTCAGATGCGTTTATCTTTTAGAAACATTCTGAGTTATTCATATTTGTAGGCTTATTATGCTGATTCATTTCCTGCCTCTCTAAGCCAACCTCTGATCAACACACACGTCGGTGCAAACAAATAAAGACGGACACACGGAGCTTCACCCACTAGTGCGCTCTGTGGGCTCGTGTAGAGACAGGAATCCATCTTCTTCTTCTCTAACCCAGCCTCTCAATTGGGCAGGTGGTGTGCGTGTGTGTGAGAGAGAGAGAGATGATGATGATGATGAAACGTTTTTATTCAGGATAAAAAGTTTTAGGCATAGCAATGCCTATCTTCCAAACTGTCCTGCTACTCTACACATATAAAAATACATCAGACGATACATCAAAAAATAAAACATATGTAAGTAAAAAGACCCATCCTCCCTCTCCCCCCCCCCACCACCACCACTCAGAGGGAAAAAAAAATAGAAATTAAAAGAATATATATATATATATATATATATATATATATATATATATATATATATATATATATATATATATATATATATATATATATATATATATACATAATTATATACACAGGTATGAACCTGACATGTTAATGCAGACAGTCGAGCTATTACACAATCTGTAGCAACAGTAGAAGAGTATTAGGTAATAGGAAACTTGTCACTAACTATACGAATAGTAGCATAAGGGAGCCGAACATACTATTACTTCTGAAGTAAATATTTATGGAGGCGATCTTTGAAGACGCTAATCTTACAAATTGATTTTAGGTGTGGAGGTAACATATTCCACGCTTTAGCGCCTGAAAAAGACAGACTGGTTTTACAGATGTCTAATCTAATTTTTGGAAGGTGGATCGAACTATTTCTCGTATTTTTCCTATTATTGTCGGAAAATAGAGTTTTTAGATAGGGTGGGGCTTTTCCATGCATGATCTTGTGCAGTAGAACACAGCGATTAAATTCAAACTGTTTCTTCAATGTTAGTAACTTGAGAGATTTTAATTTTTCATCAGTCGAAGTAGGACTGGGAAGTATTAATTTAATGCCCCGACGATACAAGGAATTAACTTTTTTCATGTGAACTTCGCTGCATCCATCCCAGACGGTAGAACTGTAGTCACAATGCGTTTTGATATGCGCATGGAAAAAGAGTTTACGGATATCAGTATTAACTATATGGCGTAGTTTAGATAACAGGAACAGATTTTTGGAGATTGTTTTGCATATTGAGTCAGTATGCGGCTCCCAGCTTAATTGGTTGTCCACTATAACGCCTAATAAGCGATGCCTAGTTACTTGTTCAACAAGCTGCCTATCTAAGGAAAGTGTTAAAGGTGGTAGGCCATGCTGGTGTTTCTGACGTGTAGTAACTAACATACTCTTTGTCTTTGGAATACTAATAATCATGTGATTATCACTGCACCAGCCTGCTACTTCATCAAGACTTTGTTGGAGTACCTTATTAATGGTTGTGATATCTTTATCAGATGTGTGTATGGTCGTGTCATCTGCGAACAGATCACAGTTTGCGTCTAAATGAGATATGCACAGTGGCAGATCATTAATAAAAAGATTAAATAACAACGGCCCTAGAATAGACCCCTGTGGAACACCGCAAGTTACTAAACCCTCAGAGGAATACTTGCCATTTAGCAGTACTTTCTGTGTTCTGTCCCTGAGATAGAAAGATATAAAGGAGACAGTATTTGAGTCAATGTGATAGAATGGTAGTTTTTTTAGTAGGATAGAATGGTTGACAAGATCAAAAGCTTTTTTCAGGTCAAGAAAGATTGTACCTGATACTTTATTGTCATTTATGGCAGAGAGCCATTTATCAATTAAATGATTGAGGGCAGTTTGGCACGAATGTAGAGGTCGAAATCCTGATTGTGCTGCAGTTATCAGATGGTTTTGCTCCAAAAAGTTTAGAAGATGAGTATGGATATGTCTCTCGAGCGGTTTTGAAATACAGGATAATATGGAAATGGGCCTGTACTCGTTTAGGTTGCATAAATCTTTGCTTTTGGGAAGCGGGATTACCTTCGCTTTTTTCAGCTCGTCGGGAAAAACGTTATGTGTGATCGATAAATTATAAATAAATGTCAGGGATTCGACGACGTAGGGCAGAGATAGTTTTAAAATCTGACTACTAATGCCATCTGGACCGCAAGACGATTTGTTGTTTAAACTGGAAATAGATTTGCCTACATCTAGGACAGTCATAAGCGGTACTAAAAATGGGCCGCAGGCTCTCTGTTGACTATGGTGACGTAGTTGATGAGAGCAAGTGTAGTTTACAGGGTTAGGTGTATTTGACTTGGCCAGAGTTTGAGCAACAGTTATGAAGTGAGCGTTGAATGCTTCAGCAGTAAGATCGGGCGGAATATTAGGCGATCGTTTACTGTTACCTTTGGTGAAATTGTTTATTACTTGCCAGACTGAACGGATGTCTTTGCCGTCGGCAATAATTTGTTCTGCATTTTGCCTCTGTGCTTTACGAACTAGAGATTTGACATGGTTTCGCTGCTTCTTGTATTCAGTAAATTTCTTGTCTCGTTTTAATTCATCTCTTACTTCCATTGCTTGTTTTATCTCACCAGAGAGCCATTTTGGCATAACAGGATATTTGACGCGTTTGATGCGCTTAGGCGCGTGTCTATCCAGAACGGCGAGAAACAGCTCGTACCAGCGTGACAGGGCATCATTAGGGTTTTTGCAGTTTTTTATATCATAAAATGGTACTAAAGATAGTTCATATAAAAAAGCAGTTTGGTCGAATTTTTAAAACATCTATACATTATGGTAGTGTGTCCTTTGATTGACTGTTTAGCTAACCTAACAGACAACGTAAAACAAACAGGAAAGTGATCACTAATGGAAATATTAGGTACGCTAACATTTTTTACAACGCTGACATTTGTGCTATATACATGGTCTATCAGCGTTGAAGATGAGGAAGTCACTCTAGTAGGTGACTGGACAAGCTGTTTCAACCCTAAAAAATTCAACATAGATCTCCACGAAGTGTGTCCTTGCTTTTGCAAGTCTATGTTGAAGTCTCCCAAAATATGTACATCACCTTTGGACTCCTGAACCACATCCATCATTAACACAAACTCGTCCTGCCAGGAGGCTGAGGCCGCTGGGTTTCTATATACAAAACCTATAAGAACAGGCGAGGACTTGGTCGTTTTAACTTCTAACCACATGCACTTTATATTAGGGGATTCTAAATCACAACGCCTCTTTACATAGTTGTTGATGGAATTGTGTACGTACACAGCTAGGCCAGTATGTCCGGGGGCAGATGCATCTCGCCTGAGAATGGAGTAATTGTATATAGCTATGGCATGGTCACTAATGTTAGCTGTTAGACGAGATTCCGTAAATCCAAAAATGTGAAATGGTGAGGACTGGTTTAGGAGAATAGTTATATCTGGTATTTTGTGACAAAGGTGATACACATTAAGATGACCGATATTTAAAGAATGAATGCTGTTGCCACCTGTTGACATATTAAAGGCGAACGTATAGATAATCAAGCAGAACAGAGCAAAAACAATAATAACAGCAAATACAAAAATAAACAAAAACAAAACAAAAAACAAACAAAACAAACAACAAAAAAACAATGTGTGGGCTGAAGGAAAAAAAAAAAAAAAATCGTATAGACACCTAGCGTGTAATTACACAACACAAAGTGTCTAAGTATCCAATTGGTACTAGAGGATTCCAATAGTCAAGAGCTGTAGGCGGTTCAAACAAACTATCACACGCTCAAACAATCTTCACACGTGACTGCTGGCGGTGACTAGTGCAATCACAGCAGACAACACGCGGTCAAAACAATCCGTCACTCCTTTGTTAGGATTAGCTGTGTCGCCAACTGAGAAACCACTCGAGTATATTATTGTTTCAGCCTGCACAGACGCACTGGTTAGCTTTTCTCCGGAAAGCAGGGATAAGCAAGGTTGTCAAGCAACGCAATAAAAGTCCACCGTGCTCTATGTTATAGTCCAGTCACAGGTTTAAAGATAGGTCCCTTTGGGTCCAAGCAACACCATACGTAGTTATTACAACTACGAAGGAAAAAAAAAAAAGTCACATTCGTGATATAAATGAGACGTCATGCAACAGTCTGTGATAATAAGTTTATGCAAGAGCAAATCACCTTGTCAATCTAAAACGTCATAAAAAGACTGTATGTCTGAAAGTCTATGTTTACTATTAAAAATAAAGCAATCGATGACATCATCCTCCACTCCAAATATCAGATCAGCGCTGACATTGTGTCGAAAAGACTCTCACAACAGTTAATAGAAGACGTTATGAAGAGTCTCTGTCACACAATCTTGTATCGGCATGGTTTCATTCGCTAAATCATTGTTTATTATTGTGTCGCAGTGACTCACATAAAATCAAGCTTAGATGATGTTATGAAGAGTCTCTGTGACACAATTCTCAATATAATTTCATAACCTAAATCATGGTTTCCATTGTGTCGCAGCGACTCACACAACACCAAGATTCATTAGTGTTGGGAAGAGTCTCTGTGATACAATCTTGTATCAGCATACTTTGTATCAGCGTAGTTTGACTGATATGCTAAATCATCGCATATTAGTGTGTCGCAGTGACACAAATAACATTAAGTTTTGTTAATGTCACCTAAGAGTCTCCGTGACACAGTCTTGTGAACTGTACTGTACTGTTTAATAAATCGTTGCAGCATGCACTGTGTCACAGCGACTTACATAACATTAAATATAGTTAATGTTATAACGAGTCTCTGTGACACAATCTTGTATCGGCACTGTCTGACGAAATCGAGGTTTGAATTGTATCGCACTGGCTGTGCTTAACATGAGGTATTGGTGATGCCACGAGGATTCATTTCAACACAATCATGTACAAACACAGGCATGTGCTTATGCACTGGGCCTGGATGAATAAATAATGCGATTTGTCTCAAGACGTGGTCCGGGAGGTGAAAACTGTCAACACAAGTAGGGCCAGCACGACCCCAGGCGTTAGTAGAAGATGGCGGAGCCGGCGTGACTGCAGGACTTGGTCCCGTAGGACCCAAGGGCGGAAAGTCAGTCGGCTGAAAGTTTGCTGGCTGATGTCCCACGAAAACCTGTTGGGGACGCGGATGGTGGGAAATTGCGTCACCCGGCTGTGGGCGGCACATTGCGGGCTGCTTCAGTTGACCTGATAAGGCCTGGCCGTGGTGGACTGGCCCCTCAGACCTGCCATGGTCGTGTCTCCGAGTCAGGTTGTGGCCACGCCCTTCTGACCTGTCAGAATTGCACGGCTGTAGACTGTTGTGGTCAGACTGGTCCTTGAAGACTGCCGCGCGACTTTGGTCGCGGTGAGGTGCAGAAGGCCGGTATTCACCATACCGTATGTTGAGGGCCATGCGTTTGGTGCCCTCGGCGCTGGGGTGTTTCCTGTCGCCGTCACGATAGAGGGCCTGACGGGGGGCGAGGTTCCTGGTCAAGAAGGTGGCAGTGTGGTCGACTATGGCGATATCCGCCTGTCTGCAGGCTGCGTGGAGGTTGTCGTTGGATTTTGTTGCTGCTGCAAACAGGGGGTGGCGCTGACCAAAGGGCGGCATGATGGTGGACGCCTGGAGAGACGCCTGCGGGAACTTCCTGGCAAGCAGGTTGATCAGCTGCAGCCACGTGTTGCAGGAAACCGGCACATTCATGTTTTGGCAGCTGTTAATACCAACATGAAAGGTGACGTGGCGCACATGTCGGACAGGTTGGCGCGTGCCAAGCCACTTGAGGAGATCGCTGACTGTCAGGCCTGACACCGCCATGTTCTGCACGATAAAGTCCGGCGCCGACATTTTCCGGTCGTCAACGAACCGGATGACCGAGTCGCCAAGGAGTAGAGCGTGAGATTGCGGGTTCACCTTCACCAGGCACAACTTTTCATAGGGTGTCAGCAGCTTGGTGGTGTTGATTGCAATGTCTGAAGAACCGGGTTTCGAACTGTCAGATTTTCTGGTTACATCACTTGTTCTGTTGTCACTTTGCTGCGCGTCGAGGGGAGCAAAACGGTTGTGAGTAGTGACGCCGAACAGTGATTCAAAAGGTGGGGGGCTACTCGACCGGCGGGAGTCAGGATCTAGGGTATTAGACGCATGACTGGTAGGAGACGGGGTGGCTGGGGGCCGGGGGCCAGGTGAGGGAGACGTGGAGGATAGGGTTGATTTCATTTGCGTAAGCAGTTCAACATGACTTTTCAAAGTACCAATCGAGGCACCCTGTGCATCTTTGGCAGCAACAAGTTTTGCCACCTGTTTGGCGATGGCTTCCTTCTCCGTAGCTAGTTTAAGGAATTCGGCACCTGTGGCCTGTTCCACTTTGATTAGGTCTTTCTCAACAACAGAAAGACCATGTTTGATTTTGACCTCATTGTCTTTCACTTGGGCGTCGAGTATGTTCTGTTGCTGACGGAGTTTGTCACATTCAGCCTTGACACTAGCCATCTGATTCTTCACGGCTCGTAGTTGAGATTGAAGTTCATTGATGTGAGCCTCTGCGGTTTCCATTTTTTTATGCATCTGACACATATATCGCAGGGCGGCTGGCAGGGTGGCTAATTGTGCAATGGGGAGGGGCATGTGGGGAATTGACGGAGTACTAAGATGTAGCGGGAAAACAAGTGGACCATGTGTGACGATTCTCTCACCGTCTGATACGACCGCGAGGTGGTGGTCAGTTCGGATGGACAGGGTGGGACTGGTAGGTGTGGCCACCACTGAATGGCCATTGTTGTCAGCGGGGGCTCCTTTGCTGTCAGAGCAGTCAAGCGACAGGAGAAGGGCTTGCTGGGCGGGGTCAGCAGGTTGGCTAGGTAGGGACTGGGTCGTGTCAGGGGGTGATGTGCCGCTAAAAGTCACCACACCATTGCTGTGTGGAGGTGAGAGATTGGAGGCCTGGGGGTACGTGTCGACTTTGGCGGGGGAGGGCGGTGGCAGGGCCAGCTGATCGGCGGGGGGTGTTAGGGATGGAGACTGCTGGGCAGACAACATTTTTTCCACACAGTCTTTGAGCGGTTCAAATTCTTTATCTATCCAGTCTTGGCAGCGTGCTCCCTGGGCTCTGATCAGACAAGTGGTGTAAAAGATAGTGATAGCAACGGCGAGTTTCTTGCCTGGGCCCCTGTAGACTCGTATCAGGGTACTATGTAGGGCATCATTTTGCAGGGGAAAGATGGCAGAGTCTATTTCGTCTTTGTCACTGTCCTGGTCAATCCATTCGGCTCTGAAACCAGGGGGCAGGGGGTGTTTGATGTAACGTTCATGCAGAGCTAATCTCCACAGTTGAACTCGCGTAGAGTCCGTCTCAAATTTTTTTTGTATGGGGTCCTCAGTGGAGTTGATGTTTTGAAGTGTGGGTTTTGGAGTCTTGGCGGCGGCGCGTGTTATGCGATGGGTGGACATAGTGTACAGGAGATGCGGTGGAGGGGGTGGAGGGGTGATGTCTTCGCCCAGCGCGTCAAGTGATAGGAACCATGGCGGTGGTCGAGGGATAGGGAAGGGGGGCGATGGTGGTGGAGGGAAGGGGTGGTGGTGTGCTACATACTAAGTTCCAGCACAGAGCTTGTCGTCCATTGTGAAAGGAAGGTGTACTAAAGAGACGGTGTAATGGTGGCCGGAGGGAAGATGGTGGGGTAGTCAGCAGGCAAGCCAAGCGGTACACGGCAAGATGCTGGGCATGTTATACACACATCGCGTGCTCGCGTAAAACATTGCGCCTCAGCTCTGTGCTGTCAGTGGGCGGTATCGAGGGAGGCTACACGCGCGGCTCCTTATCTTTCGGCCCGCGCGCGCGCGCC
The DNA here is from genome assembly GCA_036245525.1 of Semisulcospira habei. NCBI lineage: Eukaryota > Metazoa > Mollusca > Gastropoda > Semisulcospiridae > Semisulcospira > Semisulcospira habei. Next base: position 245,861,002 of record BTPG01000003.1, read on the forward strand.
TGAGACCTTGAACAGCCGTGCCAGGGGATGAGGGGGGTGCAATCAGTAAGGGGTGAACGTGTCAGACTGCAGCCCCGAGGGAGGGGGAGGGGAGAGGGGGTGGGTAAAGGCTATAGTGGGCGAGGAGGAGGTGGGGGCTACACGGCGGCCACGCCATGGCCGCCATCACAGTTCTCAAATGTGAGCATTGTTGAGAAAATATAGTTCCAAATTACTCACGTTCAGTTTGTCCAATTTTCACAAAAACACACCATCAAAATCCTCGTTCACTCATGAAGTCACACACCAAATATCACTTAATATACTTCTGTTAGTCCATGGAAAAGGGTGAACTAATGCCCACGATGTACTACTACGGCCGTGAGCGAGCGGCGCGAAGGAGAGAGAGGGAGAGAGAGAGAGAGAGAGAGAGAGAGGGAGAGAAAGAGAGAGAGAGAGAGAGAGGGAGAGGGAGAGGGAGGGGGAGGGAGAGGGAGAGGGAGAGGGAGAGGGAGACAGACACGGACAGACAGACAGACAGACAGACAGACAGATTGCGCGGAATTCTCCGGCGATGATCTTTTCTGTACACGGATGCTGCAGTTTGTTGCATTCACTGAAAAATGCCGCGAACACAAACTTACAGAGCGTTATTAACAATAGGAAATAGAGAGGTGTCTACATAACTCATTTGTGACCTGTTCCCACGAAAGGGACCATAAGTCGGAAATTTTGAGTTTTGAGATATTTACTCCATTACAATCTACTAGCAATACAAATTAATTTGATGCAAAAACTATTGTTGTAGACCTGTTATTAAGCGAGAAACATGCGTTTAAAGTTGATCACTCGAACTGACCCAAGATGACCCCCTGCACTCTTTTCGGCCTGTAGCTCCATTCGGCCAAAAGCGACTTAAGGTCCCTTTCGTGGGAACAGGTCACATTTAACCCCACGCACGTATTTCCCGAACTTTGGAGCCGTCATCTAACGATTATACACCTGTTGAAGGAGATGGATCGACCATTATAATTCAAGGGTAGTGCCAGATTAGCTTGGCGGAAGCTAAGCTGACACTACCCTTGAATTATCATGGTCGATCCATCTCCTGCTGTAGTGCGCCAGGGCTGAAAGGGATAACATACAAAGCAGTAAACTGTCACTCCAGTGAAAGCAGCATATATAATTATGTTGATCAATTATTTTGTGTCGGTGTTTGTGGTTCGCCCGGGTTTGTTCTCAAATATGATCGATCGCACGCAGCGAAACGAATCAACACATTCATTTTATTTTGTATAAAACGATAAAACAGGAGATTATTAACAAAACTATATAGTTAAAGGGTGGTGTCAGAATAGCATGGCGTCTATAGGCGCGAAGCAATTCTTGCACCACCCTTGAAATATCATGGTCGTTCTATCTTTCAAACAGACTGACAATTTAGTTTTCAGAGGAAAACTTCCCGATGGTTTTCAAGCGACCGGCTCAGGTGTGTTACGCACTGTTCTGTGTTACAGAAATGCGCCCTTCCTTTTGACAAACAACAAACGATGTTGGCCGTACCGCGAGATTTGGTGGTAACTATTGGGGAAAACTGTCAAAAAAGAAATGCAGGTAACAGAAAAATCTAGACACCAGCTATTCTGAACAAACATGAACAAGGATTTCCCTTTAAGCAATGGACAAGGATTTTCCTTTACTAAAAGAAAAGCACGACAATAGGAAGATTTATGTGTTCACGCTTTTTTTTTTTCCTGAACACTTTGTAAAGCAAATGAAACATCTTGGACATCACACACACACACACACACACACACACACACACACACACACACACACACACACACACACACACACACACACACACACACACACACACACACACACACAAACAAACACACACATTGGTCCTCAGTAAATAAATTTAACGCTTCCTTTAATCATTCAGCACACGTGTACACCAATGATCTTAGTCTACACCTACGTATTTCAAAAGTCTCTGTGGGCTGGCGATTAGGTGCCTGATAGGCGGGGGCAGGTGATCTAACTGTTTGTCTGTCCAGCGCTGAGTGATTCCCCTTGGTTTGTGCGGTATAATGATCGTGACTCAGACATGTCTGCGCTGAAAACAAGAACACCAATGCATATCTATTTCTAAATCCTTATGTGTACGCACTTTACCTGTTTAACATTGTGCGCAAAGGGGGGATTTCCCTTAACCCATTCAGACCTGACGCACTACAGCAGGTGATGGGTCGACCATGATAATTCAAGGGTAGCGCCAGATTAGCTTGGCGCCGACAGGCGCCAAGCTAATCAGGCACTACCCTTGAATTATCACTGTCGATCCATCTCCTGCAACTGGTGCACAGTCGTTAGATGACGCTTGCAAAATTTGGGAAATACTGCCGTGGGGCTGAAAGAGTTAAGTGCCCTGCATACAGCGAAGCTGAAGAGGAGAAATCTGTGTAAATTTACGACAGACTTCTTATCTAAGCTAAAAGTGAAATTGTTCTGCTTCACGCAACAATGGTTAAACACTTCTCGATACGTCCATTATTAGTATTGTTATTACAATAATGTGTGTGTGCACGAGTGCGTGCACGTGTGTGTGTGTGTGTGTGTGTGTGTGTGCGTGTGTGTGTTCGTGCGTGTGTGTGTGTGTTCGTGTGTGTGCGTGCGTGTGTGTGTGTGTTCGTGTGTGTGTGTGTGTGCGTGCGTGTGTGTGTGTGTTCGTGTGTGTGTGTGTGTGTGCGTGCGTGCGTGTGTGTGTGTGCGTGTGTGTGTGTGTGCGCGTGTGTGTGTGTGTGTTCGTGTGTGTGTGTGTGTGTGTGTGTGTGTGTGTGTGTGTGTGTGTGTGTAGGGTAGCCAGAGTGCAAGCGTGTGAGTGTGCGTGTGGGAGGTGAGTAGTAGGGGTGGAGGTGGAGATAGAGATAGAGAGACCTACAAGCAATAGTGTGCGCTAACAGCACAACACATGTTAACGTGCCTGTAATGTAAGTTTTTGAAGTTAAATTGTATCGTATCGGTAGACTGTCAAATTCTGATTCCAATGATACAAGTCATTTCGCTCTAAGGTGAACCGATCACCCGTTATGACTGAAGAAAGGATCAGAGAAGCTATCACTTACGGAAACGCTCCGGAAAGACCCGAGGAATGGCGGCAATCATTGTGGCTGACATATTTCCAAAAGTCTCACAACTCTTACTATAAATTTCTGACGTTTCCTCCGTCATGGTGGCGGCAAATAGTACACCTATCTATTTGAACCTGAAATTCCGGCTAATCAGCAAGTAAGGCGTGTTGGACAACAGAACGACACACTTCGCAACGTGCATCGTCTGCAAAGCACATACTGGTCAGTGTGTCGGAGAAGCGTCGCCTTACCGATAGATTGATCGGTAGACGGGCCGGTCTCTAATTACTAACAGACGTCATTCGGTAGCATGGCACCGCTACGTCAGGCTGTATCACAAGATTCAAGATAATCGTACAACAACTGATTTTGCGGAAAAAATAGTGTTGCGTATAGATCATGACCTTTACGCCAACGTTGATGAACAGTGCTCTAACATTGTCAGTCAACAGCAGCCACGTGTTATAATCAGAAGTGTATGTACTCTGCCAGTGCCACTGTCTAAAGACTGCTGGAGACAAAGCGTCCAGCACCTTAACTAATAATGAGCACCTTTAGCCCAGACATGGATGAGAAGTAGTAGAAGCAATTCATGGTCACTTTCGAAGTGTACAATCGACTTCAAGGCTATGAAATGTGTTGTGACAACGGCACTGAAATTCCTGGCAGTGACGTCATGTCCCCGATTTGTGCGTGGAAACATAAAATGTGATGACGAAGATTGGAATGCTGTTTAGATCCAACCCCAGTTGAACCCAGCTTCGGATCAGGGTTGTACTGTACCCTGCTCCAACCTAGGTTAGGTCAAGTGTAAACACTCCATCCCTGGTTTGGGTACAAGTCCCAGATTGATGTGCAAACAGCCTCAGCGTCAGATATATAATTACCTACAGAACTGGCTTGATTATATATAGATGAGAGTTTTCCTTCTAATCACCCAGATTATTTTTCTAAATAAGCATTGATTTTACGGACAGTTTTCAAGTAGAAAGCCTGTTGCTGAAAGTCATATTCCCTTCACAGCAAAATCACTCAATCAGGTGATAACATGTCAAACTGCTGTCGCGTCGCACAACTAGAAACACTCATGTTTTAATGCTATTATGTTCTCGACTTGGATCAGTTACCTCATTTGGGAGAGGGGTGGGGGGGGGGGGGGAGGGGGGTGCCAGCTTCATGTCTTCATGTCGTGGACCCACAATCTGACACAAAAGGCCTTCCGACGCCAGAACTTGCATGAGGGCTTGTGGGGGGGGGGGGGGAGGGGGTGGGGGGAGTAAGGGGCTGGAAGATTGCACACTGGGCACACACATCAAATGGCACAAGCTGTATCCCCATATCCCCATACATGGCAAGTCCTGCAAAACAACTAACAAAATTAACAAGATCAGTAAAGACCTTTGGGCTCATGTGCGCAGCCAGTCCAATAATTAATCTGATCTTTGCGATCTTGACCTTTCATGTGTTCAAATTTTCTAAAATAAGTAAAGGGTTGGCTTTTGCATCTTCAAAGTCTTAGAATTTGTGCGTTTGTCACACATTTACCAGTCGCCCTTGACCATGTGAGTAGTTAAAAGTAGTATGCATAGAAAGGTCCAGTTACTGCCCCTTGGCCAATTTTGGTTGTAAACTTTTTGACAAAAATGCTTATAAGAGTTATTATTTTACAAAACACTTTTTGTACATTTTCTGGTCACTTGTGACCTTTGACATACCAGAGTCGTCACCAAAAATAGCATGCATAAAAAGGTGTTAATCATCAGGCATCTTAGTATCAAGTTCATAAATAATATTTTTGAAAAAACATCTCCAAAATGGCTTTTTGCGACCTATTTTCTAAGATCTTGACTTTTTCAAGAGGTCATCCAACTGCATAGAAAGATCTAATCATGGGGTGTCATTATACAGTCTACTCCGCTTACATCAAGGTCAGATATAACAAAAGTCAGATATAGCAGCAAGTTTTTAAAGGTCAAAACAGAAGTTTATATACGTAATTTGTTTATAATAACACCGGATATAACGTTACAAGAACAATTGCTGTGTCGTGAAATTAATCCCCAAAAATGTGAATATATATATATATATATAATTTTTCAATAAATTCTGAGAATGCTGTTCTAATGCCATGGAAATCCAGGCTGGTAAGCTTGCATTGTGTCATCAGGACATCAGCTGTCCTTTTGTGACTGCATCGCTTATTAGATCTTTTGAGCCTTCCACTGAACACCTACTACATAAAGCAATAGGGACTACCCCCAGGCGCCCCGCAACCCGCCGGAGAATATCCAGTCCTCCCCCCGAGAGGGGAGGCTAGTGCATGAATATTCCCAAACAGATCAAATCTTAAATCTATCCAGCAGGTCCAAGATCTGTTTGGGAATATTCATGCACTAGCCTCCCCTCTCGGGGGGAGGACTGGATATTCTCCGGCGGGTTGCGGGGCGCCTGGGGGTAGTCCCTATTGCTTTATGTAGTAGGTGTTCAGTGGAAGGCTCAAAAGATCTAATAAGCGATGCAGTCACAAAAGGACAGCTGATGTCCTGATGACACAATGCAAGCTTACCAGCCTGGATTTCTATGGCATTAGCACAGCATTCTCAGAATTTATTGAAAAATTATGTCCCTTGGAGCTACTCTGATTGAGTGCATTTTTTGGCTTGGGCGACGCCTTTGTTATAAGTAATGAATATATATATATATATATATATATATATATATATATATATATATATATATATATATATATATATATATATATTATATATTCATTACTTATATATATATAAAAATAATACGCTCATTGGCGAGAAAATGTTCGTTTTACAAAAATCGGTTGATCCACACTGGAGTCCCTTTTTTTTTTTTTACAAGATATTTTGCTTATTGATAGATAAAAAGGACATATTAAAAGAGTTTCGTAAGGAGCATTGTACGGCAAGATCTTTTTAAGTGATAATTAAATATTTTTGCTTATATATATATATATATATATATATATATATATATATATATATATATATATATATATATATATATATATATATATATATATATATATATATATATATATAAGCAAAAATATTTAATTATCACTTAAAAAGATCTTGCCGTACAATGCTGCTTACGAAACTCTTTTAATATGTCCTTTTTATCTATCAATAAGCAAAATATCTTGTAAAAAAAAAAAAGGGACTCCAGTGTGGATCAACCGATTTTTGTAAAACGAACATTTTCTCGCCAATGAGCGTATTATTTTTTTTTTTTTAATCGGGAAAAAAGGCCTCGAGATTATTTTTTTAGGCACAATATCCTAAAATGTCAAGCTTGTCCGTCCTTAAGCGCTGGCTCTAGTCGCTGTCACACACACACACACACACACACACACACACACACACACACACACACACACACACACACACACACACACACACACACACACACACACACACACATTGCGCTTAACGCCCAAAAGACGTTCTCTAGCAAGACGTCGTCTTTATCAATTTACTTCTTTGCCAGAATTCCTGCCCCGCACGCCAAAAACGTCACGTGCGTGCTCCGGAATGCTCTCCGACCAGCCCCTTTTCAAAGTCTACCGTATTTTCAACACGGTAGACAAAAATGGTCCTACAAACAAGAGATAACGGAAAACACTCCTCTTGTCATTTGATATCGCGTATCTGCCGATATCATTCGTTCTGAGTGGACATGTTTATCGGCAATGTTTCGTCGTGCTCATGACCAATACCTGAACAATTATGATAACGTGTACTGATATGCTGAGATGAGGAATGTGAGATGCTTTGCCGTTATCTTTTACAGTCAAATCAGCCCACAGCCGGCATGTTGGGTAATAAGCTGCACGGTACTTTTGGGATGGAACCTACAGGTCTGTGTGTGTGTGTGTGTGTGTGTGTGTGTGTGTGTGTGTGTGTGTGTGTGTGTGTGTGTGTGTGTGTGTGTGTGCATATATTTAATGTCAACGTAAGGTCACAACACACACACACACACACACACACACACACACACACACACACACACACACACACACACACACACGCGTGCACACATGCACGCACAGAACGATACACGCGGACACACGCATGAGCACACAGACACAAACCCAATATACTGAAGTCGTTATTGAGTTTAATTTATTTTGTATAATTTGTTTAAGTAAGCTTGATTACATATTAGCCAGAATTATGAAAAGGGAATCCATAAATCCCCATTGTGTATTCATCCATCGGCACTGTTTCCATCATACACACTATTGAAAGTACCACACACACATTGCTATGGTATTCAGTACTATTATACACATTATTGAAAGTAAAACACACATTGTTCACAGTATCTTACACACACTGTTTACAGCACCATTATACACACTGTTCACAGCACCACCATTCACACTATTGAAAGTACCACACACACACTGTTTACAACGTCACACACACTGATACAAAAAAAAAAAAAAAAAAAAAAAAAAAAATGCTATGCGTCAAATTACACTGAGGAAATAACAAGCGAAATATATGGCACTAGACAAAAGGAAGACTTAGAACGACCAGTCATCTTCGTTTCGTTCCGGTCCCTATGAAACATTACCGGCTACGCGAATCGCTGATGCGGCTTAGATGTCTGGCGAAAGACGTTTCGTTGGTGCAAGAAAGGTAACTCTTCACGTGTACACACACTACTTGTAGAGTTATCGCTATATCGGTTATCGCTCTCGATTTCTGCCAACTGGTGCAAACATATTAAACAAATAAGTCATGTGCGCCTTTGCATAGAATAGAAGTGAATTATCAACCATTCCAAATACATTTGTGCGATTTTTTATATGTAAAAAGCGACATTCAAAGTGAATCGACGCAGCTGGCTGGAAACGATGACCGCCATCTTGTAGACTTCGCATCGAGAGGAGATGAAAGTGGGGTTCAGAAAACTTACATAAAAGCGTATTGTAGTGGTACTTTAGAGATAATTGTTGACAGAGCTCATTACTAAAATGACATTCCTGCTTAAATCGTACACGATATTGTGTCAAGTCAGGATTTTTTTTTTTTTTTTTTTTGATCTTTTTTAAATTTAATTGTATAGCCTTAATCGACCTCCTAAAGTCGTTTCGTGAGAACTGACAATTTGACGAAGATTTTCTGCCAAAGGCGTATGCCTTTGTAAGGCGGTGCACACAGTCCGGTGACGTCACTAACAAAACGCGCTTCGTTTCTCTTCTGCGTCTCCCTAATTTGCTGAATACTGACGTTATTTGGCCTCCAACACAACATTATCGAGCGTTTCCTCACGACAGCTATATACATTTATGTACCCACTCCATAAATTTTTTCCTTCTTTGACACATGTATTGATATATTGTATAACAAGCAAATTAATATTCATGAATTTGTTTGATATACTTCCATTTCCGAAATCCCTTCCGCGCCAATATTCGATGTTGATAATACGCACATTTTTTAAAACAGAAACGGGAAATATTTGCACAAGTACGGCAACATTAACAAGCTTCTTATATGTAGTATAAATGAAATACGTCTTAGTGTGTGCGAACGCTTGAAATTTACATCCTATACACAAACAAGAACGAAGAACAGACGCCAGGAAACGCGCGAGTCGCTGGACTGACTAGTGAAATTGACGAGATGCCAGCTGGCGATATTGACAACCTGAAAAAAGAACTAACTAAACAAACCTGCTGACATTTTCCGCAATCAAACTATGCGTGATCTAGTAACAAGTAGAATTTACTCAGTCACACGCACGGTTATACAAACCACTGGATGTGCTCATGGTCAGTCGAAATCTACGTGCTGAGTCGACAGCGATATGCAGTCGTCTGCCATTCATGTGTTTTTTTTGTTTGTTTGTTTTTTGTTTTTGAACACCGCAATCAGCCGCAAAATTATTGTTTTGTTTTGTTTTAGACTGGGTACGTAAATTATATTGAGCAACATTTTGCTTGACATAGTGCCGATAACGGACAGATGTGATTACTTGACCCGAATAAAATGTCCGAGTCGTAAAACTCGGACATTTTTATTCGGATCTCGTTATCGGCACTATATGAAGCAAAATGTTGCTCAATATAATTTGATATCTGTTACTTTACAGACATTAAATGACACTAAATACATATGATGTAAACACAAATGTGTGTTTATTCAGTCGAGCAAATAATAATGCAGATGCCAAAACATTTGTCTTTTTAATAAAGCGCTTAATTACATTGAGTGTTTTTCTTTAAACAGTGATTAAAAACGCACACAAAAACTTACACACCCACCTGTACATACGTCTTATGCCCCCGCCACCCACCCACACGCACACACAGACTGCATGTGCTTTTGTTTCTGTTTGTGGAAAGGACCCACACGTTCATTTCCACACCGACTGTCACAATTATAGTCACACATTATGTCCGTCGTGAGATTTTACTTTTGATGTTTGATGCGAGTGTTGGAGTTCACGTGTCTCCCGACAGCCCCTGTGGGCTTCTCCGTCGAGGTCCCATCTTGACATTCCTTCGACATCCCGACAGGACTTTCATTCAACGAACCACTTTGATGTTCCATCGACATCCCATCTTGATGTTCCTTGGACGTCTCATCTTGACGTGCCTTGGACTTTTCACTTTGACGTTCTTTCGACGTCCCGCCTTGACGTTCTTGACGTGCCTTTACTATCACATCCTGACGTTTAGTCGTCCCACCTTGAGGTTTCAGCGAGTGTTTCGCCGTTTTACTGAACTGTTTTCCACCTGGGAGGGAGATAGCTTCGTAGGGCGTGACTTCACCAGTATTAGAGTACTGTGCTGCCAGTTTCTCGTACTGACCCTCGTGGCCCTGCGTGCTGGCTTGCTCCCCTTGTAGCCTGGTGTACGGCTTGGTCTCGTCTCTTGTGTTTTCATTGTTTTCCAGTTGGTCGTAAGGATTGTCTGTCTCAGCATTCTCCGCTGTAGTGGCCTCCTTGGGTGTTCCTGCGATGTGCACGGTACTGAGATCCGTTTCTACAGCAGAAACCCGCAATGGACGACCACATTAGAAAGACACCAAGATATAATTATACAGGTGCTGGTCTCTGCTTTTGGACCTTCCAGGGTTTAGGCAGACCAGCACACATACAGCACACAGTGTACTCCGCTTATAACAAGGTCGGATATAACAACATTTGTTTAACTCATTCTATCCCAACACCGAAATCCTTAAATTTTGCCGTTGTCCTCTGAAGACTGCATTACAGTGCAGGACACAGATCGAGCATGATAGTTCAAGTGCGATGCCAGAATAGCATGGCGCCCATGGGCGCCAAGCTATTCCTGGCATCACCCTTGAACTATCATGGTCGATCCTTATCTTCCTGTGGTGTGTCTGGGGTAGAATGAGTTAATAGGTGCGACAGCTCTCTTTCTATGGAAATTATTTCGCCTATAACAACCAGAGTAATGGGCTGCCTGGCGAGTTGGTATACTTGACGTTTACTGTATTTCGCCTATAACAACCAGAGTAATGGGCTGCCTGGCGAGTTGGTATACTTGACGTTTACTGTATTTCGCCTATAACAACCAGAGTAATGGGCTGCCTGGCGAGTTGGTATACTTGACGTTTACTGTATTTCGCCTATAACAACCAGAGTAATGGGCTGCCTGGCGAGTTGGTATACTTGACGTTTACTGTATTTCGCCTATAACAACCAGAGTAATGGGCTGCCAGGCGAGTTGGTATACTTGACGTTGACTGTATTTCGATCATTCGACACTGTGCTTTCTAATTTGGGAAGTCTATATTCTGATATTAGTCTATTATCTAATATCTTAAATGACAGAATCATGATTATGGCAGCAAAACAGCGATCGCCCATGAACAATGAAGAGTAGAGCCATTAATCAGGCACTATCTTTGAACTATCATGGCCACTCCATCTCCGGGTGCAGTGTGATGATCAGGTAAAATAAGTTAAATAATTTGGTGCTGGCAGACTTATGAAATTAACAAATATTATAACGGCTGGTTTTCCGTTTCAAGAGTATCCTCCTGTGGACTTCTTACTGATTATGCTTGTTCGCCGAAAGTAGCAGATATTTGTCGAGACAATGCAATCCGAAAACACACACACACACACACACACACACACACACACACACACACACACACACACACACACACACACATAAACACACACACAAACACACACACACACACATAAACACACACACAAACACACACACATAAACACACACACACACACACACACACACACACACACACACACACACACACACACACACCTTGGATAGAAGATGTTAAGCTATCTTCGGCTCTTGAGCGTGCACGTGAATTGCGCGACCTGCAGACAAAAAAATCCTCTCATGAATTTATATAGCAAAGATCTCAGTTGTATGCCCAATCAATCAATCAATCAATCAATCAATCAATCAATCAATCAATCAATCAATCAATCGATCGATCGATCGCTCGCTCAATCAATCAATCAATCAATCAATCAATCAATCAATCAATCAATCAATCAATCAATCAATCAATCAATCAATCAATCAATCAATCAATCAATCAATCAATCAATCAATCAATCAATCAATCAATCAATCAATCAATCAATCAATCAATCAATCAATCAATCAATCAATCAATCAATCAATCAATCAATCAATCAATCAATCAATCAATCAATCAATCAATCAATCAATCAATCAATCAATCAATCAATCAATCAATCAATCAATCAATCAATCAATCAATCAATCAATCAATCAATCAATCAATCAATCAATCAATCAATCAATCAATCAATCAATCAATCAATCAATCAATCAATCAATCAATCAATCAATCAATCAATCAATCAATCAATCCCACAACACAATGAAATGCACTGCATGGATTTACTATATCAGGTTTCACTCATGATGCAACATCTACCGGTCGGCTTGCCCGTCTACATTATTCTACATTATTCATTTGTTATAACTTTCGTGAACATGCACGGGCACTCCTTGGCGCAGGTGGTAGAGCCAAAAGGTCGCACGTTAAAACCCGGGTATTGTCATTATTTGTTAAAACCCTGTTTGGTACCCCGTGATTAAAATCGCTTATTTTGTGGCAAACAACCTTTGGTCTGTTTTGTTTAACTCATTCTACCCCAAGACCCAAATCCCCAAATTTTGACGTTGACCTCTCAAGACTGCATTGCAGTGCAGGACACAGATCGACCATGATAGTTCAAGGGTGATGCCAGAATAGCTTGGCGCCCATAGGCGCCAAGCTACTCTGACATCACCCTTGAACTATCATGGTCGATCCTTATCTTCCTGTGGTGTGTCTGGGGTGGAATGAGTTAACTCATTCTAGATATACCTATAAGAATAAGTGTCTTTTATACGCGTACCCGTATGTGGTATGTTCTGAGTAGCTAATGTTTCAATCTATGTTCGGCATAGTCGGCAAATGAATAATCGCTCACCGTATTATGAGTAAGGCTGCAACAACGACAGTCAGACCCAGAAGAAGACCCGCTCCCAACACGGCGCCCACAACAGGACCCACAAGGCTCGCACTGCTTCCACTCGTGTCTGATGTTACTGATGATTATAATATAAACACGACGGGTAAAGAGTCTTTTGTCCTGAACATTATTTTGTTTGTCTAGTGAGTCTCTTAGCAAGGACAATATTAACAAATAATTATATGAATATGCGATGGCCATTGTCTTTGTCTTCCTATAACTGTTATGAAATATATTTCTAATTTGAAAAGAAGATTCATCAAAATGCCACACAGGTAGTAAGCCTACACACATATAATTATTTGTATATGATCTGCCAGTTGCGTCAACTAACTTTATAAAGTAATGCGAGTTTGAATTTGTACTCTGTTTCAGGGGCATCATAGATAAAACACTGTTTTAATCGCAACACTATAGAGAAAGAAAAAATACATCCGCCTGACGCGCAGGCAGTTTGTATTATTGTATGTACCCACGCCATAAAGTCTGTCCTTGTTCGACGCATGTATTGATATATTGTGTAACAAGAAAACTAATATTCATGAACTTGCTTGATAGACTTTCCTTCCCAACATCCCTTGCGCGCCAAGAAGACTCGATCTTCATGATACTTGCATTTATAAAAACGGAAACGTGAAATATGCTCATACTGCAACATTAACAAGCCACTTATGTGTTGTAGTAATTAAATACTTCTTAGTATGTACAGACGCAAGAAATGTGTATCCTGTACACACACACACGAACGGAGAACAGACGCCAGTCACTGCACTGACTAGTAAAATTGACCAGATGTCATCAGGCGCCTCGACCACCCGAGAAAAGAACTAAATAAACAAACCTGCTGGCATTTTCCGCAATGATGCGTGATCTATGTGCAAGTAGAATTTGCTCAGTAACACGCACGGTTACACAAAGCACCGATGTCATCATAATAAGACGAAATCTAGGCGCTGATCCGACAGCGATGTCGTCTACCAGTCATGTGTTTTGTCTGCACACCGCAATGCAATCAGCCGCAAAATGAATGACGCGAGGCACAGTTTTGTTTTGGACTGGGTACATAAATTATATTGAGCAACATTTCACTTGATATAGAGACGATAACCGACAGATATGATTACTTGACCCGAAAAAAACAATGTCCTCGTCTTACGACATTTTGATTCGGGTCTCGTAATCACATCTGCCTGTTATCGGCACTAAATCAAGCAAAATGTTGCTCAATATAATATAATGTATTACTATATATTAAGCGCCTGACATGTGTTAACACTATCAAATATATTTTAACACAACCTTCAAATAACCCCTTCACTGCCGAGAAAACGTTAAGACGATCCAAGTATAAGAGACAAAGATCCTCATGCATCCCCGCGACCGCGGGGGCTCATGAAAATCTATACCTTTTGCTCAAACCAATTTGTATCCATGTTTCTTGGAGGTTTTGGCTTTTGGTCATGGAGAAACATGTCAGAAGCAAGAAGATGGGATGAACCATAACCCACATAATCCCTCCTATATGAGAGCTTTCTTCGCTGTCATGGGTCTCTTCCTTTTGTCTTTGACTTGATTCTGATCTTGTAATATCTCCTTTTGAAAAAGCCTCGCAGATGTGCCAATGCGTTATAGTGAACTCTATAAGTGGCGCGCGCAGTGCATACGCGTCATTGGTTTGTCAACAGTCATTTGTCATGACGTATTTTTGTTTTTGTTTTTACATGATTTTATATTTAACGTGATATGAGTTTCGCTTTCGCTTCAAGACTTGGGAAAATGGTGACAAAACTAGAATTTCACGGGACAATTTTAGTCTTGCTATAATTTGTGTGAAATCAGGTTGACTTTACCTACCTACATGCTATACTAAGTACACCTGCATGCTCTTCTGAAAGCGCGTCGATGTGTGCGTTTGCGTGCGTGCGGGCATGCGTGCGCTCCAAACATGCTATTAAATTCAACCCACCGCGACCCGTCCTAAAAAGTCCCTTCTATAAATAGATGGACACATATAAATAGATGGAGTATAAATAGATGGAACTTAAAAATGTACGTACTGTGGCAGGGAAGGGGTTTATTGTCTCTTCTGTAGAGTACGGTCTGCTGTATATAAAATAGAACAGTGTACTATAGTACCTTGAACATGTTTTGTCAGTGCAACGCATCGAACAGGAACAGAAACTCTCCAGTTTCATGCAGCGGACTTAAATATGGGATAGCTCACAAAATCTCACATTCTCGTCTACAATGCGCGTGATAATTATTTATAGACAAACGTTTGCGACTTCTTTTAACTGTTCTGTAAGCATGAATATTCAGGAGACATAAACAGCTTTTGATGTATGTAGTGACTGGCGAGAGTCTACATGTGCACAATAGTCTTCCTGTACGTATTCATACACACACACGTGCACGCACACACTTGACGGCGCACTGTAAGGAAGCACATCAACGCTATAATTATAAGATACACGCACCATCTTGACAGAAGGGCAGCTGGTACGCCCCGTCACACGCCTCACAGTGTCCGTTGCCCTTGTCACAGGCCGCTCCCCCTTCACAGTGACCACACGCGTAGCCACAACTCTGGCCATACCGACCGTCCGGACACGCTGTCATTATACAGGTCAAGCTCATTATATCGCCACAAGGTCACACAGCGTTACTCACTAGCCTGTTATTGTAGTGCCGAATTACACTGGCTTGACTTCAGCCTTTGCTGGCCCGCGCACGTCCGTGCGCGGGCCAGCTAAGGCTGACGTCGGTCCGAGGACCTTTTGCTCGCGTGATATCAGATACCCAGGTATACTGGAGCGCGCAGTACGGAGGCTGACCTGTAACTAAGAGATTCATTCAACTACGTTCTGATGAATGTGCCACAAACTACTACCCCGCAGAGTGTCCCTAAAAAACCTTTGGACAGTGGTCCTTTTCTTTCTCCCCGATCATTTCGGTGCCAGTGGGACAATAAACTGGATAAAAATGAACTGAACCCATTTTCTTTCCAAGCTCCCATAGTGTGGAATGCCCTTCCCCATGATAATTGCCATGCACCGTCTTTGGTCATTTTCAGGGCTAGATTGAAAATATATTTTTTCAGTCATGGTCTTTGAAATGGATTGATAAACCCTGCGTTTTCCCATCTATATATCTGAGCAGGCTCTTGAAATGTTTTATGTTTATTATTTTAGTATTGTGTGAATGTGCATTAGTTTTTTACTTATGAAGGAGTGTATCTGTATGCTGTCGATACTTAGTGAATTTTAGTGAGATTATCTCGATGTAAAGCGCTCTGAGCCTTTTAGAGGGGATATTGTGGGTATAGAAGAGTTATGCTATTATTATTATTATTATTATTATTATTATTATTATTATTATTATTATTATTATTATTATTATTATTATTATTATTATTATTATTATTATTGGGGTGTAGGGGGCTCTGGATAGATGTAGCACCTTTGCTGTTCGGCAGCTGCGTCCTACATAGGACGGACGGGCATCACTGGTCCTCATCCATCTCCTTAATCTCTCACGTGCTGGCTCCAAGCGCCACACCCTGGCAAACCACCTCAGCTGGTGGGCTAAACCACGTGAGGGGGTGGTGTTCACATTGCACCACTTGGCGGATGAGCTGTTTCTGACAGCCAACAGCTAGCGGACGGAGGAGATCAGGTTGGATCCAACTGCCAAATGTGGGGGAGTAAACCTTTCAAATCAGGAGTGGAGCCCCGAAGGCAGACAGCTGCCCGTATTCACGCACTGTTCTGGCAGCTCCTGCAGCCAAACTGGTGCCAAACGTACTGTTTTGCATTCCTTTGGATACATCAGCGAGGCCGAGAGGGGGATCTTGACGACTGGGCAAACCCAGGATCTCCATACACTTCGCCTAGGCTTTCGCCCTGGAGAGGTCACTGCAGTGACTGATCCAGCAAGCGCATATACCCATTGTCTTCCGAGACAGGATGCCAAACACATTATTATTATTATTATTATTATTATTATTATTATTATTATTATTATTATTATTATTATTATTATTATTATGATCTTCAAGAATACAGGAAAACAAATTGAAAACATCCGGTTCACAAAAGTTTATGCGGCTGACGCCCGCCGTGTTCGGCACGTGCATGGTAGTGCGTCGGTCAACGGCGTTTTGATAGCTTTTTGGTGACTGGGAAGAAACAAAACGTTTGCCCTCTATCGACTTTTTCCACTTTGTCTCGTTATGAAGGAAAAGGCAGGCTTCCTATCACCCGTCACCTCAGCTACGAACTCGCTAAGCAACGCAGTAGCCTCAAAATATACTGCTTTAGCCAATCACGTTTCTCAGTACGAACACGCTGGCACAGGAAATGCAGATAAATAAACATTTCGGTGGTTACACAAGAAAAAAGAAGCGTATGCCGGCGTTTTTAAATGCCTATGGTACCAGTTTCATACCAAAAACAAATAACTACAAGATGTGATGTCAGATAATACCATCGACAGCAAATTCGGAACGCAGGCAATCTACGTAGCTCGCATGGCTGACCGTAGTCAAAACGGCTAGGACACGAAAAACTAGATAAATAAAACTCTGTACGCACGCCTTATCACCCAGACTTCCTAGAAAAAAGGAATCCCACCCAAATGCAAGAGATATAGATCCTCATGAGCCCCCGCAGTTGCGGGGGCTCATGGGGATCTATATCTCTTGCTGACACTATTTCGGTTTTTTTTTTTTTTTCTTTGGGGGGGGGGGGGGGGGTGGGGGAGGGGGTGGGGTGGAGGACGGCTGGCGATCTTAGAGGTTGAATTAACAATGACTCAAAAAGCACAGTCAGCGTCCGCTGGCAGTGACGGGTTTACGGTCTATTTACCTTGACACAGTGGTGGAGCCCATCCTGGCTCACAGCTGTCACAGGTTCCATTTTGTTTGTTACATGGCGCTCCTCTAGGACAGTGACCACACACACTGCTACAGTTCTGGCCGTAACGGTGGTCATCACATTCTGAAGAACAAAAATAAAAATCGCAATGGTGGCGGAGGATTCTTCTTGGTGTTTAGAATGTTTCACAAATCATTAATATGAAAGAAATAATATTAAAGAAAGATAAAAAGTAAATAATAAATAAAGAATATGTTTCATTGTCGTAAAAAGGCAAATGTTTTGATATCGTAGAAAACGTATGTAATAATAAATCATCAGTGTTTACACACTGACAATAAAAGTCGAAATCCCGCGGGAGTTGTCCTCTGAAGACTACAGTAAAGGGGACAGACTAACTATGATAGTTCAAGGGTGGTGCCAAAATAGCTTAACGCTAATAGGCGCCATGCTGTTCGTGCGCCACCCTTGAACTATCGTGGTGTTGTAGTGTATCAGGGCAATATATTTAACCCCTTTATTGCCGAAAATAACTGAACACATAGACCCGCAAGAGATATAGATCCGCAAGACTGATCGCATGTAACTACCTCATTTAACTCATTCTACACCAACACCGAAATCCTTAAATTTTGCCGTTGTTCTCTGAAGACTGCTTTGCAGTGCAGGACACAGATCGACCATGATAGTTCAAGGGTGGTGCCAGAATAGCTTGGCGCCCATAGGCGCCAAGCTATTCTGGCATCACCCTTGAACTATCATGGTCGATCCTTATCTTGCTGTGGTGTGTCTGGGGTAGAATGAGTTAAGCGTCTGGGGTCACTGTGTTTGTACTTATGTGGGCGTGTTATGGCAAATGTCATCCTACTCAACGTTTTGTCAAGTGTCAAAAATGCAGGACACAACGAGTACAGACTTACTGTATCTAAGTTCCTTGGCCAAGGCTCTGTAGACTGATGACGAATGTACGGCAATATGTTCAGTAATCATTGTAAGCCTAAATCTTGCGTCTGCATCGGCGACTGCCTGAACACAAGGAATTAAGACTTTATTACAAATTTTGTGTTTTCGCGCTTTTTCTTTGCTCATGAGGATCTATGCCTCTTGCTGACACCACTGTGTGTCCTTGGACGACTTCGGCTCTGTGGCGTTGACTTGACAAAGATTTCAAACACACAGTCTGCGTCCACCGGGAGTGAAGGGGTTAAGCAACAGAACGGCGAATCTTCTTTATCTCAATTTATCCATTGGAAGTGATATGTGTATGTGACAAACCGTCCTCACACAGAGGTGGTGCCCATCCTGGTTCACAACTGGTACAATGTCCGGTCTCCTTGCTACAGATCTCCCCTCCTGTACAGTGGCCACACGCAGCCTGACAGCCACCACCGTAGTGACCGTCAGGGCATGCTGCATAGCAATACAGTAGGAAAGTCTTTACGTTGGCTGTGATCTTTATATACTGAGCAGCAAAAGAACTGAATTATTTTTGGTGTTTCCGGCGGTGCCAAAAATGTCGCATTTCTTTTGCTTGTCAGTATATACTTCAATAACCGACAACTCACATTTCAGATACAACACTTCAATCCAGTATAATAGGAGTTAAAAGGGAAGTATACCGTGATTACACAGTGGCTCAGCCTGCCATCCCGGTTTACAGCTGTCACAGTGTCCGTCCTGTTTGTTACACGCCGCATCCCCAGCACAGTGACCACACACACGCGCACAGCTCACTCCGTATCGGAGGCCGTAGCATTCTAAAAACAATAAATTAGTTATTGTTGGAGGCGGAGTTAGCATAGTAGCCAATACAATGGATGATTCCCAACCCCTATTTCACTATTATACAATAAAAAGCAAATTGATATTTATTAGTTGTATTACGAGTTAGGCTTCGCTAGTAGGTCTTGTCGCCTCGAGGGTCCGGTCGGGGGTGGGGTGTGGGGGGGGGGGGAGGTGACCACGTGACCGGACCGCACCGCGAGCCGCCCCCCAACATCACTTAACGTGGCAGTAGCCAACACACGTCGATTGAACTGCAGACGAGAAGGTCGTAGTAAGAGCTACAGCCTCACCACAGACTGTGCACTGGCATAAACCAGAATGCCGTGGTTAGAGGAATCCAACAACCAACTGAAATCGCACCAAACATATTGGTGACGTACAACAGTCCGGCGCTAAACAACCCAAAATGCCTCTATAAAAAACACCACTGCGGAAACGCAATGAAGGCAACATAGACGGCGAGGTAATCGCACCAAAATTGGTGACGCAAAACAATCTAGTGGTGGCAAACCTCCCACAGTGAGTTGAATTACTCCACGGGGAAACGCAATGAACCCGACCAACTCACAATGAACGGACAACAAATACCGCCAAACAACAAATCCACAGATATTCCTTTGAACAGAAGGACGGATGTGATAACTAAATCACACCTCTGTGGTCAGGTTTGGTCCGCTGACGAGAGCAGTACCTGACTTTTAAAAGTGAAACATGTTCGAAATACACAAAGGATGAGTGACTACAACAAAATCGAGACCTGTGTCACAAAACTCTGTGTATACGGCCAGGCCAGAATCAGGCTGAAACATTCATGTGTGCGATGTGAGCACCGTTTTTTCCAACACGGACTTTTGGGGTGTACCCCGCTCGTGCTCTCCCGCGTAGATTGATCTTTGGGTCGATCCGCATAATGTGACAGACTGCCTGGCCTTGGTCGAAACAGAGTTGACACAGGTCTCGTCACAAACAATCTACAATTGTTAACTGGTGTATCCAGTGAACAACGCTAAGCTGTATAAGAGCTTTTAACAAACAACTTAACGCGGCAATGAATCTCAACTGAACTGCCCACTGAATCACGAGAACTGACTGGCTCAGCCGTGAGAGGAATGTACAACCTAAAACTGTACCCAAACCGGCAAAATATGCCCAGAGAACGGGTTGTCAGCACTTGAACAAACTTGTGTACAAACATCTAACCAACATGGAAATAACTACGCGGTTCGCCCGAAAAACACAAACAGTACATGTACAATAACGTGTGCCGAAAATGTTGGCAGGCACGTACACGTATGTACTATCTCAAGGCCAGCTTTGAACTTGCAACGTGAACATGCAAACAGGTGGCGCGGGGGCTCAGCCACCGAAGACCAATGACCAAATGGTATGCAACATTACAGAGTAAAAATCACAAGGAGGGTACAGTCTTTGGAAGTGACTCAATAGCCGGGCCCGCCGTCACACTCTGACTCAAACCTTGAAATTTGTGAACACTCTGGGACTGGTAATACAGATCAGTTTGAAACGGTGCCAAAACCGAAGGCGTGGCATGATTCACTGATGTACACCAGACAAACGACGCGGAAATATGAAACATTGGAAACGGCAAAAATAACGATACCAAATAACCAACATGTGCATCTATGCCTCTTGCCTCTGCAGGGACCGTTGTGCATGTGTGTGTCTTTTTCCTTTTTTCTGCAGGAACACTCGAACATCTATGCCTCCCTCCGCAGGGACCAGGGTGCATCTACGCATATGATGCAGAAATATGTGTTTCTTTTTTTTCTGCAGGGAAACCGTTGATGCATGTGTGTTTTCTTTTTTTCTGCAGAGAAACTTTTTATGCATGCTTGTTTCTTCGTTTTTCTGCAGGGACACCTGAACATCTATGCCTCCTTCGGCAGGGACCATGGTGCATCTATGCCTCTTGTTTCTGCATTGATCTTGGTGCTTTCCTTTCTTCTGCAGGGACACGTTAACATCTATGCCTCTTTCCGCAGAGTTACATTCCCCTGCAACTGACCCAGGAAGTTTGCATAACTTTCATTGACCATGTACACCGATGGGTATAACCCAAACCCACCGTTGTCGGAGAGACATAGATCCTCATACTATGGGAGCCTACTAGGTACTCATTACCTAACGTACATCTACATTGGACTTGACAAGCAGAGCTGCCTGCACACTGCGGTGGCGGAAACAAACACGTGAAGGCAGCACACCCACAGTGCACTACATAGCGTAGTAAGAAACGGCACAGACATGATTCGCCACATCCACTTCGTCTTTTACCGCATCAATTATATCAAAAATCTGTTGACGCGTAAATCTAAACTTCTTGTGCAGCTTTACGTCGTCGTAGTGGTCCAAAGGGTTAGTTCTATCCCTGAAAACGCGGTCCCTCCTTCTCAATTGTGCTCGATGAATAGCCAGCAGTAAGGGCGCAGCCATCTTTGGAATACGACTTACAACGGGACTTTAGCTAAGTTAAAGGAGGGGTGTTGCAATGCCTCTAACTTACGGGCCCTTAGATGACGTCAATCGGGACAACAAGTGCTTCATGAATCCCATTGGAACCGCTTTTCCGGGTCGGTAGGAAACAACAGGCCGATAGATACCTAAAAGTCCCGTCATGATTTCGGCCAAGGTGTTTGCGCGCGAAAACAGTCAACGACGAACCGCCAGGCCAGCAACATAGTCTAGCAGCTGCCCTTCATAGACGATCAGCCGTTTACGAGATAGTGATTTTCTAGAGAGTAACAAAGGTTTGGGTATATCAAAATGAAGTCTAGTATGAATATGAGCAGTGCGCACTCGTTTTAAACCGCCGGAGGATGGAGACATTTTTCTGTAGCACATTTTGTTTCCAGTATGGCTGCAGACGAAACCAGGACCGTAACGGCCATGTTCACAGGGGATCAGTAGTTTACACGGGTCTCATTGTTCCTGTATTCAGTGGTAGTATGCACTATATGTCACTTAAAAGGATTTCATTTTTTAAAGTAATATTTTCACACTTAGATATATTAAGAGAAGAAACAATTACGAAAACGCTTGCCTTGAACGCAAAATTAATATCGTTTCGCAACAATAAGGTATCCCAAAATCACGTGATCAAAACATCACGTGACGCCACGACCTTTGTGGACGTGAATTTCTGTGTGCCGACGGGTTCTTTTTTATTTGTTCTACATAAGCTTGTTTGTTTAAAAAAAAAAGCAAACGTGTCAAGTTGCTGTGTGCATTTTTACGGCTTGATAAAGGTTTGTCACGTTTATTTCCATTCACTTTACCATCGCTTTGCCCGTTTCATTTCGACAACACAGCACCAAAACAAAACGTAACCCACAACACAAACGCTATCTTCAAAACCTATGCTGCATTCTGTAAAAGAAAAAGAGTGCCACACCACTTGGTTTTAACTGTCATGGCTGAGCAAAGTTTCGGAACTTGATTAATTATTTTATGCAGCAGTAACATTTATTTTAATCAGTTGCACTGACAAGCTATGTTGTGATGTGCGATCACTGCCAGTGCCAATTTTGCAGTCTCAGTGATCACTGATGGTACAGTACACTTCACACTGGAAAAAAAAATGCACAGTACAATGTGAACACGCTTGGAAGTTCATGCAATGCTTTGTTTAAAATAGAACCCTATCTTGCTAGCAGTAGCCTACTGCACAAAAGAGGAACTTATTTTGCTGCTGTGTTATTTACAGTTTGTCTGCATATAGACATTTGCAGTTCGCTGCAAGGATTCTTAGCAGCTGACATATTGGGATTAAAACGACAAAGATAACGGAGAAAGGTGACACAGAGATGATTTAATAAATCAGTCAAGTGATCAAATGAATGAGATATCTATGTTTTATGATAAACAGCTAGTTATGGGAGGGGGGGGGGGGGAAGGAGACACATACTTTATAATGTACACGTACTATTTCTTTCAGTGTTTCCATCACCCATTCATAACACCATTAGACTCGATGAGTTGTCATGTTTTGAATGGTTTACAAAATACATGTACTTGTTGCTGTTACATTATCTTCTTACTGGTTTTGACATTTCGCTGTAAGATTTACAGTCACATACTTTAAGCGTGTTCCCCCTAACGCACACAGAGGTTGACTGTATCATTGATATGTGTGTGTAGGTAGCGTTTGGTTTTGTTTGAAGTGGCAGTTTTGGCCTCACCTTTAAGTTTGGTGCCGCTGTGCATGTGGCCACCAGTACTATTTACAGAACTGATGACTGCATGTGCAGGCTAGTTCACGGTATCAAAATGTGAACTGGGCAGCCTATTGTCTGAAGTGATCAGTGGTAACAACATCCATGATGTATGTGTGCATTTGGCCACTGGTACTGTTTACAAAGGTGCTGTTTACAGAACTAGTGGCTGAGTAGGCATATTATTATTAGTACTGTTATTGTTATCAGGTGTGGCCTTATCTCTAAGTTTTGGTGCCCCTGTGCATGAGACCAACAGTACTTTTCACAGAACTGATGGCTGCATGTGCAGTGTGGTTAACTGGACACATGAAATTTGTAGGTGGGCAGCTAAAATACAGGCAGTCAATACAAGCCACTTGCTTAACCTGAAGTCTTTTACAGTCCACTAATGCCCATCAGTATACAATTATGCATGTCTTTTGTGGGTATTCTGTGGTTTTGTATGTGGGCTGGGGTTGAAAGTGGGGCGGTATGGCACCTATTACCGTGTATGTACAAAACTTTAATTACAAAGAAACATAAATTAATAATTTTAATAAATAGTTATTTGGGTTCAACGCCGCGCGGTAGACTACGGCCATCTCATGGCAGTTAAATAAATAAGATAAACTAAGTCAAAGATACCTGGGACATGAGAATGCTAAGTAAAGTATAGATTATGATCATGCACAGATGTACATTGGTGGATGTTCTGCGGTTTTGTGTGTGTAACTGGATTGGGGTTGGGAGCGAGTGATACTGCACCTATTACCATGTACGTGTATAAGACATAAGACATTTATTCACCAAGTACTAAACGTTACAAGGATTTTTGTGTGGCATGGCGACAGTAAAATATGTCCTCACTTGTAGGGCATTCATCATGTCATACACTTAGTTGTCGATCATCCTATATACAGCACTAAAAAATAGATAAACACAATATTAAACACAAATCAGTCATATGTCACAAATCATGGAATCATGTTGTTCCATGCATGGTGATGTATTGAGGACAGCTTCTGGAAAAAAAATTAAATCTAAATCGAGAGGTTCTGGCTTTAAAAGCATGAAACCGCCGGCCAGAGGGCAGAAGCTCGAAGAGATGATTGGCTGGGTGTGACAGATCTGACAGAATAGTACTGGTGGCCACATGCACAGGGGCACCATGGTGTATGTTTTTGAGCTGTATGCTGATGTGTATGTACAAAACCTACATTACAAACAAACAAAACAAAACAAACAAACAAAATAAATAAATAATTTAAATAAATAAGATAAAGTAAGTCTAAGGTACCTGGGACATATGCATGCTAGGTAAAGGATAGATTAAAAATTATGAACATACACAGATGTGTATGTCCTTCTTTTGGTAGGTGTTCTGCGGTGTTATGTGTGTATTTAGGTAAGGGTTGGGAGCAGGCAGTATGGCACCTATTACCATCTATATATGTGTATATTTCTTGTTTGCTGATGCCCCCACCCGGGTCTGCCCTGGGGGACTTGGGTGGGGTTAGGTACTTTTTAGTTCCCAGGGTCACCCTGGTCAGCCCCACAGGGTGGGTTTCCTTTCTATTCTGGGGCATGTGTTTCTGTCTACCCTTGGTCCATTCACCTGTATTTATCTTTTTAAAACTCTCCCAACTGTCTGCACTGCCTGTAGCTCTTGATGTTGGATGTGTGTTGCTAGACAGTCTTAGCTTTATTTAGGCCCCATGTTGTATGTTTATTTAACGTATTTGACCGGCTGGCGACATACATTCAATTTTCTGTTTAGTTTTTTTTTTTCACAAGCAGTGCAGGCACATCCTGAGAAAGCCTTGTTGCTGTCGGGACGTTAAGCAATGTACAATCAATCAATCACTGTTTGCTGATGTGTATGTACAAAACCTTCATTACAAGCAAACAAAATAAATAAATAATTTAAATATATACTTATTTGGGTTTAATGTCGAGCAGGCGACCAATGCCATCTCATGGCGGTTAAATAAAAAAGATAAAGTAAGTCGAGATACCTGGGACATATGAATGCCCAGTAAAGGATAGATTATGAACATGCACAGATGTAATTGTTGTTTGGTGGGTGTTCTCTGGTTGTGGAGTGGGGTTGGGAGTGGGCAGTATTACCATATATGTGTATGTGAACATCAGCATACGAACAAAACCTACTTTTCAAACAAATAAAAATAAATAATAAATTTAAATAACTAGGACATATGAATACCAAGTAAAGGATATATTATGAACATGCACAGATGTTTGTTCTGTGGTTTTGTATGTGGGGTGGGGAGCGGGTGGTATGCACCTATTACCATATGTGTACATGTTATGTTCACATCATATATGTGTATATGTACTATGTTCTCATCTTGTATGCTGATGTCCCCCACCCAGGTCTACCCTGGGGGACTTGGGCGGGGTTAACTACTTTTTAGTTCCCAGGGTGACCCTGGTCAGCCCCACATGGTGGGTTTTCCCCTCTATTCATGGGCGTGTGTTTCTGTCTACACTTGGTACATTCACCAGTATTTACCTTTTTTAAACTCTTCCTACTGTCTGCACTGCTTGTAGCTCTTGATATTGGATGTGTGTTGCTAAAGGGTCTAGTTAGGTTTATTTAGTGTATTAGACCAGCTGGCGACATACATTCAATATTCTGTTTAGTTTGGGTTTTTTCACAAGCAGTGCAGGCACGTCCTGAGAAAGTCTTGTTGCTGTCGGGACGTTAAGGCACCAGGCCTACCTAGAAATTTAAAAAAAACACTTTTTTGAGCATGTAAAAA
Organism: Semisulcospira habei; assembly: GCA_036245525.1. Taxonomy (NCBI): domain Eukaryota; kingdom Metazoa; phylum Mollusca; class Gastropoda; family Semisulcospiridae; genus Semisulcospira; species Semisulcospira habei. Next base: position 245,887,320 of record BTPG01000003.1, read on the forward strand.
AAAGTTACTGGTTTTATATACTTTAACATCTCTATTTTCACACACACTTTATATTTTTTTGATAGCGTAAGTAGTTTTGGAGATATGACGCCTCAAAGTAGGTAGGTGAGGCCCCCAGATTGAGAAAAAATCCACGAACCTAACAGGTAAGTTTCAGCTCAACCAAATAATGTGCTACTCCCTTGCGTATTTGAAACAACGAGCACCTCCCTGCTGTACGACGTCATCAAAATGGCTGCGCCCATTGATTACAAGCGTGGTTGAGCTTTATTCTGACTTTCTACGCGGATTTTGTGCAAACTTCTGAGGTTTACATTAGCAAAGATGCCAGGAGACAAGAAATCTGGTGGAAAACGACTACTAAAGCATAAATTTCACTGCAATCAATACCCCAAAAAAGGTAAAAATGAATCTGAAGTTGTTTTATCGGTAAGTACTTTTGAAAGGAGTGTTGACCAGAGCAATCATTGTGAAAGTGAAACTGACATTTCTGGTGACAATGACACTGAATCGAAAGCTGGGACCACGCCCACTCGGTCAGATATGAAGATTTACAACTTATATGACTTCTCCGGTGAGTCTGAGAGTGACAGTGAAAGTGTCAGTGATGCAGAAGTTAATCATGACCAAATGTTCCAGGGGTATAGACTTATTGATATGGACATTCTGAACAATTTTAAAGACCTGGCTGCAACGTCTCTTCTTCGAAAGTGTCTGGAGGGCTACACGCAAAATTCCAACGAGTGTGTGAACAGTGTCATCTGGACTTTCTGTCCCAAGAGGAAAAAACATGGGTTAACTACAGTGAACACAGCAGTTTTTGCTGCAGTCTGTCTGTTCAATGATGGTGCAGTGACTTTGAAAGCTATTGTTGAGAATATGGGTATCAGTGTCAGTGCATTCTCTCACCGGATCTTTGAGAGCAAGGACACAACATCCCAGAGGCAAGCCCAGCAGGCATCAAAAGAGTTCAGGAGGAAGCAGAGTTGCAGGAGACTTGGCAGGGATGAAGACCAAGCTGACAGAGAAGGATTTCACTATCTGGCAGGTGGCCACTAGTCTGGATGCAACAAGTAAGACTCAATTTCCCTATTGAAATTTTCTCCGAAAATCGCTGTCGTTTACCACTATAAACACCATACAATCCACAATTTTCAACCTAGAGCCACAACATATGGCTTAAAATAAAGCATATAAGTGTGTCTGGCGTCTGAACTAGAAGAATTACTAATGCTTTGTAATGGACAAAGTTATGAGCTATCAAGATGTCATTATTTAGTTATAATTTATTACTGAATTCAAACCACGGTTATCAAATACATATTAATCTCAGGATGTTTCTTCTAGAATACACGCCAGATATGAGTCTAAATAAGGTTGTGACAAAAGAACAGGTTCCCACATGGGGTGTGTGTGAAAATATGATGTTTGCAGTACCCAGCATGATAAATCAGCCAATTTTTAAAAATTATTATTATTAATTATTTAAAACCCTTTTAATGCAAAAATATTCCCAAATCAACCTGTTTACCATAAAATATCACCAAAATGCTACACTGTGTCAAAATTTCATCAGGATATTCCAAACAGAACATTGATTGTTTTTGGGTCAAAACTTGGACCAATTTCTAGGTAGGCCTGCCCCCTTAAACAATGTACAATCAATCATTTTATGCTGATGTGTATGTGCAAACATACATCACAAACAAAAAAAAATAATAAATTAATAAAATAAGTTGGGGATACCTGGGACCTATAAATATGCATGTTAAGTAAAGGATAGATTATGAATATGCACAGATGTATGCATATTGAAAACAAATTTCCTCTCCTTGGTGACCACTACCATACCACTATAGTGATCATGTGCATCAAGGAATTCCTTCCATCCATAATTAAAAGGATAAATAATAAATAAATATGTAAGTGAATACATACATGAATCAATAAAAATAAATAAATAAAACATGTAATATAATAGAGAGGGCTACTATCTGTATTGTGTCTCATGCAGTCCTGATAAAGCTTAATCATAAGAGTCCTTGTGAGTACTAGAGTGCAGATTGGTTGAATTGGTTGCAAAAACTAAAATTTTATATTTAGGTGTTTAGCTGAACATGGTGATTTTGATGGAAACGGTTCGGAGATGGATTTCACTCTGCCTGGCTTGTGCTTAAGACCAGTCGGATACGAGTGTGCTTGACCAGTTAAAAATCCCATCTCCACTAATAAAATAAATAAAAAAAAGAGCAGACCTGCACTTAGAGCCGTTAGGCTGAAAAACAGACGAACAACATGCATGTTGTATCCGGCCAAAGAATGTTGAAGATGGTCGGCAGACACATTGCACAACATGCACAAAGGGAGTTTACTTTCGATATGCTTTCCTCCCACAAAAGACCGAGTTCTATGGAAAAGGCTGTTTTCAAGACCAGGAAAAATAACGTATTTGACGTTGATAAGATGTTCAAATCGAAAATAATCTCTGTTTCAATTCAGGAGCAAAGTAAAGCTTCATCAACCGTGCGCGTCTGATTGACTTCTTTAGAAGGCTTCTCGCTGACCGCCATTTTGAAACTAGCGACGCGACTATGCTTACCGCATTAAAAATAATACTTTTAAACTTATTTTATCGTATATTATATGTATGCATGTTTACTTGCTGATGATTTTAATTTACTCACTGGAATAAACTTGTAACTTGTATGCTTGAAATTTTCAATGTTATGCACAAAAAATGTCTTGCACCTTATCCGGGCGGTGTACGAGGACTGGTTCCCTCACATCGAAAAATAGCTTTCGAAAAACACTTCTACAAAAATGTCTCCATCCTAAGGACAAATATTGTTGCCATGCATAAACTATATGGCATTAGTACTTTCGTTTCGTACCTGCAAACCATTGTTACTCTTTTGACGAACTACTTAGTCTGCAGAAATTGCGAAAAGCTGCTGGACTAACAGGCACGCGCTTAAGAGCGCGCCGTGCGGGACCACGTGACCGGACGGCACAGCGAGCCGCCACTGACCAACTTCGCATGACGTGGCAGTAGCCAATACATGTCACTTGAACTGCAGACGAGAAGGCCGTAGTAAGAGCTACAGCCTCACCACAAAATGTGCACTGGCATAAACCAGATTGCCGTGGTTACAGGAATCCAACAACCATCTGAAATCGCACCAAACATTATGGTGACGTACAACAGCCTGGCGCTAAACAACCCAAAATGCCTATATGAAAACACCGCTGCGAAAACGCAATGAAGGTAACATAGACGGCGAGGGAATCGCACCAAAATTGGTGACGCACAATAACCTAGTGCTGGTAAACCTCCCACAGTGCGTTGAATTGCCTCACGGGGAGACGCAATGAACCCGACCAACTCACAATGAACGGACAACAAATACCGTCAAACAACAAATCCACAGATATTCCTTTGAACAGAAGGACGGATGTGATAACTAAATCACACCTCTGTGGTCAGGTTTGGTCCGCTGACGAGAGCAGTACCTGACTTTTTTAAAAAGTGAAACATGTTCGAAATACACAAAGATTGAGTGACTACAACAAATCGAGACCTGTGTCACGAAACTCTGTGTATACGGCCAAGCCAGAATCAGGCTGAAACATTCATGTGTGCGATGTGAGCACCGTTTTTTCCAACACGGGGTAAGGGGGAGGTGGGGGTGGTGGGGGTGGGGGTTGGTTGGGGGTGCGGGGTCAATGTCGGAAGTAAGAGTCGAGGGCCAATTTAGCTCGAGACTCTTTCCTTTGACACTGCCACCTCCCCCCCCCCTCCCCCCACCCCAATCAGACCCTTTTTAATACAACGGTTTGTTTACAACTATAAAAGTATAAGCGTAAAGTATACCATTGAAAGGACCCAAAGCCTAAACTGTGACGTATAAATTCAGGGGACGCAAATTTCAATACCGACAATCAGTCAACAACCTTGCACGAACTGTATTAGCCTATAATTTCTCTGTACGGTATTTTTTAATTTAAGATATTTTCAGTCATTCTGTTGTATGAAATTTGTACAATGGGCTGAACACAACGCGTGAACATAGTTATTTTGTTGCATAACCCCTAAATGTTTATTTATCCAGCTTTTGTTCCTTCGCCATTTCGAATACGTTCAGTACGTACAGAATTGGGCCTTTGAATGTTCGTGTGGTTGATATTATCTAACGTATCCAATTATCCAGTAATGTTTTGTATGAAACTGGTACCAACGGTATCACAGAACACCTACATAATTTGCTGTTTAGCCCTGTAGCCCCCTAAATTGTTTATTTATCTGCTTTAATTGTTTATTTATCTATTTTTACACTCTGCAGCTGGCACGCATTATAAAACGGAATATGTATACAATTTGTTTTGTGATGCGACTGGCATCGTTAAACATTTTCAAAGATCGCCATACTTTGCTCGCCAGTCCCTGTCTTACTCCGAATCGTCAGTCATTTCATCGGACAAGTTTATAATCCACAGTGTATAAAAATGATAAATTACATAAATACATTACTTCACGTACCTGTTTTACAGTCCGGTGGCAGGTATCCCGGAATACACGGACAGAAACCATTCAGTGTACATACATGGTTTTGACATCCAGTGCCACAGGACTTATTACAAGAAAGACCGGTGTAACCATCCTCACAACCTGTAAGATAATAGGATTTGACGATGTTCAAACATCCAGAAAACCCAATCGCCCAGTTCTGTGTCACGCTGCCCATTTGAAACATCTGTCAGAGAGAAATGACTTGTTACGGACGGTCCGTGGCGCAGCGGTAAAAGCGCCCGACACCAATGCAAGAGGTTCCAGATTCGATACCCGGTTCCGGCGTCGGACTTTTCTCCTCTAGCAAGTGTCACCGTTAACCCGGGCGGACTTCGGGGGCTCTTTCTCTGGGTACTCCGGCTCTTCTTCCCCCACGACTTTGGTATCAACTTCAGTCCACTTAATTAAATTTCAAATATAAACGATTTGAATTTCCAAAACTTCAGTAGCTCGCTTAAACTTGCCCTTAGAACCACGTGAATGTTCTGTGTTTATGTACAGTTTGTGAATGAATGCGCGTGATTCAGGTGAGCGTTCTTGTTGGGTTCAGTTCGCGGCGGCGCTTTGAGCCGATTTTCAATTGGGATAAAGCGCCTATTTAATGCGCTTATAAAAAAAGTGCACCAGGGTGTTTCAGACATTTGGATACTCAGTATATTTTTGACAGTATTCTCACAACTAAGATTTTTGTTTTCGTGGAGCTGAAATAGAACCACTTCCCCTCCATCGCCGCACACTTGTTTAGTCGTTCTATCCACTGCAGAAATGCTCCAAATAAGTCGCTTTTAGAGGTAGATGACAGCCATTGGGAAATGACGCTTCGAAGGATGAGCATGTGTTTAAAATACTTCCAGTAATGCATTTCTTGAACTGTGGGAACAAGAACAAAACATGAATGTATGGAGTCAGATCACGGAAGTGGGCAGGATTAGGTAAAGTTTGAACATTCTGCTGTTGACGATATTCTTGTACAGGATGTCTTATGTCTTGCACGGTATTTGTAGAACAGCTCCTTCAGCATAAAAATTAGTGTACTCAACTTCAATCTGAGAGTGACATCTTCTTGCAATTTTAGGGCACCCTGACCTTATTGTGTATCTTTCTGTTGGGCTAAAAATTACACATCCAAAACTAATCGCATGTAACTACCTCATTTAAGCGTCTGGGGTCATTGTGTTTGTACTTATTTGGGCGTGTTATGGCAAATGTCATCCTACTCAACGTTTTGTCAAGTGTCAAAAATGCAGGACACAACGAGTACAGACTTACTGTATCTAAGTTCTTTAGCCAAGGCTCTGTAGACAGATGATGAATGTACGGCAATATGTTCAGTAATCACTGTAAGCCTAAATCTTGCGTCTGCATCGGCGACTGCCTGAACACAAGGAATTAACACTTTATTACAAATTTTGTGTTTTCGCGCTTTTTCTTTGCTCACTTATAAGCCAGAATTTCCTAAAGAAAAACGCTTTATCCACCTAACAACTTTTGTTTTAGATTATAACGGAGGTAGGTTTTGCAGCACGCCAGTTGGCTAGTCCCTGTTCCACTAATGTTTGGAGTGCTATGCTTACAATCACAAAGGCTAAAAATAATAATTTAAAAAAATCAGATACGAAAAATGACCAATTTCGGCCATGTTTTGAGGAAGTGTCGAAAAATTGCGCTCGAAAAAAAGGCTTCCGTTAAAAAATAATTGGTGTACAGGAGTGTGTATAGTTGACTAGTTTGAGCACTGATTTTCATCAGTGTGCATTTATTTCTTTAATTACAGAATTATTCATGCACGAGTTCTTATCGTTTTGGACTGTTGCTAGTTTCTATGAGTTTTGTGTGAACGATAGTACTGCCATCAGAAGACAGCCTGTAACAAATCTTTTCACTCATTCAAGACGTGCCGCCTACGGATACGCGGATATTTGCCGCGTATCTATAGGCAGCACGTCTCGAATGAGTTAACTTATTTAGCCCCAGTGCACTACAGCAGGAGATGGATCAATCAGTATAATTCAAGGTTGGTGAGAGATTAGCCTGGCGCCTGGTAGTGCCAAGTTAATCTGTTACTACCCTTTAGTTTTTATGGTGATCCATCTCCTGCAACTGGTACATATTCTTTCGGTGACACTTTTAAATTTGGGAAATGCGGCTTTGGGGTTATAAGGGTTTGCTGAATTGTGTACAAGTGGGGTCCTCAGTAATTTTCCAATACCCAAAGTGACCCACGCTATGAAGATTGAATTTATGTGTCGTATGTGGACGTATTACTGTATAATTGCTGACTTTTTTCCAACACAAATGTGCTATGTCTATTAAAACACTGTGTTTGTTTAGATAACAGAAGATGCTGTTACTGACTTTGGTCATCTGACAGCAGGTTTGTGTTATCATAATTATATCGTCTGTAATAGTCTATGATTTTTAGCACGTGAATCCAAACAAACATCCTGCATTGAAGTTTGCATTTCATGTCTACAAACATTCCTTTTAAAACTTGTATAATGTACCAGTTCAACACAGAAACGTACAGCAGTAACCATACCAGCACTGATTAGTTGTGCTTTGGGAAAATGTTCCGATTCCTGATGTGTCATTTAGGGTAATTTGTTTTGTCTTAGTGAGCATGTGCAAAATGATTCATCACTAAGGGGATGCACAGATGTTATATACAGCGAGGGAAAACCCAAAACAGAAACAGTCAGATTATTGGAGTATTTTTTCAGTTGTTCCCGCCTTTGCAAGTGTCAAGAACAACAACAACAACAAAACCACGAAATATTGTCATGAATTCACGTTATACAGCTATGACAACTCACTACGGAAAGCTACACACATTGAACTTTTCAGGTATGACTGTCAGCATGACACACTGACACTAAATGTGCGTATACTTTACACTGAAGCAAGGCAATCAATTTTGCAAAACTGCACATGTGTGCAATGCCTAGTTCTTTTTATGACATTATGCCCTCATCAATCACCATACCTTTCACTCTTAAAAGTAGTCCCACACTATAGCACAACTGTAAGCCTCCCGAAATATGACAAACCCACTTTGAACCTCACATTTCCCTAAGAAAGCACGATTTTCCGGTCTGACACTAACGCAATGCATGCTTAAGAAAATAAAGATTTTGTGCATATGATTTTTACCTATGTAAAACGAAAAATGTCGCCTGTGCAGGTACATGACAACTATGTCATGAAGTCCTACCCCCGTGCGTCAAGAGGTGGAGGTCTGGCTTTCATTTTCAGATCATCACTTCAAGCATTTATTACATACACTGACTCTTTTGCTTTCTGCCATTCATCATTGGAATTAGCTGAACTGTCCTTTTCACTTCCTCAGCAACGTGTGTACTTTCTGCTGCTTTATCGACCTCCACCCAGCAAAGCCAACCAGCTGACCGACACCATTTTTCTCCAGGAATTTCCTGTTCTCGACATGTGCATAGACAGATCAAGTCCATCCATTAACTGGGGGACATTAACTTTCCTTTTCACTGTGATCGAAACATTCATCGCGTGAAGGATCTTCTCCTGCAGTATGGTCTAACCCAGGCCGTCAGTGAACCTACACAACGCTCTGGACATATACTGGACTGGGTTATCCCCAGAGATACCGACCAGTTCCTTTCGTCAGCCTGTGTGTCCGATCATCTTGTGTCCGACCACAGATCAATTGTATGCGATCTGAACATCAATACCCCTCCCCTTCCTCCCGTGACCATCACAAGCAGGAACCTCCGTGCCATAGACCATGAGTCGTTCCATGCTGACCTGACCGGTGTCCTGTCCAGCACTCCGTCCCCCACAGCCTCCACCCTCAACACTGATCTCTCCAGTCTTATCGACCGCCACGCGCCAGCCACCACGAGGACTGTGAGAAGATCCAAGTGCTCTCCGTGGTTCGTCCCTGACATTCGGACAGCGAAGCAAGAGAGACGTCGTGCTGAGCGTGCATGGCGTGCGTCCTGCTTGGAAGTACACCGCCAGATCTACAACGCCGCCAAGCATGCCGTCACGCGTCTTGTTCTTCATGCCAAGACTGTCTTTTTCAGCAGTAACATAGCTGCGAGTGACACTTGCAAAAAACTGTTTAGTATCACGAACTTTCCGCTTGGCAAGTGCAAGACTTCTCCGGTTCCCGTTACCATCCCTACAAGCGATCTTCCTCAAGTGTACTGCGACGTTTTATGTGATAAGATTTGACATATCCGCGACAAACTGGATAAGCTTAGTTTGTCTGTTGTTTCGTCGCCGTCACCGTGTTTCGGTCATGGGACCTCTTTCGCATGTTTTGAGCCAGTTACACAGGCGACTATTCTCGACATTATAAAAAGACGCCTCCCAAGACATGCGAAAGAGATCCCATGCCCACGCCTCTTCTGTATCAACACATTGATCTGTTAATTGGTCCCATGACCAACACCAACACCTCTGTCTATTGATTTTTTCCCGGACAAGTTCAAGACCACTGTTGAAGAAACCAAACCTCGATCCTAATGTACTGCAAATTTACAGACCTATCTCCACGCTTCCCTTTATTTCTAACATCTTCAAGAAGGTTGTTTTGAAGTACCTCCAAGAAAATTCTCTCCTACATCCCTTCCAGTCCGCATACTTACCTGGCCTCTCCACTAAAACTGCCATGAACAGAATCATAAACGATCTCCTTTGCGCTGCTGATAATAATAAGCTGCCTGTCCTGGCTCTTCTCGATCAGTCCGCAGCCTTTGATACCCCCTTTGATCACCCCATTTTTCTGTCTCGTCTTCACTTTGACTATGGCTACTCTGACCGTGCTTTACTCTGGATGGAGTCATACATCACAAACCGCCGTCCAGTTGTCTCTGTCAACGGCTGTCACTCTGCCCCAGCCCCACTACTTCTTGGGGTGCCCCAAGGTTCTATGCTTAGGTCGATTTTAATCATTCTGTATATGCAGCCGTTAGCTACTATTTTTTCAAAGTACTCTGTTAGACATCATAGTCATGTTTGCTGATGACACACAGTTGCCCGATTGTTATCCCGTTCCTGAAGACGATCGTCTAATTTCCAACATGGAAAACCGTCTGACAGAAGTTAAAGACCGAATGATTAGAAATAAACTTCAGCTAAATGATGGTAAAACAGAGTCCATGCGTATCACAGTTGGTGTGCGTCCTTCGCATGTGTCCTGTCTTCCCAGTAACATCTCTGTCTGTCAAAATCAAATCATTTTCTCTGACAGTGTCAAAAACCTTCTTGGTTTCCATTGACAGAGACCTCAAAATGGATAAGTATGTTAGTCATATGTGCAGATCAGATTTTATTGAACTTCGGCGTATTAGCAGTGTTAGACAGTATCTGACGTCCGAAGCAATTGCAATCCTTGTCTCCTCCTTTGTTTTATCATGGTTAGACTACTGTAACTCTCTCCTTCCGCCCTGCCTAAAACCCAGCTAGATAAACTGCAGAGAGTGCAAAATAGTGCTGCCCGTCTAGTTCTGCGCGTGCGTAAGCGTGACCATATCCGCCCCGCCCTTGAGAAACTCTACTGGCTGCCCGTACAAGAACGCATTCTGTTAAACTCTCCTGCATGTGCGTCAACTCTATCAACCTGACTTCTCCTGCCTATATCTCTGACTTACTCCATCTGTATACTCCATCTCGCACCCTCGGCTCTTCTTCTGACACACGTAAATTTCGCCTTTCCAATTTCAAACGTAAAACACGTGGCGGTAGTGCCTTCTCCCATCTTGGCCCCGCCACTTGGAACAGCCTCCCCGCCCCGGTCCGTAACTGTCAAACGCTCTCCTCATTCAAATCACTTCTCAAAACCCACCTCTAAAACGCTGCCTTTCACTAGCTCATTTCTACAGTCACGCACAATTCATCACCACTGTCACGTGTGTGTGTGTGTGTGTGTGTGTGTGTGTGTGTGTGTGTGTGTGTGTGTGAGTATGTTGTGCGTGTGTGTGTGCGTGTTGGCTGTTAGCCTTTCATTGTATCAGCGCTTAGAGCTACTTAAGAAATTATTATTATTATTATTATTATTAGTAGTAGTAGTAGTAGTAGTAGTAGTAGTAGTAGTAGTAGTAGTAGTAGTAGTAGTAGTAGTAGTATTTATGAGGTCATTAGGCGTGTGATTTGCTTTGGCAAAATAACGGTTGAACTTTGGTTCCTTCCAAGATCATAACGATATGTCAACCACCAAAATCGGTGTTAATTTTTGCTGAGAAATTTAGATCACAAAATTACGAAAAATCATCGCCAACAACATTCGGCTATACCTTAAAATGGACACTTGGAAAATACCTGTTGAAACGCGTGTTGCTCAAAAGACTAGGCGTCGACTTTTTCGATAGGCGTTGCACATACATAGTAAAATACTTGTGTGAGGCTATACAAAAAAAAAAAAAAAAAAAAAAAAAAAAAACCTGCTCTCACAATTAAATCGATTCAGCTGAGGGCAAGACCTTTTTAAGAGCGTCTGAACTTATCTGCGACATCCCATTTTGCAAAATTCATCTAAACTACACCGTTTCATTAGCAACATGAAACTTTAGAATAAAAATTTCAATACGAAAGATACAATGGGTGTGAATATTAGATTTATTGGCCTCATGGGTTTTACGTTATATATGTTTGTGCAAATGGTCCCTAACATTCATGGTGCATCGTACCCACAATATGAGTGTATCGCCGATGAAGAAAAGGAAAATTTATCATAGTTTGTGTTCTTGTTTGTTCTCAGCATATTCTTTAAAGTTTCACTGTTCAGAAGTGTTTTCAAAACAAACAACGACGTTTTATTTCTTCTTCTGAAATCTGGCTTTATCATTTGATCTTAATTATATGCAGGCGCGTAAAAATAAAGGATATATTTATACCTGTGATACAGTTTCCGGAGATAGAGTCACACGTTGTTTCCCGCCCGTTGTTGTTACATTGAGAAGTACAGCTATGCTCACAGTCCGGACCGCCATACGTGTTTACTGGACAGCCTTCAAAACAAAATTAGTGTTTCATAAGTCAAAGCACAAGACAGATGTCAAGCCTTTCACAGTTTAAAAACAGTTTTTTTTCTTTTCTTACACACCTCCTTCTGTGCTGCCTTTGAGCGGAAAAGCTGTATCATACACATGTGATACAACTTAGCTGTCTCCCAAGTAAACGCGAAATATGCTCACACTCCAACATTAACGCGCTCCTTATTTGTAGTAGTAATGACATGCTTATTAGTGTGCATATATATATATATATATATATATATATATATATATATATATATATATATATATATATATATATATATATATATATATATATATATATATATATATATATATATATATATATATATATATATATATATATAATTGGGGCGGTCCTTGGCGCAGCGGTAAAAGCGCCAGCCACCAATGCTAGAAGTCTGAGGTTCGGTTTAATGCGCTGATTTATTTATTTTATAATAATATAAATAGGCGCTATATCCCAATTGAAAATCGGCTCAAAGCGCCGCCGCGAACTGAACCCAACAAGCACGCTCACGTGAATCACGCGCATTCACTCACACACTGTACATAAACACAGAACATTCACGTGGTGCTAAGGGCAAGCTCAAGCGAGCTACTGAGTTTTGGAAATTCAAATCGTTTATATTTGAAATTTGATTAAGTGGGCTGAAATTGATACCATGTCGTGGGGGAGGAAGAGCCGGAGCACCCGCAGAAAGAACTCCAAACGGTCCCCCCGAATTAGCGTTGACACTTACCATAGGAGAAACGTCCGACGCCGGAACCGGGTATCGAACCTCAAACTTCTAGCATTGGTGGCTGGAGCTTTTGCCGCTGCGCAGCGGACCGCCCAAATATATATAATTTTTCATTTCAGTTCTTAGAATGCGCTGCTGTGCTAATGCCAGGCTGGTAAGCTTACATTGTGTCATCAGGACATCACCTGCCCTGTTTGTGACTGCATCGCTCACTAGTTCTAGAAAAAAAGAGGGTACTGGGATAGAAGGAATGACAGACCTATCATTTTGCGCCTTCCACTGAACAACTACTACATAAAGCATTGTTGACTACCCTCAGGCGCCCCGCCACCCGCTGGAGTATATTCAGTCCTCCCCCGCAGGGGGGATGCTAGTAAATATTCCCATATTAGACCTACAGAGTAGATTTAGCTTTTTGTCGCCTATTACCGGTTTCGCCCGAAGGGGGGGGGGGAGGGGGGGAGGGGGGGGGGGCTCGTCATGTAGGGATACGTCGTAAACTGACAGTTCGTTAGTTCGGGTTTAACGTCCACAGCACCGAGGTGGCGGGTTATGTGGGACAGGAAATATATTGCCTATGGAGTACGACCTGAACACTGATCAACTCAGGCGCACTCCAACTGTGCCACTTTGAATTATCAGGACCTTTCAACGGACATGCTATTGAACAAATCCGTTTTTCCCCCTGGATTGTGAGTCCAGCTACCGGGGCGTGATTCGAACCCACGACCCGGCGATTCCCTTGGCTCTCCTGCTCCGACGTTTAACCGCCTGAGCTATTTCGGACTCTCGGAAACTGACAAATTCAAACACAACGCGTGTACTAGAAGCCGCCTTCAGAATTTACTGGTAGCACTACCAGTACAGCGTGGATTACATCCCTAAAGCTTTATGAGGTGTTGCAGTGAAAGTAGACATACTAATTTTGAAAAGGCAAAATCTAGACAATTTTTGGGTGCACCCAATAAGATTAGTTCCAAGGGACGTTTTTTTTTTCATTTCAATTCGAAAAATGTTGTGCTGTGCAAATGCCAGGATATTACAGGGTGGTAAGCTTTCATTGTGTCATCAGGACATCTCTCTCTCTCTCTCTCTCTCTCTCTCTCTCTCTCTCTCTCTCTCTCTCTCCCTCTCTCTCTCTCTCTGTATCTCTGTCTCTGTCTCTCTGTCTCTGTCTCTGTCTGTCTCTCTCTCTCTATCTCTCTCTCTCTCTCTCTCTCTCTCTCTCTCTCTCTCTCTCTCTCTCTCTCTCTCTCTCTCTCTCTCTCTCTCTCTGTATCCTGTAGATGTTAGCAACGGCAAGTTTGTAAAATAACGATTTGTTTTCTGTCAAAACTTTTTACCGCTGAAAAATAAAGTTTCATCATCATCATCATCATCATTATCATCATCATCTCTCTCTCTCTCTCTCTCTCTCTCTCTCTCTCTCTCTCTCTCTCTCTCTCTCTCTCTGTATATATATGTATAATATATATATATATATATATATATATATATATATATATATATATATATATATATATATATATATATATATATATATATATATATATATATATATATATATATATATATTATATTATAATTATTATAAGATAAGCGCATTATAAATACCGTAATTATATATATATATATATATATATATATATATATATATATATATATATATATATATATATATATATATACAATTTTTCATTCTTAATTCTGAGAATGCTGTGCTAATGCCATGGAATTCCAGGCTGGTAATCTTGTATTGTGTCATTAGGACATCAGCTGCCTTTTTTGTGACTGCATCGCAATCTAGTTCTAGAAAAGAGAGGGTTATTGGGAGAGAAGGAATGACAAACCTATCATCTAAAGCCTTCCACTGAACACCTACTACATAAAGGAGTAGGGACTACCCCCAGGCGCCCCACCATCCGCTGGAGAATATCCAGACCTCCCCCGAGGGGGGATGCTAGAAAATATTCCCAAACAGATATTGGACCTGCTGAATAGATTTAAGTTTTTGCCGCCTACGACCGGTTTCGCTCCAAGTGGGTGTAACCTGAAATTGTTGCAAACACAAAGCAAGTACTAGAAGGCGCCTCCAGAATTTACTAGTAGCACCGCCAGTACAGCGCGGGTTAAAAGTAAAGATATATATATATGTGTGTGTGTGGACTATCGGAATACTATTCATCTTCAAAGTTCTCTCTTTCGCAGCAGAAGGCAGTGCTAGACAATACACAAGTAACATAAAAAACAACTTCCAAATATATTTAGATTTTCACAGCACTGTCTCATAGTTTCTCCCTTTAAAAAATTAGAAATAAATTTATTATCGTGAGAGTCTACTGCTCCCAAGCACGTTTTCAATGACGTTCCACAGCGCCGTTGCTGCAGATACCATCACCACATTGTGCATGAACAGGCAAAGGGTGAAATTTGTATTATACTTTTATACCTAAAGTAGTCCAAGCTCTCATTATTTTTGGAACATATATAGTGAACAAATAATTATTCATTTACTACTAATGTGCACAAGAACATACCCCAAATCTGCAACTCACAGATCACCAGCTGTACGTTGTCACTGCGGTCTCGGTATATCGTGATATTTCTGCCCACACGAGGTAGTCCGGCTTTAATGGTAAATGGGTTGGCTGTTTCAACATTACCTTGATTGCTGTAGATGATGATGCCGTCGACAGAAACCACATTATTTTCTGAGTATTCGGCTGTTTTATCACCTGTATCACCTGAAGAGAAAATCTGCTGAATGTACCTGGACTAACAGACCAAGAACAATTTTCACAGTCAACAACACGGTTGTGGGGAGGGGCACTGTGAATCCATGTAAACTTGTTGCAGTTGTGCAAACATCATCACATCCATACTTGCAGTCTGTATCTCTCACACATAACCACCTCTACGATGGGTCTCGGTGGGGCGAATTCAATAGCGTGCCCAAGAGGACATGGGCAGGCAGATAGTAAAATCTGACAACGAAAATAACCAGATAAAAATTACCTCATAATGATCTGTTCCCACGAAAGGGACATTAAGTCGCTTTCGGCCAAATGGAGCTACCGGCCGAAATGAGTGCAGGGGGGTCATCTTGGGTCAGTTCAAGTGATCAACTTTAAATGCATGTTTCTCGCTTAATAACAGGTCTACAACAATAGTTTTTGCATCAAATTAATTTGTATTGCTAGTAGATTGTAATGTTATATATCTCAAAACTCAAAATTTACGACTTATGGTCCCTTTTGTGGAAACAGGTCACCGCTAACCTCGCTGCTAAACATGCTTTGGTGCGAAGCGCCGTGTGTGTGTGTGTGTGTGTGTGTGTGTGTGTGTGTGTGTGTGTGTGTGCGTGCGTGCGTGCGTGCGTGCGTGCGTGCGTGCGTGTGTGTGTGTGTGTGTGTGTGTGTGTGTGTGTGTGTGTGTGTGTGTGTGTGTGTGTGTGTGTGTGTGTGCAAACACGAAAATCTCAAAAATTCATGTAATTAGAAGCTTGAAACTCTCTCTCAAAACAACACACTACTATTACATACTGGTCTTACAATAAGTTCAACAAAGATGTCTTTCTTCATGACCTATCAAACACGCCCTTTCACCAAATTAATAACACTAATGATCCCAAATGAAGCCCTAGTGCTTTGGTACAAGCTATTTCTTTGGGTCCTAGATAAACATGCCCCACTAAGGATTAAAAGAGTTAAACACCCTACCCTTCCGCCTTGGTTGTCAAAGGAAATCATTCAAGCAATGAAAATAAGAGATGACTTAAACTGCAGAAAGGAATTGCAGATTTTAAGAAACAACGTAATCTTGTAACATCCTAAGTTAGAAAAGCCCAGAAAACACTTGCGGAAAACGTAATCGCAGAGGGTAAAGATACCCGCAGTGTTCCGGACTGCAATCATTTTGATTACAAAGAAGAAAAATTCCATCATTGCCGCTACCTCTCCAGGCATGAATCCAGATGACTTTAATTCCCACTTTTTAAATATTGCTGAGTCTCTTGAACAGTCTTTTTCCTCTAGCACTGATAGTTACAGTTGTTCTGATAAACTGCGCACACACTGTGAGTCCGCAACAGGTGCGTCATTCTCATACCTCTTATGACAGTGTTTGAAGTAGGTAAATATATCTCACCTTAACCACTGTGCCACGTACCGCCCCGTTTACATTTTTAACTTATGCATACAGTACAATACGTTTCCTGTGGCGTTTAAAAAGACAAACGTTGTTCCTATACACAAGACCAAAGATACTACTGATGTAAATGATCTTCGTCCCATTTCTCTTCTGTCTGTTTTATCAAAGACACTTGAGAAGCATGTTCAGAAGCATCTTCTCCAATTCCTCGAAGAACGGTCCTTCTTAACTGATTCTACCCCAAGACCGAAATCCACAAATTTTGAAGTCGTCCTCTTAAGACTGCGTTGCAGTGCAGGACACAGATTGACCATGATAGTTCAAGGGTGATGCCAGAATAACTTGGCGTCTATGGGCGCCAAGTTATTCTGGCATCACCCTTGAACTATCATGGTCGATCTTTATCTTGCTGTGGTGTGTCTGGGGTAGAATGAGTTAAATAAGTTCCAGTCCGGGTTTAGACCTAAACACTCATGCAACTCAGCATTAGTACGTATGATTGATTCACCGATAGATAACATTAACAATAACACAATGTCCGGCACGGTATTTTTGGCCTTTAAAAAAGAGTTCGATCTTATAAATTATGAAATGTTGCTGAAGAAACTTAATGTTTATTTTAACAACAGCAGCCCGTCAGCCCTTTCATTTTTTAATTCGTACCTTTCTGCGAGAATACAAGCTGTCTATGTAAATGGCAACTATTCCACAGACGGTAAGGTGGAGCTTGGTGTTCCTCAGTGTTCGGTCTTCGGCTCATTGCTATTCTATATCTTTATTAATGTGCTAGTGCTGAGTATGATATATTTGCTGACAATTCAACGCGACATGCGGCCGGTAAAACTGTAGCTGTCATAAATAACAGCCTCCAACACAGGCTACAAGAAGTCTCTAAATGGTGCAGTAGCAATCGAATGAGAGTCAATCCAACTAAAGCAAAAAGCATGCTAGTCACAACACACAAAAACATCAGCTGCAACCCGTGCCTCTCACTTGAAGCTGTCCCCATTGAGCAAGGACAGCAGCACCGTTTCCTAGAGGTAATTGTAGATAACCAACTTAGTTTTCAACCTCATCTTTTACACATCGGAAAGACAATTTCAAAGAAATTATTTTTACTGTCTAAACTGAAAGCGGTCATTAATTTGACCACGCGTAAACTATTTTTCAATGGATACATCAAGCCCCACATTGATTATGCCTCGGCAGTTTTGGGACGGCTGCAGCGAGGTTCAGTTCAAGAAAATATATTCGCTATGCAGGAGAGCAGCCAAACTATTCCTAGTTCCTCTCTACCTACTGAGGCGAGGCTCGAGGCAGCTGGATTCCTTCCTCTTGGCAAACACTTAATATTTAACAAGTGCGTATTAGTGCACAAAGCTTTTAACGGAACTCTTTATTCTTACTGAGAAGAGATACAGCACCTCTCGGAGCAGGCTGATCATAAAGCGGCCCCGTAATTGACTTGTATAAATCCAGTTTGTCATACTCAGGTGGTTTCAAGTGAAATAATCTTCCTCCGCATATACAGTCAGTTAATTCCCTACCTGCGTTTAAAGCAAAAACGTACAAGCAATTATCTAAGGCAACGTAAATTTAATTATCTCGTGTTGTCTAAACATATATTCCTTTTTATTATTCTAAATTTCTTTTTATGCAATTATTATTTCTTGATCATACCACTTGCGCTCACGTGCCGTTCGTGGGGGTGCTTCCCGTATGGGCCCGGTCGGGGGATGCAGCGCGGGTGCACCGTTTATTCTAGCGATGTGCTTAGCATGTCATTCGAGTGAAGGTATCCTTGTGGCGTACCCCCCGGGTGGGATTGTCTTGGGAGGGCTCCCGCAAACGGTGGTGATGACACGTGCATACATTTGCATATGGATGCCTGTGTGTTTTGTTAAATCATCGTTGTTGTTTGTAGTGTTGTTGTAATTCGCATTACTTTCGATGTTGTTTGTGAGTGTAATGTAGCTTTGCCTATTTTATGTCAGTAGATGTAGCAAGGACAGACTGGAAGATAGGCCTGTGCGCCTATCACAATCCTTGATAAATAAAGTTTCAGTCAGTCAGTAAGTCAGTCAATCAGTCACAATCAGTCTCTCTCTCTCTCTCTCTCTCTCTCTCTCTCTCTCTCTCTCTCTCTCTCTCTCTCTCTCTCGGGAGTTGCTTGCCCTTGGCAAGGTGGCGACACGAAATTTCTGGCGTCCAAAAATTGAGATATTGTTGCTGTCAAACAACGTCAAAATGCCCGTCATCGGACTCCCGTCAGCTGCAGAAGCCGTCCTGCAGTCTGTACTGTCCAGCCATCACACCACGTCATGGAAACTGACCGAGGAAGGGACCAACCTGGTGTTTGTACTACGGTTGTGTTCAGGGGACAGGGACCAACAGCAAACCGACATTGCGCCGACCGGCTACTGGCGACGAAAACCACCGTCACAGGTGCGCAGAGACTTTCGGAGGGCACAGGCAAGAAACAAGGTAGGTAGTGTGCCTATCAGTGACAATTTATTGGATGGCACAAACGTAAAAGAGAGTAAAGTTTACACGGACACCGATACCGATAATTATAATCAAGAATCTACAAATGGCAGAACACTACAGTACACGAGAACCATCACCCAGCCAGACAACACACCGTGTAGTGACCATGCAGCACGTGCAACAGCATCGCCGTTAGCTGAGAACCACGAGATCACAGCACACATGGAAACTGGAACACCAACAGAGACAGTGCACGCATGTACCGCTGATGTTGACAATATTAACTGTGCTAGACCTGAAACGGGCGTGTGTGACACAGAAATCAGAGATGCAGAATGTGTTGTTTAATCTGCTTGATAGGATCAGGCCACGTGCCGGACAGTAGATAGTGCGATTCTAGGCGTCTGGTGTAATTTCTTGCCCAGGGATTTTTGACATGTTTCTAGTGTGCGATCGGTTAACTGCTTAATTGGAATAACTAATCGATGAGGTTGATATTTCTTTATTTTAATTATTTTATTTTCTTTGCAATAGAATAGCGTGTAGTCATAACATTTATTCTCATTCAGGATGCCAAACCAAGCAGCGTATAGGGTTTGTGTATCGGAAACTACGCAGGAATCTCCGTTCTTTTTACTGTGCGGTCGCGATCCAGTGCTACCGTTAGATATGAGGCTTTTTCTGAGTCTGGTAGTGTTGGGGCTAGCGCAGGGCTTAACTATAAATCATAATGTCGTTTTTCAGAAGCTCGATGAGGTTACTACGACTAGGTCGCGATGGTTGGTAAATTTTGTCATTGACTTACAGCCATACCATAATGCGATTAATACGATTTATAGAGACTTGAAAAATGTCACCGACAACACTTGGAATGTCATTTCGCATTATTTTGAGGAAAAGAAACAGTTTGTAAAGAACTTCGCACAACTAGGGCAGGAATTAAAAATAGTTATGGATACATACAATGCAATTTCTGAGTCTTTTGCGGAATACAATACGTTATATGGCCGGAAGAAAAGATCACTGATTCCGTTTGTAGGTAGCGCCCTCAATTTCCTTTTCGGGACTGTTTCTGAATCGGATTTGAGAGCCGTGCAAGACAATGTACAAGTTCGAGCAAATAATCAACAAGAGTTAGCACACGTCGTGGACGAAAGTCTGACCATAATTAATGCATCACGTGTCGAGATTTCGGAAAATCGACATACACTTAATCAATTAATGGAAGGTGTGACGCAACTAGATCGGAAGTTAAGCAATGTAACGCAAGAAATGCAGAGGCAGGTATATGAGTTGGAAACGTTTATCTCATCGTATCTTCAAGTTGATTTGGTCATCGAAGAAGTCAAACAAATGATACAACGATTGACGGTTTATTTTGAACACCTTCAGCTTCAGTTGAATATGTTATCTCTTGGCCGTTTGGCTCCAAGTACGATCACTCCGCATAACCTTCGGAAATTATTAACGGAGATTGAATTACGTTTAGAGTCTCCCCTACACTTACCTGGGGATCCAAAGAAAGAATTGTGGAAATTTTATCAATTTCTTACTTGTACAACGATTTTGGACAATTCACGAATTCTAGTAATTGTACCTATACCACTACTCGATTTTAATGAAAAAACTGAACTTTATAAGGTACACAACTTACCGGTACCATTAGTAACAGGAGATTCAGGTCGGCCTGTGTCAGAATCTATGACGGCTCAGTATGACTTGGAATCGACTACGATAGCAGTGGATGCGCAACGCACGCGATTCGCGTTCCTTACGGAGGCTGAACTTCACGCCTGTTCCAAACCTCTGATAGGATTCTGCGCCACTAGAAGTGCAATATACCCTATGAATATTAACCAGTTCTGTATTACGGCTCTATTTTTAAATAATACAGACGAAATCGTGAAGCGCTGTCAAACAAAGGTCAAGCTGGGTACAGCGTTACCTATGGCAAGGTACATAATGGATGGGAGGTCAAGCTGGGTACAGTGTTACCTATGGCAAGGTACATAATGGATGGGATATGGGTTATTAGTCACCACAGTCCATTACAGGTCAGTGTCAGTTGTCACGGTAAGGGGGTCACGTACCGACAGGTCAACCCACCATTATCACTCATCCGTCTCAATGAATCGTGTACGGCTATTAGTGATAGATTGATGTTAACCCCTTATTACCAACAAGAGAGCCAGTATCAAGTGGAAGACAAATTAATAGGATGGTTGGAAAACTTTGCATTTTCCAATATAACACTATGGAAACCATTCCATAATGCTTTTCCTGACTACGATCTCATCTCCTTACCAAAAGAATTAGATGAACTAAAAGCAATACCAATGGCTCATTTAATTGCTCGAATTCAAGGCATGCGATTTGTGACACCAAGACAAGAATGGGCGATATGGAAACATATCATCATTGGTTCCTATCATAGGCACAGTTGTAGTGGTCATAGCTGGGTATGGTGTATACGATATAAAAAGAAGACTAGCGCATAGTTTGGCTCCATACTATCACGACTCAGGAAGGGTGAACGTGAGGTCAGGATGCCCACGTTGACATCGGCGGCTGTGCAATCAGCAGACGTGAATGACGTCGCAAGAGCGAAGGACTCTACGCCGATGATGGAGGGAGGAGTGCAGTTACTCCCCGCCTCGAACGTTGTGAAGTTTTACCCATCGTTGGGATGAACAAGGATCAACGCTGTTGCGATTCCGAAGGATTGTGAAGAATTATGAACAGAACTATGACTTCAAATGTGGACATTTATTGGGCATGAGTGTGCCGGACAATTTGTGCCTTGTTTTATGTTAACAAGAGAGACTGCTATGTTTAATATGTCATTGTGCAACGATTAAGTTGTATGCTAAGGATTATATGTTTAATTGTGTGAATTGATATTATTATGACTAATTAGGTAATGGGAAAAAAAAAAGAATCTTGTGAATTAAGATTCCTTTTTTCTGGTAAGAAAGGGAGGAGTGTTATACTATAGGTATTAACGGCCGACAGAGCCGGTCGCGCCTGAAAGTGTTAACATACACTGAGAGTGTTAACGGCAGAAAGGCACGGCCGAGCACTGACGCGAGTAATGCATCGGCCACACACCCTTCCCAGGGCGAGAAGTACTAAGTAAGTAAGATAACGATCGGGAGATATAGCTTTCCCACGGCGTACTATGCCGGACTTCCAAGAGGTCCGTTTTTATGGTTGACAGTTCGCTCCCTTTTTGATGTATGGCGGGGACGGGCACAAAGAGGTTTCGTTTTTATGCGTAAGATTGGGGAACCATAAGAGCTGACCCCCCATGATAGGGCATTGGCCCCAGAATTGGGATATAATGTGCGGAACTCAGAAGCACAGGGACAGACAAAAATTGGGAAGCAGAAGAGACAGATCAGAGGAGCCAGAGACCGGGCTTCCATTTCGACAGTCTCATAGTAGGTTGTTTTTGCCAGCCTATTATCAACTATGATGCTCAAGAAATAAAGACTCTT
The DNA here is from genome assembly GCA_036245525.1 of Semisulcospira habei. Taxonomy (NCBI): domain Eukaryota; kingdom Metazoa; phylum Mollusca; class Gastropoda; family Semisulcospiridae; genus Semisulcospira; species Semisulcospira habei. The sequence continues at coordinate 245,909,776 of BTPG01000003.1, forward strand.
CAGGAAAACTCTCTTGTCTGGCTGCGTCTTCCATCAACAACTCCTTGCGCGTGGCTGTAGTGTAACAGATATTGAGAATCTCACCTGAGTGGCTTTAAAAGCGTATCCTACGAGCGAAAGCGAGTTGGATACGGTTTTACGATCACGAGAGTGAGATTCTCAGTACCACCTAAACGACGACGTAAGAATCTATTTCTTAATCAGCTTTTTTCTTGGCATAACCCCGATGTGAGTTAATTTTCGGCACACGCCTAGTCACAACACAGCCGCCATTGTGTCTTGGAAAAGATCTTGACGTAATTTGCTTAGTAATGTGAGTCACTATTCTGGATGTCAGACACAAGTTCCTACAATATGATGTAATAGCGCAATACATGACGCCAGAGTACTAATCATCACTATGGAATGATGTCATAGCTTGTGCACGTACCTTTTTGTTGATCAGACTTTGTACAAGACATTTTTGTGCTCACTTGGCTGTTCACGCAGCAGGGCGGTATAACACACGTGTGATACAACCAAGCTGTATCACACGTGTGTGATACAAATTTTTCGCTCAAAGGCAGCAAGGAAAAAGGGTATGTAAGAAATATATATGTATGGCGCTTCACGTCAAAGTACGTTCTGCAGCAAGGTTAGCGTAACTAGACATGACTTAATTCTCATCTTGACGCATCAGTTTTCAGAGGTTGACGTTAAGTCTGGGTGTAATCACCGTGGCGAAAATATGTTTGGAGTGGAATTACGCTGCATACCATTCAATGGATAGAATCACGTTGGGTAGATCTGCGCCTCTTTATAGCGAAGCTGATTCCTTCAGTCGTACTTACCCTCATAATAAATAGTTATCCTGTGGATGTTTCGGTTTTTTCCTAGGTCCACCCACATATATGGATGGTTTTCTTGAGTTGTTGAGAGGCAATTCCCTGGACTGCGGTTGTCATGAGGTGCCCAGTTTTGGGTTGTGTTGCCATTTATGGATCCACTGCAATCTAATGAGCCGCTGAATACTGAGCTTTGTCCGCATGTTCTTTGTGCTGTAAATGAGAGAGTGCATGATACTTAGATACACTATATAGATATGCTTATACAGGTCGATATGGTGCTATGTAAACAATTCTAGTAGTGTAAAAATAGTATTGATTTTGGTCTCTCGGGTGGTGCCCGATGGTGTATTTGGGCTTTTGTGCTAAGCAGAAGAAACTGAATAAGCACTGCTAAGGTTTAAGTTGCTATTTATGTCTCCCATGCGATCAAACGAACCCCTGTATACTGAGCTCTTTCCGCAGGTTGTTTTCGTTGTAAATGAGAGAGTGGGTGATATGTAGATACACTGAATTTGAAATGCTATTACAGGTCTGTCAATAACACGATAATCTTTTACATGGTGCTATGTAAACAAATCTAGTAATGTAAAAATAATATTGATTATAGTTTCTATGATGCCTGACGTTTTATTTGGGCTTTTGTGATAAGCAGAAGAAACGAGGACAACGGTTCAACGGTCGAAAGTTTATGATGGATGCTACTTATTAGACTTCCTGCTACACCATTTCTAACTCCCACTCTTAAAACTGCGTTATTTTCTGTTTTTAACTCTTTGATCTACGACACATGGGGCAATAGTACCCCCCCACCCCCGCCACTACTCCACTCCCCCCTCCCCCCTCACCCCCCCCCCCACCCCGCCACCTAACCCCCCCAAAAAAAAAATAAAAATAATAATAATAAATAAAAAAAATAAAAATAGCAATTTCGGAATTGTAGCTGATGGCTGATGATAATGCGTTTTTGTCCGTACCGTGCGTTTTCTGTGGAATTATCAAATGCTTGTAATATCGTCAGAAACATCAGGTATGTGACATTATTATTTTTGTATTATTTTTTTTTTATGGGAGTTTCCACGGAATATGCATAGTGCCTTTATGGTCAGTAGATTGCATCTAAACACAAAACGCCGGCTGTCTGCGTAAAACAATGGCCAAAAGTACATTTCCTTACACACACGATGAAATCCCAATAAGGAATCCAAAACGAACATGGACATACCATGGTTTACTGATTTTGAAAAAAACAACTCTGAATCCTTCAACTTTTTAAATCCCGTATGTCTTTTTGGCGTTTTTTTCAGAACGGGTTTACTGCACAACATAAGCAACCGCCAAACATATAAAGGATTTAATAATAATAATGTACATTTATATGGCACTTAACCTCCAAATGAATGGTGCTCTAAGCGCTTTACAAGATAAAAAATCACAGAACAAAAAGTACAAGAAAGTAAAAGCTACAATAAAATAATGTTACAACTAACGTGACACATATCAAAAGCTCTCATACACACACGCACGCACACGCATGCACGCACACACACACGCACACACACACACACACACACACACTGACACACACACATAAACACACACACACACACACACACACACACACACACACGCACACATACACACACACACACAAACACCGTTACAAAAACAGTTACTGCCAAAGATTGCTAACGCACTTAAAATGCGTCTTAACTATACCCATAAGAAAAGGCTAGCAGAGCAGATCCCAACTCTCTGAAGTTTATCAAGAATATTCTGTAATAATACACCCAATTTTAATATCCACCGAGGCTCTCATAGGCACCCCTTGAACAAAACACTTTCCCAAGTATCAAGGGTGTACATACACAAACATCGGAGATCGTGTGCTTACTCACACACACACACACACACACACACACACACACACACACACACACACACACACACACATACACACACACACATGCACACACACACACACACACACACACACGCACACACACACACACACACACACACACACACACACACACACACACACACACACACACACACACACACACACACACAGAGACGGCATTTCGCGCCCAAAAGACGTTCAGCAGCGTGGTTGGCGTAACTAGACATGATGTAATTTGTATCTGTTCATTTTAGTCGTCATATTTTGAGACCTTTTCGCCTTCCCGGGCATGCTTTTGAATTCGCACCACCACGACCCATTTTTAAAAGTCTCTACTATAAATAGAAGAGACAAAAACATAATAAAAAATAGTTTTAGTATATCATTTTGGTAGTGTATCATTTTGGTGTATTTTCCACAAGATTCCCTGTGCGCTTAAATTGAGCATACCTGAGCACGACAGCGATACCCAGTTTCCGTTGCAAGCTGAAAACAAAAGACAACAGTTAGTTTCAATGATAAATCATTTGCTAACAGTTTATAAATATCCAGACATGTTGTTCATGAAATAATAATATGAAATGATGATATAACAACAAAAGTCAAGGTATACATATGACATTTCACTATGGGTGGATTTTAACCCATCCACTGTGGAGGGAAACTAAACACAGTTCATCTACAAGAGACGTCGATCCTGCCGGTTACAGGTGATCATGGGATCTGTTCCTCTTGCTGACACCACTTTGTTTACCGCTGGCAGAAAAGGGGCAATCTCTGAGTACGGTCCTAATTAAAATAATAATTAAAAAACAAAGAAAGAAGCACGCTTACGAGAAAAGGCAGAAAAAGATATTGACAATCGTGTCTCTTTCTTTGTTGGTTATTGCTTGTGCATTCGACACAATTGACGGCCACGTGAGGGTTTTTTTTCTTTTAAACTCTTTCTGGTTAAGAATATTTCCTATCTCATTTGAATAATTTGACGTCGACGTAGGTGTTCTCTCAAACTTTGGAGAGAAAACAAAACCTGTTAAACAAGATTATGCATGTGATATCGCTCAAAGGTTAAATAATTTATAAAGTATGAAATTATCACTAATGTAGGAAGTTGTCGTGTAAACCTCGCAATTTCAGACCCATGCAGGATCGCTAGAGATGACTTTAATAAGTTCCCTAGGGCATATGTCTGTCTCTAGACACTATGCCTACTCCGCGAAAGCTCTCTTAGCACGTCGCGGCCGTTTAAAGACCCTATGCATTCATTCGTGTTTTTGTGTTATGACAAAATAGTATTTCTTGCCAGCATCATGAAGGTGCTTTTTCGGTGGGTGAAAACAGCAAGTTTTCCACCAAACAGTGACCAGTGCTCGTATTGTCATCATTCAGACGATTCAATGCGCACCCGTAACTGAAATTTCTATGTCACTGCTTTCAGACAGCCTAATCTAAAGGACCGTAGTAGCGATCTAGGCATTCCCAATTGTATGGGTAGGCTCACACTATTCACCATTTGTCACTCAAAACTGTACTTGAAAATAGTAAACTTATATCTCCTTTCAAGAAATAATTGTAAACTCAATTGCGCACAAAAGTCCGTGCGAGGGCTATCATTCAGAATGTAATAGTGTGCCAGTTTAGGGAGCCTAAGCCATCAGAGACGCGAAATATAATGGTATTTAACTCCACACCTCCTTTCAATACATAACATTTTTCGCTGTTACGTGCATAACAAGAATAGCAAAGCCTTCAAGGCTCACGTGCATGACCGATCCACATAATTAATTACCTTTGTAACCTTGACCTTCCAATTGGTCACAATAAGCAAATGTTCAAGTGTTCTAACATAACATAAGCACCCCGGAGACCCGGCTGACAGCAGCCTGGCGCCGAGAGTAGTGGTTGCTTGATTTTCACGCGGCGAGCGAAACACACACACGATGAGTGTCTCTACAAAAATGGCTCTAGCATCTTTCTGCGAGCTCTTTTTTTAGGGGGGGGGGGGGGGGGGGGGGGGGCGGCTTCTACAGTTTTGAAAATACGGTAGACTTTGAAATAATTCAAGAAATGTATTGTCCATTAAAGGATATTTAAGTGGGGCTGGTCGGAGCGCATTCCGGAGAGTGCACATGTCACATGACGTTTTTGGCGTGTGGGGCAAAAAGTCTGTCAAAGAAGTAAGAAGATAAAAATGACGTCACGTCTAGTTACGCAAACCTTGCTAGAAAACGTCTTTTTGGCGCCAAAGGGCCTTGTGTATGAGTGTGTGTGTGCGCGCGTGTTTGTGTGTGTGTGTATGTGTGTGTGTGTGTGTGTGTGTGTGTGTGTGTGCGTGTACGTGTGTGTGTGTGTGTGTGTGTGTGTGTGTGTGTGTGTGTGTGTGTGTGTGTGTGTGTGTGTGTATGACAGCGACTAGATCCCGCGTTTGAGAATGGACATACTTGAAATTGTCTGACATTGTTCCTAAAATAATAATATCGAGACCTTTTTCTTTCGATTTTTCTTATTCAGATGCTCGTTGGCGTTAAAATGGCCGTTTGACAAGAACCGGTTGATCCACACTAAAGTTCGTAATGTTTCTTATTTTTACTATATATTTTCAATATAGCTAGATAAAAGGGAGATATTGGATGAGTTCGTCTACCAGCATTGTGCCTCTAGAACTTTTTGAGTGATAATTAAATATTTTTTTAGAAAGTGTATTTTCACGTTTTTCTGATTAATTTCACGAATTACATGGGTTATGTTTAAAACAATTGAAATTTCTTTTTACGAAAAAAAAAACAATCTTCTCATTAATAATCGCATGATTATTCATATACGTTTTTTTTTTCATAAGCCTACAGTTTGTCTCGGCTGTCGAGTACAATTAGGTCAGTTGTGACCTGTATACTCTAGATCTGAAAATCAGACAATTTTCTGCACCACTTTTTCGGAGTCCTTTGTAAAACAGCTAACATAACTTTAATTTTTCTTTTACGAAAATAAAAATATACCAGCATGATTTTTCATAAACAGTGTTTTCAAAAGCCTGCTGTTTATCCCGGCCCTGCGGCAGGATTTAGTCAAATTGTGGACTTGTAAGCCATAGGCGTGAAAATCAGCAAGAACATTGCAAAGTTGATCATCTGATACGTCACATGTTAGTACTGCGATGATGACGTATACCATCGAGTCGTCACTATGAACACCGCGTGGTGGGACTAATGATGCCATGAAGTGAAGCTTGAGGTGACGTCATTTCGCTGCTCGTGCTATTATTTTTCTTCAGAATAGCTATGCTATGCCAGACCACACCTTACGAATGGCGGGAATCTCAGTGTGTCCCTCTTTATTTCTGTGTGCCAGTGTGTGTGGATCAGAGGGTGGGTTTGAGTAGAAGGAGATGGATTCCAGTAGATGGATTCCTGTCGCTACACGAGCCCACAGAGCGTACTAATAGCCAAAAGCGCCGTGGGTCCGTCTTTGTTTTATGTGCGCCAACGTGTGTGTTGATCAGGGGTTGGCTTAGAGAGGAGGGAAATGGATCAGCATAATAAACCTAAACATATGAACAACTCTGAATGTTGCTAAAGGATAAACGCATCTGAGCTCCAAACAACACGGTAGACTTTGGGATGAAATCCTCATCTTGTTTCTAATCATTTGTGTTTTCTGGCTGCATAAGTCCATCTCCTAGTTTGTGCTTGGTTTCTCTCCTTATTTATAAGTGCCGGCGCACTCGCTGGGTTAGCATTACTCCATCATATGCTAGGGTACATACTGCCCAAAACAGCCACCCTAGACATGCTTACGTCACCAGCTTTCTGTGTTGCAACATGAAGTGTAGTCTCTAGAGTATGTAATTAAAGATCGGCAACATCTCCTCCAGGCAAACACCCTGAAAATGGGGTATATTGCGTAAGACCTGTGCGTGCGACTCATCTGTCCAGGCCCGGATCACTTACCCCCAGGTGTGTGTGTGTGTGTGTGTGTGGGGGGGGGGGGGTCCAAACTTCTTGTTTGGGACCTTGAACCTAAAACATAAGCCTCCACCACGCTAGATCTTGTTTCAGCAGGGGCAAAAAAAATCAAACAGTGGGGGGTGGGGGTGGGGGTGGGGTGGGGGAAGAGAGGAGAGGGTAGGCGGGCGCCAAAAAATCAAACAGTGTGTGTGTGTGTGTGGGGGGGGGGGGGGTAGGCCGGCGCCAAAAAATCAAACAGTGTGTGTGTGTGGGGGGGGGGGGGGGAGGGGTAGGCGGGCGCCCACCAAAAACACGGTGGTGAGAGGGGGGGGGGGTACAAACACCTCAAAAAAGGGACTTTGTTATAGCATTCTAACAAATTTCTGATCTGGAAGGGGGGGGGGGAGGTCATTGACCCCACTGCCCCCCCCCCCCACCCTAGATCCGGGCCTACTGTCTGCCAATCATTTGCAAAACAAACGTGCCATTTTCTCAGAGACTATTAACACCAGCGTCATAAAACTTAGCACAAAGACGGGATGCGTTGTACCATTTATAAGTAGCTTTGTTAGTGACACACGTGTTAATTAGTAAAATCAAGTCTCAAAAAAAGCATATTCGTCATAACAGCTTGTGTATTTATGAAAACAAAACCTAAAGAAAGTAAATAATTCCCAATTCTACGTAAATCTATGCACGTACACGTGTTTACCTTTCTACAACGCACAGCACATTACCGTGTTAATAGTTACCTATTGGGTCCAAGACATATTCTCCTCGTCCCAGTAGAACACGGGTACTGAATACACAATAATACAGACAGACACGCCAAGTCTCCATGATTTCTGTCTGACACGATATTTTCCATCCTAGTCCACTACACGTATAACCAGGAAGTACAATACTCTAAATTGCTCTGATACCACTCTGCACATACACCCGCCACTATAGTACAGATAACAGCTACAGTCCGTGTCCTAACAGTGTCCAGTCTACCAGCAAAAGGCCATAAGTTCTCATAAGCCCCTGCTTGCTGGGGCTCATGAGAATCTATGCCTTTTGCAGATGTATGTGTAGGATGAAGAACTGGCGGGTACAGACAATCTGTTGTCGGATTCCTTTCGGGTTATCAACAACATAAGTTCTCGACGGTAAATCGACTGCCAGCGATCATTTCTCGTATTCGCGTTGAAAACCCCGCCATTTCCTTTAACTCGTTCAAAACGCCCCGCATCAACAACTGTGGAAGCGTCGTATTGCATTGCCGCTGGCAACGCAGTTATATCTTGAACCACTCGGAGATTACTCTGCACTGAGGTAGTCGCTACAGCTCCCAAAACACATGGCCACACGAGCTCGCTGGGCCCACGCTACCAGAATTTGCCACTAGCAATGTGTGGTAAGCAACAATTTGCCACCTGCCACATCGGCTTCCTGGCACACGTATCAATGTGCGCGCAATGTGTTGTACTGACTGACCTGCCATTACTATATATGGAACAGGCGCGCCCGGTTGAAATATTCGGAGCTGCAGGAGTCCCATATGCATGGGAACTCTCGGACAAGGTTGATCAATTTACTCACTGGAGACGTGCCGCATACGGATACGCAGCTATTAGCAGCGTTTTCACATGCGGCGCGTCTCCAATGAATATTACAGTCTCAAAGCCGTCGGCCGTCGCTCAGCTTCTCCGCCATTTTTCCGGCTCGCCGGAAGATGAAGAAACGGGAAGTGGCGCAAGAACACCGCTGATTGGCTGAGAGGCGGCAACATTGCTCGAGCCTTGCCGGCTACCACAAATGAATAGACTCGGTTTGTATCGGGTCGCAATTTGTGGCGGCAATATTGTAGGCGCCCATAATTGAGGCGGCAACATTGCCGCCACAAAATTGCGCCCGGCAATAGGTGTTTGTGGTAGCGTGGGCCAAGCTTCTTAGCATCCGCGTTATCGCGAAATTGTTTATATTACAGCGGACGGCAGACGCAGCCGTCCTGTTAGTCCTTTTCCTTTTTGTCCCTTGTCTCCTTGACTGCGTGCGCAAAATAAGGTGAACTTGTGTGAAATCATTGAAAATTCGCATCAACTTCATTTTTAAAAAAAATGAACTTTAGAATTTTGTAGTGCATGTAGGGGTTAGCGCACTTTTTGGGAAACAATAGGCGCACAGGCCTCTTTTCGTGTTTGTCCTTGCTAAACTACAACATTCTTTGAGAGAGAAAGAGAGATGAAATGAAACTTTACTAAGAGAGAGAGAAACAACAGCCTAGTGATATTAAAGTATAAAAATGGTTATAACTAAATAGTGTATACACGGTATAAGTGAAGACACAGTCGTACTATCCGTGAACTGAAAAACTCGAAAAGCTTTTGGTCAGGCAGGGAGCCGCAGGAGCAAATAGGAGGGAAGGAAATACGATCGCGGCGGGTTTGATATGCGCCAGATATCTCTCACGACAGCTTGATGACAACTGACTCGCACCCACACTTGCCGGAATTCAGGGACCTTTTTTTTCTCTGTCCGTTGAGTTATATACTGATTATGCAAGGGTAGTGACAGGTTAGCTTGGCGCCATTAGGTGCCAAGCTAATCTGCCACTCTCCTTGAATTGTCATGGTCGATCCATCTTGTGATATGTGTCGGCGCTAAATGAGATGAACTTCATTACTTCAGTGCAACTTTATCGCAATACGTGGGTGCAAATGGAAATACCGCGTTACTCGTTCACGTTGACATGGTGCTGAAGTTAGACGGGCTTGGTAATGAAACACCACCCAGTTACGTCGTCCCGCGACTGCCCCTGATACTGTGTGTAGTGGAGAGGCAGACTGGACCACATCAGTTGCACTTTGAGTTCTGTGTTCATTGTGCATCACCCATGTAAAGCCCATGGCCGCATTTCACAGATTCTGGAGGGGTCACCTAATGACTATATACCAGCTGCACAAGAAGGATCGACCATGATAATTCAAGGGTAGTGCCACTGGCACTACCCTTCAATTATCATGGTCGATCCATTTCGTGCTGTAGTGCGTCGGGGGTAAGACGGTAGACACAGCAATATGTAAACAAGATGAGGATTTAATCCCAAAGTCTGCCGTATTGTTTGGAGCTCAGATGCTTATTATGCTGATCCATTTCCCTCCTCTCTCAGCCAACCTCTGATCAACACACACGTCGGCGCACACAAATAAAGACGGACACACGGCGCTTTCTGATATTAGTACGCTCTGTGGGCTCGTGTAGCGACAGTAATCCATCTCCTTCTACTCTAACCCCCCCCCCCCCCCGATCCACACACACTGGCACACATAAATAAAAACGGACACACGGCGATTCCCGCCATTCTAAAGCTCTGTTGTCTGGTGTAGCATATCTATTCTGAAGAAGAAGAATATCACTAGCACTGAGAGAAATGGCGTCACTTTAAGCTTCACGACATGGCATCATTAGTCCCACGACGCCATGTTCATAGTGACGACTCGATGTTATACGTCAGTCATTGCAGTAATAGCATTTGACGTATCAGAGAATCAACTTTGCAATTTTCTTGCTGATTTTCACGCCTAAAGCTTACAGGTCACAATTTGACCTAATTCTACCCAGGGTCCAGGACAAAACAGCAGGCTTATGCGAAACTGTTGATGAAAAATCATGCGGGTATTAATGAGAAGATAGGGTTTTTTTCATAAAAGAAAAACTAAAGTTATATTTGCTGTTTTACAAATGACTACGAAAAAGTGGTGCAGAAAATTTTCCGATTTTCACACATAGTGCATTCAGGTCATTATTGACCTAATCGTCCCCGACAGCAGACACAAACTGTAGGCTTTTGTAAATACCGTATACGAAAAATCATGCGATTATTAATGAGAAGATTGCAAAGGGGGGGGGGGGGGGGGGGAGGTTCCTAAAAAAAAAAATGTTTCAAGATTAACCCATATAATTCGTGAAATTAATCTCCAAAATGTGTGTGTGTGTGTGTGTGTGTGTGTGTGTGTGTGTGTGTGTGTGTGTGTGTGTGTGTGTGTGTGTGTGTATATATATATATATATATATATATATATATATATATATATATATTATATATATATATATATATATATATATATATATATATATATATATATATATATCTTGGCTTGACTTCGCGAACGAAGATTTTATAGGAGTTGCCCACGACGTCTGCAGGCTTGTTCGTGGCTGCGGAGGCCAATCCGGGACAGGCAGGTTCGACCGCAGTGGCTGCAGGGGGAGGTATGGCCAGGGTTCTGAGTTGCGGCATCTCTGTTTTTTCTCCTGAGCCGCTTGTCCTTAAGGCTAGCTCTGCGAGAGTCCTCAAAGGAGACAGCTGCCTTTTAAATGGTGGAGCGCCAGGTGACACGGTCCACAGCAAGCGAAGACCACTGGTGGTGGTCGATTTGGCAGGCACTAAGTGACTTCTTGAGACAGTCTTTGTATCTCTTCTTTGGTGCCCCTCTGTCAAGGTGTCCAGTAGCAAGCTCGCCGAACAGGGTGATCTTTGGTAGGCGATGATCCTTCATCCTGGAGACATGCCACGCCCCGCAGAGCTGTGTCCGCAGCAGCAAAGCCTCGATGCTCACAGTTTCAGCCTGTTCAAGGACCTCGACGTTGGTGACATAGTCACTCCAGTGAATGCCCAGGATGGTGCGCAGGCAGCGCTGGTGGAAGCGTTCAAGGAGTCGTAGTTGGCTGCGGTAGAAGGCCCAGGACTCTGAACCATACAGCAGGGTGGTGAGGACCACAGCTCTGTACACGCTGATCTTGGTGCCTGTTTTCAGCTGTTGATTGTGCCACACCCGCTTGAAAAGTCGCGCGAAAGCGCTGTTCGCTTTTGTCAGCCTGCTGTCAAGCTCCTTGTCCAGCTTGGCGTCCGACGTGATAATGCAGCCAAAGTAAGTACACTGGTGCACTGACTTTAGTTCAGACTCGCCAATGGTGATGTGAGGAGGGCGATACACTGTCTTGGGTGCCGGCTGATGGAGGACCTCTGTCTTTTTCAGACTGACCTCGAGTCCAAAAAGCTGGGCAGCGTCTGCAAAGCAGGACGTGATGCGTTGCAGGACTCTCTCTGTGTGTGCAACGAGGGCAGCGTCGTCAGCAAAAAGCAGCTCACGAATCAGTTGGTCTAGGGTTTTCGTGTGGGCCTGCAGTCGTCTGAGGTTGAACAGGCTGCCATCGAGACGATACCTGATGTACACTGCATCGTCATCATCGAGGTCCACTGTGGCCTGCTTCAACATCATGCTAAAAAAGATGGTGAAGAGGGTCGGTGCCAGCACGCAGCCCTGCTTTACGCCGTTGAGAATAGGGAATGGTTCCGAGGGGTCATTGTTGAGTCTGACCTGGCCTTGCTGGTCCTCGTGTAGCTGGACAATCATGCTGAGAACTTTGGGGGACAGCCAAGTCGCTCCAGGATCTGCCACATGCCTTGCCTGCTCACAGTGTCGAACGCTTTTGTTAGGTCGACAAACGTTACGTACAGCCCTTTGTTCTGCTCGCGGCACTTCTCCTGAAGCTGTCTTAGCACAAAGACCATATCGGTGGTGCTCCTGTTTGCTCTGAAGCCACAATGGCCCTCTGGGAGGTGGTCTTTAGCGATGGCAGGTACCAGCCGATTCAGGAGCAGCCTTGCAAGAATTTTCCCAGCAATGGTCAGCAGGGTGATTCCCCGATAGCTGGAACAGTCAGACTTCTCGCCTTTGTTCTTGTACAGGGTGATAACGACAGCATCACGGAGATCCTTTGGTAGTGTTCCTTCCTCCCAGCAGCAGAGAAAGAGGTCATGGAGCTTGTTGTGCAGTGATATGCCTACATGTTTCCAGATCTCTGGCTGTATTCCATCAATGCTTGCTGCTTTGCCACTCTTGAGCTGGTGGATGGCTGTGAGGGTCTCTTCAGCGGTGGGCGGTTCGTCCAATTCAACCTTTACGGGGAGTTGTGGGATTTGTAGGACGACTGCTTCTTGAACAGTGCGCTCAGCGCTGAAGAGGCTCTGAAAGTACTCCGACCAGCGGTTCAAGATGGAGGTATTATCTGTGAGGAGTGCCTGGCCATTCGCGCTTCGCAGGGGACTTTGTACCAGGTGCCTGGGGCCATACACTGCTTTCAGTGCTTCGTAGAAGTCCCTGTAGTCACCATTGTCAGCGCAAAGCTGGGTCCTCTGTGTAAGTCTGGTCCACCACTCATTATGGAGATCTCTGAGCTTGCGCTGGAGACTGCTGCAGACGGGGCGGAAGGCAGACTTCTTCACAGGGCAGGAAGGCTTGGCTAGGTGGGCATATACTGTAACAAATATCCCTTCAATCCTTCCTTTCCTCTATCTTCTGCAGCTCTCTCTTAGCTGCAGAGGTGGTTTGGGATTTGTTATTTTGCGTGCAAGCACCTATGATAATCATGATGCGACACCCTTGCGACGTACCTGTTTACGTGGCAGAGGAATCACATCCACATGTCAGGATGGCTAACCAATACTAATTTGTCACGATAAAAACTTCGCGTGTGTATGCAATAACTCCTGCTCATGCAGACACAAACTCACTCACCAACTGTAACTGCGCCATTCAATCTCACGCAATAAACGGTTATATGATAAACGACAGAGATAATTATTTTAGAAAACAAGGTTCTTTTCCTGGTACTGATTACAACATATTTCTCGTCTCTTCAGGCAGAGACTTCTCTTTTTTTCAAATCACCAAGTCATTTAATCTTCTCTTTCTTCTACGTTCTCAGGTTACTCCAGAAAAATACTTGCAAGTTCTCCGTAACTTTCCAACGTTTCTAATAAATAATAGGCAAATAAATAAGTTTGTTCTTACTTTCTTTGCTGAAAATACCCCTGTCAGTTTCTCTCTCTCTCTCGGTTACCCTAACGGATCGATTGGCTGACCGTTACGCATTCTAATTGGCTAATTGTCAGCTACCTAGGGAGATAATCTGGTTAGGGGAGTTAATCTGTAGTGCTATTTTGGCAAAATACTATCGGAAAAACAGAATCCCACCGTAACAACAACGGCGTTAACAAAATCGAATGCGACAAAAAAATTGTAGTGACCTTATATGTGAGGAAGGTTTGCTGCCATCCGCGTGAATCTGCTACGATGCTCTGAAGCCTTCTCTCGAAGCAGAAGACCTCTGCAGCCACCGAAAAAAATCGTTGTGTAGTTTCGACGTGACCACTGCCTCCGTTCGAAGCCGAAGACCTCTGCAGCCACGGAAGAAAAATCGTCGTGTAGTTTCTACGTGACCAGCGCCTCCACTCGCAGCCGAAGACATCTGCAGTCACCGAAGAAAAAAAATCGTCTTGTAGTTTCTACGTGACCAGTGTCTCCGCTCGCAGCCGAAGACCTCTGCAGCCACCGAAGAAAAATCGTCGTGTAGTATCTACGTGACCACCGCCTCCGCTCGAAGTGGAAGACCTCTGCAGCCATCGAAGAAAAATCGTCGCATCGGCGAAGTCAGTTGGCGAAAAAAAAAAATCTGTGTCAGCGGAGCAGGTAGGGAATGTTGGGGAGCGGGGGGTCCGGCCTTCTTTACCCGGGTTTTTATACTTTTTCATTCCTTCTTTGTCCCTATGTCTGGACACCTACATCTAGTTATTCAGGTTCCTACTAACTGCTTGGATACTCCACAAAACAAAATAGTCCCTTAGGTTCTCAATTTATAGAGCCTCAAATGAAACGTCCAAGTATTTACAGCTATTTAGTAAGACGTGCCGATCATTCATCACGTCGGGAAAAATCAGATCTATTCTGGAATTTATTTAGATCTAGCGTAGTCTTGCCGCATTACTCATAACAGGCGGTTAGTGGACCATTACTCGCAAGCATTCTTCTTTACAATGTCGATAATTAGGCATAATAAATCGTATTCCGTGTCAGATAATGTCATCATATAACATTACTGCAATTCAGAATCGTTCGGTTATAAAACAATTTCAAATATTCATTCAGGAATCTGTATTCGAACGGAGAGTTTCGTTTCCAGCTGATCAAAATGGCTACCTTCGAAAGTGGAAGGCTCATACACGAGAGAATAAAAGCTTATAACTTCCAAACTGCACTAAAATAAAATCGCAGGAAATAATCTGAGTTAAAGATTAACTACAGAATTCCGATTATAACCACAAGGTGCCAGTCACCGTCAAGTTTCAGACTGCTTTCTATAGTTCCAGAAGTAATGAAAAGCTTTGGCCAAAGTCTTGCAATTTTAGCGAACTTGAGAAAGCATTCTTAAGCGTCACCTACGTTTATGAACGACAACAACAACAACAACAACAAAAATGTGAATCGCTTACGAAATCGAGAAAATGTAAGCCATTGGCTTACACGATATATATATATATATCTTGCCTTGACTTCGCGAACGAAGATTTTATAGGAGTTGCCCACGACGTCTGCAGGCTTGTTCGTGGCTGCGGAGGCCAATCCGAGACAGGCAGGTTCGACCGCAGTGGCTACAGGGGAAGGTATGGCC
This sequence comes from Semisulcospira habei, assembly GCA_036245525.1. Classification (NCBI taxonomy): domain Eukaryota; kingdom Metazoa; phylum Mollusca; class Gastropoda; family Semisulcospiridae; genus Semisulcospira; species Semisulcospira habei. The sequence goes on from BTPG01000003.1 coordinate 245,924,946, forward strand.
AGGGTTCTGAGCTGCGGCATCTCTGTTTTTTCTCCTGAGCCGCTTGTCCTTAAGGCTAGCTCGGTGAGAGTCCTCAAAGGAGACAGCTGCCTTGTAAATGGTGGAGCGCCAGGTGTCACGGTCCGCAGCAAGCGAAGACCACTGGTGGTGGTCGATTTGGCAGGCACTAAGTGACTTCTTGAGACAGTCTTTGTATCTCTTCTTTGGTGCCCCTCTGTCACGGTGTCCAGTAGCAAGCTCGCCGAACAGGGTGATCTTTGGTAGGCGATGATCCTCCATCCTGGAGACATGCCCCGCCCAGCGGAGCTGTGTCCGCAGCAGCAAAGCTTCGATGCTCACAGTTTCAGCCTGTTCAAGGACCTCGACGTTGGTGACATAGTCACTCCAGTGAATGCCCAGGATGGTACGCAGGCAGCGCTGGTGGAAGCGTTCGAGGAGTCGTAGTTGGCTGCGGTAGAGGGCCCAAGACTCGGAACCATACAGCAGGGTGGTGAGGACCACAGCTCTGTACACGCTGATCTTGGTGCCTGTTTTCAGCTGTTGATTGTGCCACACCCGCTTGAAAAGTCGCCCGAAAGCGCTGTTCGCTTTTGCCAGCCTGCTGTCAAGCTCCTTGTCCAGCTTGGCGTCCGACGTGATAATGCAGCCAAGGTAAGTAAACTGGTGCACTGACTTTAGTTCAGACTCGCCAATGGTGATGTGAGGAGGGCGATACACTGTCTTGGGTGCCGGCTGATGGAGGACCTCTGTCTTTTTCAGACTGACCTCGAGTCCAAAGAGCTGGGCAGCATCTGCGAAGCAAGACGTGATGCGCTGCAGGGCTCTCTCTGTGTGTGCAACGAGGGCAGCATCATCAGCAAAAAGCAGCTCACGAATCAGTTGGTCTAGGGTTTTCGTGTGGGCCTGCAGTCGTCTAAGGTTGAACAGGCTGCCATCGAGACGATACCTGATGTACACTGCATCGTCATCATCGAGGTCCACTGTGGCCTGCTTCAACATCATGCTAAAAAAGATGGTGAAGAGGGTCGGTGCCAGCACGCAGCCCTACTTTACGCCGTTGAGAATAGGGAATGGTTCTGAGAGATCATTGTTGAGTCTGACCTGGCCTTGCTGGTCCTCGTGTAGCTGGACAATCATGTTGAGGAACTTTGGGGGACAGCCAAGTCGCTCCAGGATCTGCCACATGCCTTGCCTGCTCACAGTGTCGAACGCTTTTGTTAGGTCGACAAATGTTACGTACAGCCCTTTGTTCTGCTCGCGGCACTTCTCCTGTAGCTGTCTCAGCACAAAGACCATATCGGTGGTGCTCCTGTTTGCCCTGAAGCCACAATGGCCCTCTGGGAGGTGGTCTTCAGCGATGGCAGGTACCAGCCGATTCAGGAGCAGCCTTGCAAGGATTTTCCCAGCAATGGACAGCAGGGTAATTCCCCGATAGTTGGAACAGTCAGACTTCTCGCCTTTGTTCTTGTACAGGGTGATAACGACTGCATCACGGAGATCTTTTGGTAGTGTTCCTTCCTCCCAGCAGCAGAGAAAGAGGTCAT